>CM036907.1:38814687-39414687 GCA_020800305.1 Porphyrio hochstetteri | reverse complement strand
AAATCCTGACGAATGAAACAGCTTATAGGTGTGCTGTGAGGAACTGGAATGTAGATTCCCTCAGTGTTCCTTTTTGTTGTGAGTGGTATGTGACTTGATGAGAGCGTGGTTCTCGGGTTGAAAACACGTGAAACTGAAGTCAAAAGGGAGTCAGCATAATCATTAACTGACTCACCTTCTGGATGTGACAAGTAATGAACCAGTCTAAACTTGCCTGGAGCTTTCTTTGGGACAATACCCACAGGGGAAACCCTCTTACGCTCAAGTGAAGCGTTATCAAATGGGCCCTCTATTTTCCCCAAATGCCAGCTCTTTTCTGCCTTGTCTCTAACCACCTGAGGACATATAACTGCTGATCTCAGCATCCCAGCCAACATTTGCATCTCGGGGCTTAAGTACACGACAGTAAAATCCCCAACACAGCCGTTTTTACAAAAAATTGCGTATGCTTTTTGTTTGTTTCTTTTTTCCCTTTTTTTTCTTTTTGCCCGGCTGTGGGTGCAGGCTACTAAGGAAACGTTTTTATCTGCCCGCACTGGGATTTTTGCTTTTGCAAACCTCTTTAACCAGCATTTGGCTCTTTCCACTTTCTTACTTTGATTTGGATGACTGCCTGAAGCACCTGCTAATGGCCTGAAGCACTGAAGCCGAAATTTGCAGTTTGTGTCCCACTCAGACTGTTTGTTACCTGCCTTCTGGAGCACCTGCTACACGGTTTGGGCTTGAGAGCCTGCTCTCTACCCGCTGACAGCAGCAGTCCTCGCTACATCACTGCTCCTCAGCTTTGTCCTGCTCTTTCCCCTCTGCTCTCTGTAGCCCCTACTTCAGCTTTGCCCGTGCCTTCACCATAACACCAAAGTTGTTCTAAAGCTTGAGTGAAGAACGGGGCTTCCCTCTGTACATAGGAACAAAGGTGATGCAAAGGGAAGTCAGTAACTGAGGTAATCTAAAAGCCTTCGCCATGGCATTCACCAGCAGAATTTTTACCTGTTTTTGAAAAAAAGGTTTTCTAGGGAAATTGTGAACTGGAGAAGCTTGCTGAACTCAGCTTGTATATCGGTGGTGGTCAGGAAATGTAAGAAACAGCATCACTGCTTTTCAGAGGAGGACCTAAGGAAACCCGATGGACCCAAGGCATGCTTCTCCCTTTCTCCTGCTGCCTTTTGAGGGTCTTTTGTATGCTTTTCTCTGAGATTGCTCCTGATGCCTAAGCATAGGGACGGCTGTTAGAATTAGGTCTGTAGGCTGCATTTCATGAGAAAATCCTCCTTCCTGGGAAGGGGCAATCCTAATGGAAGCTTTGAGGCAATAGCTTCCAACAGGGATTTTTCTTTCTGTTCTGCCTTGGGAAGCATTATCTTTTCCCAGTCCTGGTCTGTGCCGAGGGCATCGTTTACATGGACTTTCCCTTTCCAAAAAGGTGTTTGTTTTCTCTGTTAGAAGGATGCTGTTAACAGCTACATCAGAAGCTTACGTATTTGCTTCCTGCCTGGGTATTTACATCTGTGTTACCCGCCTGTCCCTTTAGCGGCAGGATCATCCTCTTCCCAACGAGCTGTGTCCCTTGATACAGCCACACCATGCCCTCCACCCACCTTCCACATTAGTGCTGTGTGGGGTTTCCCCTGGGAAGCAAAACATCTCCCTACGTGCCTGGGCTGCAAACTGGGGCTTGTCCACACCTGTGACATCTGCTCTTGCAGGACTGGGCAGGGCAATGGCTGAGTTTTCCCTCCTCACTTTCGTTTGGTTGCCTCAAAATAACCCTAATTAATTTTGTGGAGAGTTTAGTTTGCTCCCATGATGGGATTGCTCTTTGTGCAGATCTCTTGCTTGCTATATTTAGGTATGGTTTTTGGAACACCATGTGACCCGAATCAGATAACTTCTGAACTACTAATCGTGTCTTTGAGTTCTTCCGTGGCTTTGGGGTATTTTATGGTTGTTTTCTTACTTACAGAATGAAAACAGATCAGCCTTACAAAAGCTGCTGCCAGGCTTAACAAATATTTAAGACGTTGATTTAAGCTAAATTTAATTTTATTATTTCTGCTGCAGTCATAGCTTTACAGTTTCTTAGATGTTTAACTTCAGAAAAATGTTTCTTTACCATCTTAATCTTTCTTAATGGATGACCCTGTTTCACTGTTTTAGAAAAAACAAGTTTTTTCTGTGTTTGTGTGTGACAATAGGGTAGAGAGACAGAGTTTAATGCCTTCAATTTCCTGCCTCACAAAAACTTTCTTCCTTTGTTTACTAGCTGGTTGATCCTCCTAGATGAAAAACCCAAAACGTTGGCCTGAACTATTTCCCTTGTGTTAGCTATGTCCCTTTTCTTAACAGGGGAAGTTGGTTATCTGCTTGGTTTTTTTTCCTGATTCTTCAAGTTATGCAGCCTGGCTTGTATCCTGCCATCACCTATTGCTGGAGGCTGCTCAAGCCCAAGAAGAAGCTGTACTCCCTTTAGCTCTGCATCCGGGGTGGCTGGGGTTTGGAGCCTGTCATCTGTTTCAAGGCATCATCTCTTTGTTGCTCATGTCCGTAACTGCTGCTTTCTGTGTCTTGGCTGCCTCCACGGGGAGGGGTGGTACTGGCATTTCTTTTGGCTTCATCTTTTTTGCCCTGATGCCTTGAGGCATTTTGATAGGCAACTGGAAAAAAGGCCTTTTTGTCTTCCAGTAGTTGGAAGTGAGCTTGGTTTGACCAGGTAGGTAGTTGGGTAAAGATTAGAAGAAATTACGGGAATGCTTCTCATCCTTTAAGAAGTAGTGGACAGAGAGGAGGCAAACTGATGAGGTCTAATTACAAATAGTAGCTTTTCCCCTCTTGTTTTATTTTTAAAAAATTCCTTCAGAATTAAATCCTTTGCCCCAGTGCTTATTCTTTCCCCCCAATAATAGCAATAAAAAGCAAAATAATACACATAACAAAAATCAGCTTTGAGAAAAAGGCAGATAAAGAAATATCCACCAAAAACTGCAATATGTGTCTGTCAGAGACACATCCCATCCCCCTCCCAACATTCTTATATTTGAATCTCTGAAATGTAACTGCACCAGCCTAGTTGGGGGATATTTGTTTGAAGATGTATTACGTTCCACGATCAAATGGAAAAAATGGCACCTGTCATCATATTTAGAAAACAGCTGGGTAAGATGGCCAAGTGCCATAGTCTCTTTTCACATGGCCTTTATGCTGAAACCATCCAAGCTCCATTCTCAGCAACTGGAGAAACCCTGTGCCTTTAAATGGTTACAGAAACATCTACTTAGGGGCTAGCTCTTATTGCAGCAAAGCCTGCTTCTGATGCTTCTAATTAGCACTTAATGGATTATACTTTACTTTTATAACCAACCCAGCAGGCACTCTTCTGTAGTATTTTTCGGCTATTTTTAGTGGAAGATACATTCAATTGTGCTGCTCTTCATGCTTTCATTTCCAGCATGCAGAAAATATTAGAAATAAAACACTGAGATTATTTTAGCACTCAGATGCTTAATTTAAGTCTGATTAAGCATTTCCTAAATGTATTTTCTTTTATCTAGTATCTTGGAAATACTCTAATGGGTTAATTGCTGTATGTATCTGATCTAGACTTTGATGCCAGATCTCCTAAATACATACATATTGTTAATTAAATATTTATATACACAAGCCTGTGGGGGCTTGTGTTTTGTTTTGTTGGTTTTTTTTTAATTTGCAAACACAGCTCCAATAAGTATTTGTTTAGGAAAGAAAATGTTTTTCCAGCTGAACGCAGTGCAGTTACACACAGAAGCTTAGGTGTTTCAGAAGTTACATGAGCCTGTAGAAGCTAATGATTTCTATACCTACTTTGATTTAAAACAGCAACCAGATTAGGAGCCTTACAGATTTGCTTTGTGTGTGTGTGTGCACATATATATGTATATACACAATATACATATAGTGTCAGTATGTTTACAAATCTGTGCGTATGCACATATATCTATGTTTAATAAATCAATACATTTACGTAGTATAATCTTCCAATTAAAACCTATTTCCCCCTCAGGCTATTAGTTTTGGTGCTAGTTCCTAGCAGGAAACCTAGCTCACTGATGCTGCCTTTGAACCTGCTCTTCGCTTAGGCCGCACTTCCAGTAGGACAAGGTCTAAGATTGGTTAGACTGGAACAGGAGGGGGAGCTCTCACTGCAGCAGCTGGGAAAGGGGAGGCCAGGGTACTGGAGCTAGGGAGAAGAGGGGGAGGGACCACCAGCTGCTGTCAGAAGCAGGTGAGATGCACTCTCATTTTGCTCTTACTTACTATGGTCCCTTCACCAAAGTGGAGAACTGGGTTTCTCCATTCTTCCTTGTGTCTGTAATGTTTGACTCAGGGGATAAAAAAAAGTCCAGGTTGTATCCATGGTTTGCAGCAAAGGAAGTGCTGTTTGCAAGGTTCCCAGGTTGAAAGCACATTTGCATTCTCATCCTGATGCAGCATGGCACTTGTGACTACAAGGCAGGCACCAAACTGGTACAGTCATGTTTGTTGAAGGCAGAAAGTTCCAAAATACTGTCCAGAGAAAATGTGGAAACTGCTAGGTTTTTTTAATGCAAATAATACTGAAAGAAAAATAAAGGGTTGGATAGTGGTGGTTATAAAAAAGCTCCTTTAGTGTGATGGGATGAAGGCAACTTACTTTGTGTCCTAGGCTTTGAGGAGGATGGATTTGGGCTTTTCCTGTCATACGCGTTCCCAGTGGAGCAGGAAGAGGAGGGTAGCTGTGCAGGGCTGAAGGGCTGTTGTTCCCCTGCCCCTCGTAGTGCCTGCCTGTGCTATAGGTGGGGGGTTGAGGGATGTCTGCTCGGCAGGGACAGTCCTACCTTGCTCCTACAGCATGTCCTCGCTCTTTAATCCACTTCCCCTTCAGCTCTTTCAGGACAGTGCAGCAAGAGATTACCTCTGCCTTGAAACGAGGCCGTAGTCAAACCTCTCTGAAATTGTGTGTTTGCTCACTTGTAGCCAGCTGAAGCTATTCTAACATGCTCAAATGTGCTGTTATATTTCCTTTAAGAAATAATGTGAAGAACAAGAGATTCTAGTATTAACCCATTTTCCCCCCACCTAAAAAAGAGCCCCGTCTGCCCCAAGTCTGGCAAAAGCTCTGCTTTCTCCCAAAGCTTCTGCAGAGGTGGAGTCCATCTTTTTGCCTGCACTATCTCCTCATAGTGCATTATAAGCTCAATTTGGGCTGTGCAAGGTCTGCAAGATTAGCCTCCCTCCAACCTCTGTCTGAGGTGTCCATAAAGTATGTGGCTCCTTAGAGCTCTGTTTGTGACCTCCACGCAAAGTGGCGAAGGCAGGACGGAGACACCACCAATTCAGCAGCAGCATCCCAAGCTTTGCAGCAGCCAGAGCTCTGGGATGACTTTTGCCCTCCCCAGTTTCATCCCTCTGCAGTTTGTGCCAGGGCTGAGTAAGCCAAGCTTTGCAGTAGGTGAGGTTATTGGAGTGAACATCATCTAGAAGAGTAAGGCTCCTTCAAGCAGAGTTTGGTTTGAAAGGCCAGCGTGGGAAGTTCCCTGTAAGAGCTGAACTTTGCTGTTGGCAGCCAAGACAGATTCAAAACTTTTAGGAACTTTTAAAAAAATTATTTTTAATTATATGACCTGTGAATAGGATATTTTTAGATTGCACATTCAAATATACACTGTGACAGCAAATTAAAATTCTTATTGAATCTTTTTTCAAAGAAATGTACCGTAACTCATAGTGGAAAGTTTGAAGAGCAGTATGCAGCTCTGCACAGAAATGCTGTTCTTGTGACTAAATTCAACATCACTGGTTGCTCTCGTTTAGACGAACCTTTTTGGAAGTTCTTTTTTTAAAGCTAGTGGATTGGACTTCTAATTTTAACTCTTATGGTTTATAATTAGAAACATTTCCAAACTTGTTTACAAACACCTGCACTTGACAGTGTGTCTGCAATTTTAGGAGGGCTCACTTGTCACTTCCAATGGGGATTGAGAGGGCATCTGAGTTCTTTGTGTTTGTACAGTTAGCTTCAGGACACTGGATCAAAAATGTATTTTTCAAAAAAGATGTTACAGATAAGTACTGTTTTGTGAGGGGGGTTGCGTGTACCTGATCAGCAAATAGGTCTTACTGACTAGTTGTGGATTATTTCAAAGTCAAGAGGATTGTTAGTTAGTGACCATTTGGAACAAGACTTAAACTGGCACCCAAAGGAGAAATTCCAGGAACTAATTTTAGCAGTTTGATCTCTCAATTGGAGAAGATAGCTTACTGGTTTTCTGTACGTCTCTTCCTCAAACATGGTACTTTCTTGCTAGCTGCCCTTCAGAAGTTCCTCAGGGTTTAAAATGACTTTTGAATAAATCATTGGGTTGTTTGCTCATATGAAGTTAGTAGTAAGTTGCTGAACATACAGTGAAACAACAGAGCATTGTTCCTCTTGAGTTTGAGTGGGATGTGTGTGTTACACAAGTCTGTATGCAACTTGTTTACAATAGAGTGAATATCATTCTGTGTTACTCATTGGTCAAGTATCTAATAATTTAGAAGTAATCAAAGTACTTTTAAAAAAAAATCCTTTGGCTTCTCAATATGCTCATTACACTTGATTTTTAGCTGCATCTCATAAGTTAACAATGTTGCTTATTAATTTCTAGTATAGTAGGAAAGATTATCCTCACTAAAAATTGATGCTGTGTTGGACGGTGGCAGGAAGAACCCTCCAAATATGCTTCAAGGGTATGGCTGAACCAGAGGTAGACAAAGCAGGCTTAAGCAGTAGTGTCAAGAGGTGTCCTATTGATTGCTTTATGCTCTTGTTGTTACTAATTAGCATGAAAAACTCCAGTTAATTAGACTAGCCTGTTTGGCTGTTCTGTCCTTTTTTGGGAACCATGGTCAACCTTAGAGAAACTCCAATAGAGAGGATAAGGGGCTGAGGAGCAAAATGGCTTTTATTGTTGTCCAAAAAAGCACAGCCCTGGATCCAGATGAGGAATCTGTGTTAATGTCAAAGGATCGTGTCCTCAGAGGTGTTTACTCTCTGTCAATTTTCCTGCGAGTTTGATATAAGTGGAATTAGGCACCTAAATACCTTTGTGTACGCCTGCTCTTTGAAGTTAAGCCTGTAGTCCGCAACCTGTATCTTGTGCTTGACCCTTCCACAGAGCACACAGTGTATGCTCTCTGGGAGGCTCTTCCAAGGCAATTGCTTATAAGTAAACAAATAGATACTTAAATATCGCTTTTGGAGTACAGTGTGCAGGTCTGAAGACTTAAAGTTTTTTCCAGCTGTAAAAGAGCTGTGCCTTGTAGCTGTGTTTCTGCATTCCTTTAAGGCAATATGATTTTAACAAGCATTTGCTTTCTACAGGCTTTTTTTTTTTTTTTAATTTTACTTTTTAAACAAGTAGCCTAGCCAAATCATGATGTTACTGAGATAGTCCACAGCATAATTTCTTAGCAAGTACAGCTGCGATTAATAAATTGTGTTGTAACCATATTAGGCTGTTACCATTTTTGGAAATGGCGTCAAACACAGTTTGTGAGCTCCACTGTTGTCAGGGCCCCAGTTGACGTGAGTTAGAAATACCTGACATTTTAGAAATTGCTCGTGATTCATATATGACCATAGAAATTAGACTCAAGTGGAATTTAATACCACTTCTCACTTAACTAGAAACTGCTGGTTTATTATGTATTCTATCTGGAGGTAGCACTTTCCCATCTGATGTACTGAGGGAAATGTTGCTTCATACCTGTGTTTTCAGTTTTCCTCTATTTTTGTTTGCTTGTGTCAGCTCTGTGCCCACTTATTATAAGTGTTAATCTGAAGAAATATTTCCAAAAGGTTAGGAGAGGTTCAAAAGCAAGAACTATGCAAGTGTAGAAAGATCCACCTATCCAACAAGCCTCAAAACATGCAAAAACCTCTTTGATGTTAGAAGTCTCAACTGACCAGGAAGTTAGTGACAAGCTTTTTCAAAAGCAAAAAGAAAGGAAGACCTCTATGGAATATTTGTTGAGTTATCTAACTCAACATAAGCCTTTCCAGTTCTTTGGTGTGAATCTTTGGGTGGAGCGTATAGCATATGCATGAAGGGATCCATTCTCAGGGTAATCTGCCTGGATCCTAAAGGGAAATGGCATGGGAAAGTCTCTCTTTTGGTTAATTTAAAGAGATATCCTCTGCCTCAGAAAGTGGTAATTAAGATAAATAGAGGAGTCACGGAAAGAAGGAGAAAAGGCTTCAGAGTTGTGCTTTGATTCTTCCCACAATAGCTCTCGCTTCAGGTCAAATTGTCACTCCTTGCAAAGAATCCCATGGTATGATTGAATAGCTTAAGCTGCAGCCTGCATGCTATACCAGCGTGATTTAACAGTTGAATTCATACCCAGGTAGCTGGGCATACAAAGGTATATCATAAACCATAAGAGGGGAAGCTCTGGGGGTGTGTGGAATGTCTTGTTGCGGTTAGAAATCAACCATGATACTGCTTGTATATTACCAGTGGCAGTCAATGTAGGTTCCTAATCCACGGTGTCCCAGCATTGATATTACAGCTACTTCCCCAGAGCTGGAACAGATTGCAGATCCCTGAGATGCAGATCCTTTGCCTGCATCTCCCATTGTACATAACTATAAGGCAGTTTTTAAAAGTCCATAAATAGGTGTAAAATGGCATTTTCTATCAAAGTAATGAAGGTAAAGTGACTGTGACTGTTACTATAGCCTATTGCAAACTATCCATAGCTTAAATTTTTGCAGCTTCTTATTACTGGTGCATATGCTTTCTATAAGCAGCTGTTTGATACTTTTGAAGTAATCCTGCACCATCAAAATATGTGGTTTTCTTCCTTAAAGAAACCGTTACATGCCAGTTGTACCCCAGCTGAAGGGACCTAGAGCAATTGTGTATGAAATGAAACTGGTTCAGGATAACCTGCCTTGGTTTAGGGGACAGTTAATGATCAATTTTCGTGCCCTGTCTGCCAAGTATTTGTACACTAATTAGGTTCTATTTTGAGGGCAGAGCACGTGAGCTTGTAAGAAACCCCTTGTACAGGATGGGAAGGACAAGGGGGTTTTTGTCCCCAGGGAGTGCAAAGTGTAGCATCACCTAAACGTGTGCATTATTTCTGCCTAGTGTACAAATCCCTTGGCCCTTATGGAGGGTTGTCTTAAATTGGCTCACAGGTGTAGCTGTAGCCGGCTAAGGTGCTTGAGAGTAGAGCACTGGGGAAGAAACTGAACTGACTCAAAGCACAGTCATAGAGTCTAACTTTATAGAATGTCTTTTGCAATATATTAGAAAATTACCTTTATGACTAGTGGCAGGACCTGTTGTATAAGTAACCCGGCCATGGCACTGGTTGGTATCTCACTTTTCACTTGAACCTCTCTGCGATGCAGGTCTTGGAGGAGTGAGTGTCTGGTGCAGCCTCTGCCTGGCTCCTTGGTAAGTCATTCGAATCTATCTTTCTGTAAAGTCACTTGCTAAACTGCTGAGAAAAAAAAATAAGGAATTTTTTCATAGAGTGCTTTAAAAGAGGGTTGCTAATCAATTTTTCTTATTATTTTATGCCCTGTGATTTTTACACCACCCCCACCAGCTGGTTAATCATGCAAAAGCTGAACACTTCATTAGCCAGAACATGTTTGCCCATGGGCATTTCTGTAGTAAATTAGTTCTTTCTATTTATACAGGTAAGTCATGGCCAAAAGTCTTTAAGGCGCCAAAGGTAAGGGTTCAAATTAATTCTCTTTCTGAGTTTTCAAGAGAACTAGGTTTAACTTTGCGCACTGTTGATTTGAAATTACTTTCGAATTAAAGATAGCACGGATAAAAGAGCATTCTCAGGCTGCTCTGAAATAACAATGTGGCTTTCTGGATCTCAGATTTGGCCTTTGTATTACAGCCTGCCTTGGGAAAAAACACGTGCGTGCACCTACCCATATATATACGCGCACACATGCGCGATCTCTACATCTCGTGCAGACGGTTTGAGTGGCATGTGGCATATTGACCAGTGTTTTTCCTTTCTTACTCTGTGCCTTTGAAACTATTAATTGAAAATATGTGGTTTGGAGATGCTTTTTTCCTTCAAATCAAATGGTGCCCTCTGAAAGCCTAGTTTAGCTTGACAATGAATTTAGCTTTCAGGCTTTGGCCATTGCAGTATTGTTTGAATGCCACTATTTCCTGCAATCAATGTAATTTTATATCTACTTGGAATAGAAAGTCAAGATGGTGATTGCCTTAATTTAACTCAGTGTTGTATTCATTAAGAAGCTGATCCTGAATTCCTTTCAGATCAAAGTCTGATTTCAGTGGAACCTTTCGGTGCACAAGGTGTGCGGTAGCCTTCTAAAATGTTGTCATTGTGACTAGTGAATAAAAACTAAATGTGTGGCTAAATTTAGGCTGTTGCTCATGTCAGCTTCCTTTTCTAAATGACGGTAAGTGCATTCCATAAATAGTATGCCTCTTATGTTGTCATATCTCTTTGGCTTGCTTTGCAGTATTTTACAGGATATTTGCAAATGAATTTTGTGTTCAGTAGGCAGGGGATGAAAATAACACTACTCATTGGGACTCCATTAACCCGCAGCTAATGAGGAACCATTTCGAGGGCTGGATGAGTGTAATTCAGATTAGCCTGCCTGCCAGGCTGCTCTGCTCCCGCTCAGGCTCGCACCGTGCCATGCCCTCACTGCAGTCTGGAGGGACGGAGCCCGGTGCGGCACTGCTGGCACTCCGGACTGTTGTCGGTTAAGTTTTCTGTGCTTCAGTTCCCCTTTTGGAAGGTAGGAGAGAAGAGCCTGTGTGTGTGTGTGTGTGTGTTGGCGTGCATGCGTGTAGATAGGTGACGGTGATATTGACCTCCATAGTCAAGTGTTTTGAGATGTAATGAAATACTCAACAAACACTATACTTGTGCTCGCTGGTTGATAGCATTGTTACTTGTAGAAAAGGGTACTACGTGATGACAGTAAAGGTGGTCCAGACTGGCCCTTAATTAATTTTATTTTCAAAATCTATATTAGTGACTGTCACGAGGGCACCTGGGCACTTTACATCAATAAAATAATCAATTTAAAAAATGTGTAGACCAGAACTCTGTGTTCACTAACAAAACTCCTGTTCCACGTTATGACTAAAGGTCAGTCCAAGGCTGGCCAAGCAAGCAGGACTCGCATTTCTGCACCTCGGCGCTTGCCAGGCGCGGCTCTGGCGGAACACCACTGGCAGCAGCTTCCAGATGCCCGCAGTCTCTGCGGAGGACGTCTTGCTGCTGGCCAGCCACTTGTTTAACCCCCTGCGAGTCTCAAAGTGGTTTCAGGACTGATAGAAAAGGTGGAGAAAGACCAGTTTGGGGGCCGGTCCCAATTAAAAATGTGGCTTTGCCAGTTGTGAGCAGCTCACTGAAGTGCAGGAAACAGGGACTCAGTGGAGCTGTGTTGCTGGAGGGGAGAGAGGGGAGAGAAGCGAGCAAGCTCCTTCTGAAGAGCAGGCTGGAGGTCTCTTAACTGAAGAAACGTTATTGATGACAAATGTTACATTATGCAAGCCTAGCAAATTCTCAAGGAATATAATGCTTCCCAGGGTTTTTTTCTTAACATGTGTTAATATTTTATGATACCTGTGCATTAATGGCTAGATCCTACAATGTTTAAGTGAGTTTGGGCTGCTAAATTGCCTTTATGGACTTTTAAAAGACCACTACTGGTCACTATGGATTAGCTAAATTCCCAATCTCGTTTAACATGCTGATGATATAAAATCAGCTTGTTTGTTTTTCATGCATTAAGTGAGCATATGTAATTAAATTAAATGTTGTTACAAAGCCACATTTTATTTATTTGCATTAACACATTTGGGGCAATAAATCCCACTTTAATACATATGTAATTGTGCAAACAATGCTGTAACTAGGAGTGCCTGGACAAAGATGTAATTTTTTAGATGTGAACTTGTAATGGATTTTCATGTCTTGAAATCCAATTGAACTCAAGCTGAGCTTAAAAATTTGAGATCTGATTCAGAAGAATTCAGTCCCATCTGGCCGGTGGGTAGCAGGTGTGCTGTGCGTGTGTGTGTGTAAGGGAAGGAGGTGATTGCAGGGAGAGAAACATTTCTCTTTTCCTCTAAAGCTTGAATTCCAGTTTAATGCTGTCATCTGAATCTCTCTGCAGTTCTAAGTTCTTGCATAATTACCAACAGCTATCGTTGGTCTCCATTTCTAGACAACATAATGGCGGAGGTGAATGGCAGGAGCAAGTAAGTCTGCATTATTATGGAGAAACATGGTGTCTCATTCTTAAAGTTTTGATTTGGTTTCTGATTTCAGTCAAGACTCTTCCTATGGATGAGTGCGGGTTTTTTTACAAATGGATACATATGTGATCTTGGAAGCCCAAATGAGAAAGGTTTCATTGTGGTATTTGGTATCCAGGTCTCTGAAAATTGTTGCATGTTCCCACAACGACATAAAGAAAGTTTGTTTCATCTCTTTATTTTTATAAAAGCAAAGAAAATATATTATGCAATGTCTATTTTCAGTAGATAATGGGCATGTTCTACATTTTTTGTACTGCCCAAGGAGGCAGTACTAAGTACGTTTTGTACTAACTAAGGAGGGTTTTTAATCTTTAAAAGTATTTTAACAATCTCTTGGATACTTTAAACGTCTCTAGTGGTCCCACTTTATATCTTGTAACCTTCAGAAACTTGTCCCAGCCGTTCTCATTTTCCTCTTTCTTCTTCCCTTTCTTCATCTTTTGATCAGATACTGACAGTTGCCCTCTGCCTCTGCTTGGGAGCTTTTTACTTAGGAGGTTTAAGAACCTGCTTTTCCTTGGCTTTTAGCATTAGCTATCAAGTCAGCTCCCTTTTGCACTCCTATCAGCTCTCCCTCTTCCAACTTTTAAATGTTTCCCGTTCCTTTTCTTTGTCTTTGCTGCTATATGACTTTGTGCTGGGAAGTCTTTCAGTGCATGTGTTTGTTGTTTTTTTTTTTTTTTATGGGAACTGGCACTCAAAGCACTACTTATTTAACAAAGTAAGTAAGAAAACAGTCGTACTTCTTCTCTAGTCTTTAACTTCACACTACTACAGTAGATGACTCTTTGCTGCTGTATTTCACAGGGTTTTTTCATGGTGAACTTCCTTAATTTCTAACGTAGAGCAGAACTGGTGCTATGTTGCCAAGGGAAGTCCATCTGGTTTGACAGACAAAATGATAAATGTTCTCTGGACATCCCTGTAAAGCTCTCCCCATTATTTGTTTGCTATTAAGAAGTTAAATGGAAGAGGTCGCCCCCTTTGACAGAGAAAATTCTTTTTTTTTTTTTCCCTAGCAATAGGGCTTTGCATGAAAACATTTTTTATTAAGCAAGTCATCCATACTGCACCGTAGGCTGTTTGAGTGTAACAGTATGTTACAGTCTGCAAAGTTAATGCAGTTAATATTCAACCGAACTTTTGGGGGGTTGCTAATCCCTTAGGCGGGCTTAGCAGAAAGGGCAAACATATTTATAGCACTTTGAATCAGACTGCAGTGAACGAGTAAGAGTATGTGTTATACCATGCAAATGTTATACAATTTCAGGAAAGCTCAATGCATAATCATCTTTTAATAGTACTTAAGTTGGTGAAATATCTCATCTGTAAGCAACAGAGTTGTTGGTTCAGTGGACAACAGGTCTGTTAAAACGAGACTGTGAAAGGTCTTGAGATTCCAGTTCTGCTGATAAATTCTGCAAGTTCTGAACAGATTTATGGGCTGTTTAATTAGGAGATAAGTGTATTCTTTAAGCCTTGTCATTTGTATTATTCTCTAATAGGATTTCATTGGACTTTGTCACGTATCTGACTACGACTGAGCATGTACAGGGTTGTCAATAGCCTATTCTGTGTAGACCAGAGTCTCTTACTATCTTCGTAGAAGTAAGATCATCATTCCTGAATAATCTTTCCTCCAGAGTGGAAGTGTGACACTGGGTAGAGTTTGCTTTGGTTAGAGCGATGGGCACACTGGGCAAAAGAAATAAGTGTTAAGTCATGAGTTTGCACTAAGTTCATAGCAAAGCTGAAGCACTTAGACTGAGAAGGTCCTACACGGAGCGGCATGTTTCTCTGAGACAGAAACTTTCCATATTTGTCACAGACAAACCTTGCATTGAGTGTAAGGTTTTGTGGCAAAGCACATGAAGGCTGCTCTGTAATGCTACCAACCCATCAGGAGCCGGAGGAAAAGAAATGGTGGTCTTGGATTTTCCACAGAATTTGATTGTGTAGGATTTTTAGTCAAATAAGAGGTCCATCAACTGGTAGTCAACAAAAAGAAAGGGAGATAGATATTAATAGGACTGCTAACAGCTGTAGTCAGTATGGTAGATTTTTAAGGTGAACTTGTGCTATGATGCAAATGTAGAATACAAGCCTGGCAAAGTGTCCATTTTATTCTAATTAAGATTTTTTGTAAAACATATTTAACATTTTGACTACTTGTTCCATTTTTTCTAGATTTTAAACATCTGAATGAGTGACTAAAACATGGAACTTGACCTTAAAGAGTGCTCAGGTGCTAGAACTTATGCATGTACTCTCGTAATTCATTGCTTTCCCACCTTACCTGCACCCACTCCTTTCCTTTTCTTTTTTGCTCTTTGCAAACCAATGGCCTGATGGCCATTCATAAAAATTCCTGCAAAATGATGAATGTGTCATAATTGTTAGGAAAATTGGAACTCTTTTGATAAGGAATTGCAAGCCTTTTTATTTATTGTATTTTTAGTTAAAAATAAAACTAAGTTAGACTAAGTTAAAATTATAAATTGGAGTAATTTATATCTGAACTGCTAGAAAATAGAACTAGTTTATTGTATGCAAAATTTTCAAATTTCAGAATATATTAAAATACTGGCTCAAAGGGCAAAAGCCTTTCCCAAGAAAGGAAGTAGGTTAGCTGGGCATTTGGGCTAATGAGATTAAGGCACAATAGGTCTGTTACAGGCACACAGGACTGATACGGCTGACATTGATGTGGGATCCTTTGGTTCCTCAGCCTGAATTTCCTCATCTTGTAGTTGGATCACATAGCTTCCATCCAAAATCCTAAGCAAATTTCAAGCTTATGCCTCTACATCTATAATGACATTCCATAACATTTCTGTCATTTTATTAAATAGTAAATGCAGACATGCATAGTAAAGGCCTGAAGTATCCTAGTGTGCTGGTGGGCGTGTGCTGGATCTTACCTACACATCTTGCAGCCATCTTAGAATAGAGAATAGAAATAAATGAAACCACCTGCAGTTTTATTGGTAAAACATAGAGTTAACACTCTGGTGATGTTAACTGTGATAAAAGGTGTGTGTGTGTGTGTGTTACTGTGTTGTGCTCTATACATTTATGAGCTCTTTTTATAGTAGCATTCCCAGGAGCAGTCCAGGTCCAATCAGGACTGGTATGCTGTTTTGAGAGGTGTTGTTCTAATTCATGTGTAAATGTGGAGTGGTTGCTGCCCTGAGGATATTACAGTGAAATTACAAACAGGACAAAAAAATAGTAGGAGGTGTGGAGGAGGAGGGCAGCTGCAGCGAGGTGCACTTGTCTCATTGGGGTTGTGGTACGTACAACCTGATACCAGATGATGGGCATTTCATTTATTTATAAGCTTGCTGCCTTCAAAACAATTAGCCTCATTGTCTTTCGTTTGTGTCTTAGTTATTTAAACAGAAGTGTAGAAAGTATTAAACAAATCGCTCCTGAGATCCTTCTAGCCTCCTGTCTCCAGCAATGACCAACCCTAGGTGCCTCAAGGAAAGTTGTAAGAGCCTCACAATGGGCAGATATGGGATAATCTTCTCTCTACACGGTCTCATCCTAATCTTTCATTATTAGAAATTAATTTAAGCTTTGAAGCATGAGGTTTAAAAAAAAAATATAAATTGTTGTTCCCCCTTCTCCACTGTCAACCTTGTTTAAAGTATGAAATATCCTCCCAAGCCTGTGATCTGAGCGGTTCTTGGGATATTCCTACTCGCTCCTTGGTGCGCTGACCAGATTTGCAGCTTGGGAATTACCATGGTGGTTTTGTTTCTTTTGAGATGACTGAAGGCACTTGTAGGCCCTCTTCTGTGGGAGGTGGGTGAAGACAGAAGCACGTTGAGCAGTTATGGCCTGGGTGTTCCCATGTCGCCATATGTCAAAGCTGTGTTGCTGCGGCTGGCTCTCTCCCCTTTCTTTTAATATTTTAGTGGCTAATTTGCAGTAAAGCACAATAGGAAATAACCATAAATAAATCTGGGAACCTTTGTATTAATTTCTTTCGCTAGCTGTGTACATATGAGCAGCTTGCCATTTGCATATGTGAATCTTGTCATAACAATTTCGGGAAGTGATTTGTTAATAATCAAGTTCTCAGGACAGCTCTAAATCAGTAATTGATGTAGGTCTGGATAAAGCAAGCCTTCCGCCTGCCTATTTTGTGGAGCATTTTTGGCAAGTTTCAAGCTAGCGTGAAAACTAGCCATCAGAATAAAATTTAGGACAGCTGGGATGCTTTGCAGTGAAGACTTTTGGCTCCACAGTTCAAATAATCACAATAGCAGCTCAATTTAGCCTTTGGCTGGGTAGGTTTGGCAGGGCACAATGAAAAATAATTATTTCATGGCCTGCTTATTTGTCCCTTAACAAATAAACTCTCTGACCTATGCAGGCTTATGTAAATATGCTGCCGTATGTGGGGTTGTAGAACACTGTCATGTCCCCATTTGGAAATATGTTTTATTTCACCCTCATGTTTCAAACTTCTTTTTAGAGTTCTGCTTGGGAAGCAAAGAAAGGTAGAGACAGTATCGGATACTGAAGCCCAGACAGCCAGGCACAGAGTCTAAAAAGCCATCTAACAGTCGTCTTTCTGAAAACGCATCCATTAGTATGCAGTGTTTTCACTGCTGTAATAATAAGAGCAATCATGATACGAACAAGTCCGTCTCTTCACAGCCTTCCCACGCGGGATGGAGAATGACAGCTCCTAAAGCATTTGGATATTTGCCTGCATGTATGCTGCTTAGCTAACCATGGTTCAACTTGCTTTCCATCTTATGGCTTCCTGGATATCCTTCTCAATTGTTTCAGTGACAGCTTAAAATGTGAGACTTGGAGAGGGGGAGATAAAAGCTTAGCGAAAGGCTTTTTGTGTGTGTATTTAGGGGGAAGTTTTATTGCACTTGATGATGAAGAGACATGCCACACTATTTTCTGTTCCTATGATTTTAGTATTTGCACTTTCTGTTGTACCGGCGGCAGCCAATCCATAACGTTGTCTTTCTGTTTCCCACTGTGGAAGGGGAAAAGCGCCGAAAAGAATACAGATTGATGGTTTTGTCTTCTGACACCACCATTTTGGTGCTGAAATAATAAGAGAATACCTTTTTCCCAGCGACCCAAAAGATCTCTCTAGAACATCTGCCTGTACACGCTCTTGCACATACGCACACACACACACACGTGCACGTACCCGTGCAGAGGCTCTCGCTAAGGTGGCTATGATCTGTTTTTAATAGTGGCACTTCTCGAAGTGTCATTTAAAAAAACATCAGCAGTCATGTCATGCAACGGGATGAATTTCTAAATGTAAATGAGATTCTCTCAGTAATTTATTTACATTTGTTTTCAGCACAACAAATGAGACATCACGTAGCTTCATAATTTCCCATGACGGAGTCACCAGCATGAGGTGTGTAATTTACCCTGATTTAAGATGCTTATCTAGAGGTTCTTGCAACAATACCTGGTGGTTGGGGGTTTGTACTACTCTTTGCTGGCTTTTAACCCATCTACTTCACCTCCTTCTCTGTTTTTCTGTTGAAAAAGTATATAAACATATCTGCTTCTTGCAGCGTTTTTTTCACTAGAGCCAGGAGGGATGGCTTGGTTGCCTTGTAGATTACTTTCCCTGTCATTTCCTTCTCATTGGGTAAAACTCATAGGAGGCTTTCAGCAGCCACAGTGATCGGATTTTGATTTACAATCTGATGATGCAGGAAGGAAATGTTGATTGTGAACATTTCTGATGGAGAAATGATCATTCAGACATGAAGCATGAATGGGAATTGTCCTGCAGTTGTTGGTTCTCTCTCCTTTTTTCTTCTTTTTTTTTTTTTTTTTTCCCAGCCAGAATACTAAATCTTAGGCCTAGTCTTGGCTCTGGTACTGAGTTTCTGATCTGCCTGTGGCTGAAGTGATACTTAGATTGAGAGGAGATGTGATAGCTGATTTTCAAATAATGTGGGCACAGTCATGTACTGCAAAACTCATTTATTTCAAGTCTGTAGTTGGAACATTTAGATGTCTTAACTACTTGCTTGACTATTTCAGGTAGGTAGATGATTAAAGGTGCAATGTACCGTGCATACAATTTCGTACTTGTTATCTTGCAGGCTCAGTTAAGGCTTGACTAAAAATTCAGGACAATAGTTTTTGCTATTTTACAGGGTAAGAACACAGGAGAACTGAGAGACTTTGAAAGTTCCTGGTAGTTGAGCAGCAGTGCAAAATGCTGTGCTAAATAATTGTGCTGTGCCGGTAGTTGGGGGTGTTATCACACAGAAATACTGTACATCCTTATGGAGGTCTGCAGGGTTAACCATTTGTGGGTGTTCTTATGCTCTCCGAAAGGAAGCGTGAAGCTTCCTTGTGTTCATTTCCAAATCAAAATTCAGTGCCTTCCTTTAAACTTAATAAGCAGATTTGAAAAAAAGAGTAGATTTGTACTGGTTTTTGCTGTGCATTGTATGTACTAGGAGATTTACGTTTTGGCCTCCTGGCTATTTCCTTTAAGTTGCATGGGTCTAGCACCAAATTATGCTGATGGCCTGTCTATCACCAAATTATTTACAGAGCTGCAGTTAAATTATAGAAATCTTCCAGACAAGCAGTGCTGTGGGCAAATTATTTCATCAAAGTTATTTTCCTTGATATACTTAAGCAAAAGCTTACAGGAGCAACATGAATCTTTTTTTGGTATGTGATTATGCGTATGTGGTAGCAGCCCCCTTTACAAATAGCCAGCTTTCTACCTGGGAAAACAGAAGAAACTGTGATGTGAAAATCACTAATCTCTGTGTTTTCCTCAGTTTGAAGCAAAGGTTTTTCACTGTGGAAGTGGAGGACTTGGGCCAGCAGTAGGATGGCCGTTTCTGCACACTGTCAGCTTGTTCAAGGTCTTGGGACTTTTTTTTTCCCTCCTGTAGATGTATAGCTGCATATCTCTGTGTGCTTGTAAAATCAGGTCCTGCACAAGCATATCGGCTGGCTGCACTAGTTCTCTGTCACATCGAAGCCCAGTGGTCACTGTCTCCTTTTACAGGGAAGGGCATTTGCCTATCTGAAGGCGATATTATAGGCTTTTACTGCGTTACCATCTAGCAAGCTTTGAGCTGCTGTATGATTACAGAATGTACAAAGAGAATATAAATCCTAAAAGCAGCCCTAACTCCCCATCATAATTGGCATCCTTTCAAATTCTGTTCCAGAGTTTAGAAATATAGTCAGGGTGGAACATCTATATTTGGGTTTATATGTAATGGTCATACCTACTGGTTCACTTGGAAAAGTGGTGGCATAGATCACTATTTAAGGACTCTGGACGCAGCGTTTATGTTTAGCTCTGTGTTTTTAATCACAGCATTTATTTTTTTAGTATTCCATTTTAACATGTTTGTGCTGAGAGACAAGAATGCCTTCCCAGCATCTGCATGGCTGTGCGCTTTTTGTTTAACAAATATAGAAATTTAGGCTTTATAAACTGATTCCCGTGCATAAATTCTTCTGGGAAAACAGGTACTTAAAGCCCTGTCTTTTCCAGACCTTTCTCCAACCATATCTTTAGGGTAAAACTTGGTGACATGTTGCCGGCAGATTCGAATGGGACCTCTGTCCTTGGGGCCCAGATGTTGAAAACCTGACACGTGAGGAAGGACAGCTGGCTCAGAAATGCGTGAGAGATAAAGGTCTTTACAAACTGGACGTTTGATTCAGCCAGTTTCCATCTGGTGTTGGGCTGTATTTTATGGGATGTGAAGGCAGTGCAGGGAGTTAGGGCCAGACCTAGGGAACCCACTCTGCAGCTCAGCTGGGGACGCATGCACACGTGAGAGGCAGGACTGCAATAGTTGGAGTTTCATTATATTGTTTGAAGATTGGGTTGTTTGGTTCTTTTTTATTGGCAGGATGCAAATGATCCTTAGCAGAAGCAAATCTGATTAAGAGCTCCCTTAATTTAGAAATGCTCTTAAAGACAGGAAGATAGTTAAAGCTGGCTTTGCCAACAAAATGGAGGAGCTATGCCCTCAGGGCCCATTAACAGTGGTGCCAAGATGGCCGCCGCCACCACCACACAAATACTGGGAATTAAGTTTCTAAAAAACCCAAGAAGCTCCAAATTGTATATCTCACATGTTCTTTACTCCCCCGGTTGTAATCCATATCGCACTTATTGCTAGAGTCAACAGTCTAATAGTAACAAAAAATACAACCTTTCATCATCTATTGATTTCCAGTCTTTAAAAACTGACAATAAGCTATTTTTTGTCCAATTTCTCAATAAATAGTAACATTTATTGGTTTTTCAGTTTTATTGTATTGCATTAGAATACATTTTACTGCATATAGTGGGTAATGTAGCATCAAGAGACATGTTTACGTTTAGCAAGTAACTTCTGAAACTGCATATCTCAACTGAGATAGGTAAACAAATTTGTAATACTGGTTTAATTTAGACTGCAATGCAGAATACTCAGGCCTGAGCTCATTTTTCTATTTATTCCGTTACAATCTTCTAACTAATGGAGGATTGCTGTAAAAAATAATTGCAGTAGAACATCAGTAAAGGTGAACAGCTACTTTCTTCCTTATCTGAGGGATAGGAAGGCATTTTATTGTTAGACAAGCAACACAGTATCTGGGTTTCTTTCCTAGAAATCCACCACAGACAATGTTGTACAGGTTGGGCAAGTCATAAATTCTGTCTGTGTGATACCATGTGTCAAAGTGTGGCATAAACATCTTATTTCTCAGTGACCTCTGCTACCTTCTCTCCCCTTTTGAATAGGAATATGATTTAGCTATAGCAGACCGTGGGACATGGATCTTGAGTTGCCTCCCCACCTCCACATACCTTCACAGTGGAAAAAAAAAAAGGTGGCTTTATGACTTTCTAGAACCTGTCACGTGATGCTGAAGATCAAGTTGCATCTTTTTTATTATTGTGATGAGAAATGGCAGCTTGGTGATATTTTTATCAACTGTAGAAGCAGTTTAAAGGTTTTTTGTTTTTTTTTTTAATTAAGACGCAGTTAGTTTTTCTTCTGGTGACATTTGGTCCTGCAGCCAAGGACAGTAAGGTCTCAGATCTTTTCGTCCTACCACAAGAAAAACTGAGGTAGATGGAAGTGCCACTCCTCATGTGAGGATGTACAAAACCTTAAAACAGCTGTGACACTGCATCTCCAGTACTGGCTTTTGCAGAGCCCGGTGGCTCTTCTACTTCTAGGCTATCAAAATGATTGTTCTCCCAGGCTTCCAGTTTCACCTAGCTCATGAAATATTTTCCTGTGCACTATGAATATAGAGAAAGTTCTGGCTTATGTTTCTTAACTACTGCACAGTAAGAAGAGAGAGAGAGAACCATTTGGGCAAGGGGCTTAATTTTTGTGGATTGGGTGTGATTCTGCAAGGCTCATGTTGATAAACTGTTGTGGATCTTGGTGTCATCTGTGCTTCACAGGATCTGATGTGCAAAGAGTTAATTATCTATGATCCAAGCCATTTATATTTCCCTTTATATAGAGAACTGAAGTGGAGCATGTAAAATTGGAAAACAGAAACAAACCTGAAATTCTCTAACTTTGACTAGTGTGTGTGTGTTATTTTCCCATGATCTTTAATTACATTCTGTTCTGGAGCGGGGAGAGGGGGGATGCTAATCTAGTGCACCAACTGGGGAAAAACAAACTTACAGCAGGAGTCTAGATGACAGCACACAGCAAATGCAAAATTTGACATTCATATGAAAGTGAGTTAAGCAAGACCAATAGAAGAGAGCCAAAATGACTGCAGCAATAAGAATACAAGTGGTTTAAGGAACCCACGGTTTCTCTAGCTATTGAAATACCACAGCTGACCTTTCAGATAGTGGTGATACGATGTAGATTTTGTAGAGCAGCACTGAGAGAGATGACTGTTATAAAGGGAATGTGTGATTGGATTCAGGTGCATGAGAAGCAAGGTTTAGAAGAGGATTGCCCTTCCTTCTTTGAACGTGCAATAGACTGGGGTACGTCTCATTGCACTGAATGGAACGATGCTGTTTTCAGGACTGCTGTTTGCCATGCTTACTAATGAATTTCCAAGCGGTATTTGAGCCTGGATATTTACTGTAGAGATGCTTGCAGTCAGTTGGAAGTGATGTGACTGAATGTGAAGCTTAGTTCTGTGTGCATACAATCCTGATCTCTGTGGTTCTGCCTCAAGTTGTACATATCAGTCTGCGATAGCAAATAATTTGGAGTCCATCTGTGATTTCTCCACAGACAGCAGCCAGGGCACAAAGTCATGTGATACCCCTTTTTCTTCTCTCACTGGATAAAACAGCCTTAAAAAACTATTCCCACTTCCACTCAAGACATTAAAACCAATGAACTGGGTGGACGCTTTTACTAGGATATAGCAAAAATGGTCTCTGCCCTCTTCTTTGGTTGATAATCCGCATGGCTTGGAGCTGGGTTGCAGCACACTGCTGTGCTCCTCTCTGCACCATGAGGGCTGAATTTCTTTGTAGAACTGAATGTCTTTGCTAAACAGCTTGACTTAGCAGTCAAATACTAGCAAGGTGTAACTATTTATTGGAGTTAGGGGGTGAGCAGACTTTTTAAAACAAAAATTTCCAGTGTGTTTTAGTGTTTGAAAGGCAACGAAGAGTCTGAACTATGGGTATTCTGTGTAAATAAAGTTTAAAGGTACAGGTCTTATCTTGTCTCTCCACTCTTTCTATCACTGCTCCATGTTCATTAGCCTACTATACAAATGGCAGTGGCAAGTTTTGTCTTGGTGGATAGCATGTTCCAAAGGACTTAAGTATTTTTTATCTAGGAGTAGGACCAAGGCAGCTATGATGTGTGCCAATGTAACACCTTTGAGTGGCATGTGAGGACATACATCCCTTCTGCTCCTCAGCAGTGCTAACCTGTGAATTGAATAATCCTGGAGCCAACAGGGCCATATGTCCTATAACTCTATGCACCAGCTGTGACTTGTGTGGATCCCTGGGGTGATACCGAGGATGAAATGAACTCTAGTGTGCTCAGATACATTGATTACGAGCAGATCATCGCTCAACACCCATTGTTGTTATGACATTCTGGGCAGTTTCTCTCTGCCCCAGAAACAGTGGTAACAGTGCGCTTAGATTTAAAATTGGAATCCAAATTAAACTTATGTGAACCTTTAGAAAAAATACTTAAATTGTGCCTTAAAAAGGAAAATAAGTGAAAGATGGGATGAGAGGGTATAGAATAGTCAAAATGATTTGTTCTCTTTGGTAGATGCTAGGAAAGAAAAAGAACATACTGTAGATCCTCCCCTCTTGCTCACTGGTTTTTGATCTAGCCCATTACACACACTGGTCCTAACACCTTCAATCATTTCCTATCAGCTCTGTTGCTCGGAGGCCAGTCTTCACTCCCATACCTTTTAGCACCACACTGGCTCAGGGCATTCCCTTGGGGCATCATCTGCACTTGCTCCTTCTTACCACTCTCAGCTGGAGAAAGCACGCTGCACTTGCTCATCCAAGCCCAACATCATGCTTAAGCAGCTTGAGATCATTTACATTTTTCATTAGCCTGCGAAAATAGTTGCTCAAAAGGTACAGTAGCTTTCCTAGCTGTTTGAACTCCTTTGGAAGGCTGTCATTTGGGATCACTGGAGTCCACCAGTGGCCTATAATTGTTATACAAAACATCGCACAAACACAACGTAGCTAATTGCACAATTAAGATTGTTTTCTCATCATCATCCCATTCATCATATTCCTCATCCACACCTATAGTCAGCATCTGACATTAACAAAGGCCACATTTGTCGCATTAATACCATCCTCCTGTAGTGAGAACACCTTTCATGTATCCTTTATCCTCCTTAAGGGTCCTGTCAGCATGTTCAGTAAACCTGAAAAAGGTGTTTAGGAAGCCTTGTGGTGGACGTCCCCTTTTCAAATGTTTAGTGGGAGTGTACCGCAGTGATACTCCCGGGTACTAACACAGCAACTCTCAGAACACAGAAAAGGGACCTAATACGGATCAGCAGAATACCCTCCCTTCACAACCTTGAAGTGCATAATACAGCATTTAGCTTCTTTTCAAAATCTGAGGCAAATAAAGCAGGACAGCTTTTCTTTGCATTGGACACTTCAAGGTCACCAGTCCTGTTAGCCTGGCGTAAGATGTATAGGTTTGGTTTGCTTGGTTTTGGTGTGGACTATGTTGAAAATTGCAGGAAGCAGTTGGCAAAAGTCCAAGAATGTCTGTGAAGCAAAACATGAGAAACTGCCTGGTACCCTTGGTGCCAGACCTGGGCAGAAGGTTTTGTGTTTGAAGGTACTAAGGGTGTGTGTGCTGCTCGTGTAAAGACAGAGTGGGAACATCTTGGACTTGGAAGCCTGAGGAGGTCTGCAGCACCATAATTCTTCTTGGGAAAAGGAAATGATGTAAGTTTCTACTTCTGGAATCTTTCCCCACAACTCTATAAATTTAAAGAAATAAAACACAAACAGAAAATTGATTTTTGAATGACAGTGAATTATTGTCATTAAAGGATATGTAGTTTTGTGTCAAGGGAAAAAAAAACCCTTGGTGTACTATGTGCTACTTTCTGAAGCATTACTTAATGTACCAGTCATTGCTGGGAACATGGAGTCCTTTTAATGCTAGTCAGGTAATATGTCTTTCTTTCTGTAGAAACAGTGCAGCAGAGACATGAGTTATATACTGATGTAGTTATCAGAAGATCATGTGGTAGCACTAATGTGAGTCACTACAGTGGAGTTTGCCCCGTTTGAAATTTTTACATAATTAAATATAAGTGAGTCATTGTCCAAATTCTGCCAAAGTGCAGATGTCTTTAATTTAACATATGCAATTCTGCTTGCATATGCCTTCCATAGGGTGAGCATCTTTTCTTTTGTAAGCTACTCTGGGTTAACTCTGGCCCGGGAGCTGCTTCCTTCCACCATTCAGCATGCAACGCTCCCATTGAAATCCCTGGCAGCTTCGGTAAAAATAGCTGGAACACCCAGACCTGAAATAGACCTCTCAGCTTCGTTCTGTGTTCTGCTGGTAATTCTTTAAATACACGTAGTTTGATCAAAACAAACGTGGGTTTTGGGTTGGTTTTCACCCCCCACCCCATGATAATAAAGGATATGGCCTACATATCCCTGTGAAATACATTCAGTTGCCTTCTACGACAGCTGTCTCTGTACCCCACAGCAAAGACCGGAGAGAGGGTTGGAAAGGCAAGGCGAGTCCCTGTAAGAGAAAGGAAGCTTCGTACACATAAATATTGGACTTTTAAAATTATAAACTTCAAGATTGTGGATGACTTAGTACTCAGGGGTAGTTAAACCAGAATGTTTTACCTGAGACTAAAGCCACACTCCATGCGGTTAGCTACACCTTTGACATTTCTGAGGGCTGGAGATGATGATGTACCATCTCTGAGTCATTTAGCTAAAGAAGTGACGGCTTTTCTTTCTTGCTTGCTCCTTCTCTTATTTTTCTTCCTCCTCCCCCTTTTTCTCAGCTGCAAATCTAATTGTTCTCCATCTACTGCTGAAACGTAACAAAAATGTGATTAACCATCACATTCAGAAGCAGTTCATGGTTTTGCTGGGCAGAGAAGGAAAGAACAGACAAATATGGAAGTGTTGGAAAAATGTCTGATTAACTCATGAGAGACAGTGAAGATGACTAAGGCTGCTCTGCTAATTTCTGACTCACAGAGGAGATGTTATTTTTTCTTATTTGTCAAAGTCTCCCTTAGCAGGGACGTTAAATAATGTTTACTGCTGAAAATCCTTTCCCAGGAAGGGAAGTGTGGGAATTAAATCCATTTCAGTTTCACCCGCAAGTTGGTCTGGATGATGTACCAAGTGCTTGATGAACTTGTGCCAGTTTTCAGATTCGTTGCCAGTCCTGCTGTCAGGCAAGTTTTGTGTGCGTTACTGACTGACTTCAGATGCTTAGCCCAAGCTCCAAAGGGGCCAGCAAGTTCATTTCTTTGGGAGTTTCAGTCTCTCTCCACAAGCTCAATAATACTAGTACTGTAGGATCCTGTTCTTGAAGGTAACCTTTGAGTCTTAAGCCCACAATTTTTCTTCTGACTGTAAAATGGTGTGTTACCTTTCCATAGAGCTCTGAAGAGGAGGCTGCATCAGAAGAGAAACTTGTATATTTTAATAAAACATCAGTTCTCCTCCTATATAAAGACTGCAGCCTCACATGGGTACGCTAGCCCATCCAGAGAGTAGCCAGCCAGAGTGCCATATGTTTCAAACTCTGAGAGTCCTGAAAGCTGCCTTAGTAATTTATTGCTGACAGAGATGTGAAATAAATTCCTCTTGTCGTCTCCCTCCCAACACTGCTCAGTTGCTGCTGCCAACAAAGGAAGAAGGAAGTTCTTACACCTTCACCTGCTGCAGAGAAAGGATTACTCAGGTAAGCAGTGCCATTTAAATAAATAGGCTTAGGAGCGCGTGATTTTTTGACACCCTCAGTGCCTACTTCCTATTCCTGTTATATTTAAGTGTTCTGCTTTGTTCATGATCTCTGAGCTTGTTCCTGATAACTTTTTTTTTTTCTGCCCCCTCCCAGTAAAAATCTTTGTTGCAAAAGATAAAGCTGCACAGATGTGGCTGAATAGTGAAGCACGGTGTCCTAAATGATGTAACTTGGGTTTTGGGAGCAGGATAATTGCAGTAGTGTGAGGCTTCTTTTAGAATAATTAGTCTTGCTGAGAACCAGGGTATAAAAGCCTGTGCAGAACACAGTAATAATGCAGTTACACCATTTCCAGTATTTGTGTGCCCCCGCATAGCACTGCAGATCAGAGCAGGCGTGCCCACAGTGATGGTCAGAGGATGATTTCATCTTTGCAGCCCTGTGCCAGGACTGTGATGCAAAATAAGTGTTATTCATTCTAAAGAAATCAGTGGCACTTACCTTCCATACTAAACCAGGAGGCCTTTGAGATCATTGAGAAGCATTTTTACAAAGGAGAGGTTTATGTTTCCATTCATGGAGCCAAAGCCTCTTCTCGTGTCCTGTTACTCCCTGGCACTTGCCCATCCAGGAGTGAACTCTGCCTCAGCTGCACTTGCAGATGTTGGGATTTCCATTTCAAAGTACAAACAATTCTAATATTAAAAAGGCTATTTCCCCAGTGGGAATATGGGTTGTGTGAGCTTCTTGACTTCTTTTTCATCTTTTGATCGTGTATGAGAACACCTTTAGATCTCTCTATCACTTTTTTTTTGTCAGCATCACAGTGGACAAAATGTCAGGAGAAGTTAAAGTGGAAAACGTCCTTAGAGAGATGAAGGTTCTCTTCCACCAGCCGCTATATGGTTGACTCTTCTGCTCTTTTCTGTTGGGGTTTAGTCTGCTGGGGCGCTATCTTGCTTAACTTAAATTTACTTATCTGTTATATAAATAAGGGATAGCCTTGGCCATTAAGTAAATCTACTGACGGAGGGAAAAGGGATTTTCTTGAGCACCTGTGTGCCTTTCTGAGACATGGAGTATCTGAGAAAGTAACCTTCAGCTGGTTTTTTGCAATGACTTTTACCAATGAGCCCTAAAAGACTTGATACTCTCAGGCGTTACAGCTGAAGAGAATGGCAATGTCCTTGGACTATCCACTAGCCAAACCACATCTTCAGACTGAGCTGGTGCATTCCCAATGTGTGATGTATTTTTTCCTTCTCTCTGGGATGTCTGGCTGGTACCAGGACCTTGGCTTTACATGCTACACAACATGAAGCTGGTGGTACCACTCTCGGGTGTCTCCTGAATTTGCTGTTGCCCTCAAAATGTCTGCTCCTATATTATATAGCGAGGATAATCCTTTGTTTAATTTTTTTTTAACATTTTGAAAGGAAAATAAGGGTCTCATTCAGGTCTTTCCATTTTTGCATGATAGTACAGTTGAACAACGTGTACATGTGTTAATTAAACATCCCTTCTTATCACTGTTTTGGTAAGTGTCCTGTAAATTTAAACACTACGGCACCTCTGTACACATTACAATCCTTTTAAAGATCTAGAGAAAAATCCTGGTGGATTATTCAAAGCACTAAATCACACAGAATTACAGTAGTTATTAGAGGCATTAAAACCTGTGATAAGAAGCTTTATCATGCATTTTTGGGGAGGCTTAGTCTTTATCAGAGATGACTATAAATAGAAGTGAACAGTAAAAAAAAAAAAAGCTTGATAACAGTTTATTTTACAGTACATCAATAATCAGGTACTGTAATTACAGTATAATTACATGATAATTATTGCATAGTAGGTAACTATGGTATATTAGTTTTCTTATTTTTCTATTACCACGACTATCTGTGAGACCTAACCCAACAAGGGGCCTTATTCTTCTCTCATTTACCCTGGGTTTATGTGCTAACACACACACACACACACACACACACATTTACATTACATGTGAGTTTTTACTGACTTCACTGGAGTTGAACCTGTTTACACAGAGGGGGAACAGGCAGCGTGACATGCTGAAGTAGGTCCCTCTTCCACATAGACGTTTATCTAGACTCAGGACTTCAAAAGAAGGGAATTGGACTTTAGCTGGGGTTATATTTAGCTACCTTATTTTTTCCCCCCAGTTTTGGCACTGCAAAAGTTGTGTATTCTTAATCACTGACATAAAGCTCTCAGTTACAGAACTACTCAGTGTGTGGGTGTTTATATTATGTATGTAGATTATTTATCTCTGTACATCTGCATCTGAATACAGATTAGATTACGTCTCTGTTAATTGTACTTGGGCTGTGTGTGCATGCCTGTGTTTACATATTTCCGGTAGTAACCCTGAAATGTTCTGTCGTTTTGGGGTGTAGGCTAAGTAAAGATAACCAATTAAGTATGACTTCTTCTAATTTAATGCTGTTTACGATGTTAAAGGTTCCAGTTAATTAAGAATAGTTGTGAAGCTGGCAGAAGTGTTCGTGTTGAAATTAAGAGCGGACTTCTGCTCTTCGTGGCTCAGCTGTACCTCTAAACACAGATTTGGGCATCGCACCCCAAATAAGCTATGGGGAGTTTGGAGAAAGCCCAAAGGAAAAGCAATGAGGGTGATAAGAAAGTGAGGAAATGTGACCTGTCAGGAAATACTGGCGATATTGGGGGTGCTCAAACTAAAAAAAGAGATTTCTGAGGGAGAACATGGCAACGGGCTGTAAGAATACCAAAGTCTGGTGGAAGAGAAAGTAATTTTTTCTCCATCTCCATGGTGAGAAATGGGAGGGTACAAGAAGTAATTTGTTTAACAGAACCAAACAAAATTCAGATCAGGTATTAGGAGTGACCTTCTAAGATAGATAAAACATCAGAACAAGGCAACTGGGGATGTTGTGGCATTTCTTTTGTTGGAAATTTTTCAGAAACAGGCATTGATGGTCCTGTCTGGAGGTATGGAGGAGAACAGAAGGTCTCAAGACATTTTCACCATGTTCCTAGCCCTGTTTTCTGTGACTTGATGACAATGGGTTTAAGAATCATGGCTATGAGAAGTGGTGTGTTCCTAGTTTGCTTACCAGGGAGTCAAAAGAAAAGCAGGTGGAAATACAATAAAACTCTATCTAATGAAAGTCTTGGAAAGAACCAGCATCCACACAGGTTTGGTAAACTACTGAAACTTCATTTCTACCAAGATTTGAGGGCAGATGCTACATTGGCTCAAGCAAGTGGCAAAACTTCCCCTGGCAGCAGCGGAACCAGCATTAATTTATACCATAAAATCCCTGTGTTTTCCTCATCACTCTGAATTAGTGATTGCACATGCCAGGCATAGTTTATACTGTTAAATAATAAATTATACAATCAGAATAATTGCATTTTCATATGTAGTGACCCTACTGTTAAATAACTGTAACTACCATGCGGTTCCCATATCTGAAACTTAGTAGCAAGCATAAATGTACACTTAACATGCTTTATTTCCTTTTCTCATCCTTTTGATGGAGTAAAATGTCAGCTAATATATTTACTATTCAATACTTCTTGATTAGGGAACTCCATGTTTAATTTTTTGGGTGAAATAACTGAGATTATTATTTTCCATCTTGTGTGAAACAACTCTCATTATGAGACCAGTATAACTTTAATAATGCTTCCTCATTTTTCCTAGAAGAAATTTAGATTTTATTTCTATGGTAGGTGATGCTTGTAGTCAAGACTGAGAGGCGATAATCTAGTTGTAGAAGAATTTGCTTGATACACCAAAAAATCTTCCTGCAGAAGATGATGGTACTGGGTTTTTTAGGCTGGGTTTGTACAACTAAGTACGGAGAGGTAGGTTTTTTGTTGTTTTTTGAATGTGTGACTGATGAATAAGTAGGTACAACTTTCTGACTGTATTACAAGAGGACCGTGCTCTTGGGCACATGGAAAGTATGTTGTATGAAGTGATACTCTGAAGCCTGCAGATGCTTTCCCTCTGGGAAATGTTTCCAATGCAGTGTTTTATTTTTATTTTTTCATATTACAACTCCCTCTTAAGTACAGGTGATGCTCATTGCCCTTCTTCCACCTCGCCTATTATCAAATGATCTGCAAAATGCCAGACTGCTGAGTAACATGGAAGAGCTGCTCTATCAGGACAGAAAAGTTCAAATCTTAAGGACTAATTTTGTGGTTGTTGGTTCCTTTGCAGGTATTTAGCAGGAAACATGAACAGAAAGATGCAGAGCTTGCTGTTTACAGCTGAGGCCACTTTCATGCAGTCCACTGAGTGTATTTACAGTGCTCGTTATACTGCTGTGGGGTTTGGTTTCCATTTCAGAGAGAAAGGGGCCTCCGGTGGTTATCTGAACACAATGAAAGAAGGAATTTCTAAAGTTGGTGGGTTTTTTTTAAGACTCCCAGTATTTCTAATGCTAAGGATTTTAAGGATATATTTTTCTAAAAATTTGTTTTATTTTTAGAACACATTCTTTTTACAGAGGCACATTAGGGAGGAAAGGTTAGGATTATTTAAGGGAGGGGAATTAATTGTGTCACTTCTATGGGCATTAGGCAAATTGCCTCACTTGGAGTTAAGAGGCAGCATGGGAGTATTTAAGTATAGGGTACCTACAATGCACTTTATGATAGTCTTAGCTTATGACCTTATATCATTTTATTTCTCTATTAAAGCAAGACATTCCACACCGAGACTGCGATCGTGCATGATGCGGCAGCTAGTGCCTCATGTCCTGAAGAATACGTGGCAGACTGTGATAAAATAGTGAAGGAAATGTTGAGTGCTCGAGAAGCTTGTATGATAATCCAAGAAATAAAAGGTCATATCTGATATGCGGATGGAAGATATGTAAATGAGATGGAAAATATTTAACTCAGAATTATGTTCTATGGTTTTTTTGCCCATAAATTTATTTTAAACAGCACAGCAGATGCCACAGTAAAGAGAATAACCTGAAAAGTAATTACGGGCCACCCAGAAATACTAGACCTGAGTCCCTGACTCCAGAGGTAGTAAAGACCTTACAGGTCAGTCCAGTGATGGTGCTTATTGTTTATGCACTAATTTGGCATTTCACAGAGGAGCGCTTGGATATCTAGCAACAGACTGCGAGAGTGGAGCACCCTCCTGCCTTGGGGAGGAGGGAGAGTGACTGATGAAAGATATTGTTTCTGAGTTTTATTTTACATGGAACAAGTTCTCTCAGGAGGGACAAGAGGATGCCTTTGGACACTAGCAGTGCAGACTTGTTTTCTGCACGGGAGAAAATTCTGACCCCGCTGCTGAGTGCTTGCTTTAACCTGACACCATAGATATTGCTGCTTAGGGACTTGGGCAGAGGTAGTTTATGGCTCCTAGATAGGCTTTGATGCATGTGACATGGTCCAATTCCTTGCAGAGAGATAACCTGGGGGGATGAGTAGAGATGCAGCTCTATGGTTCTGTGGACCTTCAAGTCAGAAATCGAAAAACATGTCAAGTTTTGACATTTTCAGGGCTAGGAAGCAGCTGTATTCTCAAGATTGCTGTTTATAACAGAGAAATGAATTCTTCTCCTGCTTTTAGGTATGTAGATGGTTCCTTTGTCTCCAGCCAAAAACTATGTTTTGTGGGATGGATAGTTCAAGCACAGGTGCTTTGGAATGAGAGCAGAGCCGTCATCGGTACTGCAAGCCAAGCACAGGTTCTTGAACAGACAGGTTTGCAAAGCCAGCTGTTTTTCACAGCAAAGACATTGCATGTTCGTGCAACAGCCAGGCCTTATATTGTCTCTACATGGAATAGTGCATCAGCACTTTTTCCTCAGTAAGTTCTCCTTCATGAGAATTTAGAGCTTCACTTAAGTGACGTAACATGAGGCCCAAGATGACAAAGAGGTCCAAATCACCAGGGCTTTACATATTTTAGGCTACTTGGTGCAGTGAGATTCGTCAGTCTATGATATGCCTTTGGAAAGGTGTTATTGCCCCACTTCATCTAAATGGATGTGGAGTCACCTACTCAGTGATAAGCCTTTAATTCTCAAAGTTGCTAATAATCTGTGTGATCAAAGGTATGTATGAAAGGAGAGGGAGGAGAGTGAAAAGCTCTTTATGAAAAGCTGCAGAGTCCAACGCAAGTAACAACCAATATTTTACAACAAACAGTAATGAACTGGGTGGTGTGTTCATGCACATTCATTAAATTGATAAAAGGCAAAACCCAAGGAGACTGGCAAAGCCCGGGTGGCATCAGGAGCCTCCAAAGGGAGAGCCAAGCTCCCTAAGGCCAAAAGCAGGCAAGAGTCAGCCAAACCAGAGCAGCCCAGCAGAGCCCCACGGGTGTGTGCATCCCTCTCCATAGGGCAGTTAAGGCAGGGAGATACAGAGGGTGTTTTTAAACCACTTGTGCGTGCTTTTTTTGGTGTATGATGTCTCATCTCTAAACTCAAAAGAAAACTGCCACCTTTTATGTGAATTCAGCCCCAAATGAAGCTCTATTTGAGGTGTTGATAGGCAAAATATGGTTTAGCACTATGAGGCAGAGCCTGGAAAACAGAGTTTCTGCATCTAGTGCTTGGCTGCTAATGTAGTGGATTACTTCATGTAAGTTGGGAATATTTATGATTTTCCATTGCTTTTGAATTGATCATGTGTTGAAGTGAGACACTGATATCCTCCATTGGGAAAATGCTCTTCCAGTCTCTGGGCACTCTTCTAGGTGAAGCAGTGTTACCTACTACTTCTGCATTTAATATTTTCCCTGATGTTATTTAAAAAAAACCCCACAAAAACTAAACCAACAAACAAAACCCCTCACAAAACCCAACACCAAAGGATTTCCCCAAAGGGCTGGAAAAGCAATTTTAGAAATGTTGTTTCCAGCAGAATCACTGGAAAAAAGAGAGCATAAATTTCTGAGAACTTAATTTCCATTCCTGAATTCTTTTTATGAAGTTTAGTAGAAATTCTTGCCGTCTACTCACATTTGATTTTTAGATTCTATATGAAAGAGCATACCCACGATGAGAGTTATTTAATCTCCTCTGTTTCATTTCCCCATCTATAAAGCAGAAATCATGGTACTAGTTCCTGGAGTTCAATGCTCTGAGTTAGTTAATAAAAATACTGCTGAAAAGGTAGGTACTACAGTGCTTGCAGCCCAAAACTCTTAAAAACTGGAATGCTAGTTGTGGGTGGCCTTGTTTGTGGGGTTTTTTTTCCTATTTGATCCGATCACTCCAGTGGGAATGGTGTAAATTTGGTATAATTACCACGTAAGGAACTCGCTGTAGTTATCACCCCTGGAACTACTAACCTGTTGGCTGAGAAGTAGGTGACACTTTATGCCTAATATCAAATCTTAAAGCATCAGGCAAACTTTTAAAATGGTTTCTGCCACTCTCTGTATGCCAAATGTATTCCAGCTGCTCTTAGAGCTCTATTAACAGTGGAATGGATTTCCAACACATGGGATTTCCAGGAGTCGTCTCCCTTTCAGGGCACAGCTGATGTGTAACAACCTGCGCCTGCAGTTGGGCTCACAGCCGTGAGCCCAGGCTTGCTCTTGTCCCTGGGGCTGCATGGATGGCTGTGCAGGGCAGGAGCTGGCAGCACAGGTACTGCAACCAGTGTCCGTTTTGTGGCTGCTGAGTTAACACACACATGCTCTTTATGGGCACAAATTGTAGCTAGAAGAACAACAGAGAGGGTCTGAGCAACAGCCTGCAATGTGTGCGAATAAATAGCAGAAAAAGGAACCCAGGTTAGCACAGATGAAATGTCCCTATGTGTGATTAAAAATGTATACCTTCATTTGTTTTTCCTCATGCAGCCAAAGCATGGGAAAAGAAATATACCTGCTCAGGCACCTGGAGTTTCTTCCAGGAAGGTCGGCTGCCAGAAATGAAATGGAAAAGTAAATTAGGTAAGAGTGATGACTGAGGAAAAAGTCAACTTTACAACAAAAAGCCAAGAGCGAGATTTCAACGTAGGAGAGGATTCAACAAGCTGTAAGTTGTTATCACAGCAGAGGACACGATCTAAGTATGTCAACAGATTAAAAAAAGGTTTCATTTTCTTCTCTCAACAGTAGCTGCCGTGTGTGGGTTCTGTTGTTATGACTTCTTACAAGCGTTGTTTACACAAAAATCACATTATTATCCCACTACTGACGTAGTTGATGATGTAAATATGTCTGTTCAGGGCCCGTTCCTCAGAGAGGCAGAGCAAGCAGGGCACTCCGATCTCCCCCAGTTGGTCAGCAGCTCTCGATGCCAGGATTTTGGGACCGGCCGCCTCCATGTCTAGCTCTCTGAGCTCTGTCACAGGAAACAAGATTTGGTACTCAAGGAAAAAGGACTTCATTTGAGAACCGCGGCACAGGGTAAACCTCCCTTTTACTTAACCAAAGCCTTGCCTACTGTCCCTTCTGAAAAGAAGGAGACTTCTCTGAGTGATTGTCAGGAGGCTGTCTGGCAGGATGCAGAATACAGAAACAAGTTAGCCCTATCTCTGCATTTAGCAGCGATTATTAATGTCTTCCCAGGCAGCGCTTACAATGTGCGTTTGTTTCTTTGCTTAAGTGGCTTTAAACTATCTTCAAGGTAGAGCTCTTCCAAAATCCATTCCAGGCAGAGAAGAGGCATCATCTGAAAGAAGCCAGCGGCAGCAGGACGGGCTGAATGCACGCTCCCCGTGAACAATGAGTGCTGCTCCAAGTAAGACATCAGGGAAGGACTTTGCACAGGGAAATAATGAAAGCACTGACAGGGTGAGACTACATTCAGAAAAGAGAAAGCTTATTTCCTTAAGAGGCGCGCTCCTGCTTTATTAAAGGAGCATTGTAAGGAAACAAATAAGATTTTAAAAAATGACTTCTTGCAGAAGCAGTAGAAAAGGAATTTCTCGTAGGAAAGGAATGTTAACTGAAGTCTTTTCATGATATAAAAACATTCCGGTGTTGTGCTTGCAGCCTGTGAGGAAGAGGCAGAGAAAGAAAGTGAAACTAACTGGAACTAGCTTCACTGTATAGGCTAAGGGAAATGAGTGATTAAAAAATAATTCAATCAATTAATGGTGCATTAGATTATTTTATGAATGTTTAATATAGAAAAATATTTTTCTTGTGTATATTAACGCAGCCTTTCTTTATTTCTCTTTGGTTTTATTCTGCCATACTTCTAACGACAGTGGTTTGATCTCTTTTCAGCAGAGGAGACAGCCCAGCAAGACCCCCCTGTTTGTTACACACGTAGCTGAAGATTTTGGCAGGTCTAGGTGTAAAGCTAGCGAGGCAGAACGTATACTATAGCTCTACATTTCATTTCTGACAGTTATTATTTGCTGGTTCTGTATTCAGTCTTGTGCCAAACGTGTTTAACGTTAAACCCATACCGTGCATTAAGGCTCTGGGTGAAGGGATGCAGATTTGCTACTTGAATATTTTCTCTCTGCCAACTGCTTTGTTCTAGCTGTCTACTTGGTAGCTGTTGTCCCAGTGATCTGAGTAATCTTCTTCCTTCCAGTGGTTCTTCAGTGTCCAGGTCTTCATCAGGAAACAAGTAGTCCGTTCCATCCCAGAGGCAGGTAGTGGCAAAGAGCATGGGGAATGCGATGTGAGCTGGGACAGCTTACTGGGGAGTGCTCAACAAGACAAATGGCATAGTACTTATGCAAGAGGGAGAGGAAGTGTCCTGACATGGTGTTGAGTTCAGCCCACATGTTGTCTTCTGAGAGACAGAGGTGTGGGAGAGAGCCTGCCTGGCGGCACGTGGCATGGAAGCACCGCCAACTGTAGCCACAGGGAAGCAGACTTTGCTAGCAGCTTCTTACGGCTATGGCTGCCCACTCCATAACCCATTCGTGGCTATCATGGTTTACTGTAGCTTAGGTATATATCCAACGGCCCTGGTTTTCGATCTGTGCAGTTGACTCTAGGAGATGTACTTTTGATACAGAATGGCCAAAGTGGAGGTGTATGAGAGCCAACATACAAAGGGGTATAAATTGGATCACATTTGGGTCTCTTGTGTTGTCTCGATGCCCGGGGATGACTTAGTCCATAACACCCATTAGCAATGTGGGCAGATACATGTGTAATTCCCACTTTGGAGGAAAACACTTTCCTTGGTGTCCATGTGCCAGCTGCATCGACTCAGAACACTGTAAGGTGCTCCATTAAGTTCTATTGGGTCCATAATCCGCACATTAAGAAAAATTTACATGATAGATGGAGCTGTTAAAGTCTAATTGGGTAATCAAAAATTAGTTAATGTGCCAAAATATGTATTTAGCTTATAAACTCTAATGGTTCCAAAGGGTTCTGGTATTAATAGAAGCCATGCTTGCACATCAAGGAGTTGAGAGTAAGGTATTGCTCTTCTAACGCTCGTTTCAAATAAAGATCCCAAAGCACTTGACAGATATTAAATCACTTATTGATTTGATTTTTTCCAAAATATGTCCATCCAAGGCTCTGGGGGAATATATGTTAACAATAATGTCAAATTTGCACATAAATAATAAATTATAATTTCCCCCTGCTTTCCAAGTCTATCAAGTGCAATAATCACTCCTTGCCCTCAAACCCAGTTAAAATCTCTCTAGGCTGGGTCTTCTTTAATTGAACCATATTATGTCCCTGTGATATACTGTATCAGCTTGAGTGATAAACAAGTTGAACCCCAGCGAAATGAACTGGTTTGAAAAGGGCTAGAGGTAAAGTCAGTGGCAGAGTCAGTAAAAGAACCTGGTGTTGCTGGGTACCTCTCCTTTACCATGAGGGGCAGCCAGCACAGTGTTTGTGTATTCTCGGAGCCAGAAGGATGTCTTGGCATTCTGTAAATAGCTGCCTTACCTACTTGTTCAAATTTCATTCTTTTTTAAATGGAGAAAACAAATAAGAATGTTAAAATAGCTCTTCTGCTTCATAGTTTCAAAATGTCCTAATGGAGTATTAATAGCATGCCACTCCCACATTATAATAGCACATGGTTCTGTGTCTGTGCAGCGCCTGGTGTAATAGGGACCTTATCCAAGAGACTTCTGCAAACTCTTCTCCTGTTCAAACCGATAATGAGAGCTTTATTTTAAGATGGAAAAAGCTTACCCTTGTTTTATGGAGGAAATGGAGGCAGGAAGGTGAAACCTGTCACAGAAGTAGAACTAAACTCCAGGCTCAGATGTTGCTCTGCTGCTCTGGCTCCTGGACTGCAGCACAGAGGCATTGCTAAACTTGTGTCTGTTAAAAGCAATTTATGCTTTGGTTCCTATATAATGTGCCTTTGATTATTTATGGGCTTCATAACAATAACTATCATGAGTGTACTGGACCTGTTGTGCTCTAAAATAGCCTCTGGACACCTAGAAGTGCCGGACAAATGGCCAAAGTCCCTTCTGTTCGACTAAGCACGACTCTGAGGAGGGCAAGAGAACATCTCAGGGAAAACTCAAACTTAGGGTAGCCGAAGCCTATCTCTAGACCACATAAATATTTAAAGACAAAATGCAACAATATTTAAAGACAAAATGTGTTGTTGAATTTCCTACTTTGGACGACTGTCACATTTTTAATGACAGTTGAATAGTTTTGTATTTTATTTATGTGGTGTCATTTGTTTGCTGGGGAATATGAATTGAACGCTTTCCTTGCCTCTGAATTTGAAAATGTATTTTCTCTGATATCATTAGTTGAAGGATGTTAGACAACTGCATGTTTTCTTTTCCACATAAATAAATAAATAAGCCAAGTGTCATGATTGTTTGGTGTCTAATATACATAGATCCAAATGTATACTGAAATGCTGTTTGAAACAGAAGAGTCAGTGCAATGTTTTCTGACATCTGCCTAGAAAGAGAGGGGCGAAAAAACCCCAAACCCTCATAGAGAGGGAGAAGCCAGAACAGTCCCTCAGCTTTTTGGGAAAGCGCTTTCCTGAGAAAGGAAGGGAAGGGGGAGAGGGGAGAGAAAAGGAAAAAAAAAATGGTGGGGAATAATGAATTCATCAAGCTGAAAATGCACAGGCCAATGGAGCGCTTAGATTTCAATAGAAGGCAAATGGAAAGAGAGCCCCCATTACTGTTGAGATACACCGACACAGCTCCACTAATCGCTCGGTCATGCTTGGTAGACGGTAAGTCATCACGGGCCGTGACATGATGAGAACAGGTGCCAGGGTTTGTTGTAAGAAAAAATTGTTTATTTAACATCCGCAGCCAAGATCATCCCCCTCCTTTACTTTGCATCCCTGTGCCCAAACCCATCCCTCTCTGTAGGGAAGAGCACGCCGGGCAGCACGGTTGGGCTTCTGCTGCAGAGCAGATCTGGGCAGCTGGTAATAATAAGGGAATTGTTTTGGTAGGGTGTGACCAAGGTGGTGACAGACAGAACTGGCCTGTAGTGGCAATTAAACATGTGCTGGTAGTGAGGGATGGTGCTGTGGTGGAGTGAGCTGGTCGGTTCAGGCGTGTTTGTGCATCAGGAGGAGGGTGAGAGTACTTACTGTTCTTAGCATGGGTAGTGTGAGTGTGAAAATGAGCAGGGTGGTACTTTGAGATCAGAACTGGAGTAAATTGTTGGATGTTTGTCCTCTGTTTCAGCCATTGCTGTAGCACATATTACGGGCCCTTTAGCAGAGCTTCCTGGCCACTCACAAGGCTGTGATGCTGGATGAGCAGCCAGGTGTGCTGTGGAGGCACGAAGGGAAATCCACCATTTAATACACATCAGGGTTCACATCAGACAGATCTTGAAATACTTGTCACTGCATGGGTGTACAGCCTGAGAGATCTGAGAGGCTTCTGGGGTATTTGGGTCATAAATTCGTTTTTGTGAAAAAGGATTCAAACAACGTTTTTTCTAGGTTTGGGACAATTTGTCTCACCAAATCTATTTTTGTTGAAACTATTACTAGCTTCAAATGTGAGATATGCCCCATCTCTTTAAAAACCAGACCAAAAAGCTACCCAAACTAATATCTCCTTGGCTTTCTCATAGAAAACTAAGCATTTCTATTGGAGCAAAACAAAGATACTCGAGTGATGTTGGGTTGGGAAAATAATGGTCTCTGGGGTCTTGATGTCATAATATTGAGGAAAGTCTTCTCAGAATCCAGTCTTTCAAAGTAGGTAAGCTTCCTTAGTGTTGTGCTCATTGATTAATGCAGTGGATGGGAGCTTGGAAGAGCAGGGCTCTATTCTTGGCTCCTGCCACAGACTTCCTGTGTGCTGATGTACAAGTCTTTTAGACCAACACTTTTGCTTTGTGAGAATTTCCTTGCATTTTAAATCTGTGGGGAATTAAATGGAACAGACATTTAGATGCACTTCCCTACCTCCTTCAGTAATAGATGAAATGCAGAGGATATAGGAACATGTTTAAAAGATCAAATCAATGCACTTATTTTGTAACCAGAAACTAAAGGGAACAAGCTCTTGTTGTTTTGTTGTTTGGGTTTATTTTTTTTAAATACACATCTGGGTTTTTTTTCCCCAACCTTCCTCTGACATAAATCAAAATCAGACTTTAAAAGATTAATTGAGGAGCCCATATCTCCCAAAAACGTCGCCACTGCCTAAACGAACAGGCGTAGTGTTGACTAATAAAACTGTCTAGCTATACAAAATCCAGAAATTGCCTGTCCACATGTTTTTTCTGCCACATATCTTAATTAGCTCAACAAATAACACTGCCTACTTTCACTTTCCCATCCATTAGTTAGTTCCATACTACTGTGAAGTGAGCACTGAGAAAACAGCCATTCTTTGTTCCTTGTGTTGTAATACAGGACATTGCCTTCATCCTGACCTGAGGAGAAAGGATGGTCTCTTCATGAGAGCATGCCTGTCTTGTAAGGCTCCTCAGTTTATTTACAGATTTGCATTATTTCTGTATAAGAAAGAATTTAATGTCCTGCACACATTCACACAGAATTAGTAATCTAGAATACTGAACCGTGATCTGCTCTAGGGTGTTCCTCTATGATTAAACTAATATTAGGGAAAGAAAAGACTAGGACACCAGAAAATAATTTTTAAAAACCTAAAAAATCTCATGTATTTAAGGCAGAGATAAAGAGCTGAGAGGGTTTTTTTTTGGTTTTTGTTTTCTTCTTCTTTCATTGATCAAAAAGCAGAAATAATAATACATTAAGAAATTTAATTGAATTTAGCCTGCTCTTGAGTATAAATACCCCAAATTCCTTGAGTTAAAAAGAAGTTTGGGTAGCTAGCAGATTGACCTACAAAATTACTATTGCTCCTCCAGTCTTTATTCAGATGAGATGCTCTTTTCCCAATAAGGCATGTGTGTGAGCTTGTTAACTGAACCCATAATTAACAGACTTCTAACATATAGAGCCCCAAGTATCTTAAAGTTAGAGTCTCTTGAGAGTGCTGACCTGTGAAAACTGAGGTTTTCAAAGGGCACCCCCCCTGCTTGTAAGCTTTCAGAGTGGGGGAATAGCAAAGGCAGTTTGGATGCTTTCTAGTCAGGTGAAAACTAACCCTGTACTGAAATTTCTGTTACTATTGGCTTTAGACTCATGCTTTGCCAAACCATCTCCAGGCTGCGGGGATTGAGCTGAAACTGATGGACTATCCTACTGCCTAAGTGTTTTTACCAGCAGGAGACTGCAGGCCACCTTGTTGTGAGAGGCCGTCTGCGTTCAGAACAAAGCAGTTTGGAGGGGCTGGAGGAGTAGGGATTTACGGCACAGCATCAAAGTGCAGGTAGGTAACCATAGCAATACCCACCCTCCAGATAAATGTGATCCTGCGTAGTCCGGGGTTTCCATGAGTCTAACGTTAGGGTATCAGTTATTCGGCATCTCTTCGCTGAATAAAAGTTCAGTCTGAGGAGCTATCTATTGTTTCATCTTGACAAGGAAAAAGTGATTGAGTTTAGGCCAGGCATAGCTAATTTATCTTAACACAGAGGAAGCCTGTATACCCATCTTCAAGTTTAGATCATGTTTCCCATCGTGATATCTGAGAGTCTTTAACTATCTATCGTGAGAACTTTTGGTTCCTCACTTGAAAAGGATTAATTAGAGAAATCAGTATGCCAATTTTATCTGTTTAAAGAAAAGCATATACCCTCTTCCCCTGTAGTTTTGTCAAGCTTATTCTGTCTATTACCAAAGTTGGGTAAAATGACAGGTCATTCAAAGAAGACTACGTGGTACAGGTTCTTTCAGGTTCATAAAGTGATCTGATTTCATTTGGAGTTCCCAATTGATGTTTGTTTTTATTTAAAATGTCTGTAAGGGTAACTGTTCAGAATGTACTATCCAAGATGATAGCATTAACTGGCATGGCTGCAAAATCAATAATAGTAACAAAAATATACCTCTACTGATTAAGAGTGACATAAAATGAATTTGTTAACTAAAATGGATTTAGTCAACAGTTTAAACACGTCTTACATACTGTAACGCTGTCCAAAGTTCTTATTTTAACTTTTAGAGATTTTTTTTTAAAGAACCTTTGAAAATGTGTATTGTGTTTCTCTCCTTATGAAAAGACAAGCAAAACCAAGCTAGAAAGTATTGCACTTCCTCTAGTAGAGTCCCTGCTCACAAAAATCTATCTGACAAGAAAACTGTAGTGGACTTCACCTCAAGAAAGTAATTGAAAATGGTAATTGAGAAACCATAGACTGGCTTTGAAGGACAGGTCTTTGTCATCAGGCTTCATGAGAAACAGCAGAGCAAAAATAAAAATAGATCATTGACCAAAAATATCGCTTTCCAGCTGGGTCATTTAAAGAACTGTCTTTTTTTTAAATCATACATACAGCTGATTCCAAAGCTACCCCAGAAGGGGGTCTAACTCAAGGTCAACCACTCTGGAGGGTTTTGTTGTTGTTTGCTTGCTTTGGATTTTTTTTTTTGAGACCAAGAGTGGTTATAGAGAAGAAGAGTGATTTACAAAAATACAAAGCCTGGAGTAGTATCTTTGAGTCAGGTATGGAAGCGTAGGTTTATCAAGCTGTGAGCAGTGCAAGAGCATCCCAGTCATGTCACTGCCAAACCTGAAAGGTTCCTACTGCAGCATTTTGAGGTCTTCTCTGCACTGACTCCTGGGGTTTGGACTTGGCACAGAAATCCAGGGGTGTGGGCCACATGCGTATTTAACTTACCCAAGCTGCTTTTTGGTCTCTTTCATGTAAGAAACCTGAAGGCTTTTGGGAACTGAATGGGAACACTGGGCACCCAAGATAACTTCTTTGTAAAGACACAGGTCAACAGTATGGCAAGTTAATTTTTACCTCATTTTGAGGGGAAAATGAAGGCACTTAGTCATTAATTTAGCGGTCTTAAAGCTGTCTGAAATTTGCTTATGTTGGAGACCGCTTCAGTTGATGTCTGATTTTTAAATATCAGGCTTTTTTTCTGAGAGAGATTATATAGTCATTCTCTGGTTCTGTAGATGATTTTTATTTCCCATTTAGCTGTGGGGATCAGACAGTTAAAAGCACCTCTTCCCCATGCAAGTAGGGAGGGTGCTGAGGAACTGATTTTCACTGTGCAAAGGCAGCAAGTCGACTGGAGGCTAGCGGTAAGGCTCCTAGGGTGCCGTGCAGGTACACGTCACGTGAGTTCCTTGTATCTCAGCATGTCCAAAAGAGGCTGTGGAGCAGAAGGATGAGCAGCATGTTCAATGGCAGACCAGGCTGTTCACCAGCCGCCCCTTGAATGTAAGTGGAGGAAAGCAGGGGGCTGTGGGAGAGGATCCCCCATAGGTGTCTGTGCTGCACACGCTGACGTGCAGCTCCAAGCAAGGCACCACACACACTTGCTGCAGTTCTGCAGAGCTTTGCCCCATCCCATGGAAGCTCAGGAAGAGGCCTGAGCTAATTAAAGTTATTTGCTGCAGCATAAACACTCCAGCATTCACGGAAGTCTCACCCATTGAGGCAGGTCTTTGACTTCCATAAATAACTTTTTCTCAAGTGGAATTCATCGGTTCGTACCAGCTACTTATTTCTGCTGCCAGCTAAAATGAAAGTTTGGCAAAGCTTTGCTTGTGTCCCCTTCATGCCATGGCATTTCACAAGAAATACGCATCTGGGAGACTACTATAGATCCTTCAGACACTGGATAAAATGTTTATTCATCCTGGCTCTTCATTTGAATACGTAGCACAAGCTTGAAGCAGAGATATAAAATAAAACTGAGTATCGACAAGAGACACAAAAATATGTAGATTCTAGTTCAGGACTATCAGAGATAATGATACCTAAACACCTTAACCTCAAACTCATTAGTCTCACATATCTCAATCAATATGGATTCTCTCAGAAATCAATTTTCAGCAGCAAATATGATTGTTAAATAATTCACAAGTTACAGGCCTTCGGGCAAGAAGAGGGTAGAGAAGCAGGAGGAAAGTGGTGATCTCGACCCGAGATGTGATTTCAATTAAAAGAGGAAGCATGTGTAAAACATAGCTTTATGTTCAAGATGTCAAACTGTTTAAAGAAAAGAGGATTAGAAATATAAATTGCGGTCTTAAGCAGTTTGGTATTTCAAACACATTCATATTTTTCATACATTAGCAGAAAGAATCCATTCAATTGATCGGGGAGGAATGTGTCGTTTTAAAAGTCCTGGCCAATACTACTGGAATAATTATTTTTGTTTATCCATTTCTGCTCTTTCCCTGTCTGTATTACACAGCTCATTTCTTATGAAGTCTCAGTGAAAGGCAGGAGTGGGACAAAACTACAGGAGATTCCCTCAATTTTTTGAATATTTCTTAACAAAGACTTTATAAATGATGCCTGTTGTTAATTTGATTTTCTCATCTCTGTTTGGTTCTGTACCTGTGTTTTCGTATTTGCTATTAGGTGAATGACAGCTCTTAGTACAAACATTATTTTAGGGATGGAAAGATCAAGCTGGGAGAAGTCGTATGAGGTGATATGGTACTAGCACTCCAGTTCTTTTCTCAGAGCCTTATCATGCCTACTGCAGCCCCTGGAAAGATCTGTATTGATCTGCTGAATCTTGGATCTGGCTCTAATTGTGCTTGTGTAAATTTGGAATTACATCACTGAAGTTAATGGTATAATAACTATATTAGATTAATGCAAATATTCATAGTCAGGCCCTGAATTCTTCAGATTTGTAGTTTTGTTGCAATGTCCATAGATGCAAGTTTTAGTTTTAACACAATTTAAAATTCATAATTTAATTAAAAATATTTACTAACCTAATTATTTCTATACCAGACATCTCTTTGAAGTAATTATAATGATACATTTTAATCTGATGTTATCTGTATTCTGCCAGGGATTTTTCAATGGGCATAATTTGGATAAATAGCAAGCACTCCAAATGCATTTGAATTCAACCCAGGTCAATAATGGTATTACTGTCTGAAGGCCCTCGATGGGTTTAGTCAGATGAGCTGGTGAGCTTATTCCAGTTTTGACAGCGCTTAGATGCTCTGATGTCAGGTGCCAGTATAACAATTCAAGCAGGCGGAAGAAGTGCTGTGAAAAGGGACCTTCAGCGAGGTGCAACTGCAGCTTTGTGCAGAGACCTGACTACATTCCTACCTGTTGAAGTGGTCTCAGTTGCGCCTTATGCATGGTTTGGGGATTACCATGCATAAGGCGCAACTTGAGTCCCACCCATGGTACTTGGTTTCTTTCCAAGGCACCCCATCCCTCACGGCTGGCTGGCAGCCTTTCACATGCACCAAGTTAAAGTTACATCGAAACTGTTAAAAACCAAAATCCCAAGACAACTCCACTCCTTTCAGATCTTAGAAACAACATATAAATTCACCATCTCTAGAATTGTTCAAAACATGGGTAAAAAGGCCCCACAACTTTGAAAGGACTTAATTATCTCTAAAATGATTTAAAACTTTTACTCTGTTAGGAGCTGCATGAAAGAGTTAAAGAGGCACTTGCTTTCTCAGTAGTGGACAATGAGTGAATTGTGATTGGAAGTTAAAGGCACCTGGCTGCTTGGTGAGAAGAGCGACAACACTAAGGAAGATTATGGAGATAGTTTTGTTTGTTGTGTAGTGATGGGAGAGAACATCTGAGCCCCTTTTCTGGCTCAGCTTACAGCGAAACCAGAATGTTTGTATCTGTGAATAGGTTCGTGGTCTGAGCCCCTGTCCCCAGAAAGTAAAAGAGGGGACAGGGAGTTTTTGTGTTTACTGCTATGCAATTGCAGCCAACCCTGTTAACAGTGATTTCAGTCAAACATGGGCTACAGGAAGTGGAACAGGCATAACATACGCTTATCTTTCTCTTCTTTTTCAAATCTGGTTTTGTGTTGAATGAACTTTGTTTTTAAAAATATATTTTGAAATGTGATTAGTGGTGAATGTCAGTGAAATTTATTGTACTATTAAAGTCTTATTGGGTCTTTGTTTATGAAATGTATTTTCCTGTATTTGAGGTTTAGGGAGGCTTGATAATGAGGCTGTGAAGATTCATGGCCCCTTTTCTGCAGCTTAATTTAGGCTCTATATCAAATATGTAAAAGAACATTATATCTTCCTGCAGCCTGTGTGTGTGATACATTTTTGTATTATTTCCCTGCCAATGTTATTTCTTTTGCAAATGCAGAGCTGGAAAATGGTGACAAACTGACAAGCTTAGCTTGCTGTTATTTTCTAGGCGAGAAAGAGTCAATCTGAAAGGTGCTGTGGTCCTAAGTTTTATTAAGGTGAGACATGTGGCCATGGCCACATGTTCACCAAAGATGACATTATTCTTGATTTGTAATAGTAATGGAAAGCCAGCAGTCAAATTTTGTGAGGAGGTGCTTGAGTTCCACTGGCTTTGCTGTTGGCTGAGAATTTCCACAGTAGGACACCTGAAGATAAACGTTCCTGTTAGAAAGAGGCACAGTGCCCCCAACCATATGCCAGTGACCTGGCAATGAGCTTCAGTTTTAGAGGTGTAGCTGCGGAATACTCCCGTCCTGAGCTGTAATTAACTTCAGAGTGTGGTGATTACAAGGGAAAGCATTATTTGATTATTTCACAGAGGGTCTGATCTCCTCCTTGATTCTGCTGGTGATGGGCACTGCAGTCCATCAGTGCAGAGAGGTGTGGGTCCCCACGTGGTGGTTTGGGTCTGTTGTTCCAACACAGCACGTCTCTTCCGGGGATGCATTTTAGGATGTGATTGAGGGAAACACTAGGTACTGTTCCTTTCCATAATGTAGGGAGATCTTTAATTTCAGTTTCCTTGTACCATGGGTTATTTCCCTCTCGGTACTTAAATCCTCCATAAGATCGAGGCTCACAGAGTGGTTCACAGGTGTCCCTGGGTACAGCTGCTTATGATTCTTCAAATATCCTTTTTTCTAACTCGGTCAAATGGCTGTGTCCAACCATAAGCAGGAGAGTGGTTTCTGAAGGATGGAGATACAAGAAGAATAAGGTCAGATGTTTCCATGTGTTGTAGGTGCATCCTTAAGTAGAAGAGAAGGACCTTGCTTCTCTTGAATATCGGTGTAATTGAAATTAGAACCCTGCCCCAGCAGTCTGTGGAAACTGATAAAGATCAGTTTTGTTACCTCACCAAAAACTGAAATATCATAAATTGATCTTCTCTTGTGTACACTGAAATAACCCCTGAGTAATCCCACTGAAGGCTGGGGAATGAAGTATGCAAAATTCTTGTTCTCTGATCAAGCCCCAAAGTCTTCAGAAGCAACAGCTTTCATTTTCCCGCATCTTTCGGATTGGCAGGAGCAGTTAGGGAATGAAACCATCAGATCCATCTCTATGAGCAGTACGTTCCTGGTTTGAATTGTTCAGGGTAGTGTCTTTGAATCCTACCTCTGCTATGTATGAGGTGTTGGTTAGCCAGAAAAAACAAATCTTTAGGGCCAGGCTTTCTTTTCAGCTGTGTCCTGGGATGTCAAGAGAACAAAGCTCTGTTAATTGTTCCTCATTCAAAATGCACAGCATGGCATTATAATACTCAAACAATATTCATTAGGCAAAACAATTGCAATAATTATCTTATAAAAAGTCAGGCAGGGTAATTTCTTTTAAAATGAGTATAATCTCCAGAGAAGATCCTGCTCCAGTTTTGTTTTTGTTTGTTTATTTTTGGCTGAATGGTTTTAAATAGAAATTACTGAGGTGTCAGTGACCTCTGGGTTCAATTGAATTAAGACATTTAAATGAAGTTTAACGATATTGGTATTTGCTGGGAAGTAGAAAATTGTGTCTGTGAAGCATACTGCAAATATGCCACCTACATAAATTTTGTTTTGAAGCCATGGCTGAAAATTGTGTGGTAGAGGAGTGTCAGTGTTTTAGTAAGACCTGAAATTTGGGAAACCACATCTCATTCTTAACTGTCCTCGGGATGTTCTGGTTTTTTATGCTTTGAGACATGACTGGCTTTTTTTGTGTCTAGGGGGACTGGTACAGGGCAGTAGTATTCCTTCTCTTGAATTGTCTTTTGCTTCTCAGTTCTCATGTTATTCCAAGAATTAGCAAGATCCTGGACCTGAGTGATAGTACACCTGATTGCTACAGAAGAAGAATGTGCCAGTAGTTAAGTATTTAAAAAATCAAATAGTCATTCTTATTGGGCACTGAGACAATTGTCCATCAAAAATTGGGAGTATTTCTAGCAAACCAAGATTCTCCTTTTTTGGATTCAGTACTATAGTTTCCAGAAGACACCAACAGTACTCTGAGATTAATTCAATAGTAGGATGCAGCTGCATTGATTCTTCTGATGTCACTGCCCTAAATTATTACAGGGTACAACTAAAAATCAAGTCTAGAATACATATGAGCAAGAACATGTGATCCAGGAGTGTTTCTCCTCATTCTAATAATGAGTTAGTAGACCAAATCTTTGTGTTGTGAAGTCCAACAGTATTTCAGTTCTCATAAGATTCTTACTTTTTTTTTTAATATGATTATTTTTAAGTCTGAAGAGGAGCGGTTGTAGCAAGAAGATTGATCACTGACAGCGAAAAGAAGGCTAGAAACTGATCCTATACTCTCTTTTTTAAATTCATGAATAATTTTCACTTGTACGAATTGCCCATCGAAGTCCATAGCACTTCTTATGTGAGACAGGATCACTCATGCAAATAAAGGTTTACAGGACGAGGTTCTAGGATGCATTATTACAGGGTCATTTCCTGATACAGTCTTGGCTTTTTTACTTCTTACTCACTAATTTTATAGGTTCTATTCTTCTGCCAGAAGAGATTGTTACATCATTAATAATAGAGCTTATTATTGCTTTTAATATTTGAGTTATATCTGGAAAAGCTTGAAGGTCCCTTAAAATTAAAAGATGCTAGAGTTTTTGAGTTATACTCTGTATAATTTTAAAACAGATTTGGCATTTTTTCCCCTCTGGCAACTGAAGCCTTTAGCCTTACGGGACTCTGATCTCCAGTGACACCACAGTCTTTTCAAAGGCAACATTATTATGTCACCGATACTGAAATGGTACAGTCAGAAATAAGCAGAAGGTAATTAAGGGACAAAATTATTACAGTACGGCAGACTTGACTCAGAGACGAAGAGCCATATCCTGCTTGCTTTACTCGAACAAACAGTCCTGTTGCATCTCATTCGGATGTGTAGCACTAGCATAAACCCAGAAAAAAGCTCACATGAACTCAACACTCTAACTGAGATTAGAATCTAAGAGAGACAGAATTATGCATGTATATGTAGGGGGAGGAAGAGATTGTCCAAAATATTCATTTAATTTGAATATGTATCAGAAGTGAATGAAAGCATTGGGCCAAATTCTGCTCTCATTTACATTAATGCAGCCCCACGAAGTCTGTTGAGGGTAGAATTTGATCTGACATTAGCACAAACTAACTTTTACATTTGCCAGATTCTTATTTGCTCACAGCATGTGGCTGGCCAGAAATATAAATAAATCAAATCTGTTTCTAGGAAGAATCCAGCAGTCCTTTGAAACTTTCCTTGTCTGCATTACAAGAAAAGAAGGGGAAGGAAAAAGGGGAGAGGATGGAGGGTTACTTAAATGAGAGCAGGTGCGGTCGTGCAGAAGTAACTATTCAGCATATGTAAGTGCAGTTGGAAAATCATTGTCTTGCAGAGAATACTTGAAATTGGTCCCTAATGGCCTTGGTTTTTGTCATATGGTCTTGATTATCAGGCTAAAATTGCATTGCCAATGCCTTTAGTGTGAACGAGATGGATGAATAATTATTACGTGCGCTGAATACCTTTCTGCAAGGAGGAACCAGGACATCCCCTGGTCACTGCAGCTACCATTTCACCTTGCTGTCAAGAAAACTGCAAGTGGCCAATTCATCACTTCCTTATTGTTCTTAAAATAAATGTTTATCATAATAAATGCTCATGCCTGCACTAAGGATGGGCAATGCAAAAGCCTCAGCGTTGGGAGGAATAAGTGCAAGACCCAGCTCTTTCTGGGAATAAGGGGGTGCAAGCCCTAAGGGCCTTATCCTGTTTCTAAAGACCTTGCTTTATCTTTGTATTCATGCAGATCTTCTGTGACTACATTAAGGAGAAAAATTAGTTTCTAGTAAATAAGAAACACATGAAAAATACCCCAAATTAGTTTTGGCTTCTGTTTAGGAAAGGATTGCCATCTTTTTCCTTTTTCCCAGTTTAAAAAAGGGTTCTCAAGCTGCTTTACTTCCCTCTGCCTGCCTTTGTGTCCATTGCTGGTTACAACTATGACAGTGGAAGTAGCAATAATGAGGTTAACACAAATCTTATTGCCAGCACTAAGAATAAGTCTCTGTGGTATTGAAAAGATTATTCCACCCCCACTGGCCCCTCCACAGAAAGGGAAATGTGATGGTGAGGTTCTAGCCACTCAGAGATCCGTGACCATGGCTGCACAGCTCGGACATCACCTGAATATTTACATTAAATCATGGCAGGGTGTGACTGCTGCTTACTCTCTCTGCAATCCCTTGCAATCCCTTGCAATACTGGCAATTAGTTATGAGATCCACCAGTTCCTAAATGATGCAGGTTGAGCTTCCTTGTAGCCATGATAAAGCACAAGAGCCTGCACTTCCTCTTGCTGTGTGGTTGGAAGGATTGCATGTGCACAGGGTACAAGTGTTTCAGGATGAGATTTCCAGTGTCTGCAGGTTTTTCTAATTAATTGCTTGATGCCATTTGCCATTAAAACCCTAATGAAGTGCCTAAAACCAGTTTTGATTAAATAATCAGACAATCACCCAAACTATTCAGGTCTACTGATTATCTCTTACAAGCTGTTTTGTCAGTGACTGTCTATTGTGGACCTAAAAAACATATATATATGTATAGCTTAAATTTGAAGAAGAGAAAGGAGAAGGTAATAAAGTCATATTAAGAAAATGGGGTTCAACCATGTTTTAGTATCTTCTGTCACATTCTCCAAATACTCTTCTCACATGAGTAAATTAATCATTGCAAAACATTTCCCTTGAACTTATGTATCCTTTTATACCTATTTTACAGATGGCTATGCTTAAGCATAGTGTATCTCAACCCTAAAAACAAAACATGTCACTAAGTCGGGTTAAATGTGATCCTGTGATCTGGGGGATGATTGATCAAATTAATAACTGGTGTTAAACCAGAGGAGAAGCACAAGCTGCTACTCTCACTTCTCTATATCTAAGTCTATACCCCTAGGTAGGATTCAAATGATCTGAATTGCCCCCATAGCAACTCGTTCATTTCTGTTGATGCTGATTTGCATTGGAGCAGCCTCTGGCTCTTTTGAAATACCCTTTTAAAAGGCTTATTCTGTTCAAATAGTGGACATCAGTCTTTATCTGGGACTGTGATGGATTTTTTTTTGTGATTGGACTTCTTTGGATCTCACAAAGGTCTCCAACACCTTCTGTATTGTGGAGTGTTGTAAAAGGTCATGCGTTTCATACCTTTCTCCACTGCAATCACAGAGCTGCTGTGGGGTATTGCCAAAGTTCACAGCTACGAGGGTGCAGAGAGTTACTGCCTATCCACGTGTGTTGCTGCTCGATGAATGGTCCTTGGTAAATTCATCTTGTGTCTCTTGGTAAAAATTAATGGAGTCATCTTGCTATGAATAAAATTCTAACCCTAGACATCAGGGATATTACTGCCTAAAAGGCTGCTATTGATACTAAGAAGAAGAAAAAACCCAACCAAAAAAGTCAGAGGCTAAAATTTGGTAGTTTATCATGTCCTAGGGTTTTCTTTTAACTTTATTTTCTAATTGAAAAATCCAAATTGATTGAAACATTTGAGCCCTGATTTAGCTTTTAAAAAAAGAAGCAAAAGCTAAAAATGGCTCAGCGAAGCAACTGAAATCCTATCACAAGCCAGTGAGATCGATAAGCTCAGAAAAAAAAAGGAAGAAGAAAAGTTTTTGAGTGACAGTGTAAAAATGGGAAATTTAAATACATCTCTATCATTGCATTTTGCTCCATTGTGTGTTGTGTAAAATACACATTGGCAATGTATTTCCATGCAATCCAGAAGGTGATTTATTAGTAACACTGAATTTGTGTTTATGTTCCAAATTGTAAACTACATTTATAGCAATATTTCTGTATTAAGGGATTAATGCTAGAAGTGCTACCTAAGCTTAACTTTACCAATATGACTCAAAATGTAGTTTATAGCACTATAAATAGCAACATTGATATTGACACAGCAGCATCTAACTCCCTGGAAAGCTGTTTCTGATGCTAAATGAAAATTCAGGGACCTGACAGTGTATTTATACATGCCAGGGAGTACAAATAATAATACTTGAAGTTCCCTTGTGCTAGAGTGTTTAAGTATTTAGTGCACTCCACCCCACTGAGACTTCTTCTGGAGGATTGTGGTGGATACCCCATCCCTGGAAGGAAGTGTTCAAGACCAGGTTGGATGGGGCCCTGGGCAACCTTGTGTAGATCCAGGCCTGGAGGTTGGTGGCTCTGCCCATGGCAGGGGGGCTGGAACTCTATGATCCTTGGGGTCCCTTCCAACCCAGACCATTCTATGATTGTGATGACTTCTGAGCTTCCCAGTTCAAGAGATATGGGGAAATACTGGAGAAAGTTCAACAAAGGGCTACAGGCATGATTAAGGGAAGGGAGCATCTCTCTTATGAGGAAAGGCTGAGGGACCTGGGTCTGTTCAGCCTGGAGAAGAGAAGGCTGAGAGGAGATCTGATCGATGTGTACAAATACCTGAGGGGTGGGTGTCAAGAAGATGGAGCCAGGCTCTTTTCACTGGTGCCAAGTGATAGGACGAGAGGCAAGGGACATAAACTGGAACACAGGAAGTTCCACCTCAGCATGAGGAAAAATTTCTTTACTGTGAGGGTTACAGAGCACTGGAACAGGCTGCCCAGAGATGTGGAGTCTCCATCTGTAGAGACTCTCAAAACCCGTCTGGATGCGTTCCTGTGTGACGGGCCCTAGGTGAACCTGCTTGGCAGGGAGGTTGGACTTTATGATTTCTAGAGGTCCCTTCCAACCCCGACGATTCTGTGATTATCAAATATTCCAACTTAGAAAACAATGCTTGCATGCATTATTAGATACATGCTGTTATCATTTATAATAATGTGAATGTCAGCATAAAATTATTAAACAGGGATAATGCCTGGTCCTTCATTATGGTCTCTGATTTTTGTTCCCTGCCTGTTTTTTCTGAGACTTCTGGATTTTCACTAGAGGTCTTCTCACATCTTTGAAACATCTGGGAATTACAGCCAGGACTGTTGACTTCCCCAAGCCCTCCTTTAACTGAAGGCTCTGTGATAGGCAGCCACTTCATGGTTTCATCTCTCCTCCTGCAGTACACACAGCAAGCTATTGTAGGCATAAATTTGTACTGTTTAAAGAAAAAAGGAGCAAGGGGAATCATAAGTTTATCACAACCCAATTTTGTCTATCCTGAAAGTATTAGCAATGTTAGTCGAAATTTTTCCATACTTCTAACATCTGACAGGTTAGGCCTTTTTAAAAGTTTGTGATTGACTGCTGCCTCATTTCAGACAGTAGCTCCAGGCTCTTGGGACATCAGGAACACAAATACAGTTCCTGTTCCTTTCCCAGGTGTCTTGAGCTCTATTGTCAAGAGACGGCCCTATACACTGTGGGTCTGAAAAAGAAAATTTCGGGCAGTTGCACCTAACAATCTGTCCAACGTGCAACTTCTAAAAAATATATCTGCTGAACTGCAAAATGAATTATTCTCACAGCCTTTCACGCTGACGTTTTTACTTGCAGCTTGTGGCATAAAAGGGTTTATGTAATTTTTGGCTATACTACACATGCTGAGTATAAGAAGGATGATGTTTTGTGGTTTAGAGTTCCAGGTTTTATCCTCAGCACTCCTAGAGGATCGCTGTTCAAGTACTGACCTGTTTATTTCCTGCCTTATTTTCCTCATTTCTAAATTAAATTTCATTGCTTCCTTTAATGATTCTTTACATAAGCAATGTATATTTTGGATTCTGTGGGTCTCACAGGAGATGCTGAAAAGTGTGAAGTATTTTATCTAAGATGGATGTGTTTATTATGTCTGTATGATGTGAATGTGTGCCTATGTGTACGTTTTGTATTAGAAGTGTATATTTATTATAGGTTTATCTAGATTTATGATGCATGAATACTGTGGTGCAGGGTACCAAATGAAATGCCCTTACTTGGATAATTACTATCATGCCACCGTATCCCCTTTTAAAAGGATATTCTGTCCTCTTTAACTGATGTTGAAGCTATTCACTCACATGAGCCAAATTACACCCTCATAGACTATTTAGTACTCCTGTCAAACTGACTTTATTATTTTCTCAAACAAGTTTTGGTCCTTAGTGTACTTATTCACTGGAGATGAATGACAACTGAAGGATGCGAATGTTCCATGTTGACCTGAGAAGCACAGGCCCCTCTGACGTTAAGAAAGATGAGAGGATCCCCTCTCTGTAGTTCTCAAGTTCCTGCAATTTGACTTTTAAGATTTCTGTTCCTGTCAAGAGCATGTTTTTAGATGGGGAACAACAGGGATGATTCAGAGGGGGTGCTGGGTGTCTGCAGGACAGTGAGTGAGCAGGACAGAGAAGGTGAAGAGGAGTAACCCAGCACAAAAATCAGGAAGTACCTGTGAAATCAGGGCTAGGAGCATGTGTTGATTCATTTTTTGGAGGGGGGGGTTCAATCCTGTGGTTGTGCCCAAATCCTGAAGGTCTCACTGCATCCTGGTCATTTCACGGTCTCGTTCTTTCTTTTGCCAAAACTTGTAAACTTTTTTTTTTGGTTTTTTTTTTAAGAAGTTTTAAAGGAATAATAAAAAACTGTTCAGTTTTGTCAAGCTTGGTTCCTTACAATGCATCTAGGAGACTGCTGTCAATGTAAAGAGGTAGAGCAAACGTTCTCGTTCTGCTGTCCAGGTCAAAATTACAGGAGAGGTTGGTTCTCATGATTTTTCATAGTTTCTAGAAGTTGGTATCTGGAATTCTAATTTAGTGCTTTATATTCTGAAATTAACTTCCCATTTTGGTCCACCAAAGCCCATGTTTGGTGTCTCTTGCCTAATGTAAGTTGTGGCCTTCTCAAGCTTTTTCCTGAGAAGGTGACTATAGGTTGGTAGATTTTTGCCTATTTTGGACACCTCTTAGTATATTTTATGCTTTGTTGGAACAGTATGTTGAAATAAATGGAAATATCACTTGTGGTTTTGTAGCTCTGTGTCTTTCTCTGTCCAGGAAGTAACAAATTGGTGTATTAAAACATGGTCTGAGAGTGCACATTGGTTTAAAAGTATTGCATTTCTGCTTTACATTTAAAATACCTTTTAAAATCATTTCAGTCTGTGTTAATGAAACATTCTAGCAAATACTTTCACAACAAGACCAAGATCTTTCAGGAAGGCTCGGAGTATGCTTTTCAGACCATCTTCAGTTTATTTATTATTAATTTTGTATTTCCTTTTTTAAAAATTCTTTGTTCTGTATTCCCCAATTTAATTAGATGGCTTCTCCTCCTTTTCCCTCAGGATCCTTTACTTTCTTTCTCTAGCAATTTGTGATTTACTGGCTAATTTGAACTCTAGTTTTCTTTATTGTTAAAAAAACCCCCACATATATTCAGATTTGTGACTGTGTGATTAGTGTGCAGGAGATAAGTCAGGAACATAAAACTAAAAAAACAAGAGAAAAAGTCCAGTCTCGGTATATATGGCAAGTGTGTTATAGATCTGTTATTTATTCATCTGAATAATGTACAAATGGCAAAACTCCCATTGATTTCAGTGGGAGCAGAAGTTAACTCAAAATAAGGAGCTTTTCTACGTGTCTGATATTCTGAGGATTCAGGTGTTAATTTGTGAGGAAAGATCAACACAGATGGGAAAAGTTCTAGCTTGTGGAAGAATAGCTGGTTGAAATGCAGATCCACACAGTAAGGGCCTAATCTGCTTGATGTCACATACTGACTTCAATGAAAGTCAGGCCCCTTGCAGGAATCCAAGCTAAATGGTAGTAAAAAATCTAGATAGAGGTTAGGCAAAACCCCTCACTGGTGTGAAATTGTGTGTATGTGTAACCTTCCACATACAGATTTGTACATGTGTTTCCTTAGAATAAAACATTAATAAAAGGAAAATGGCATCCAGGAAGACAAAGCATCCAAGGCAACCCATCTGCACTCTTGTCATATGATAGACTTGCACAAACCTAAAGCTGCCAATACAACTGCTCAAGAAGTATGCCAAGGGAGCAGATGCTACCTCTGCAAGGATATTTTCCAAAGTTTGGCATTCAGGATCTTGCAATTACCATCCAGAGAGGAAGAGGTGAGGAAGAGAAGTGGAATGATGTTGCCTTGGCACCTCCCAGTGTCAGCTTGCCTTTCACATTTGCTTGAGTTAGGTCTTTTGAAGTCCTTCTTCTGCCGAAGAGAGTCATCTGGTGTGGAAGTTAAAAAAGGAAACAGCTATGTATGAAAGTAGAATACTGTGAAACTTGATACTACCTTTAAAATATTCATTTAAAGGCAAATTCATGAATGTATTTAGATTTGTGATGCATAATCATGTTTGGGTTAGCAAAAGGCCCACAGAGGTACTGAATAAATCTGTGAGATCAGCAGGGTTTTTGTGGACCAAAGTGCTTGGTATAGAAGGTTGTTACAGTTTTTAGAGAGCAGCCTGAAGGCGATGCCTTTTGGAGAAGAGCAGGTCCTGGAGCACTGCAGGTCCTGGAGTTCCTTCAGAAGGCTGGGTATCTGTTCAGAGCACTGCATAGGTGTTGGCTGAGCCAGCATTGGCACGGCGGGTTCAACACACGTCTGAGAAACAGGGAACTGCTTTTGCACAAACTCTCACACAACAGCAAGACCCAGCCACTGCATGTGCAGAGGCTCCTGTAGAGCGAGAAACAGGGAGAAGTGAGGGCCACCATGGTGCCACTGCTAGCACTCGCTTTGTTAATCTGGGTTCAGTGCTCTGCACCATTGGTCAGCACCACCCACAACCAAATACAGATATTTTCTTTAAAAAAACTCAAAGCCTCTATACAATTGTTTAAATGTTTCTCATTGTTTTCATTCAGTCACATTACTAATTGTAAAGGGGCAATGTGACAGCCAGCAGGCCTGTCTTCAGGCGCTCTGCTTTTCTGATGACCTTTAGCATCCATGTTATGCCTGCCACTAGGTCATAGCTGCAAAAATGTCCCTTCTCTGAGCTAGTCCAAGAAAACACAAACATATCCAGCCAGTAACAGCCTCTGTTTCCAAAGGTTTATAGTTTCTTTCAGGCTCATACTGATAAATAATTTCTTTAACATGAGAAAATATTCCTCGAGGCCATGCTTGCAGTTTTTATCAAACTTATTTAGCTTTCAGCCTAAGTATGCGTTTAGTCAAGCCCCACCAGCACAGGGACTAGTAAGTGATGACCTCTGTTTTGTTTGTGGATTGGCAGACGGGGAGAAGGAGGCAGGCTAAAACCCCATTCCAGAGGTTCATCCCCGCTGGGCCGTGACCGCCCGGCGCTCTCCCCACGCTGCAGTGAGTGCCTGAACCTTTGCTCCTGCCCCCTGTGAGGAGAAAAGGGACAAGCGAGGAAGGCTCTGCCGAGCTTCCCAGCAGCTGGCAGCCACCCCGAGGAAGAAGGGAAGGAGCCCCTGCGTCAGGAGGAGGGCCGCTCCGGAGGGGCCCTGCCTTTCCTGCCGCGCACCCAGTGCAAGCTGGGTGTTTTCGTAACGTGGCGTTTGCCCTTTCCTGCTGCTGGATGCCATGAAAGGTCATCCAAAAGGATCTAAATGCATCGTCTCCCTGGTGTGAGGCATGCAGTGGGGAACCTTTGAATAAGGGCGATGCTTTTTTTTCCTTTTTTTTGCCTTGTCCCGTGAGTGTTCCCTTTGCTGTTACAGTTCCTGCAGACGAGTGCTGTCAGCTGGGTTGGAATGGGCCTCAGACTACTTTCTGTCCATGCAATAGCCTCCGCTATGGCCAGCCCCACTCACCACCCTGGAGTGACTCAGGTGTGAACTCTCTGCCTTACCAGGTGCAGACCCAGGGACCGAGACCTTGGTCTCATTGGCTCTACATAACCCTGGAGCATTGCAGAAACCCCAATTGATGGTCTGCCAAAGACAACGTTTTATACTGGGTTTTGTACTATTAATTTGACTGGACCAACTACTAGTGGCTGTGTGTCCTGAACAAAAAAACACGGGAACTGAATCTCATTTCCTCGGATTGAAATATAGCAGCCAAGGCAGATCATCCTGTCTCCCTGTTTTCATGTGTCCCTGAGTCTAAAGTCATTTTTAAAATGTGAGTGATGCAATTTCTTGCATCTTTCATTTAATATGCTGCTTGGTAAACACTGTTTTAGATTAGTATATTTGTAATTTAAATGAAGACAATACATCAAGTCAAGTCAGAAAAGAAGGAAGAAGTTTAAGGAATGATTGATGCCTCTTTCAGCGTTATGCCCTCTTCAAAAAAGAAAAAAAAGAGCATAAGGAGAGGGAAGAGGTGGGATTATTGAGGATCTAGTGGGGTAAGGGAGAGAGAAACTATTGTTCATGGGCAGAAATACGCTATTTTTAAAACCACAGTCAGCTCTGATAGCTGAATCTGTTTTCTTCAAGCGCACTAATAAATTCTGCCTAATTCATTTTTTATTCTCTCTTGGGGTCTGCTTGCAGATTTGCCTTAACAAAGGAAGCATCATGTTACTTCTTTTAAATAATTGATGGCTCTTGGTCCAAGCCAGCTTGAAGGAAATTCAAAAATAGGTACTGATTGAGTAAATACCCTGCATTTCACCCCCACTCCCCCCCACCAATCTCTCCTCCCATCCCTTATTTATTTTTGCAGCCTGGGTGACTGGCAGTTGCCGATGATGTCATTGAAGCTTTGGGTACACCTAGCACTTAGCAGCTCTGATTTAATTTATGTATTTATTTATATTTAAGAAAAGGAGAAGCTGTTAATTGTAAACTGTCTGGTGGAGCTAAGAGCTCTTAATAAATCATCAACAGTCTTGCGCCGCAACAACCAGGGATGGACTTTAACAGGCTGCAGTTGGAAGGAGTACCAAGAAAGAAAGGCATTGGGGACACTTTCCTCTCTGCTTCACCAGGGGTTGTGGTCTTCTCAGTCAGGGTACTTGTGGATCAGTGGTTTCCATGCTGTTAGTTGTTTGCAGGCTTTATCATGCCCCCTCTGACAGCAGTGTTGTTGACATGGAGTAAGTCATTTCACTGGACAGCACGGATTTGCCATAGCTCTATGATGTAATTTTTCAAGATGCACCCTTCATAATTTGCCCTTTACATTGTTCCAAACCAGAATGGTCTCAATTAACAACAAAGCCCAACCATATTTTTTTCATGTTCTCCTTTTTTTATCTAGCCTTGGTGAGGCAGTGTGATCTTTTTCTGCTGTCATTACAGCAAGAATTTCCATGGTGTGAACATTTTTGGTGCAAAATACTGTATAACGGAAAACAGTGGAGGAGTTCGTGTCTAATGAGTTTTTCTTTCATACTCTGGTTTGTAGTCCACCTAACTTCATGACTCCCCAGTTTTGATAGCAGTGAATTAAAGGGCTGAAGAAAAATTTGTGGAAGGTGGCTTCTGTGTGAAATTGTTACCTGTCCTAACTTTTCTTTGTAAAGTATATTGATGTTCCATAAGGTTACTTCTACAATGTTGCAGAAACGATGTTCAACTATAAAAGGGTTGTGTGTCTGTAGAAAAAAATTGAGAACTACTTTTTTTTCCCAAACAGGCAAGTCCTACAGTTCATCCTAATAAAATATTTTAATGTGTGAAAACAGCACTCACCTAGCTGTGAGTAAATAGCATAAGGTCTTCTTGACCTTGCAGCGTTACGTGGGCATGCATGCCATTCAGTTGAACTACTCTAGTGTCCAATACCTTGGAGAAATTGTCAAGTATTTCCTCTGATGCCGTGCTTGTGTCACCCACGCTTGCTCGGTGTTTCTTGCTGCCCGCTAACAGCGCTCAGGCCACGGAGCAGTTTGTGTGCCGACGGCCATAGCGGGATCAGCCAGGGCCTTTCCGGCTGGGAGAGCAGAGCACCATCAGGGGCATGTCCACATGAGTAGGTGCAGATGGGCTGGAGAGGACTGAACGTGGTTTGGCTCTGGTCTGGAAGCCATGGAGCTATTTAATATGATGCTGTCATCAGGCTAATACTCTTATTGTGTATTATTAGTGAAGTTAGATCTAGAAGCTCCAGCATGAAGATTGATCTGTCAGAAGTATGCCATATATTTTGCATATTTATTGTCCTCTTTTCCCTCCCGTAAAGTGAGCATCATCTCCAGTAAAGTAAGCTTTGTAATGGCAGATAATCTGATTTACAAAGAAAGCTTTCTTTGAGAAATGGAGTGATGGAGCCAGTTCTGTGTATTTCTCCTCTCCCCCTCCAGAAAGGGACCGCTGTGGTCTGTACTAAGGAAATTGTAGCATTTAGAGGGGCGACGTGGAGTCATGAGTTCATTGTTTCTGAGGCATTACAGTCTAGGCAGGAAGAAGACAGTGCAAGAATGAAACTTGAAACGATACTCTCAAAAAATGCCTGCCAAAGTGAGACATACCACTGCATGCATATTTAGGTATCTACAAATTGTCCTGTGGCCTGAGTAGTTCTTCTGACCAGTGTGATGCACACTGGGGCGCAACGATGTGCAAGAGGCTTTCCACCTTATTGTGAATGCATATGCATTTTTATACCACAGTATTTGGAAACTTTTCTTCTGTGTAGTGCAAAGTTTGCAAGCAAAATTTAAAGATCATTCAGATCAATTATCTGTCAAAAGAACAGGTAAAAAAATTATTTGGTGATGGGAAAAGCTTAAAACCAGCAAGCTAGCTCACTCCATGTGGTAATACAGTGTTTTGCCATAGAGGGGAATCAAAAACCTGCTGAAGGCTTAGCATGCTAAGGTTTATCTATTACTCTGTGCTTAACTCTGTAGTCTGGGAACTTTCATGAGATGCAATAGCCAGGAAAATTGACCTCACATTATATATATTTTTCTTTTGGGGCTGGATCCAGACTCACATCACATACAAGCATAAAGCTGGCAATTTACTGATTTCTCAATGAAAAAACTCCTTAGTTGAAAAAAAAAAAGGGGGGTGGTGCAGGAAACCTTGTAATAACATCATTGGGCTTTGAAATATAAGCTGCATCAGAGGATGTGTTATTGGGTGTAATAGGGACCCTTCTGTCCATGAACGTAATGCCATCTAACCAATACCACACGACAAAGTAAAACCAGCTTCTCCGATGGCTGGACTCTCCGGTTAAAAAGCGCTATTGCAAGCATTCTGTTTAGGAAGGGAAGCTAAAACACTCTCAAGGGTACATAGAAAATGCTGATCCTGAATGTATAAATGGACACATTTTAATCCTTACGTTATTAATTATTACCCATGATTAATTGTAATTATTTTATTACCACTCCAAACCCTTGGGTCAAATTGCACAGTGAAGTCAGTAAGAAATTTGCTGAAGAATCTCTTGATTTGGTATGTTATCATTATTATATTGGATATTGGACATTATCAGTTGCACTAAAGAGACCAACTGCTATCGTGCCATCAAATTACAGGATATATTTGGGTTGCAGGCGTAACTCCATTTCTTTCAGTGTCATCAGATATAACTGTAAATTTAATGCACAAAGGAAAGGAGAAATACTCCCTTCACCCACGAAGACATAAATTAAATGTTACCCCACGCTAAAAAATGTAACCCTAAATGAACTGTACTTTCAGGCAAGTTCAGTGCATGCAGTCAGTACATGGGCTCTGTCCGAGGGCATGGCGAGTACTTCCAGATTAGTCTGTTTTATTGAGGATTTTCCAGTGGAAAAGCTTGGCACCCAGCTCTGTCTGGCCAGCCCTACCTTCCGACCGCCTCTCTCTGCTCAAGTAACCAGAAGAATCTTTTTCTTCTGAACATATAGCTTATAATATACATAAAAGCAGAGTTTGCTTTGATCCTGGCAGCGAAACGTTTATTTTTAAACTGGGACTGGGCTGTTGTCCAGCAATGCTCTTTCCTTTGCATCATGGCCTGGGTTTCAGCTCCGCAGCCTGCCTGGGTGCAGCTGGACCTGCTGCAAGAGGGACCTGGCTTGATGGGTCCGGCTGAGCTCCCTCCCTCTCCCCGCCATTCCTCCTTCTCCTCTGGTTTTGAAATTCAAATTGAATGCAATTTTCAGCTCATTTGAGCCAGAATATACTCTTGCTGAGCTTCAGTGGCTCTTAAATTCAAACTCGCAGGAGAAAACAGATATCATCTGTCACCGAGGGTGGGAAAGGGTGTCCTCCCCACATCTTATTCATGGGAGGCAGGGCTGCACTGACTAATTTCAGTCTTTCTGACTAATCACTCACTGGCAAACTAATCAGCTAATCGATGGGACTGGTTTCTTGTAGCTTGGTTTCTTTTTACAGGGTTTTCTTGTTGTGGTGTTGGGTTTTTTTAGTCCTCCAGCCTATTTAGTATTTATATTTAATGTCCTAGAAGTGCCCTAGCTGGAATGCCTGTGTTCACATTTGACTGTACCTGCTCTTTCCTGGGCTCATTGTCTCCATCACAGACTATTCCCTTTAAAGAAGTACAGATGGAAACACCCCAAATCGGATAGATGGCAGATAGAGGAGGATAGAAGCAAAGGGAGAGAGATTTTTAAAGGAAGCTTAGAAAATAGAAAGGTGAAGAGGGAGAAAATGTGCCAAGTGCTGTTATGTCAGCAGGTTTAGGACCATGTACATCTATGGGGTCCATGCCATAGCTACTTACTCTATAAAGCCTGTTTCATATCAACACATATGCCAGTATCTCATGAGTCACCTCATGGGAGGTGGGAGTCCTGCTTAAAAGTAAAGAAATACAACTTCCTTTTATGACTTACTGCTGGGTTTCTTTAAATATTATTTTTGAAATATAAAAAGCCTCTTGCAAAGAGGACCAGCTCCTGCTTTTGTTGTGCTCCTTCACAAACCCCTCTTTCATTTGGTGAAAATAGGATTGGTTTGGAGATTGGCAAACTACCTCCAAAAGGAAATGTTGCAAGAAACAGAAATTTGGTAGGTGTAAGGGCAAAACTAAAGTACAATCTGTGCTAGTAGAGAAAATAGGTTACTTAATCTAACAGCATGATAGCATTTTAATGCTGCTCTGAGCAACATCAGCTTGTGACTGGCAAAAATCCACAACCTGAATTTTTTTTGTAGCAAAATCTACGTGCCATAAAGGATGTCAGGAATAGATGGGACATCTGCAAATGGTGAGAACATATTAAAGACAGACTGGAAATAATATCAAATACCATGCTGGTCCCTCAGTTTCTTTACATGATCTAAAGACTTAATATATTACTAAATCTGGCTTATGGTTGGAAACTGGAGTTCTGCAGCTTTCTTGGTGCCTGTTCTTTGTTCCTCACACTGGACAGGGGCTTGCGGACGATTAGGGCCCGATCCTGTAAACAGTTTTGTGCTTGGTATGCTAATGTCTCCCAAGCTGAAGTTAAACTTTGTGACCATATTCAGTTGTCACTTTGGACACTTTAAGTACTTCCAGTCTAGTGTGTTGTAATCCCTAAAAAAAAATTACCTTTTTGACATGGGCTGAGTCAAACCAAAGTTACCGGGTGCCTGTGCAGTCAGCTGGCCAGAGACAGATGCCTTGCACAGAAGCCAGCGCGCCGTTGCGTAGAACTTGTGTGTATTTTATATTAGAGAGTCACTAGTGAAAAGCAGGGATGAGAAAAGAGGGCACCGTTCATGGGTGTTAGGAGTAGCCCAAGCTCCCCTTCGGCACCGGGCCCCTTTGTGACATGGGCAGCAGTCAGAGACTTGTTATCTGCACCACTGTGGAGTTTCAGGAGGTGACAGGCACACGGCTGCCAGGGTAGCAGGAATTGATTTCCAGTGGTCTTCATGGTCTTAAATCCTAGCCCAGATGCATTTAGAGTTTCTAAAGCAGGGGATTTTAGAATCTCTTTTATAATTAGGCAATTAAATTCAGGTTAAGCCCTGTTTTAGGCACCTCGGTGCCTCTCTGAATCTTCCCCTTTGTCTCCAGTGGCTCTGTTAGACATTGACACTGACCTGCAAGGCTGGTACTACAAGTCCTTATAAAGAAATCTGATATTCCTATGGAAGTTATGATGATATATGTAAATCAGCTGCCATATCCACACTGTCACCTCTTAGGCTGAAAAAGAATGGCAAATCATTTCGTTGGTAGCTGCTGAAACCGTCAGCTGCACTGTCATTAATACTCTACCCTCTTTCCTGGAAACTCAATATGTCAGCTACCTGATGTACCCTTCCTCTTCCAAGAATACATCTTTCCATTCCTTCAAATTCTTCTTGAGCTGGGACCTCCCATCTGCCAGTTTATTGTTCTTCTTCTGGCCCATTAGTTTTCTCTCCCATTCTTTTTTCATAACCTCATGTGTTTTTTATAGTTTTATCATGTGCTAATGACCAGAATATCTGAGCTCCTTCCAGGAGCGTAGACAGCAATGTGTCTAGCTGCTATTATGCCTTTTTTCTTTCCTCTTCTTTCTTGTGGCAGGAATGGCATTAGGTTGTTTTTTGGTCTTTCTTTTGTATTGCTGCGATATATACACCACCTATGCCATCACAAACCTGGTCACTTTCTGTCTGTAAGGCACAGAATCACTGAATGCTTTGGGTTGGAAGGGACCTTAAAGCCCATTTAGTCTCAAGCTCCCTGCCATGGGCAAGGACACCCTCCACTAGACCAGGTTGCCCAAAGCCCAGTCCAACCTGGCCTTGAACACTGCCAGGGAGGAGGCAGCCACAGCTTCTCTGGGCAAGCTCTGCCAGGGCCTCACCACGCTCACAGGAAAGAATTTCTTCCTTACATCTAATCTAAATCTCCCCTTCTTTGGTTTAAGGCTATTACCCCATCCCTACACTCCCTTATAAGTAGCCCCTCTCCAACTTTCCTGTAGACCCCTTTAGGTGTTGGAAGGCTGCTATAAGGTCTTTCTGGATCCTTCTCTTCTCCAGCCTGAACAATCCCAACTCTCTAAGCTTGTCCAACACCTCAATATCTCTTAGCACCCCCTGGAGTGCCCTGCTTAGACATTGATGCTGGATCGGTTCCTCCGGGGACTGCCCAGATTTCTTTCACTGCTCTCTGGGAAAAGATTCTCCATGTGGTGTCACTTCTCTGAAGCAGGTCCTTCTGGTCCGTCTCCATAGATGCCATTAGTGAACTTGCTTGTTCCACACCTCTACTCCATCTTGCTGCTTAATCCTGATGGTCCCAGAGACCTTCTGTCATCAACCTCTTCATCTATAATCTATCCCTCAGGGGTACACAACAGCTGAAACACTTGCACACAAGCATCATGCTGGGATTTGCATAATAAAAAGTACTTTGCTTTGCAGGAGTACAAAAGCCATAGAAATCCAGGTGAAGTAAGTCCCTGCCTCCTTGCTTTGATGGATCTCCTGGATCTTAGGCATGTGCTCTCCTTTCAGCTCACAGCTGTCTGTCGTCACTTGTGCTTGGCCCATGTGAGCAGCTTTCTGTTTCAAAAGGAAGCAAAGCTGGTTGATGTCAGTGGACATTGTCATCAAGGGTATTTTCACTTAAGTCTCTGCAGCTCACCTTTGTGTTCTAGCAGATATTCCTGTACAGCTATTATATGACTAAAAGTAGCAGTTGCACCTGTAGGTTTTCCGTGTGAGTAGACTCTTGTGTACCTGAGGAAAAGAACCCTGTTAAAGATAGAGGTTTCCATGGGAGGAAGAAATGACTGCACTGCAAATCACAAAACTCCTAGAATTGTTGTTCTGTCCTACAAAAAAACTGTTGCTGGGTCTGTGTGAGTTTTGTGTACGTAGGTGTGTAACCATAGAGAAAGACATACAGTTTATCCCCTAAATAGCAGATTACTTGTTGCTATTCGGAGGTCACCGGCTGACCTGCAATTCCTGCTTGATTATAACATGCTCAATAGAGATCACAGTTTCAAATGAATAAACAACTGCCAACCAGTCTGTGAGTGTTTGTGGTACCAAGCCTGTAATCAGGTTTTTGTGTTTTAATTTTGTATCTACTCTTAATATTCGATATGTTAACCCTTCTGGTCGGTGGCTATTCTTTTTTATCATTCTGTCTGTATTTTGGATTTATTTCTTTCTTTATGGTGCCTTGAGAAATTAAGTAGCATACAGAACAGAACTGTTCTCTTTGAAATTATCTTTAAAACTATTATTGACTTTAACGGGATTAGGGATCCTGAGAAAGTGGTCTGACAGCACACACAGCATCTGATGCCTAAATAACAAACCTCATCAAGCCAGCTATTTCCCCGAGTCACGTTTTGTTCCATCCTGGCACAAACCAGAGCGGGACAGCAAATTGTATCACTAAAGAGGCATGACATCAGTGTGTGTATTTTCTCCAGCCTTTTTGTATTGCCATGGCAACAATAGTTTTAATTATGGAAAGCCAAAATGAAAACTTGTATGTCAGATGGGGTTCAGTTTTCCCTGTGGACAAAACTCTGATTAGCCATTGGAGAAAAGCTTTGTATCTCAGTTTTCCTTGCAGGCTGGATTTTATTCTCTGCTTTAAGAGACAGCTGTTATGCTCACAGTGTGAACTTGGAGGGGCTGAAGCCGACCGGAGGGCTGCTGGACTGTGGGCTGGCAGGAGATGAACTGACCCTCCTGTCTCAGGGGCAGGCTGGTGCCGTGGTGGTTCATCTGCTTAAGAACTATTCTCTCACTAAAGGACCGCTCTTGGCTTCCCTTTAAACCGCTGGAGATCTGTGTATGTGGAAAAGCCTGGTGTGAAGTGATGTCTAATAATTGGCCTTGACAATGTTGAAGATTCTGCTTGGGGGACAAACAAGAAGCTCCACTTCAGAGTAGACATGAAAATTAGCAAAGCAGATCCACATCCACATCCATCTGTGATGTGGGGAATAAGTATGTCTGTGTGGTAGGGTGAAGGTCAGGAGTGGCTTTCTTCACAGTGGAAAGGGTGTTCTTTAAGTCATTTTCTGAGATGGGGCCTATGAGGGCACTGACCAAGAATGTTACTCAGTTCATACTGAGAGAGAAAAAAATTGATTGAAGTAAATTAGTGTTGTCTTTTTTTTGTTTTGTTGTTGTATAATCAATTATAGAACTTGTAGTGCATTCATTTCCAATTTTGGATGAATGGTGGCCCTTGGTGGTTATGGTAAGGCTGCTTCTGGGTTTGTGAACTTCCTGGCAGTGTATGAAGAACAGAGAGGTTGGTGAAGAGATGAGAGGTCACATAACCCCATCTAGGTCTTCTCTGACATGCTGACATTCTGAGCATATGTTTTCATGATTGCAGATCTGAGGCAGTGTCATCAGGAGATTATGGCCTGATCATGAAATCACTGAGAAGAAGAGTTGCAAGATCACACTGTTAACTAGAAATTCAATTATTCAAATGTGGTTCCAGAATGCAGGGGGCTCAGCAAGCATGTAGGCTAATATTTAGACTTGCTGAATCTCTAATCTCACTCCTTGCAGTATTACAACAGCTTTTTTTTTTTTTTTTTACAACAAAAAACCCTGAACAAGTATTTCTCTGGTAATTCTACCATTGATTTACTTAAACTTTTTGAAATTTAAGAAGTCAGGCCTCCAAGATTGTGATTTTGGAATTTGAGATCGTAAATTAATCCTTCTTATAAAAGAAAATAAGAAGTTTGCTGTTGTTTTTAATAAGATTTTATGGTGAGTATGGCAACGGTAAGTCTGTCAGCCTCAGCTTTGCGGCACATGTGTAGCTCTGTGCTTTGAGACCCTTGAAATGTCTGTTTTTAGGACATCAGCAGGGGGCTAATGAAAAGGCTTTGTTGATTTTAACGAATTGCAAGCCACTGTAGCCAAAATAAATATAATCTGCTTTTTGGATTAGTTGTCACACATGATTTTACCTACTAACAGTGATTAAAGTACCCTGGTGGACCAGAAGCATAGCTGCTCTCTGGTGACTCTTGCTAAAATAGCAATAAACAGAAGTAAATAAAGACTTAGGGCATTAGTTATCTTTAATAAACAGTGACACTGCATATAATGTTGGGGAGAGACTTCAAAAACCTGCTCCTGAACAGCAGAATCACTCTTTCTAGTGCAGAGAGCACTGGTCATGTTAGATGTCTGGAAGTGATGGCATCATTGAGCTCCTTCCCTTGTGCTACTGACCTGCAGTCCCTCTTCAAGAGCTGCTGACCCAGACAGACATCTCATAGAGACCTTCATAGCTCAACCATTTTTGTCCAGCAGCAGACTTCAGCAACAGAGCTGAAAATGTCCAAAACTAGAGGGATTACCAGAGGAAAATGGAGTGTTAATTGCTTGTGTAATTATGCAACCTCCGAACCACTGTAATTCCATCCAGTTAATGAACGGCGGGCCGGTGCTGGTCTCTCTTACCTTAGGCTTTGTAAGCTGATAAAAAGAATTACTTGCCCCTACTGACATCTTTTATCCGTGATATTTTCCCAGTAATCAAGGGTGGGTGTGTTTCCCGATCCCCTTCACGTTTGTTGTGAGAAGCAACAATTACAGTTGATGGTATTGTACTACTCCTTTGGACTCACTGTTGCTTTTAATCAGTGAATAGAAGAAACAAAACAAATGAAAGCATGTTGCCTCTTCTGAGAGGGAATTATTGCTGCAGCACTGAATGTTGGGAGCAATTTTAGGCATTGTTGTAGGGGAGAAACCTCCTTCCTGAGAGTGGCAGGGAACAGAAGAGTTTCCCTATAGGAACATGAAAAGTTAGGGCTTTTGAAATTAAAAAAAAAAAAATAAATCAAGGGATAGCAAAATGTGAGAAGTATTACTTTATTACTTTAAGGAAAAATCCTACCAAAACAGGGAGAGGGTCCAAGCTTTCTAATGGGTCTTCAACTTGTATTCATCTGTCCCTAATTGTACACCCCTGGAAAGCACATAGCACTGTATTACAAGGAGTTTATCTTTTACATGATAGCTAAAAACCTTCAAATTAATCTAGCAAACATCCCCAGGCTTTTATAGAATTGTATAACTCCTTGTGGATGTCTGGAGTTAGATACTTGTTTGGTGTTTCCAGGGAAGTTGTACAGCAGTTACAATCCACTTCTGGCTTTACAGACAATAGAAAATACACTTTGATATCATGCTCAGGAAGAGAGTAAGACCCACCAAGGACCCATCCTTCTCTTGGCTGGCAGTCATTAGGAGTTTGGAGACTTGCCCGATGGTGTAATTCAAGTCTTGACTGCATATCTTATTGGTTAAAAATAGGAGCCAACTCCAGCTCATCAGTTTTGCTAAGAAACTATTGATTGTGATTAGCAAGCTTAAAAATAATTACCTTGTGTGTTCATTGCTATCTTTGGACATACTCTCATATTCCTACTCATAGAAAGTATTGAGCAGCACAACAGGGTGATTCGATGACTAAGGTGCTACACTGCATAAGGGGAGAACTGGTATCGAGCACTTAACTGTTCTATCTCCCGGTGGTTAAACAAACACAAACCTACACGGGGGAGGAGACCCCCTGGCCTTACTGAAGGGTACAAAACAAGCTGTCCACCTCCCCCATGTTCTGGTGGGGGAAACAGGCATCCAATCCTTCCCCATTTCAGTTATCACTTTCACCACTTGGCTCTTCTTTATCAGGAGCCACCAGCACACTCAACAGCACTGTTGCTGCAGGAGTAAAATGCCTGGAGAAAGGGGGATGAGTTTCACCTGGGTTTGACCACCTGATTTAAAACCCTGATGGTGCTGCATTATACCTGGTAGTGAGCTCATGTGAAATGGTTAGGCCAATTAGCTGTACTGGAAAGCCTGCCAGTCTCTGGAAGTTGTTCATGTAGTAGGGGCATTTGTAGGAAGCAGGTGAATTTTTGTTACCTACAGCACTATGTATTCAAGTGAAACAGCATCCACTTCAATCTGCTTGAGGTTGAGCCAACTGCTGAGTGTGTGAGAAGAGCTATCTCTACCTATCAGAGTCCTGTTGCAGGTCAGTAACTGCTTTGGGGGCTGTCTTCCCCAGGCTCTAACTCTTCAGCACCCTTGGAAAAGCTGATTTCTTGCCACATTATTCTTCTCTTTTGAGTGAACTTAGGAAGGGTAACTTTTCTGTTTGGTGTAGAAAGTTTGTACACCAAGTTTGGTGTTAGAAGTTGAATGGTGACAATGCTGTTGTGTGTGCTGTGCCTGTTGGATCTCCCCACCTTGTTCTCTAGGTTCTGTATTGACTATGAATGCACCAGTAATTTCCAGTCAAAATAATCTGTGATGCCTAGTTTAGTTGTGTGTTTTCAATTTATATTTCTCCTAGAGTTTTAGTTCTGTATTGGCTTGCTGTATACCAGAGTTACCCTCAGCAGGTGGCTGATGTGCTGGTGCATGATAATGTGGGTTAGAATACAAATTATACAGGTGTTTTGTAACTATGGGTGCTTGCTATGGGGCTGTGTGTATCAACCAGAAGTCTCATTGCAAAACCAGGTAGTGACGTGTGGGCAGGGTGCAGACAAACTCTTCAGGCCACTTGCAAGTCATGTGAAACTCTAGAGAGGAGAGGAATTTGTCCCAGATTTTGTCTGTTAATGGCAGCTTTTGAAATTCAGAGTTAGAATTCTGTAGTTCGGGGGGGGCGGGGGGCGAGGGGGGGGGGGGGGGGGGGTGTCACTCCTTAAAGTGTTTTCTGGTGCAGTGGTCTTCACTAGTGGTGCAGGTGGGAGAGGTGAGTGCTTGGTCATACCAGATTTATTGTGTCTCATATGGGTTTTGGGGTTTGCATTGCTTCATGAACATGGAAGAGTGAAATGTGAGGCTTTGATATGGTAGTAAGTGAAACCATAGGCACTTTTACTTGTGCTTTGGCCTGTGTCAGAGGAGGACTTGCATGTGGGCTGTAGCCCTGAAATGACAGGGCTGGAGCAGGAGCCCTGGAGTGGGTGGCTAAGCAGCTGATGAAACTGGTGGGAAAATGTAGCTCTCATCCTCTTGCTGTCCTGCAAGGGTTGTTATGACAGCCCTGAGGAAGGTCTGGGCTGTGTGGATGGAGAGCAGATGATGTTAAGGGACAATATCTCAGTGACAGGTGTTTCTGATAGCAGCTTTATGCACTAAAGGTAGTGTCATATGCTTTTTAGGATTTTCTAAGTGACTCTAAGACTTTACACTATGGTAATTTCCCTATAAATATCTGTAAACTGTCAATAGACTCATACACATATGAGGTCTGGCTCTGTATTTCCTCATGGTTAGCTTCAAAAATATTTGGGCTGGCTGAGAAAAATATTATTAGAAGAGCTTCCCTCCCCTCCTTCCCCACTAATGAAATGGACTTAAACGTGAGCCCTTCAATTCAGCATCCTTTATTAGCTTGACCCCAGAATTCTTAAAGATTTATAGAAGAGGTTGAAACATTTAAAATATTGGTTTTTTCACATTTAATAACAAATGATCCATATTTAAAACTTGATCTATTGTCTTGTACTAGAACTAGATGGCTTTAAAAACTTCCCATGGTTTGAGTACTTTCTCTTTCACCTAGGAGGCTGCAGTATAATTTTCCATGTCTGGCTGTCCCAATCTCAGATGCTTGCCTGGCTGCAACTGCTGCAGTTCCTGAACGTTTTGCAACAATTCTGGGAGAATATCATTACCTTAAACATAGCACTGGCTCGTGGCTACAGAGTGTCTCTCTTTAGCACAGGTGAACTTTGTCAAGGCTTTTGGTACTTTCTGGAAATCAAGGCATGACTAGGAGGAAGTATACTAACAGATAATAAGAATAATTAATGGCAAACTTCACATGCCAGCAAGGAAGGCTGGGTTGAAACTTGTTGGGTTTTGGCCATGGAGGAATTGAGCTAGTCAGAAGTCCCTCATTTTCTTTATTAGCCATGTGAATATAACTGCTGCTTGCTTAGCCAGCAGGCTGTGTAACTTGTGATCTCACAGTCACTTTTTGTGTTATATTTAACGCTTTTCTTGACAGAAATTATGAGTAACAAGGAGAAATACTTCTGCTTGTGTGTAGTTGATGGCTTGGAGTCATCTACAGCCACTAACCAGGCAGTAATTTGAATTATTGCGAATGCATGGGAAAAGTAAAAAGAAAATCCAGGAGGGGGGAAAGAAATCATAATCACAAGGGAGGTTTCTTGAGGATAATTTTATTAAAAGTTCATGTTTGAAGTGATGTCATCCTTTTCATTCTCTGTATTCAATTGGCTTTCTGAAGCTTGGCATAGCTATTCTGATGTGCGGCAAAAATATGACATCAAAGGTGAACGTTTGAATCCTGGCTGGAAAACAAAAAAAAGAGGGTGGTGGGACACGGAGCAGGGGGAAGAACCCCCAGATGACTAAGAGTTCTTTAAAAGTAAGATATAAAAGCAAATAATCATTTCTCTCCCCTGACAAATAGTTCAAAAAGTAGCCAACAGTTTGGATCTGGCATGTCACATTGCATACAAATGAAGAAACTGTCACCATAGGTTTCCTTTGAAATCTTTAGATCTTATCTTCTGTAGTAAAGGGCATGTGACTTGATCAGGGCTTCTCCTCTCTGATACATAGTCAGAGTCCTGATGTACTGAAATATATGTGACAGGTTTCTCCTCTCAATTGATACGACTTTATTATTTTTTTTCCTTCACTGCCTTTGTGGTGGGTATAAATCACCCTTCCCTCTCCATGTAGGGATACCTGGTTCCCAATTTGGCAATTTCCAGCTAATCCTGTGTATTATGGCTTAGTCAGTAGTAGTTTTATACCTGTTTCCTCTCCTTTTGCCAGGCTAACATTTTTTTTTTTTCCTAGTAGGAACAGGGAGGTGGAATTGCAGTATTTTGTAAATACACATTTGGGTCAGAATTCTTCTGAAAAGTCAATGGCAATATATTCTGATAATTAAGGATTATTTTGTTACAGAGTGCCTTTAAATGGATGATTTGAGTATGGGTGGTCAGTATTGTCAGGACACAGTAATACAAGGAAAAGATTCTTACTGACCTCTATTACTTAATCTTTCATAAGCACAGTTTCTGTGAGGTGTTTACATTTTTAATGCAAGCTAGATTAGTTCATGTGCTTTAGTTGATCGATGTTTTGGTCCAGAACTAGTCAAGTTAAGGAAGCCTTTCCCAAAGGGCAAAACTGTTTGACTTCTCTATTGTGAGACTGTGCTGGGAGGGAGAGTTGAATTAGGAACTAGTCCCAGGAGTTCTTATTGGGTTCCTCTTAACAGAGAAAAAGACTTGGGTCCGTGTATTGTCATCACTGGGCTTTGCTGAAGACATCCTGGTGGTCACCCAGAGTGGTTTCTGCCCTGACAGGACACTGTGGCTGGAGGAACGAGTTTGCAAAATTTGAGGTTTGCAGGAGAAAGAAAATTTATACTGATTATCTTTTTTTCCCCCTTTTTTCTGAAGAAGGTAAGCAGTGATTGAGGTGTCTAGGAAACGTCTCTACCTAAACTTGCAAATTAAAAAGAAGTGCTGGAGTTACTGAGTGCTTAAATGTATTTAAATGGGTGAAAGTTAATGGCCAGTGTTTGCACAGGAGGTTGGACTGGGTGATCTCTATTAGCCTGCAGCCAATTAACCCGTGAGCGTGCAGTGCTGCCTTGCCCTGTGGTCTTGCAGATGGGGAGTTGTCTAAGAGAAACTCAAAGATTTCCTGGTCCATAGGAGTGCCCAGCCTGGCCACAGGCTGCCTGCCCAAGCAGGCTCTGCTCCGTTTGGTTCCCTGCTCAGCTTCTGTTGTCGGCACATCCCTGCTAAAGTAACGAGCTGATAGAGACTGGGAGGAAGCCTGAAGCTTGCCAGCTTGTCTGGGAGGTGCAGCTGGTTAAAGTGCAGCAGCAAGTCATTTGTGGTGTCAGTGCTGAAAGCTGTTCCATAGAGCAATTTTGTTCTCCAGTGATTTTAACGCTGCGAGCAATTAGATGCGTTTACATGGTAAGTGTCCCTCTACATGTTACAGAGGCTTGTGTGTGCTCTCCTTCAGAGCTGGAAAAAGGTGGTGGTGGGCTTGTACAGAAGGGTCTCTGTCAGTCTCTGATCCTGTGAAAATATTTTGGGAGAACCAGAATATGTGGAACTGGTCCAGCAGCATGCTCTCTTGTGCTGACATCCCTCAGCTCTTAGCTCCTGGTTTGCAGAGTAGGAAAGCATGTCAGGATGTCCTGCTGGGGCTCAAATATGTGCTTAGAATGTTTTGTTTCTTGGCTAGCAAGAAAATTTACCAAAGCTAACTTGACTTTGTTTCCTCTGAAAAAAATGGGTTTATTGTACCTCTTTTTTTTCCTCCCTTCTGTCTGTTATGTCAGGAGTGAGAGCTGGTATTGAATAGTGGTGCCTGAAAAGCATTGGGTTTGGATGCTGAGTGGCTAGCAAGGAGGCCTGCTGGAGGGAAAGGAGGCTGGGAGAAAGACTCAGATGTGGCTGGAGATAACAGGCTGCCATTTCGAGCTCCCCCTCTCCCCTGGCTGGTGGGAGGAGGACAGTGGGGACATGATGGACTTGCTGTTTCCCTACTGAGTGAGGATGGGGGAGAACATTACACTTAACATTCAGTGGCAGGGCTTAGGAGATCCAGAAAACCACCCCTTTGCTTTCAAGCCTTCCTCTGCAAGCCACATAATTTCTTGCAAGGAGGGGATTTTACTGTGGAACAGAGGGTTGGGGAATGGAGCGTTTACAAAGGGAAAAATAATTGTATTTATGGACTGGGAGTCTATGACTTTTTTTACTTGATCGCCTGTATCTGTCTGCTTTGCATACAAGAGGCAAGCTATTGGATAGTTTAAAAGAGTGGCTATTTTATAATAACAATAATAACAAAGTGAAGATTTTCCCAGCTGTTGGAGGATGCCATTTTTTCTTTCATAGGCTATTATGTATGCAAGACCAATTGGTAAACTGCAATGTACTGTTCTGTAATTATTCTCCCCTGTAGCTTTAATGAGGAGATCTGCGTGCAGTTTGATGGGAGAATATACTCTGCCGACAGCTACACCGAGAATCAAGACAGGTGTAATCTGCTTACTGTAGCCTGCGAATCCTCACCATGTGGCGATGTTATCTCTAGTGCATGTTTATAGAAAGATGCTTGTAAAAGGACTTAATTTAATGGAATAATGGTAACTGACACCATGAAAATGAAGGGGCTCAAATAATATGGCGAGCAGAGTCATAGAAATACTAAAGCAGATGATTAAAAAATTGCAATATTACTACTTTCAGTTAACATCACATGAGAGGAAAATACAAATGAAGCCACGTTGCGTACTAAAAGAAATTGTGTTCTTTATTACTAACCTAGTCTTAGAAGAGACTTTGGAGAAAACATCGTTTTGTAGTATGCAGGTACAGATATGTGCCCAGTCCTGCAGCTGCACTCATGTAGGTAGATGTGCATGACTATGGCTGGAGCTCTGCATGGGCGTGTTTCCAGGACTGGAGTCTTAAGAGCAGAATATCTTTTACAAGGCAGATACTCTGCGGAGCTGTAGCCAAAAGCTGGAGCTTTTTCTTGTGTGGAAAAGTAGTGGTATGATGAAAGACCCAGTTGAAACTTTGTTGAGGAACCAGTGCCCGGTGGGGAGGCTTCATCAAGGTGCTTACGTGTGATGTGCCTCTCTACTTACCTGTACAGTGATGATAACAATAAACTATTTGCAGAAAAGCAGCCCAAAGAATTTTTATTTTGAAGGTTACTGGGGGAAAAAAATAAAAGCAGCAGCATCTTGCAAGCAGCAGTTACACAAGATTGTTCATTTGGAAAGATAAAATAATTTAGGCAGAACTGTGAATCTCACTTCTCTTTTCAGAGGCTGAGTGACATAATACCCGGTCACTCTCCTTGGATGTGATTTATTAATTATCAGTCATTCTTAATCACCTAATACTGACATATATCTAACACACTGGAGAGTTTAAAATCTGAAAGAATACTTAGCTTGATTTTTCTCAGCAGTCTGTTTTTAAGTGCTGGGGGAGATAATGTGGTGGCAGTGCTTTGGTATTGGGTTTCTGATCCTGTATGACTCTGTCCTTGAATGTGGAGTGTGAGCACGCACAGAATATGGCAAAACATTGCTAGCAAGAGCTATGGGAAGTGCTGCCATTCTCTTAATAGAATTACTTGAAAGCCTTTGGCTTACAGAATCTGGATGTGTTGTGACACTCAAGGGAATTTTTTCTTTTTAATATTTAACCTTTTTGGTGTTGAGGTAAATGGATTGATATATTATCCTTAACAAGGATGGTAAAATTGCATGATTTGACAGATTATGTTACTACATCAGGCAAAATTTATTTGAAAAAAGGTAATACTGAAAAGCACTTCTGTTGGGGAAAGATGGGGGCTGGATGGAGTTGGGCATTGCTGTTAGTTATTCTTGTTATGCTGATCTCGCTCAGATTTTGAGTCTGGTGATTGCACTGACAAAGGAGCAGCCTTGATTTCTGCACATATGTTATAGTTACTTGTAAAACTGGGCTCACAGATTGCTCTGAGGCTTTTACTGTTCCTGCAGAACACTTCCATAGTTCCAGCAGTTTGATCACAAATGCAGCATCTCTCTCCTAATGCTGTGCAGGTTGATAAAACAGTTGCCGAGCTGGAGTCCCTAAAGAAATTATTAATTATCTGGTTAATGTGCATCAGGCTGTGGGAGTGTGAGATTAATCACCAGTGCTGGGATGAGTTGCTGAAGTGGATTTTGGTTTTTCGTCTCCTGTCACTCGGTAATGGCTTTTCCTTCCTTCACCATCAGGTGAACAGGTGCGGAGATGCTGTATTTTCATTTTCCTGTAGTCCGTAACAGCCGGTGACCAGGAGATGCCTCTTTCTCAGTCCTGCTGCATGAGCAGTTTACAACATGGAGTGCTACCTGCTTTGGATGTTCCAGCTGCGGGAGATGCTCCTGCAGCACAGGGCTGACCTGAGCCTTTCCCAGAAAAACACATTTGAACACGCACACTTGGGGAGAGGTGCCAGGGAGGAGTGCTGGGCTGAGCTGGGGCTGGCTCTTCTGTGTTTCCCAGGTCTCAAAGGGGTTGACTTTTGTATTTGGATGTAGAATTGCAACTTGACTCCTATTTTGGATGTATTTATAGTACTCAGAATTTCTCCGTAAGTGAACATTCAGCATGCCTCTGTAGTTTAATGCAAGGAAAGAAAAAAAACCATACTCCTGCAAAGTAACTTTGAATTTCTTTTTTTTCTGAAAGATGCAGGAGAAGGTTCTTCTAGCTCAGTTGCTACTAGTAAAGCCAATGGGCCACACAAACAGTCGTGAGAGAATGAGTCGGACTCCTTTTTGATGGTGGTGCTGGATCAGTTGGGGTGTTCAGGTGTAATGCTGCAGCAATTGTCCTGTCCTGTGAGGTGCCTTAAACCATCAGCAACTGCATCAGAAATTGCATCAGGGCTTCACTGAGTTCTTCCAGAGGTCCCAACTGGATTACACATGTGTACCACACAAGGCTGTGATGGAAAAAAAAAAAAAAAAGAGGTGTAACTTGTCTTTTAAATTTTCATGTAGCAGCACAACTATATTCTTTTTGTAGGTGAAGCCATAACAGTTCTGCCTTAGGGTCAGGGCCACTGGATGGAAAAGCCTTTTGCTTTAGTATCTACTAGTGAGAGAAAGGAAGGGGAGATGGAGGGAGCTACGTTCTATGCATCTAAAGCAGACAGCTTGCCTGAGGCCTGGGGAACATCTTCCTGTTAAGTAGCGAAGAAACTAGACAACAGCACAACAATCATTCCAGTAATATGTGCTGAGGGACAGAAGTAGAGAGTGAACCCCTCTCTTTGTAAAGTCTAGTCATTTGGGTTACTTTATCATCTCTAGCACGAGTGTTGTTTCTCCCTGAGGAAGGTCTGTAAATGACCACAGCTATTGAGACTCTGAGATGCATGGCACTTGAGACTAGAGACCTGTTTTTAACATTCTACTTGACTATGTTGTACCAAGCTTTTTTTTATGATGTGAGCATGTAGGTATTGGCTTTTGTCAGCTTATGGGTTTTGTTTCTTCTTGACTGAACTAGCGTGGGGTGGGGTTTTTTTATCCCTGGTGAACTGAATTTTTGATTACCTTGCCACTTCAAGCAGGCAGAGATGTATTTGAGATTATATTGCACTACTCTGTTGGTGAGCTCTGGCTGTCTGCATTGTACTACCCTGAATCCCTCTTCAGATGAAGGTGTTACCTTGGGAGGGGAGGAGAGAGGTGTGCGGTTTTTAGATAATTTGCTTTTTTTAATAGCTATGTGCTACAGTCCAGAATCCCTGAGCAGCCCCACGATGACATAAACATCCATTTGTTTGGGAAGCTATAGTATAATTTGACATTAAATGTAGATGACCCATTTGTGTTTGAAACCACCTAACCAGCCAGTCAGCATGGCAGCAGAGGGGTTTTAAACATTAAGCAGTCTTCAGGGCTTCACATTGAGTATTTGCATCAGAGTTGTTTGGGTTTCTGCTCCTTGTAGAGCTTCCTGAGCTTGTTGTGATAAGTAAAACCAAGTTTACTTTGTTAAGCTCAGCAGTTCCCAACAGATAACAGGGGGAAAAGAAGACCTTTAGGAGACAAGAACTGTGAATTTCTGTCTGTATGAGCATGTAGGTCACTTTTTTTATTACTTTATTTGATGTTTGTGGTAGCTTGTGTGCAGGTGTGTTTGCCCCCAGTGGTCAAGTGATGCAAAAAGGAGTGTGAAACTTGGAACTAAGACTCAGTAACTCACCAGGCTCTTCCATAGCTGTTGATCTCTGGAGCTTAAAAATAAGTAGAAAAGCAGATTTTCAAGTGAGTACATCGTGCAAATCCATGCCTAATTTACATGTACCATCACCTTGACTGCTTGTACAAATCAGGTAATTGTGCATGCAAACAGCTAATTAACACAATTAGCTGATCTGCTGATGCGGTCTCAGATCTGTAAGTGTATACTAACCATGTAGTTATCATGTATCTGCAAACCAACTGTATGGAAAAAAAAGTAGCCTCTGAAAGCTGTCAGCAGGTGTGGGGAGCTGCTGATTTTTAATGTAAATTTTCTTTGGCTTTGGTGTGGTGAACTCTCTGATGGGGATCCCAACCATTATTGCAAGGAGGATCCAAAATCACTTAACTTTGAGGTCAGAAGTTGGTGTTGCTGTGGAAGCTAACTCCTGGCACCATGACCTGTGACAAGTTACCTGGTCTGGTGGCACAAAGGCTGCAGTTGTGCCTGGTCTCAAACTGTTCCATGGGAGCACAGGGCCACAATAGTTTTGCCCCATGGCTCCTTAAATATACCAGTGAATGATGCTCATTAGATAACTCCCTATTACTATTTTCAGATAAACCAAATACTTCAGATTTTAAAGTCTTTTGCCTTTTTCCAGCTTGATAAAAGAGTATTTATTGGAAAAAAGATTTAAAGGGTGTGTTTTCTGGCTTTATCTATTTGCCCACTTAAAAATGGCTTTGTTAGCATGTAATGCTAAGCAAAAGCACCTGGGCAAGTTCTGTGAATTGTCAAAGTTCAACAACTGCATCAGTGCTGACAAAATACGAGTTGTCTGCAGGAGTTTCAGGCATTTCTTGCATCTTTGTGGTGTAACTGTTTCTATTCTTTTTATAGCTCTTATACTGGGGTGGGACAGAACCCTTCATCAGAGTTATGATGTACAGATTCAAACTAAACATCATGTTAACTTTCAATCAGTTGACAGTGATAATGTAACGTCATTGGTTGTGGTTTCAAGTTGAGTCTATAGCAAAGCAGGTAACAGCACAATCTTCTGAAGGCAGGTATTTCTTGAACTATTTTTTCCTAGTTATAAAACAGAAAACTTAAACCTGTGTATTAGACTTGTGACCTGCCTAATATCCCAACTGCCCTCTGAATTTTCATACAGGCGTAAGTTTATTTTAAAACAAAGATGAAATATGCCAATACCATGTAACTGCCAGGATTCAAAGCCCAGCAAGAGGTTTGTGTCCAAAACCGTGCCACTGTATTCTCTCTCATATTTCTGACATAACTGTTGTTGTGGGTAGCGTTTTCCTTACTTGAGGGACTGCAAAATAGGTTGAAAAGGAAGGAGTTAAATGATAATCATGTAGGTGCTGTTTTGGCAAAAGGAGCACCTTACTAGGTGTTCTACAGTAACGCTCATGCCCTTAAAATCTGCTCTGTGAAGGGAATTATACATGGTTGGAAAAGCTGGGATATGTCTCTTAAAAGACAAAACCCAAAAAACCTGTGAAATGTTTAACTAGCATCTAGGTGGATTTCAGACAAAGATCCAAGGAACCTCAGCGTAAGCCCTGTGTGAGGAATGCTGTCTCTGGTAGAGCAGTATCCATCTAGTGGTAGTTGGGTGCAGAGTTGGGAGAGGGGTGTCATCACTTGTGTGGTCACAGAGCCTCTTGCCATAGAGTCAGGGTCTTTCTAAGCAAGTACAGAGGAAGCCCTCCAAACATGGACAGATAAACCTACTTAAAGGTACATTTTAAAGAAAGAATGAAAAGCAAGGTACTGGAGACTGCTGTGCTTGTGTGCGGTGAAGCATACAGCCCACCGAGCACCTCTTTCTTAACCAAGCTGTGCAGTGGCACTGTTGGAGGTGGGTGAGAATTTAAATAAAAAAATAAAATCAGCCCTCCCCAAGCAAATAAAATGAAGTCAAGACTTGAATGCTTGCGTGCAGATATCCAAGAGTACATCCAGCCCACGGCTTGCTCTTACCAGCTTCAGTGTCCGAGCCCTGGGAACGGAAGGGAATTGCTGGGGCCTCGCTGGTGTGCGCACCTGCTCCCTCCCTGCTTCCAGTGTGTGCTTTGCAGTTTAAAGATGTGAAATTCATTGAATGACAAATGATGATTAGTAAGGAGCTGAGGCCTATCTGCTGCAAAAGGGAGCTGGGGAGGATGTGTGCTGACTTTGTTCCTGGCCATGTCAGCCTTTCACCTCTGCTGCCCACTTACTCTTTAAAGGAACAGTGGCAGCTGCTTGTTAAATGCTTATTTAAAACTCACTTTTGGCAAAAGCAACAGCTTTTGATTTTATAACTCATTATTTCTTAATGAATCTTAAATTTTAAGAAGTAATTGGCTGTAAAAATATTTTTTTTTTGTCCTCAATCAGCCAAATTTCCCCATTGGTTATACGGGTGGCCTGGAGTTGAGAACTGATAGGAAATAAGAAAACAGCAAGAAAAATACATAATCTGGTTTTTAAAGGCCAAAGTAAATAAGACCTAGGGAGAAAACAAAACTGAAATAAACTAAAATCAGACAAATAAAGCTGCTGTAGCTCTTTGTGTTGGGACAGCTTAAATCCTACTTTTATCTGGTTGCAGACCTGATTACAGAATTGGTGCTGAAGGCTGTAACGTGCTTAAGTGTCTTGTAGGCACGTAGTGTTTTTCCTCCTGACCTGACATAGCTGTGGGCTGTACAGTGCCAGTCAGAAAAAGAAAGCCACTTACTGAACTGTTCAGCAGCAAGAAGGACAGAGATCATACTTGTATGAACATCATCATGGTAGCCTTCTGGTTAGTTAAAATGCTGCTAATATCTATGAATATAGGCTTAAAACCTTTTCTGAAACCTTAGGAATTACCTGAGATGTTTGTTCTTTAGATGTCCTATTGCATTTATACCTGTTATGGAATGAAGTTCCCACTCCCTGCAAGCTTTCATCAGGGACTAAAGGAAAAGGTGGGGTTTACGTGCTCTAGGGTGACTTGTGGGTTCTTTTCAGAGAGGATACGTCTGCCAGTCAGTGAAGCAGCACCTGTGTTTCTAGGCATCTCACTTGAAAGTTCCCAAAAGTTGATTTTTCTTTTTTTTCCTCTCCAGTTACTCATAGACATTAAATAAACTGAAAATGGAATGTTGATGCAAGTGCCAAATTGCTGCGATATGCAGATGACTTCTCTCCTTGCCCTTTCCTGTCAAGGACCGTAGTGCCAGCCAGCGAGATGGCTGACTGCCTTTGCTGGATCAAGGGATGTTTGAGGAACAGCTGATGGCTGAAATACTCTAAAAAGGAGTTGATGATCCTGAAGAGGAGGAATGTATGCTAAGAGTTAGTAAGCACAACTCATCTAAAAATATGTGCCTGCAGTCACTCCATCTAGCTTGCAATGCTTCAGGAACCTGCTTGAAGTCTCTCACTGTGGTGTCCACAAAGCATGATCTGCACTGTGTCTAGATGATTAGAAGACAATATTGATGTCCTCTTCCTAGATATTTGCACCTTTGTCTTGCAGCCCACAGTCATTTGGTGTACCTGGACCTGAAGCGTTTAGGTTAATCTGTTTTGTATACCACGTAGGTGCGTGACCTCAGCCGTGCAAGTCTCTGTGAGCATCCTGGTGCTGTTTACCTTTTAGTTTCTCTGTAGCTTGGCCTTGCTTGGGTATTTTTATTAAATTCTCATGCTGAAAACTGTGATGAGTGTCTTTGTGCTTCTGGCACAATCAAGTGCTTTGTGATAAAGGTGCACAGCTTTTTTCCTCAAAAGAATCTTCCAGTGGAGGCACAGACAGCTATTCAGTGAGTTTAGGAGATAGCTTGTTTCTCTCTTTCATTTTGGGATTCTAGTGATTGAAACCTGTTGAAATCTGGGACTTTGCAGCCAGTCCAGAGTTAGTCTGTGCTCCAGGCAGGTTTTTCTTGTGGAACTGATGCCTCGGAAAGCCGGAATCAAAACTCACTAGCCTTGGTGACTCTGAAGCAGGTAATCCTTTATTGCAGCGCTGGGCACACAGGGGATCGCTCCTCCGAATGTGTGCGCCCATTAAAGCCAAATTTCTCATATTTATACAGATTAACTATACATATTCATTATAATTTCTAGGAAAAGGCAGAGTTATGCTAATTATTTCTAAGAAGTCATTTACATTAACCCCTCCCAGATAGAGCATGCTCAGTGACACTCAGGGGGTCTTCCGGTGGTCTTCAGGGATGAAGTCTTGACGTCTTCGTCTCTCTCAGCACATGCTCTTTACATTTCTGCTCCATGATTATCTGAGCTCAAAAACACATTCCTTTTTGCTGAAAACAAGATATACTCTGTCTCTTCATTGGTCATTAGTCTCATTATTTATGACTCCTCTATCTCCTACTTCCTCTAGTTTCAAGGCTGTTGCACTGTTATGGTTAAGTTTTGTAGCCACTTTCATGAAACCGCTTATGTGATGACTGCTAAAATCCAAAACTAATCTATTCCTAAAACCACACAAATTCTTTCTTCTTTATCTTCAAGGCTGTTACTGTTGCATTGTTATGGTTAAGTTTTGCAGGTGCTCTCACAAGTAGCCTACACAGTTAAAGCTTTCTCCTAAACTAATCTATTCTTAAAACCATGAAAATTCTTATATTAAAGTTATATTAATTGTCTCTTAATAGATTGATATAGGTGTAGCTTAAGCATGATTACATTTCATTGAATCATTATTACATTTGATTGAAGCCTGAAATGCTTCTGTGGACTTCCCCACAACTTTCCAGTCACGTGTCTGGTCTCCTGCTCTGAGCCCGTGTTTGGTTTCATTTTAGCCTGGCCTATCACAACCACAGGGTCTCTGCTGACAACTGAATCCAAACGCTGCTTGAGTTGTTCTTTGTGGAGGGGAAGGGAGAAGCATCAATGTGTTGACCGATGGTAATGATTCTGTGGTGTAATGGGGATGGTGTGGTAACACCCCCTAGGATTTCTTGATCCCTGTGTGTGTGAAATACAGGCTGTTACAGCATTCAGAAAGCAAATAAAATACCTTGGAACAGTAAGAAAAAAGGAACTGTGTTTTGTCCCATGGTGCCTTTATTTACAGAGTTTATCCTTGGAGCCTCAAAGTATCACTAGTTGTAACAAACTCAGTACACAATGACTGACTTTTCCCAGAGAATCAACAAGCATATTGTATTGACATTTAACTTTTGAGGTCTTTGTATATCCCTGGTGCAGGAATGAAGCTCCCAGATCAGTTGCTGCTGGCGAGGAGACGTAGATGCATTATTAGGGATAACTTGGTTTATCTCCTTTGACACTTTCCTGATATCTCTTGATCATTAAGGTCTGGATTAAGTGGGAAAAAACATTACTTGCATGGATGTTGTGTAGCTTACGCCTCAGATCTTTTATGAGAGAGTTTGGGGTGCTTAACGTCTTCCAATTCAAAAAGAAAAATCAAAGTCTTGTGTACAGCTTCCTTCTGTCAGGTGCAGAGATGAGGGTTAGGTGAGCACACAACAGAAACCTGGATATTTGAAAGTCACTTTTCCAGCAGAATTTAATATCATTATAGAGAAAACACATGGAAGAGGGGGGTTGGGTGTGTTTTTCCACTTACTTAGTGAGCTTAATGAAATTTAAGATGTACGATGCTGTGCCACTCTTGGTAGAACAGTCACCTGTGGGTTCCCCACCATGAACTTGAGTCATGACGCTGCTGTGTCAGGACCTTGCTGTACATTCATCCCCAGCATCAGGAAGAGATGGCTCTCTGGCATTGGTGTCAGCAGCGTTGCACAGATGAGAGAAGGTGCTTGGCAGCTGGCAGGTATTGGAGCAGATAGGGAAAAGTAAGTCTGTATGTGCTTGTCTGCCCCAAAATCACACAGATCTTCAGAGAGATGTTTTTGCAATACTTTGTTCCAAATCCCTACTCCACTGAAAATGTAGCTATGATTTATCATTGGGAAATTACTGTCTTCCATCCTAATCCAGAATGCAGAAATCAAAAGTTTCCACCTTTCAGCCTGACCAGAAGTGCCAGTCTGTGTTTTGCAGGAGCTCTGCAGGCAGTTCTGGTAGTCCTGAGCTGATGAAATCTCAGGGAGGCTATCGCGTTGGTTCACTGTGGTAGCACAAATGGCAGTATTGAAAGACCTATCCTAGGGACGGATGTACGTAGCAGCCTGATGACTCCTGACTGGGCCAGTCCTTTATTTATCCTAGTTTGTTCCTCTTCAGCACTTTTTATCTGAGGATTATGAAAAGTGGACTTTGCCCAGTGAAGCTGTAACCGTAACCATTTATGGATGGAGAACTGAGGCTCAGATAAACTGTGACTTTCCAAAGTTTACCTTGCATGCAAGTAGCACAAACAAAGGTCTGTGCATTGTTTGCTAGACTACTGCTACTTTTTCCACACTTCCTTTAAGGATGTGGGGAGAAATTTATCCCTACACAGGGTCTAGCACAACTTGGGCAAGCCAGGATGACTTAAATTATTGAGTGAGACCTAGTGCTGGCACTGCACAGAAGGGTAAATTGGTCAAGAAGTTTATGGGCTGCTCTGCAAAAGACAAATGACCAAGTGAAACCTGATTTGTGGAGAAACTGGTTCCTTGAGGAAAACAGAACCCCAACACAAGTAGATCTGTAAAATAACAACATAGGAATAGCTTGGATAATAAAAACCTGGTAAACAGAGGTATGGCAGTGATTTGGATGTATGAAAGAGACAAACTAAACTGATCTTGATTCCCCCAAACTCATTATCTCAGAATTCCTCTGGTTTAACTCAGTCACTTTTAGTTTAAGGAGAATATAATTTATTTGTAGAAACCTGAAGTAATCTTTCTGCAAAACAAAGCAAAAGCTGCCCAACTCTAAGCTCAAGCTTGCTTGGAATAATCCAAATGTGTCTTGAAGGACTAGAGGGATATATTTTCTTCTGAAGGTTCCTGTTCTTTCATATTTTCTTTGCCAAGTGAGTAATTAGTTACTCCTTGATTATTTCTTATCACGTTATACTTTTTCATGGAGACAGCAAGGGACTGTGAGGCTGGTAATGGCTATGCTCAGATCACCTTTCTTCCAAGCATGGTTTTATTAGCTTAAAAATAACAGTGGGAGTGAAACAAGTTTAAGTTCTTGTACTCTTTTTTTTTTTTTTTTTTTTTTTTTTTTTTTTTTGAAAACTGGTATCCTGAGTGCTTTCCAGAGCATCCTCAGTGAACACTACAAGTATGTAGTCCCATTTTGCTTGGATGAATTGCTACACCCCACCAGTGTTGATCAACTGCGCTGGACGTGAAAGCTTAAGTGGCCAGCAGTCTCTTTTTCATCTCCTAGTTGAAAATTTCCTTTCATCTCTTCTTCAGATGTTCCTAAACACGGCAACAAGCGTGGCTCTGCAACAGATGCAATTCTTTCTAGGTCTCTAGGTAACATTTTAACCTGTGTAATGTTCACAGCATAGCATCGTAAGTAATATTCCAGGAAATACGCTGCCGCTTGTTAAAAAGGATAGGACCCCAGAGATGCCTTTAAATATGCCTGTAAAGTGAGAGGTGCCAAGAGAAAGATAATATGGCTGATTATAGTTATTTACCTTACATTTTCATTCGCCCTTAACTGGGTGTAATTTAGGGGCATGAAATCTCTTATTGGAAGTGTATTTGCATTAAACAGCTCTAAGCAACCATGAAAGTGCAGAAGCTGAAAAATTGACAGACTGGGTTCCTAGAATCCCAAAGTAGCATTTTTGTAATAAGCATACAAACAAATCAAATAAACATGTTTTGCTTCAACGATTTAAAGAATATGGTCTTTGGAGTAATTTGTCTTTTCTTTTTTTTTTTTTTTTAAAAAAAAAAACCCCTATCATTTCTAACCTTTTCATTGCCTATCTCTAGTTTGCAGCTCCTCCTAACAATCTGCAGCAATTTTCAACCCAGCTGTTGTGGTTGCAGAGCATTGTGCCTTTGTTTAGCTTTCCCTGAGCTATCAAATCAGCCTATAAAGGGGATTACCTGGCTGGTGATGTTGTTTTTCAGGTCTGGACTCTTTAACAAATAATTGTTTTGCAGTGACTCTTTCTCCCCACCCCCCCAAAAAAAAAGTACTTAGAAAAAAGCTTTGAAACATCAAACTTTACAGTTGGAGAGAATCAAGCCTTGCAAGTAGGTACCTCGGGTTGGCTTTGATAATCCCTCTCGCTTCCTTTGCAAGCAATCATAAACAAGTTGAAATCAACTCCAAAAGTAGTGGATCTTTTCAGTCAGGTCATGTTTTTTGTAGCAAGACTTAAGTTTTTGTGTGTGCTTTCATTTAAAAAACAAATCCACCTTTTCCCATCTACTCTAGTGTATGTGCTAAGCCTGAGAAATCTATAACACGACGGTGTGCTGTTAAACAGGTATGATCTTCTGTCTCTACCTCCTAGTAGTTGGTCAGTTCTTTTATATGCACTGCCTCTCCCACAAGGCAGTTTAACTGAAGTTTGAAGTGTTGTGATCTTTGCATGAATGGAGTTATTGAAGTGAAAAGCATTAGTAATATTTATTTCAGCAGGTTGCAGAATTAATGACTGAAGAAGAAAAACTGGTAAATCCTGCTTTTATGTATACAATGGAGTCTTTAAGAAACTTAATTCATGTTTAAGAATGTAGATGTGTTGGAATTTATATTATCGTATGTATTGCACCCCGTGTTGTGCTGTGCCAAAAGCTTTCTAACAATGTTATTGAAATAGATAAAAAATACTCATTTTTAGCATTTTCTTTTATTGAGAGTTAAATGGAAGCTAGAGTCTGTCTTGCTCTGTGCAATGCAAAAGATATATTTACTGTACTTGAGTGTGTTCAATTTTGGTTCTCGTTTTGCAAACACAGTACATTTTAATTAAGGCTTGTCACTTGAGATCTAATGAATACATTCACTGTAATGTCTCCATCTTCAGGAGGTGAATTTGACTTAGAAATTGTCTCTGTCACAGAGGGGCTGATAATATCAGTTTAAAGATTTCTTCTTTTCCTGGGGAAGAGCAGTTTGTGTGTTTTGTGCTGCTCTTGCTCTCCTAAAGGATTGTGGAATGATGCTTATTGCAACATACAGGCAAGAAAAAAATCCCTAAAGATGCATATGCACATCTAGCTCAGAATGTACCTGTATGAGACTGGCTTTTTTCTCCTTTTTTTTCTTTGACACAGTTTCAGATGTGGCTTACCCATTATATTTGGAAAGATTAAGAAACTCCTCTCCCCAAATCACGCTTCTGTCAGCATACAAGAGGACTTTGATCAAACAAATAGTGAATTGTCTAATGCAGTCAGGGGAAAAAAGCCCCAAAAGCCCCAACTATAAAAGCCAGTTTCAATTGACCTTTTACCTGTGCCTGGTGGGTGGGGATTGTGCATGAAGATGGTTGCAGTGCTCGTGTGTCTCAAACTCGTGTTACTGTTGGCATTAGAACTCCAGCTTTTAATGTCAAGTCAAAACCATAACTAATTTTACTGTCACATCAACATTGTTGTGTGGGGAAAGCACTGAAAAGAAAATTTGGAGTCTTAAGTGAAAGAAACTAAGGAAAGCCCCTTCTTTCCAGTGTTGCATTATTTTCAGCTAGTTAAATCAATATTATCTGATGATGGTGTCTTCTTGTGCAGTGTTGTAGGGGAAAGACTTTAACCCCCAAGCTTCTTCCCCAGTTTCTACCACAACTCTTACCCTCACCATATCCAAAATGCTGGGGTTTGCATGGAAGAGAAGCCCAGTGCAGCGTTGGGACAAAAGGGAGAGGCTGAGGGGGCCCCACAGGGCACAGGAAGATGTCCTGCCCTAGGGTGTCTGGTCTGGCAGGTAGGCTGCCCACCTTGGGGGTGTCCTCATCCTCCTGACCTTCCGCTGACAGTACTCAGCAGGGTTTCTGTGACAGCAAGGCGATGTCAGGGTCAGACCATGCCTGTAGTGTAGAAGGGTTGAGAATGGGAGTAGTGGTAAGAGCATGGGAGGAGGCTGGTGGGGATCCCCTAAGATCACCCTACACAGTACAGGGATGCTCAAAAGAGGGGGTGGCCACTTGCTTTTTGTCTTCAGATGTCCTGGTTAGGGTCTTCTCTTGCAAGTAATATCAAATTTACTTGTAATTATCCAACACAAATGTTTGTGAAGTGTTACTGCATCTGTTTTGTGTGTGAGGAACTGTGTCATGCTGAGAGCAAAGCCCAGATTTTCAGCATGTGCTGGGGTCCCCATCTGGGGTCCTGGAGGAGCTCTCCGATGGCACCAAGGCTGTCTCACCCATGCTATACCATGGGGCTCATCCTTCCCTCTTCCAGCCCACCCCTGACACGGGTGATGGGAGCAGGCTGGGGACTGGGATGCTCTGCCCTCTGGCTGCTGCTGTGAAGGGCCCTGAATGGGCTGCCTGTGAGGTGGCAGGTTATGGCTAGCAACAAACATGTGCCACTGATAGGTACATGCTTTTTTGACCTGCCTTAATTTTTCTAGCCAGGCCTTTAATTGCCAGGGAAAGGTATAGACAAATGCAATAAAAAAGCCAAATAAATCGGGGCTGTAGCAAGGCTCTACAAGGAAATACGTTTTAGAAAGACTTTTTTTTTTTTTTTAATTGGGATTTTGTTGTCAGGCAAAAACAGACTAAAAATAAACAGCTGTATAGTACTTCATTAAGCTGCCTGCTTGGAGTGATTTTCCCATTGATTAGTCTCAGGGCTAATGCTGGTTCATTCCTCATTTCATTGCTAATTAACATCAGCTCTGCTCCTGACCACTTGACCGCACTCTCTCTGTGAACATGTGCTGGTTTGGCAAGTAATAACTGCTCCCTCCTTCTTAAAAGAGAGAATTAAGGGAGAAAATAGCTATCAAGCGTAGATCTCTGGCTGCTTCTACTGTAAGGACAGCAAACTGTAAAACCGTATCGGCCTGTATGAAGGGTGATAAACATAGTTTACAGAGCGCAGGAGTTTGATTGAGGAACTATGTAAATACAGATGATGAGCTCAAGCTGCTGTATGAATTGACAGGCTTGGCTCATCTCCTGTCAGTCGAGTTGATTCAGTCTCTTCTGGGATGCTTGCGGTGCAGATGACCTGACCCGGGGTTTACGGCTCCCGGCCGTCAGGGAGAGGCCTGCTTCGGAGGGGTGGCACTTACTTTTCCAAGTCTCCCCAATGTTCTCAGAGTCTGAATAATGAAATGTGTTGGCAGCGGGTATGGCAAGAGCAGGAAACGTAATGCCACAGTCAAAGCTTTTTCAGGCCGCTTCCATGCAAGCAGAATATAGATGAAAATAGGGGAATGAAATACTAGAATTGGCATGGATGCACCCTGAGAAAATATCTAACAACTTCAATGAAATTAGCAGCCCCTGTTCTGGGTGAAAAGGTCAGTTTTTCCATAAAACCCAAGTAAACTGGCATTTTGGAAAACATCTACTAAACTTGGCACAGAATAAATAACATTTTCCCAAAGTCTTGGTTCAATTCCAGCTCGTAGCATTTTCTTTTAATTGAATTGGGTATTGCATTTCATTTTCAGAAAGTCTTTTTTTATTCTTACATTTTGAAGCATTCATATCTCAGAACTAATCAGAAACTCAGCCTTATACAAATCTATCAATCAGGAACAGTCACTGGAGAGAGATCTTGCCTGAGTGATAATCCTCTTCTACCTACTTTTGAGCAGAATCCTAATTCACTTGTTCATCAATTATATATTTTATGTTTCCACCATTAATTTAATGGATTTAGGGCTCAGTCTTGCAAACACTTCTGCACGTGAATAACTTTAGTCATGCAAGCAGACTGCTCATGTGAGCAATATTAACCATGTGAGATGCTTGTAAGATCAAGCTTTGCAGTAGTTGTATGTATCCATGCACAAAGCCATTACCTTTCTTTGATTGTTAGTAACAAAGAGCACCTTTTTCTCACATAAAGTATTTAATTAGGACAGTTACTAAAATTTTATGTACAGTTATGATGATAGAGAAGTGATTCCTATGTTAAAGAACATAACCACTTTGGATCAGGATGGACTGCATCCTATGAAGTATTACGTGGTTAGTTACATTGTGTGGCCTTCATGGATGGTTCTGGAATTTGCCTCAGCAGAGGCAGAATTGTCAAAAATCCTGTGCTATTGTCAACTGACTGTATACAAGACTAAAAACATATTGTACTTTATTCAGCTGGGAAATGGAGATGGAATTTTGTTTCATGTTCATAGGATTTGTCCAGCATATCTTCTTCCTAATAAAGATGCCTACAACATTTTAAATTTTTCTCATGATACTTCCATTACCAGTCCTGGTCAGAAGCAAAAGAAATTGGCAAATAAACATTTACATTAATAACAAAATAAAAACAAAATAAGTACTTCCTGAGATGCTATTGAACTGTAGAGTCCTGCTTGAAGGTGTGTTTTCATTGGTCTCTTGCTTTTGGCAGGTCAGTGGTCACACTCTCCTGCTTACATTCAATTTATTTCATATTATTTAATATTTCAAATTATTTCATATTTTGCTCTTTTTGCTCTCCTGTGGACAGGAGTATCAGTAAATGGTAAAATATGGATTCATTCTTGGCATAAAGAATAACCCCAAAGTCGTGTTTTTCTGCAGTGAAACAAGTGTATCTGTGTACTTATGCATGTGTGCATTGACAGTGAACATGGCTCAGGCAGCATCTTGAAGAACTACTTGACTGAGTTGTCAGGGTTCTCTGCCATGTGGGCTAACGCTGGTGGGCAAATGCCAGGGTGCAGGGATGAGCTCTGGTGCCCCTGTTGCAGGATTGGAGGGGACTCCCATGGTGATAGAGAGAAGAGCAAGCAGATGAGCCAAGCACAACAGGCAAGAGCTGTTGGGTGCCTGGAGTATTGCAGGTTTAGTTGAAGGCTGTAAATCTGTGGATGTTTCCTTGCCTGTTAGAAAAGTATTTAATAATGAAGTTGAATACCAGGTCTTTTCTGCTTCTTTTTCTCTGCCTACTCATTCAAAAATGTCAAAGGAAGGAGCTATGACAGTTTTAAAAACCCTTATGAAGGTGGCACACTTTAAATAAGTTCTTAGGGAAGGCTGACTTGGGTTATGGAGACTTTGTGATCCTTGGTAACAGGGCTATTTGAGATCTAATACTCACAATAAAGATGCTCTTTCTGGCCTTGTTACCCTCACATCTTACAGAAAACAAATCCTTGAGTTTTCAGAGTTGAAAGTTACCATGAGGGGCTCAGTCATTTGAACAGGCATATTGTATTAAACAAGCTTCAGTAGCTGCTTGTTTCACTACAGGCTAGAATTTGGTGAATAAAGTACCATTAATAGCTCTTACAAACCTCTGGACGGACACCCACAGGAGAGGAATAATACAGTTAGAGTATTACAAGTCAGCAGCATATTAAACGGTATTTTTTTTTTCCTTAGGAAAGGATTTCCTGTAGAGGTCCTGAAGAAAAATAAGTTTCATTAGTCCAGCGTCGAGCCGAGATAGAGCAACAGGATTGATTGTAATAAGCCTCTCCTTTTTACCGAAATCCATTACTTTCTGAGCTATTAAGTGATGAAAGGGATTAAGAGAATAAAAAAAAAAATAAGCGGGACTGTATTCGTAAATCTAATAAAGTTGATAAGAGTCGAGCATTTTGTGAAATTTGCATGTGAATTTATAACATCCTAATCCATCGGCAGGCAGCGTTCCGCTGCAGAGGGAAGGGGCTGCACCGTGCATACAGGATAAAAATGCAAAAGCAGAATTTCTGGCCAAGAAGCCTCTTTTTTTTTTTTTTTTTTTTTTCCATATGGATATCCATATGTTTTATCACGGATTCCATACTTTTGGTGCCAGGATCCATATGTTTAGCTTTTGCTCAAATAAAAGACTAAAATAATTCTTCATTATCTCTTCCTTCCTAGCTGGTGTTTTTGTAGACATAACCAAATGTGACGCTAGATGTTTGAGGCGTACCCAGATAGGATGCAGTTGGATCTCATCAGAGGTATTTAAAACCAGTACCTGGGGAGTTCAAGGGCTGGATTATCTACTGAGTATAATGCCCCTTGACAGTGCTTGAACAATGCAGAGGATGCTATCATCTGATTGCAAAGTCCTGGCAAAGCTTTTCCCCTATAAAAGAGAAGCTCCTTTGGGAGCAGCAATGAGAATTTTCCTCCTTTTTATTTTATTTAATTCTTGACCTGCACCTCTGCCTCTGTGTTTCTGCTGAGGGGTGTGTGATGCAGGGAGATGACATGACAGGGCTTTTATTTTACTTCTGCTTTTTTTTGCTTGCCCAAGGCCTGCAGTTCATAGAACAGCAGCAGAATTTAGAAGTGCTGATACAGAGAATTTGGGATTGGCGTAAAGATGGCACATCACAATCTCCTTGATGTGACCAGGCTGCTCTGTGCCAAGCAGATATTGCTTGCCCTGAATTGTGCCCAACAAGGTTTTGGTTTTACTTTTCTCTTGCTTTTATTTTTTTTCTCCCCCTTTTGATGGAAACATTAATACCATGCTTGTAAAGGTGTAAAACATAACTCAGTATCCATGGTTAGACTTTGGAATAGGTACCAAGTAACTATCAATAGTAAAATCTGTGTGTTGGCTGGTCAGATCCCATCTTCATTTGGACTTCCAGTTCTTTACTGGGACAGCATGCAGTAGCAAACAGCTGGGATGTGTGCATTTACTTCTCTTGGGAGTTTGATTGCCTACCAGCAGGTTCTCACTGTCCTGTGGCTATGGCACTTTTAAATTGTAGAAGGGGTAAGGAGCATCCTGTAATTTTGAATAGGAGAAAATTAGGGTAGTCATAACCACAAGTGTACACAGTTTCAAAATAAAGGCAGCAAAGTGAATATTTTATTCGTAGTTCCCACCTCTAGCCCATGAAATGTAACCCGGAGGTAGGCTTGGAGTTATGCCTTATCCTCTGGTTTCTTGGAATTAATAGAAATTATTGAGAAACTTTAATAAACATTGTGTGCTGCAGGTTTATTATTTTTCATAAGGAAGAAAGAAAAGACAGCTACCTTCTCTGAATAAACCAAACAGTAGCATCTTGACTTTAGAGAGGAGACAATCAGTGCTGTAAGAACCCCACAAACCCAGCTGCATCTCTGATAAACACACTATATTAAATTTCAGGCTAGCCGCACTCTCATTGGAGACAAAAGCAAAACTTGTTGCTGATACCATTCAAAGCAAACATGACTCCTGATATTATCTGTACAGAAGTTATAGTGAAACTTAACCTTTCTTTTGCAATTTACTTGTAAAAGTACCATCCATTTGAGGTCAAATTTAGTTTGCACTTCAGTGAAATAGGACATAATTTTTCAGCTCTACTTTTCTTTCCCAGGCTTGTGGCTTTGGCAAGGTCAGTGGCACACTTGTAGTGAGTTGCCTTGATTGATAGTGAAGCGAGACACTGTTCAAGAGATGGCTCACAAGGTGTGCCCCATGTGTGATAGCCTCCTGCGTACAGCAACTCCTGAGCACAGTAGTCAGACACCACAGTTCCACCTCCCTGGCTGCCTGGTTTGTGCATCCCATCTCCTCTGAAGATCTCTCAGGGTGAGGAGCTGGTATTTGGACCCCCAAACTGGCAAGAGGTTGGCAGTCACCTACCCGTTATATAAGGGAAGGGCAGACTCTAAATGTGAGATGCACCTCAATCTAATTGACTGGTGAAATTGAGTGACATCTTGTGTCCTTTCAGAAATTATTCTCTGGTAAAATGCTGTGCTTTTTCATTTTCCTTTTTTTTTTTCCTTCCTTCCCCCTCCCCTCACACAGCATTTGAATACCAGATTGAGCTAATTTTAAGATTCCTCAGGGCAGTGGCAGTGCATTCCTTCCACTCCGCTATTCCTTACCACATTACCTCACCGCATCAGTACTTGTATCTCCCGCTGATGGCATCCAGTTTCCATTCCATTCACAGCAGCCAAGGATCATATCTCTGATCCACTTAGAAACACAATGATCTCTACCCCTGAGAATGCAAACGCTTTCTCAGTCAAATCTATTGATCTACAGGGCTCTATTTCTGGCTTTCCATTCACTCACTTGATGTTTGGGATGCTGCCTGCTCTTTCTGGGGAAAGAGTTAACTTGTCTACTAGGAACTTGGGGAAGAATGTTCCTGCAGAATCCAAAGATAGATGTGATCCCTTACATATCCTTCTCTCTGTACAACTACAACATTTCTTCACAGAGCAAAATGAAAACTGCCCAGCAGCACTATGACAATGATAGACCTGAGAGTGCTGTTGTGTTCTTATCCCAAGCTGGTTCACTGAGCATGCTAGTGCTGAGTTGAGACCTTCAAGTGCATGCTGACTTCTGCAAGGGAAGGGGTAAACAGTTTACACATGGTCTTCAGGCTGGGGGGATTTACAACCTATAAAAGATGAGACCAACAGGCAAGAACATGGGATGTGAAGAATGATGCAATTTGACCAATGTACAAAACCAGTGAAAGCATTTTAATGAGAAGATTTTATTTTTTTTTTTCTGAAAAGCATTGCTGACAGAGAACTTGGCTCCTAAGGGCTTGACTCTGGGCTTTGTCAGAAGTGTAGCTATGAAGAAATGCAGGGATTTGTGGGGTGAGTATTCCAGCCTCCCCACACAGGTTACATATTGAAACTGGCCTCTCCAGGAGGCAAGCCCAGTGTGTGCTTCAAATGGTCCTCAGAAAGTCTCTATTTGTTACCAATAGCCAGGCCATAGAGCAAATACACCCACATGCCTAACTTTAGCCTTGTTTGGTGTTCAGAGATGTTATATATTACACCCAAATGGGATTTTAGTTCTTAAACTATGGGATTTTAAGTATTTTCAGGCATTGTTCAACATTGACCTTGAACTCATATTTAAAAGAAATCCAGGCACCATGATGTTGAGTGAGCTATGCCTGAGTTAATTTAATTATCTAGACCTTAGACAATTTTGAAAATATGACCCGTAATTCATGTCTTTCGGGTTCCAGCCGAGTGCCCTGTTTTCTCTACTTGCACATGACAAATGAATCCACTGTTTCTGTGGGGGGTTTTTTAAATACAGATATTAGGTTACCACTTGGTCTAAGAGAAGACTTTTATTATTCACCACTTAGACTGCCGGGGCATAGTAGCTGACCTGGTTTGGTCTTGATTGTGTCACTCAGTCTGTAGCTAAAGTTGTTTCCCACTGCTCATGGGGTTCAGTCTAACAACTGACACTGTATAGGTAAGTCAAGCAGGCAGGGATGGGAAGGGTCCCAGGTGAAGTAGTTATGAAGTCAATTACTGTGATTATACACAATTATAATCTGTTTTAGTGTATTGATGAAGAATTCTGATGTAAGAGAGAATCTGACTTGTGAAGAAGTATTAAGTTATTACATGGAAACTTACCCTGAAGTTACACATCAGGACCCAGTATCTGTTTAGGTTTAGTACGCAGTCAGCAAAATACCTTACTTCACTTTCTGCTTCAGCCACAAGTTTTTCTTCCTCTTCTCTTGTGTGCTTTGTGTGCAAGGTAGGTAATGAGAAATAACTAGTGCACTTCTTTGTAACTTTCCCATGTAGCCACCTCCTCTAAAGGTTCAGCATTTCCAAATTTAAACTGAGGGAGGGGCAGGAAATTTCTTTTTCCTAATCAAAAAATGCAAGAAGAATAGTATAGAACTATGAAGACTGAAATTAATATGTAATGTGATATAATATCCTTGTCTGGACACTTCATTGCCATTACAGTAGTAACTTAGTGCAATGTTAAAAAATTCCAGGGATGTAATAGTGCATTGGATGAACCTTTCCTGCTTGCAGATGAAACAGGCTTGTACACATACACACGCACAGGTGAAAGCTTCCCCTCTCTTCATCTTTCCAGCAGGTACAAACCATTGATCATCTTTGATTCCTGCAGGGAATCAGGGGGATGGGCAGGTATCTCTTAAGAAAAGCCCAGAGCTGCTTGCCCAAGTCTTTGATAAGTCCAGTTCTTCCGACTCCAAACCGTGTACCTTTGCTGCCTTCTCCCAGCAAATGACACAGATTGCAATTCTTTGGCATAAAATAAGAAAGACTAATTACTTTGAAGATTTTATTACTTTGTTTTTCAGTCCTTGTTCCTAGTACACCATTTGCTAATGCCTTTCCCTCTGGAAGAAAAGAATGTTGAACTCTTTCTATCTGCCTCCCTTACCGATAAGCGCACGTCTATGCACACAGCACCCATATGTCTTGCTATAAGAGAACACCTTCTCTAGCAGGTTACTGTCATGTACCCACCACCAAAAAGGTTTCTATACTGGTTTGGGCAGTGGCTGTACACGATTTCAAGCTTCCATCATCTCACCCACTCCCTCTCCTCTTTCCAAATAAAGAACTTCCAGCAGCGGCACATTTGCCCTCTGTAGACATGTAGCTACTGTTGTATTATGGGGTTTTGATTTGGGTTTTTGCCAGCTACTTGACATTGTTTTACAGCTGGACTGTGTGGCTATTTCCAAAAGGCTCAGCTAATTCTGTTGTCCTTTTTTATCAAGGAAATTCTTGAGAAACCACAATAAAGCAGCTGTAACCCTGGCGATGCTTACAACTGCGGCCAAAAATAGAAATCGGTGCTTCATGTATTTTCTTAATGAGGGTATAGGGGTTTTTTTTCTGTGTGGTCCTTGACACCTAGCCAAGTGTAGGGCTTGGCTCTAAATGTTTAGTGCAAGGTTTATAAATAACCCTAGATCAACGGGGCGTTTCTTTTTCCCAGCGGCACGCCCTCTCGGGGCTTGCCCTTCCCTGGGCTGGCCCTTCCCAGGGCTTCCTGGGGCAACTGTGCTTTTGGGAGTATCCGCAACGAGCCCTGTAGGCCACAGTTGCCAAATACTTCACGGGAGGTGCTGATCACCTTGGGCTCCCGTTGGCTTGGAGGAGGAGGCTCAGCATCTTTCAGAATTAGGCCCGTAAGCTTTTGTTATTAATAACTGCCTTCATGTTCATTTTTGCTTACAGACAGGATTTATTTGGCTTTCAGCCATCAGCAAAAGTGTCCCTATAACTGGATTTTTGTGCTCTCTCTGTACAAATAGAGAAGCTTGCTTTATTTGCCAACTCAAATAAGAGTTTACAAATGTGGGATTTTTTTACTGTGGCACGTAACATGGCCAGTGAATGGGTATGAAACAGCTCAGTGCTGGGATTTCACAATGTTCCCACAGGCAGATGAGAGAGATGAAGGAAGCATGAATTAAAACTTTGGGAAAGTTCAGTCAACAAACTCAGAAGTGCAGACATACTGATTTATAAAGATACTATAACTTTTAAACGTGTACTTTCAATCTGAAGGACTGCAGTAGGGATTTAAAATATGACTATTTAATTTTTTAAAATTACATAAATTAAGTGAACAGCCCATTAATGGGATGCCATCAGGATCACATGGCCAATTCAGTTCAAGTTATATTATCTTGCTGGCCGGATTTGAATAAGAATTAAGAAATTACTATTCAAAGTAGTATGGGACACTGATCCTCATTCACAATGAAATTCGTCACCATAACTACCCAGAATTCCACTGCTTTCACAGAGGTGTTCCACTGAATCTTCTTTATGGAGCAACTAGAAAGGAATTGTATTAGTCAGAGGAAAAAAACCTGCTAATTAGTTGTTCTGCCTACATGTTAAATGAAGTCTTGTCTTGCAGAGAGTTCACAGATAAGCAGCAAGACTCCTCTAATGAATAGGAACCCAGATCCAATAGATGGTGAACATCCTTCAGTTGGTCCATCGCTTGACTAAAGGTTTGTATCAGATCTGTCCTAGAGAGAGGAGCTTGCCTCTTATTTAGCAGCTGATACTTCATATTTGACCTTGGCAAATCAAAGCACGTATGTTAATGTTAACCAAGCTGAGTGACACTCTTTAAGGTTAAGTTGTTCTCAGTGAAATATCTTCCAGGGTCTCTGTTAAACTGAATAACCAAAACTTGCCATTATGTGCAAATATTTAGTTACTTTTCAGAGTTGTGGAAACCTGTTTGAAAACACCTGACACCCCCCCAAACTTAGTTCAGTGCTATGCTATGTCAAGAAGAATAAAACAATTTATAGAAAATAAAACAATCAGCCATGATGGTCAAGCAATTCATGTTCTAGTTTAAAGAAACAAAGTCAGCATTAATAATCCTAACTAGGTTCAGTTTATTTTATAAATATTAATTTTACCAAGCAACAACATTTTTACTTGGCTTAACTGCAGTACATTTCAAGTCTAATTTCTGTGATAATTAAAATGTGGATATCAGAATCTAATTCTGCTTTTGCACCATTTTTTTTCCCTCCGTTTTAACTCCATTGACTTGTGGCTAATTTACACTGGCATAAATGCAAGACTACTAGGCTCAGCAGTTCGGCTTGTTGAGATCAAAACCTTTTAAAACCTTTTACAGACAGAGAACACTTGGAATGGCAGATGCTGAGTATTTGCATTGTTGAGCATTTACAAAATGTGATCGTTGTATATAAATACTAAAATTAATGCCACCAGGTAATTTATCCATCTGCATGTCAATTGAAATTAGCATTCTGGAGTTTGCAGTCCACAAAGATCTGTAATACATGGTCATGAATATTTGCCTTGCTCACTGTTACCCAGTGTTTCAGAGACTGGTCCCTGTATCTGATACAACACAGATGTGTTCCTTTGAAGAGACTGGCAAAAAATTTATTCATGTTATTTTTTATGAAGTCTTTTCTGCACCTGGGCTCCCCTAAGGTCACAAATTACTATCATAGGCTTTTTTCCCTTCTTTTTGCATATAATGAGGAGCTACAGTGAGAATGTGGTAGCAGGGAGTTATGTCAGCATGACTGTCAGTTTCAATAATCCACTTTAAATAATCACAAACAAAACATAAGAGGTGTCTGTGTAATGAAGTTAAGCAATCTACCACTCACTGATGGTTACCTATGTTCTTCAATGAGAAATAAAGCCACACTTCTTTCTTTTTTCTTAACATTCTGTGGTATTCCTGCAAATCTTCTCACTGCCAGTATCTTGCCAGCAATGTAATAGGAAAGCGACTTATCGTAGGTTTTATAGCTTTGACTAGAAGCAGAACCACCTAAAACCCTTAGAGGAAAGACTAGACTAGTAATACTTGTGTTCACATTTGTGGCTCCAGTTGGTTCAGGGACACTTTCAGAGAAGCAGCTAGTGATGATCTGAATTTGACCAAAGCTCCAAACCATTTGATTTAGCTGGTGTGCAGAAACTTGACCTTGAATAATATTTTTTGAAACATGGTACTTAATTTCGTTTTAGAAGGTTATTTCGTACCGATGTTCTGTTTTAGCCATTTAAATTCCAAGTCAGCAAGCTGTAGGTGAGGATGCCAGTGGGGCTGCACTTTGCTATCTTCAGACGGTAACAAGAGAGGAAACGTATACCCTGAAAACTCACAAGTTCCTGATGTAGCATAAACTACAGCTGAAGACTTAAAATCTTGTAAAACTCTTTTGTAATTGCTTAAGCTGTAAACGTGAGCTTGAATTTTACTTGATGAGCTGCTGCAGTACAGTGAGGGGCAAAATTCTGTGCTGGCTGTACACTGGTGTTGGTGTATGGTTTTTATTGTGGGATACTGGTTTGGAAAACCAGAACAAAATTCTTGGCAAAGAAGCAAATCAAGGAAGATATGTAGGATCTCACCATGAGCAGAGCACAACATGCAGTTTTTGTGGTGGGTGGGGTGTTTTCTGCTTTTTTCATGACTGTAAATGTGAACTGTAAGAAATGAAATGTCTATTGAGCTGACTGTCTGATGGTAGCTGGAGATTATTTTTTTAAGGATGCTGAAGTGTTATTGTTTATAGTTTTGTAGCAACTGGTGACTTCTGTCCCTTTGTTCTGAGCAAAATGCAGGCATGTATCAAAATGATACATGGTTTCTATCATACCAGTGACTCAGCTGAGATTTTTTCTTTTTTTTAAAAAAGAGGATTTCTAAAATGCCCATAGTTTGCTGTTTTGTTGCTTCTACTTTTAAGATTTCAATTTTCATTCCCTTTTGAATATTTTTTTCCCTGTCTACAGATTTTTCTTCTTCCGGCCAAGGAAGAGAAAACCTTCAGTATGTTTTGGGTGGATAATGGCAATTAACCAAAAAGACTCTAATAGATTTGTTGCAAGGTCAATCAAATTTATTCTACTTTATTAAAAGTAAACCCAGCTGAAACTAAAGCATTAAAATAATAAAATAAATCACTTCAGGGACAGTATGTCAGGCAATTGGACAAACTAGCTGTTTAGAACCTGGCCAGCATGTCTTATACGCACCAGGTCTTCTGTGTGTCAGACCTTTTTTTTTTTTTTTTTTTTTAAATGGCTGTGTTTTCTCCTTACCTGCCTCTCATCTTAACTTTGCCCAGTGGAACAGTAAAATATCAGACTGAGCTTGTATGATGCCAGGATGGAAAAGGTACATAGTTCCCCAGTTACCAAGTCTTCTGTTGCATGCGATTCAAGGGGAGTATTTGGCATCCAGTGGCAGGAACTGTGAAGGGAGTTTTCCAGTGTCAAAATCAGTATCTGAGATGTGTGTGGCTTTTGTTTTTTAAAATTATTTTTCTTCTGAATGCATGTATACACAAATGCTTTTGTATGCAAGACCCATATTCATTCAACAATAGTCACCTGGTAACAGTTCCTGTTGCAGCGCTCCCCTTTGGAAAACACAGTGTAAGACCATCTCTTTTTTTGGTTATCATTTAATGCCAACCTGTGTTGGATCATGTAGCTCTGGAGAAGAAAAAAGTACTTTAACTGAAAATTTCCTTTGCATTTCTATCTCTTCTGGTGTTTTAAGCTTTGGTTCAAGACTACTTAAGCTTGTATTTAGGCTGAGCTCAGTTCAGGCGGGTGGGCAAGACTGCTCATCTTGAATGCTTTAGCACAAGCTGTAGTGTTGCCTAAATTGAAAGCGCTGTGGTGCAACAGCGTTGGTTGGTAGGGAAGCTGGGGGATGGAGAGATGTGACCCTCCTTCCCAGCCTACCTCCTGTTTTCTGAGAGAATTGTGTGTGGAAGAATTGCTTCTGGGCCCCACTTTGCCCAGTAAAGACCATGGCAAGGCTTCCAGCACCTAACTGGTGGTGATGTCTTTGCAGGGTGAAGAAAGGACCCTCCATAAAAGAGGAATGGTGCCTTCCCTCTGCTGGGGCTGCATTAATGCAGCAGTGTAGCAGCAGCTGTCCTTTTTAAACAGCTTTGTTTGTTTATTTTTTTTTCCTCCTGTAGAGTAATCTAACCAGATCTGCAGTTTATGAAACTGGGACAGCCTAGCAGGGGATAGGGTTGTCCACACACCATCTTCAGGGGATAATAATATCCATCAGCAAATGACTGCCATGACAATTGCAGAGAGAGGTGAACTGCTGTGTGCATGTACACACACAGAAAACAAGCTTCCTTAAAGAGAAGAAGATGGGGAAGACTCCAAAACTGGGAGCTGCCTTTCACTAGGGCTGCTTTGAAGAGCTGGCTGAACAGTTGTACTCTGGACAGCGTGCTCCTGTAAACTCTTCACCTCAGTATTGTTTAGAGAGAAGAAGGGCTGTGAGAAATGGTTTAAATAAACAAACAGAGCTAGCAAGGATTCTTTCAAGCTCTCCTTGCTCCCCATTTGCATCTAGAAGTAAAATATTGTGGATAACAAAAAGAAATCACTCTCCTACAAGCAGTGTTTTTCTTCTTGTGCTGTGGATCTCTCTTGTACCAGGCACCCAAGTGTGGCTCCTCCAATTACTTCTGTCTCAGCTGGTCGCACGAAGCTGGGGTTAGTTGATGTTGGGGGATGCTCTGGGGGCTGTCTGTTTTATCTGGCTCTTCCCGAGGGGCTGGATTAGTGGGGTGCAGTGAGGGAAGGCAAGGCAGTGGTACTGCGGGCGTTTGAAGGTTTGTTAACGTAGCTGCTGGATGAACAGCGACTTGGACAAAACCTTCTGCTGGTTTGTACAATCACTGCAAGTTTCCAAGGGGAAAGTTTTGTTGGGTTTTTGTTTCCCCTTTGTGTTTTTAACTGATATATGGAGAAAATGAAACACAATTTGAAACAGTCTTTGTTTCTTTGCCCCTGAGGCGTTCGACAGAAGAAGAACAAATAGCCCCAAGCCTACCTGACATGTTTGAATATCAGCCCTGTTTTGAAACCTGCTGGTTCGATAAAGCCCCATTTACTTGTTGCTAATGGGACAGCTGATACTCCATTCCCCTACCTGGTTCACGTTGTTCCAAGGGGCATTAAAAGTAAGAATTGCAGACTTGTACATGGAGGAAGTAGAATAGAATTTCCTGGGGAAGTTTATAATACTGAGGTTGTCAGTTTTTCAGTTTTCCCTCAGTATTTAACACTGCAGATTCAGTCCTCAGTCTCTTCTGTCAAAGCAGAATACACACACACACGTATGTACTTACGTGTGTGCCTCTCTGATAGACCCTCAGACTTGAATCCTGTTTTTTCAAAGTCCTTTCCAGTCTCCAAACTGACTCAGATACTCAATACTATCCTTTTCTTTGGTCGTTATTGCTGGTTACCACTATATATCTCTGGTGCTGCTACAAATTACTTAGATTTTTCCATCACGACTAATGTTTTATATAGTCAAATGCAGATAAGTCTCAGCTGTGTTACAGCTTGGTGAATGTCAGAAGGTGGGGTACATCACTTAATCAGTATGTTTTAACCAAAAGTCTGAAAGGAAGCAGGAAAAGCACAAGAAATTAGAAACAAGAATATTTTTTTTTTCTTTTAATATGGTGATAGGACCAAATTTAGATGAGAAGAAAGTGGGACTGGAAGTCAGATGCTTTTTCTTCTAACTTACAGAAAGCAGTGATCTGATAAAAGCAGGAGGAAGATTGTATTTGTTAAAAGCTTCTGATATCTTGTAAGTGATATACATCATTCTATTTCTCAGCTTTCACTCCTGTCTAAACAATTTTAAGACAAAACCTAGGCCATATATTTTGTGTACATACATGGTTATCTATTTACCCATACGCATCAGTGTGTGCACATGTGTATATATAAATGTGTACCCATAGGTTTGTTTTTAGAATGCTCCTCAGTAAATTTTTTTTCTCCAACTCCTAGATGTCAGTGTTTGACCCCCTACTTCAAAAAAACCAAGAGATTAAGCAGGACCCATTATTTTGACATCAAATGCAAGCCCTAAACCGTTGCTAGGATACGGGATGTGGCACTATAATATTGCCATGGTGTAAGGTTATATTGTCTTAAGTGTGGGGAGCAGGCCATATTATAAATCTAAGTAAGTTGATAGAAGAGGTAACGATAGCTGCTCTTACACTGTAATTAAAAGGCAGGGAATGTGTATAAAACAATTCGGACATATAGTCTGCTTTTATTTGGACAGTAAGTGAAGCACCTTCAATAAGCAATTTCATTACAGTCAGTATGGGTTTTGTCTACTTTCACTTTCCATCTGCATTAATTTAGAGTAACTCTACAGGTTTATTATTGATTGACACTAGTTTAAGCAATGTAAAATTTGGCTATGGTGTCAGACCTGTTAATTTTCTCTCTTTATTTTTCTTCTGTGATCATATAAATTGAAACTTGGCTTCTGATTTCAGTGGTATCAATCCAGGGGTGTTATCTTATGTTTTCTATAGGGCTTAAATGAGCTGTGAACTTGGTATGTTGTGGGGAAAAATGTTTTTGGCTTTGATTTTGTCATCGTTGTTTTTGTTGCAGGCTTGAGGGAGTTGTTTAATTGTCTCGGATGTCACATCTACATTGGCTCCGATGTGGTGTCTAAATGAGCCAAGTCCAGTGCACATGTGACTGTACAAAAAAAAAAAAAGGGTGTTTTCATTACTTTTTTTTGTCTTACAAGGAGAGGAAAAGACCCCTATACACACACTACCACCCCTCACCCCAACCAGCAAAATGGAGACTTCTTTATTTCTCCCAATGAGTTGTGTTGAGGAATAGCAGTGGTTTATATGCAGTCCCTGCATACAGTTGCTACTCATAAAGCAGCTGGCTCATGTGGAGTAAAAGCCTGCACTCTGCTGTAGAGCTGAAGTCTGTGTCACAGCAGAGAAATAAAAAAAGGCCTCTGACTATACAGGTGACATACAGAGGTAGGTGCAGGTGGAAAGCGAAAGCAGTTACCTCCTTGATCAAGGTGTCCATTTAAGCACACAGCAGGCTGGATTGGCACAGCAGCTTCTTCAGCTGTGAAAGTCAGTGATTTTTTTGAAAGGTGAGGACACTGTGGTAATTCTTGGCTTCCTCACCGCAGCCGAGGCAGACAGATCATAGGCTGTTCTGTGGGTCTTATCGAGAGTCAAAAGGACCTTTTGATGTGCTTAATGCAGGTGTGTTTGTCCTTATCAAAAATGTGAAGTTGAAGGGATGTCCCAGCTGTAAGCTCAGGTAAGCAGCATGAGCTGGAGATGGATGATAATAACTGCATTTACTGGGGCCAAAATAGTGCGTGTTTGGATCAAGCATAACCACGCACATCATTGTGAGTCTAACGGGACCAAAGAGGCTAGTGCCTTCGCGGAGAGATAACATGAGCTTTCCTACTCTGGGAGTGGGTGCAGTGAGTGATGCTGCTGAAGGTTGTACTGGAGCAGACTGGGGTGCTCTTGGGAGCACTTGGAGAGGCTGTGCTGAAGAGACTCCTCGTCAATGGTGGACTGCAACACCACCTTAAAGCACAAAGCTGCTTACAGCAGGTTTCTCTGTCCTTGTTCCTGCAGCCACTGAGGTATATCCAGTTTGGGAAGACTTTAGTCCTTATGTTGCTATAATGGAAAATTTCCAGGAGTAACTGGCAAGGATTATATGCTCAGTGTTCACCTAGTCCAACCTACTGGTCAATGGTGCAGAAGGTATTTCATATCCAGCAAGTACACAACCCGCTGGCTAACAAAAAGAGAGGTTCTAGACGGCTGATGTAGGCTGCATAGAAATGTTTTAGGAGACTGGGTTATGTTACTGAGTTACTGAGTTCAATGACTACATAACTTCATAGTGTTGCACCACCTATACGAGTATGTGCTATTCAGTAGCAATTATTTTAGGGTCATTTGAGTCAAACGATTAAATATTTCCATACCTATTTAATCACATCCGTGTGAATACCAAGTTAATTCTTGTGAAATCCCTTTTAAGATGTTAACTTTATCTTCCCTCTTCTGTGCATGAAGACACGTAGGTTCAGGCACTAGGCTAACAGACACCTGAAAAATCCAGTTTCTGTGTTGGGTGTCTCTTAATTCTCTGCTTTCGGGACACTGCGATTTTGGAAATGCAACTATGTGCCTCATCAAAAAGAAGTTGAATGTGCAATAAGAGAAGCGGAAAACAGTCTATGTATTTTGGCTAAAAAGCCTTCTCCAAGGTCAAAAAGAGAACCAGTAGCAGAGCCAGGAATAGAACCGCTATCTCCCAGGCCTTTTTCTTTTGCTTCTGTCCCAAAAGACACTATGCAAGGTACAATATCCATTTGACAAATTGCACAGTTATGTGATGAATTGCATTTATAATGCACATTTTATGGCCTCTTTTGGCCACTTCCTACTAATCCATCTTTCCTGGGGTATGTTCTTAACACTCCACAGCTCTCAGCGGCTATTAAACAACAACACAAAAATGTTCTTTTCTCCCAAATGTAGAGTTTACAACAACTTCTTTGATCTGAAGCAAAGGCCTAAACGTATTTAGGTGTCTCAATTGACAGGCTTAAGGCCCAATGCCCTTCAGCCTAAGGCATTACAAAATAATTTTTGTATGGAGAAAGGGATGTTTATAAGGTCTGGTATTTATATATAACTCTATGATTTGGCACTATCTGTAATTCAGGCTTTTTTCATAAGGCTTGTATCCTCCAACTTGTATCCTTTCCAGTGAGGCTTTGTATCCTCACTACTTGTGTCAAATCTGAAGCAATCTGCAAGTTACTGATTGCTTCTCAACGTCATGTATGTAATGTGCACGTACATACAATCGCTGGCTCGAGAGTAACACAAATACTTTGAAATATAAAATAGTCATTTAATGAGGTTTCCATTTCTTGTAATAAATGCTTATGTACTGTGGTGTAGGATAAAGTGACCAGACTGAGGCCAGAGTTGCTGTGACATATATAGATTTAGGCTAAGGAAATACCTCTGATCAGGACAGCTGGAGTTGAATGAAAGCCAGATAGGACTTACGGGCGTCCTTGAAGTTGAGCAAGTAAGATCCTGGCTAGGGGCGCATCTTAAGTATAGGTTTCAGTGTTACGTTGACCTAAAGAGTTCTCAAAGGCATCTTCGTGCTGATGGTTGGATTTTTGGGGCTGCACTTGTATTACTACTACTAATGCATCATGGTCTTAGAAACATCGCTTTACTTTGCCTAGTTTATATACCTGTAAAACAGGTATAAAAACACCTACTTCTTGGAGGTTTTGTGAGAATTAATGAGTAGTGAAGTGCCTTGAAAATTGTGTCCAAAAGTCACTTATAGAGGTACAGAGTAATGTAATTGTCTGTGTCTGTAATACTGTGTCTATATATAAAAACCTGTGGTTGAAAACACAGCTTGTTTTAAAAAAAAAAAAGTAATTCCCAGGGTGAAAATTTGAAAATATTGCATTAAAACTGAGTCCTAAGCTCTGTGACAGAGGGCATAGATAAAAACACTGTTGGTAGACGTTACCTTTACTCTAAATTAACATTGAGAGTGTACTTAATTTTCAAAAAACCTTGTGACCCCTTCCACTATCCGTCCTTCTCCCTAGAAGACTGGGAGAAATAAACTTGTTACCACGCCAGCTTTATCCTCCTGCTGTTGGCATTTTATATTGTGTTTCAGAAAACAAGAACCGGGGGGGTGGGGGTGGGGGGGGGGAAAGTGGTTATTTTTAAATATGAAACTACGTAGACAGTATTATTGTTGCATTTCTTGAGATGTGTCCAGAATTTGAACCTGGAGGCAATAGATGCGTGAGAGTGAAATTGGCCTCAGACAGTTAATAAATTCTAGGCAGAGATGCATAAATCAGTGAGGGTATTTTTCAAACTTTTTTTTTTTACCTCCAAAGGGTGGGTATGGGGGAGGGAAACGTCTTTGGAGAATTGTTTTCTATCAGTTCAGAAAATAGAGAAAAGAATTCAGCAATACCCAGTGCTGGTTAGCAGATTGTCATTTTTGGGTTTGATGTTCCTGGGTTTAATTGTCTTTCATGTGAACAATGGCAGGAGCTCTCTAGTGTGCCATGCGAGCATGATAAAAGGGGGCCGTTCTTGCATAGCAATGCCTTTTTTTTATTATTAGCGTAAAAAATTAGCAAGCTGGAAGTCGTTAGAAGGAGTTCCATTGGCATTAATTGTAATGCAGCCTGAATTTGTTTGCAGACCAGTGCAGTAAGACAATAGCAGCAGGGAAAAAAAGCAATATTAATAGCCTTTTACTTATTGTATCATTTTAGTGAGCCTTAATAAGGTGTCTGCTGTCAACTGGAATTTATTAAAATAAAAAAAAAAGACATGGTAATTGATGTATTGCAGTAAGTATGGATGAGGGCTCAACTTGATTAATGTATGAGTTGGCTTTTTAAGGCATTTTAAAAAGGCTTCTTAACTGGGTCTTAAGAGACTGGCACAAGCCCACTGTAAACTACCTCATTGCAGTTGGAAAACAGCCTGACAGCTGCTGATGTCTCCTGTGGTTTTGCTTTTTTTTCTGATCAGAGAAAACTGAAGTAATATAGTCCTCGTCAATAATTGCAGTGCTTAAAAATCTTATAAAGGGATTTCTATTCTTCCCTCCGGAGATAACTTTTCAAAGGTTAAATTAGTTTTACTTGTGTGTGCTTCAAATATCTCTGTTCCCAATAAGGATCAAGTTTTGTTTTAAATAAACTGCTAGTTTGTGTGTTGCATTGGATTAGCACCTTGCTGAATAGTTTCTCTTTCAGTGGGAGATGGACACTACAAAGCATTTTCTTTAAGTCCAGCTGGAGTCCCCAAAAAAAGCTTCAAGGTATTGACTCAGTTAGGTAGTTCAGTTCAGAGATGGGTACTCTCTTTTTTTGGGGGTTTTTTTTTTGGTAGGGTGGTGGTTGCTGTGGGGCATTTTTGCTCCATACTGGTGAGCCTCACCTGAATATATGAAACCATTTTGCTATTCAACAGAACTTTGAGAAGTAGTGGTGGAAAAATTCACGTAAAGGCCTGTGGGAATTAGGGACCCTGATACCTTTTGATTTCAGTGTGCATCTGATTTCAAGAAGGTCTAATTTTTTTTTTTTTTTTTGGCTAGGTGGCTCTCTCACTGCCAAAATGCTGAAAGATATATGGTAACAGGAAGTCCCAGACTTCTCTAAGGTGGCTGTCTTGTGTAGACTATGAGCAAAATGTTTGGTAGGAATATGGATTATAGAACAGTAGTGTTTCTGTAACTATTTGCAAGTTTTTGTTCTCTTTTGTCCTGGGACAAACAGTGAATATTTGGCATGCCGTATAGAGAAGTCACTTGTGCTTACCTGGCATTTGAGTTGTATTTACCAGGTAGTCAGTGAGCACTCAGAGAAATACTTTGTGATGAACAGATGGAGGTGTTACCTATAGAAACAGTTCTGTTAGTCCAAATAAACATATCCTGTGTTTTCTGTTGGGGTCACCATGACCCTAAGATATAAGGTGAAGTGACAATGTCTAGTTTTATTAAAAATTTCCAGACTTGTCTTCTAGGATAATAGGTGACTTTCTACTGGCCAGACTAATCAAGATTCTTCTTTCTGTATCGTTGTCCTCATCAGTGCTGTAAATGTCATCCAAGTAGATATCAAAGTCAAAGGGAGAGAAACAGGCTCTTAATTTGTCACAGTACCATGTTGTCCTTCCTCATAGCTCCAGGCCTTTCCCAGAGGAAGTGCTCATGCTTCATTATGGATGTAAGCTTTATTAGTGTAGACGTCATCAGGTTCAAGTGTTAGGAAAAACCTCTGCTTGCTAACAAAGGCCATGGCCTTGGATAATGCAACTGTTCTCCTTACTGAAGGTTGTATGTTGGTGCGGATGACATTCGGGTTTTCTTTGAGCATTCTGATCCTGCTTGGAGTATCTGTGTGTCATGTGGTTCTCCCCCTCTGAAGGCTGAAAAGGAGGACTTGAGTGCTGTTTTCAGTACGTTCTCTCTGCTGTGGTTTAAATCACTCACCAGTGAAAAAGCCTAGTTGAAGCAGTTTCAGAAATCTGTGCATAACGTGTCATCAGTTCATCCACAGGCTGCCATATGTGAATAATCCTTCCTTTAGCATTTCATCTTCAGGTTTCAGGCAGCAGAAGTGCAGCAACACAGCATGCGTGCATGTGAGATGTTTATTTTTCTTCTCCCTTCTGGCAGGTTCGCTATTAAATGAAATTGTTGCTTAGCTCTAAATATGAGTTTCGGCTTCTTTTTATGTTCGAAATCTGAACTTTAACTTCTTTCTGCGCAGGTACCTCTGCGTGAGAGACGCAGCTGAGGGCTGATTTTTCCAGGAACTTTTCTTCTTCTGTCACCTGTATTTTATCCAGTGATGCTTCCTTCTCTAGTAACTTTTAAGTAAAACTTCTTCTCTCTCCTGTTCCCTGCCATCAGGTGAGAGGAACCTTGAATCCATTGTGTTAATTGCAGCTCCTGCTCCTTCTTCAGCCCGTTGGCCACCTGGGCTTTCCAGTTCCAAGCAACACTCTAGTGGCACCGATATGCCATCGAGGACAATATTTAAATATAGACATCTTAGATATTTACTCTTCTAGTTACACCGCTGCGGCAGATGCTGCAGTGGTCCAGGATAATATCTCTGTGATCTAAGCAAAAAAAGACATGCTGTCCCAATGGTTTCTTCATTTAGCCTAACTCACAGTTTACATAATAATTCACTTCAAGGTCTGATTCACCTCAAGTCATTTTCTCCTTCTCGTTCCCTTCTCTCCTTCATTTTTAGGCATGGGCTTTCTGAAATCTGTTCCTGAATATACCCAAAGGTTGCAAGCATTTGAAAGCTAAGTGTGGATTCTGATCAAAATTTTACAAATGGTTTCCATTTTATTAAGGAGTCAGATTGAAGACCATTAATAAAATGGAAACTCTGCAGCTTAATCTAACCTTGATATATTTCCAGCCTAATGCATCTGCTTATAGCCCTGTCACCGCTGGATCTGAGCACCAAGAGCATTGTTGAATACATTTTCATACCTTTGCATTTTTTTTCTCCCCCTTCCCAAGTTAGGCCAATTTTCAGCTGTTCCAGGCATCTTTCTCTCCCTGAGTTTGGCTAGGATTAGAAGACCCATGCCAGCCATTACTTGATACCTTGTTTGCTGCTACATGTACGATTACTTTAATAGAAGAGGAGTCATGCAGAAGGGGCGTTGAGCTCACAGCAGCTTTTGGAGGTAAATAAAACTGGATGCTACATAGCTTGATTATCTGCAAGAAGAGTTACCAATGGGCAACCCCATAGCACAACCATATCCAAATAATAGTTAGTGATGGTGGCCATGCAGAAGTCTGTAGGCCTGCCTCAAGACTTCACTTTCACAGAATTTGGACTGCCTATCATGTTTGGCTCAAAAATCTGCTTTACTATGAACTTCATGTGGACTTCGTGTATACCAGTGACTTTTTTTCCTCACACCTGGGGAAACTGTTGCCCCAGTTGATGTATGGAGGTAACCTCGTCTTATAGATCACTTATCCCTGCTAAGATAAGATAGACTTATCTCTGAATTGTGGATTATCTCTGACTGGTAACTACCACAGGGCTATAAAATATTGTTAATTAATGTAATTATTTCATAGTTCTGATTAGAAAGTGGAGTTACAGGCATTTCCATGGAAATTCAAAACATGCTTCTCCCAGATCTTAGTGAAACTGTTCCCGACTCTAGCAAATGGATTCAAAAATTGACTTCACAACATAAATAAAAAATTTGGGGTTATCATGAGTTTGCTTGCACTTGTAATTTGCAGAGCACATGCTTCAAAAAGTCCAGTTTCCTCTCTTATTGGGGTACCATTACAAAGCCTGCCTCAAAGTCTTTTCAGTGACACTGATGAAAGAGGTCTCTCTTGTCACATCAGAGCATAACTCTCAGATTCCCTCTTCTGAAAGTGGCCTCTAGTTATTACATGGGTAAAAATACTGATGATCTCTCCCAGACGTACACGGAGACTAGGTGTCTGTGCTGACACATCTATACAAAGAACTGTTATCACAGGAAAATTTCTTCTTCTAGACCTGGGCTTAAACTAATATGAACCGACGTATAAAGGCCCCGGTGGGTGACCTCTGCTCGCACTAGAATATGTCTACTCAGGGATTTCTTAGTTCATGTTAATTGATTTCCTGATAGGATTGATTAATTAATTGATTTACTGTGGCTTGTGGTTTAATGTAAGGATTGGTGTAGGGGTGAGCTTCAGAAGTTTTTGATGTGGAAGAGAAATTTGGTGAAAGCTGATACTAGCAGTGATAGTCTTTTTGACTGTTTCCAGTCTCTTACACCCCATGAATCCCATCGCTGCGAGTGTTCAGACATAGCATGAGTAATGCTTTGTAGGCTGGGATAGAGGAAAAGATGCTGAGGAGTGAATGTACAGCATCTTTGTTAACCCGTAGTGATTTTACGTAAACCCACTCGCTTCAAGTGCGTGTTAATAACATCAGTGTGCGAGAGATCCAGCCTCCTCCTCATTCTTTGGTGGGTAAAGGGAGAGGAACAGGGTCTGTGCTCAAAATCTTTGTTCCTTCCCTCTTTCTGTAGGAGTTGGCTTTTAATTATTACTCTCCCCTTGCCTGTATTTCCCCCTCACCATGGTGCATATATACTTAAACAGTTGTTGCCATGGAGGTGGAGAGAAATACATGAAGACCCTCAGAGGAGATGAGCCTTGCAGCAAGGAGTTCCCTCAGTGCTGTGGTTCATGTGTGTCTCTGCTTCCTGGCAAAAAAAAAACCCTTCCAGTAAGCCTGAGACACTGGAGCTGATCCACATGAGAATTTTCAACACATGGTCTAAGTGCCTGGTGGATGTAGTTTAAGTGGCTTTCCTGCTGCTTTTGTAAACTTTCTTTTCAAAGAAATCATGCTGTAGACCTCAGTGAGGGCGCAATAGACCTTCAGTTTGCACTCTTGGGTAATTCTTGGTACTTAGGAGACTCAAAAAATAAATATATATATTTCCTATTAACCTGTTTTGAAAATAAGTCTTCCCATATCAAAGCATGTTTAAAAAGCAGATTGCGTTTGATAGCAGTAACTAAAATGCAGTAAGAAGCAGCCTTTTGATCTGTTGCAAATAAACTCTTTTGCAGATAAATACGTTACAAGTGTATTTTTGTTCATTTGCTATCAAATTTAATAACAACCAGTGGAATTGAGTTCAACCAAAATGGTTTCATATCAGACTTTGAATACGTACTTTTAAATATGAAAAGATAATGATTTGTATGGCATTGTTATATAATGCATTTCTTGTCTTCTCTTGTGTGCATGTGACGAATTCCAGCCGATAAGCCCAGGACTCTGGAGTCAGTTGTCTGGCTAGTTATTAAGATTAAGATAAGTACTGCGAAGGGAAAGATACAGCGCATTGTACTGCCCTGCTGGGACGGGGCCACCTCGGATTCCAAGTGTAAACAATGCATTAGTTCTCCCTGGCTTATTTCAAACCCGAGGTGTACACTGTAAATATTTGGGAAATATGATGGAAAGAGTGTGGAAAGACTTTTTTTTTTATCCATTAAATGTTATTACTAAAAAGTGAACCTTAGCCCTCCGCTCCTCAGGTCCCAAATCATTACTCATCTGTAAAAATCCAAGATCAATTCCTTTTAATTACTTACAAAAAATAAGGGTGTTTATTGGTTTTTTTTCTCCTTACTCAAGCCATAAAAAAGCAGACAGACATTTGGATGGCATTATTGCTGGGCACTTCAGGCTGAATGTGCCACAACAATAACAACATAGTTAATGCTAGCACAACAAAGCTCCATTGGGGTTTGAGGGGAAGAGTGGCCAAGCAGGACTGGAAGGCCTAAACTACAGAATACTGAAACTAATCCAAAGTCTCCTTATGACTCCAGTAAACTTTGGATCAGGTCCAAAATGAAAGTTAGTGAGGTCAGTGCGCTCTGAACATGTTACTGTGTGTGTCTCTGCTGTCAAGTCCTGAGGGCATCGCACTACCTTTGCCAAAGGGGGAGAGGGAGAAAGTTTTCTGTTATTCCAAAAAAATTACTGAGATATTAGACAAATATTTCCTGAAGTTCAGCTGTTAATTCTCACTAACTACAATAACAGGAGCTTTGCTGCAAATTGATAGTCAGTATTTTCACGACAGCAAAGTTTGACTTGTCTGTAGGATCACTGGAGGAGTGATAGAAAGCAGTAATTTAGGAAGTGTAATGAAGCTGCGTGCTGTGCAATGTAGACCACTAGGTAGCAATTAATTTTTGTTAATGAATTTAAAACTAGATGTATGGAAATGGTTATATAAAATGTATACACTGCTAAACAGCTAACTAGTCCTTGGGGTTTGCATTTTCATTATCTGTATGTAAATCATTTCAGTGAGCATGATCTAATGAGTCAAAAACTACTCTGAAATTTGAATTGAGATTTGCAAGGCATTCTCTGAAAATCCTTGTGTCCTGCTTTGTCTGGCCCTTACAGTGAGGCTATGTTTATCCTCTGATTAATCACCTCTTAGCTGGAGATAGTTTGTAGGTTTTATTGTGTTTCAGAAGGGTTATTTCTAAACTCTAGGAATATCATGTGTTAGTGGGGATGGGAAATTAAGGGACATTCCAAACCATTCAAAAGAAACAAGGAGCACAGATAAATGGTACCCAGTGACCCCTCCTAAATCTGATTCTCCTTATGTGGTAGGGAATAAATAAAAAATTAAAGTAAAATAGTTAACTGTAAAAGACTGTCTGACAAAACCATGCAAACCGCTTTTTCCCAAGTGTCAGAAAGTTCTATTACTGAATTAGAGGCTGTCTCTTTCCTTCATATGCCAGTTAAATCATTGTGCTTCCTTAGCTCCCCTAAGGTATATGCTACGATTTCCTCTTAACCAGCAATGAAGATAAATAGCTCCTCTATCTGTGCAGTGTACAGTTATCTTAAGCAAAACCAAAATTAAAGCAAAACCGCAGCATCACAGTTTCTTAGGGAATCCTGTATATAGGACAAAAAGTTGGAATACCTTGAGGATGTATTATATATGAAATTTAAAACATGTATGAGTCTGTACTTCCATGCATGTTTGTAACTTCGATTACTAATAAGCCTCAAAATGGAGTAATTAAAGTGACATCTAAGCTTGATCTGCTGTAGCCAGATAAATGAAATGTACAGAGTAGAGTGGAATATTTGGAATACCACTCTCAGTTTCCCACCCCCTTTTTTTTTCCACAGTGTGAGCAGTATATCAGGGCTGTGTACATTCCAGTTAGCTGCAAGTGAGAAATCACCGCCGAGGTCGTGGAAATGTCAGTGCCACATAGGCTGAGGACAAAAATGGATGGAATTCCCTGTTAGAACTAATTACCAAAGCTCTCATATGCTGCAGGAGGAAAAAACACGTGTGTCCTGGGTGCTGCAGTCAAACAGAGACACTGACTGGTTGAAAAGCCCTACAAACAAACCTATGCCATAACCCCTTTCAGGTTTTCAAAAGTTTCATATGCTGGGTGAGTAGACTTAGTCTCTGGCACACACATACAGCTTTACGCTGTATATTCACTGAAACCAGCTATATGTTTTTAAAGCTTTTTTAGCTGAACTCTGCATGGTCTAAAATACCCAGGCAGTTAGCATTCCTGCCAATTTGATATGATCGAGACCTTTGCTTGAACTGACCTCAGAAGGAATAGAAGACTAATTGAGGCAGCCCTAGTTCTAGCTCTCTAGAGGTGTAAAACACTGCAAATGGTATCTGGTGCATGCATAAAAAGGTTTACATAGTAGAAGAGGGATATGGGATGGAAAAGAAAGACCTTTCTCCGTCTCTTAGCAGCCTTCTCCCCTCTCTTCCCAAAGCTTAAAGAAAAAAAAAAATTATTACTATCTTAATGTCCTTGCTTGGTAAAATAATAATAATAATTTTTTTAAAAGGCACCCAAACAATGCAGAAGGTAAAATTAGGACAGTACTTGGGTGCCTCAGGGCTGTAATTAAAGCTATCTAGATAAAAAGAGATATTCTGCCTCAGATTTATGTTCGGGGTTGGGGGGAGAGGCTGAAAGTGAAACACAGCAAAAGAAATTCGTAATTCCAATGTATTCAACTTGCCCATCAGAAGAAATGGCATTAATTCAGGTACCCAATTACTGTAATGTGGTTCAGAGCACCTCAATAGGTGTTTCAATCTCAAGCCAGGACTAACATTTGTAATCCTTTAAATGCACTTAAGAAATTGATGTTACAGCCCCACAATCTGTTAGGGGCCTTGCTTCCTGGCTGATTGCAAAGTATCCCACCATTAATTGGATCATCAGAATGTGATCCGCGTTCTGGTCTCTGGATTATGTAAGACTGACTTTGCTCTGACGCGCTGAACCAGAGGCTTCTTTTGCTGGATATTTTGACCCTTAATGTAGATAAGTGGTATTTTTCATCAATCTTAGCTTGCATTAAAAAAGGGAAATGTCAATTCAATGTGGGGTGTTTAACTTAATTCAACATCTTTTAATTTAATACCTTGGAAAAGTTAGTCTGTCTCCGACCTGCCGGAGACTTCTGCTGATGGAATGGTTTGCCGAGAGGGGCTGGAGGCACGTTGCTCCCACTCAATAACACGATCAGGTCCCAAAAGTCTCTTCATGCTTCAGCCCTGTGTGAAAGGGAAAGATAGAGGAAAAAAAAAAACCAACCCCAAACAAACCTCCCAAAAAGCCCCACAAATGACCCCCTGACCATACTTTGCCGCAGTAGCAATAAGTTGCCTCATCTGCTTTGGACTGTTCCTTAATGACTGTTCTAAATGTCTGAGGGAAAAGAGTAAAAAATAATTAATTCAGTGTTTGCTGTGTTGTTTTCATCTTGGGCTTCAGTTGTTCCTGATTTTTCAATTATTGTTCTTTTTGGGGGCAGGCAGGGTGAATCAGGGTGCTTTTGGTTTATTTGCTACATATTCTTAATGTCTTTTGCTGCTGTAATAACAGCTGATTTGGAAATCCTCTGCATGGACTAGCCTTAAAATCTTATTGAAAATAGGGGGCACTATTTTGGAAAAGATACATTATCTCAAAAATTTGGTACCAGAATATATACAAGACATGTTGTAACAATTTTTTTTTTAACTGCACCATAAAAGCCCTCCTAGTGCTCCTCTTCCTGATATTGAATGTGTTTCTCCTAATGGTACTGACCAAAATTTAAAGGCAACTGCAACAAAGAAATTTTATTTCAGTGGAAACTGTAAGCTGCTCCAATTTTTTGGGCATCGCAGTGACCATCGTGTTCCTTTGAGTCTTATGTCTTTGGGAACACCATTATGTGGTATGGTGTCTCTTGGCCTCATGGTTATTAGGAGTGAAGATGGTGAGAATAGTATCAGGTTTCAAGGCCAAGCCCTGATGTTCTTCCTGGAGCTAATGGGTAATAATTTTGGGGTATGGGGATGATTTCAGTAAAGTTAGTACCTGCTACCTACATGCACATCAAAAATCACTGGTGGAATTTGACTTTTTCCAGTGTTTCAGAGAAAGAGCAAGCTCTTTTCATGTGTGTGTCACAGCGCCGGAAGCTCATAGAAGTTATTTTGCAACTGAGGTTGGCTGGCTTAGGTCTCCTTTCTTTTGTGTTCTGCCAAGATCTCAGTCTTGTTTTTCCAACTCTCCCTCTCCCCCTTCTTTTACAAATCATCCAGAAACAGTGCCATGCTGTGGGCAGGAAAAATGGCTGAGGCACAGCAATGGTGAGGGGGTGGTTGGTATTGATGTTTCACTGCTATCTTCTAGGCTGTGGAAACTTTTTGAGAGGTCTTCAGAACATTACAGGTTGAGGAAAAACAAACTTTTGAGGCAGTGTCTTTCTGTTTGCTGAGAAATGTTTGATCCCCAGGAGAGCTGAACTGAAGAGAGTGGTTCTTGCATGTCTCCCACCATCCTGCTGGTCAGGACCAGTCCAAAGTCTGCTGTGTGGAGGAAAAAAGGTCGAAACTTTCAAGCAGGGAATTTAAATACAAAGTTTGGGATAGTCTTGTTATACATCTCATTCATATGGGTTTTTAAGTCACTTAGAATGTCAGAGAACATAGTGGTCCTTGTCTTTGGTCCACACAAATTAAGTTCTGTAGGTTAGCGGAATACCGAGGTTAGCCTTCTTGATGGATTTACAGAAACAACACAGAACCACACAAAGGCTTTTGGGGGGAGATGTTCTTGTGATCTTGAATGCAGATGGGAAGAGAACTGGTCTGGTGTTTGGAGCGAGTTGTTTATTAGCAATTAAGTGTGCACTGCTTGGGGGAGAGGCAATGTTTCTGGACTTGGGTTAGGGGTTTGGGTCTTTGTGAGGCTGCTGTTACTCATGCAAGGTACGAGGCTCATACATAAATGCCTGACCTTGTGCTTTTTTTTTTTTTTTCTTTTTTTTTTCTCCTTTCTTCCTGATATGACTTGAATAGGCAGGTAAGATATATACAGTTCTGGTCAGCCTAATTGGCGCTAGAGGTGATACCGTGTTACACTAGGACAGGATAACCTTTAGGTTCAGGCTCCTGGCTGGAGCAAGGAAACATGCATTCAATTCCCAGTAGTTCTCTGACTGGTCTCTTTAAATTGCGATATGTTTTGGTTGTGGTGGCCTTCTCTTTGCACTCGTACAGCTCCTGGTGCAGCAGGAGCTCACCTGGAACAATAGATACCACTGAAACGTAAATAAAACTGTAAATAAGAGCCCTGGCTAGAGATTCCTATAAACAGGTGACCAGCTTGCAAATATATACTTTTCTACCAGGCATCTTTCATGTTACAGTATTTGAATCTCTCTGTTCTACTTGAAACTGCCCCCATGGATGAAGAATGCAAGCTTGTGCTGTAACATTACATATTCACTATACTAACGTGTAAAGAGATGTCCAAAGATGTATACTTACATATTACCCATGAGGGAATTACGTTTACTTAAGCTTAAATATTTTAACAGGCAGCATTGAAAGAAGCTTGTTTGGCTGTGTTCTGACCTGGTATAAACAGTCACCTTTCCTGAAGTGACTGAAGCTGTATCTACTTCAGCCAGACCTAAGGTTAGCTTGGAGACTTCCAGATAAGTACTAGTCTCACAACTCAGCTCATTCATCACCAATACAAAGCTCTTTTTATGAAAGGAGAAATATAAAGCAATGTAGGTGAGCTTTTAACTATTTTGGCCACAGAACAAACATATTGTTTCTTCCTGCTTGGAAGGGCCTAACCTTCTGCAGGGAGAGTAGGATCTATGTGATATCTCCGGTATCGATAGAGTTCCTACAGCAACTGCGTTTTCCAGCAAGCTTTGTACTAGCACAAGATGCTTCTGAGTTACTCCGCTGTATAGAGGGGAAAGGAAACCTTCTGTAGCTTGTGGCTGTGCCCTCCTGGGCAATTGATTTTAAACACAGACAGTGTATCTTGGGTTGTTTTGCTGTATGGAGTTGCATTGGAAGCGCGTCGCTTCCAATCTGTTTAATTGGAGTGTTGGGTGACATTTCTCTGCTGCTTTATCCCCGGATAGAAAGCTGATCTGCGTTTTAGCTTTAAGTACACTACAAGGTTGGAAAGTAAAGTTGAGTTTGCAGTGAAGCAGATATATTGGCTTCCCATGTTTTGAAGACAAATGGAGTCTCATCCATCGCTGCTGTACCAGTATGCCGGTGCTGTTTCAGGCTGCTTTCGGTTAGGATTTCAGTTTGCCCTTCCTTCTTAATGGGGTCCCTTGGTGGAGAATGCCATCCAAGTGCAGGATGGATGAGATGCCCTAAGGACCTGTATCAGGCTTGCCTTTTAAGCAGTGCCTTGCTGAACTGTGAACTGGGCTTTTCTTGAAGTGCTGCATGAGGATACAAAATCAACTTTGAGGCAAAAAAAGGGAACAAACACCACATACAGCGGCATATGTCAGCCTGAAAGCACACGGTATTTGGTGGCAGCATTAATATGCATCTAAAATGACTTCCTTGTGGTGTCTTAAGTATTTCCCAGGGGCTCCTTTCTTTGTTCTAACTCCCTGTGGAAGGGGCAGAGAAAAATGGCTGGTGCGTTTGCTTTGGCCACTGTCAGCGACAGGCCCACAGCAGAATTAATTCTGTCCTCTCTAATGACTGTCAGTTACCTCATTGCCAGGGAAATGGCCCCCTCCGTCTGCGGGATCATAGCAACTAAGTTTCATTACGCAGGACAACAGGCTCCTCTGCCCCAGGCTGCCCAAGTGTTTCCACTTGCCGGTAGGGAAGAGCAGCGCAGGTTTCTTTGCGCATTCCCAAATGCTTACCTATCCCCGGGTGGGCTTTGTGCCAATAGCTTGTGGCTGTTACTGGCTGTGGTCTTTCTCTAAGAAGTAAATCCTGGGTTTCCAACACATTGTGGCAGGGGGGACACAAAGATTTAGAAGTGGGCAGGATGAAACAAACCCACATGCTGTAGCCATTGTGATCATCTCCTCACCTGGGCTTCTCGGCTCCCTGAGGAGGTGTGTTTGCAAGATGAGGTGGGTATGTATAAATGCCAAACGTGGCTTTTGTACTGGGGATACATCCTTTTCCAGGGTTGGGCTCCTGCTTGAATTCACAAGTCCACCTTTTGCATTCTCTGCAGTTAAGCCTGTGTGAATGCTTCTCAAGGCAACCTTGATTAATTCAGCCTGTTCAGACTGTCCCACGCAGTGGTGCAAAATGAGTGCCCTCTTTCTGTTCCCCAAACTCACTATGAGTTTTACCTGACAATTGGTTGGATGCTGTTGGTAAAAATATAGGACAAAATAGTGTACTATAAGGGACCTCTAGTCAGCATTTTTCATATGTTCTGAGTGATAGCTCTCATGTACTAGGGTGTGACGCTGAGCAAGTGGCTTTTAAATGGTTGATTTGGGTTTCAGTGTTAGGTCCAGCTGTTCCTTGAAATACTCCGTGCAATACAGTAACTCAGGTCTTGTATGAGGAGGAAGATGTGAATCACTAGTGAACAACTTCTGAATCATGACAAGGGTGTGAGTACCCTGCCTGACCTCGTTTTTCCTCTCCCAGTCTCTCGTTCTCCAACATGTGGTGTTCATTGGGTTTGTTTCTTTCTTTGTTCCCACCACCTCTTTGCAACACAGGTAGGCACATTCCAGTGTGACTCTGAGCCTGCTATGTACTGTTTACTCTGGCTCTTGTATTTGATTCTGTCTTTTTTTTCACCTTGCCTACCTTAAGAGACCCATGCTGCCTCAAGCAGCTTTGAAAGCACCAGTAAGTGTATGTTGTAGACTGAGAAGTGAAGTGGAGAATGTGTCTTCACCCAAGATTCAGAAGCAGTAGGAAATGACATTTTAAACTTCTCTTTCCTTTTATATCTTTAAGCCCTAAGCCACCCTATATCTACTGCCCCTATAAAAAGCTGCATTTTAAAAGGTTTTAGGAGGCTTGCTGACCTTGCAACCTACTTTGTAAAGAGTCTGCACCCACAGCTATTAAACAAAATTAATTTCAGCACTTTTAAATTGTTAATCTTGCAAAAGACAACTTGCTTGCTCTCCAGTGATCCCACAGGTCATCATTCTGTGAGTTGCAAACCATCACTAGGGTTCATGGCTCTGAACATCATCACTCTGATTGTGGTCTCCCAAATGCCTTGCAAAATGAATTCCTCTGCGCTCCACTTTTCTTCCCCAGCAGTTCTTTGAGATCTGAGGGCTTAGTGAGCTCTATGTTTGTAGCAGTCATTCACCAGTAGACACACCACAGACTGTTCTCCCTCTGAGGTTACTCTATCCTAAATCAGTTCTTCTGATCCTCAACTTAATGGCAATGAACTTTGGGCAACAGGACGTGACTTCAGGTAGGAAATGACAGTTTTTGTCTTTGAAGTGTTAGGTTTTTAAGTGAAACATCGATGTTACTTGTAAGTTAAGTTCCTCTATACCCACGGGGCGAACATTTTACCAGGTACTAATTTATTTTGTGTCTTCTTAAGTGTATTTTCTCTGCCTGGCCATGCAACTTGGAAACGTTGCCGGTTTCCTCCAGGTAGTGATATGTGTGAATGCCTTGGAGGTGGGGAAGAAAGTGTATGCTGTAGCTGGTATTATCCTGCTTGGTTGTCCCTGTTCCTTCCATCTCTTTTGTCTCTGCCACTCAAGCCAATTTCAGCCATCCGCCGACTCTCATTTGGGATAATAGCCTCTCTTTTTACTGTTGTCTTGTCATGTTTGATTCAGCAGCACAAGGGTTTTAAGTTAGCCAAAACGTTTGCATGCTGGGCTTACTCCGCTGCCACTACCAGTTGTAGAGCCACTAAACCACTTGATGCTGAAATTGATGATTGCTCGGAAGGAATAAGAAATGGTTGGTGGCTACCGGGAAGATTCATTCACGCCGAGCCCCTTTTAAGAAACCTATGGGGGAGGGAGAGAGAGATTTCCTTCATTTTCCTGCTGCCTGGCTGGTGGTTGCATTGTGCTTGTGCCAGGTTCCTGCTGAGTGATTACAGCCTTGCTAGGCTGCGTAGTTCCTGTGATTTCAACATAAAAAGAGAAGCAGAAAAATACAGAGGGAAAGGAAGGGGGGATGAAGCTCCCAAGACTTGCAGTTCAATTCACTAACGCAGAATTCTGATGTTTTAACTCGCTGTCCACTTCTTTTTTTTAAATCAGATTTATTCCTCCTGGGTAAATGTTTACTTTTTAGAAGTTTTACCCAGTAGAAGACTCTCTGTATCAGCCTGCCTGAGACAGTGATGTTAAACCACAGCTGGGCTCTAAGCAGTTTTTATTATTCTCTGGATTAAAGATCATTAATGGGATCTGGGATCACCAAGAAACTACAAAACTTCTAATAATACCTCCACATCCTCCCCAAAATGCTTTTTACTGCTTTATGTTAGTGTTTCAAGATATGTAGGGCCAGAATTTATAAGGGAAAAGAAAATGACAGTGCTTGAGAAGCTGAACAAAGAGAAAACAAATGAAGCCATAGAATTAAATGTGAACGATTAAGGTCGTACAAGGGTTATAATTATATTCCAGAACTATATACGATCACATATGCAAAGTGAGAGAGGCATCTTTTATTTCCATTGAGTGGATTCGGTTCCCTTTATGAAGAGAGAGTATGTTTAGGTCTCTTTTTTTTTTTTTTTTTTTTTAAAATATATATTCTAGCACTAGCTTCTGGGTTGTAGTGGTGATAGGTAGCCAAATGATCAGCAAAAGTAAGACATGCATGCACAATGGCTTGGGATCTTCAAGTCCAAAGACAAACTCTATGTAGCAGAAAATAGTAGCAACTCTGATTTAAAAGCAAACCAACCAACAAAACCCGAATACTGTATTAGGTATATATGCAAGTTCCCAGGCAGTTAGCAGCATGGCTTCAGATATGTGATTCATTATACAGTGTCACAAATAAGACCCTAAATATAACACATGTAGGAATACAATTGCATAGCATCCAAGCATCCAAGATTTTTCATTTGTTTGAAGCTGTTAATGTTATTATTAGTAATATTTTAGCACTTTTTCCCTGATTACTAAGCCTCATGTTCACTTGTATAAGATGCCCTTTTCTGCTTAAGAAAAAGTCTTGTAAATTCGAAGGTTTTGGCATTCAACCTTATTCCTCTTTTGTATATAATAAATCCTGAAGAAATCATGTGAATGACTAAAGCTCTAAAAATACAAATCTACCTAAAAGGCCAAATCTCTGGGGCCCAGCAGTGGTGTGCTGTTGTGCAAGTCTAGCTGTAAGGGCTTCAGTCTGTGCCAATTAACAGTAGATTGGAAAGCCAGGCGACCATGATGGGTTTAGCCCTGTTATCTGTCTCTAACTGCTGCACTGTTCAGAATTGCTGATTTCTCTGCAAAATCATGACAGATGTATTACAGGGAAATGTATTGGTCGAGTAGCTAGTGAGAGAGCTAATGCAAGGGATAATAAGTAGCTAAGGCTATGTCCTCTAGCAGACTTTGATGTGGTTTGATAATATATGGGATGGGTCAATCTGCCCTATTAGCAAATGTAGCCGGTTTTTGCTCTACATACAAACTAGAGATTTGATAAAGCACTAAATTAGTTTTCACAAGGTATTAGATGTTAGATACTTAATGGGATCATCATGCTATTGCTACACTTGGTTCAGATGTGTTCTGTAACCGAAGCATGTGGCAGCATGACATTTCACCAGGAAAGGAAGCCCGTCTTGTGACTGAATCACGAGTCTGGGAATTATAACGTCCAGGCGTTGCTTGGCTTCCAAGCTACCATCTGTCTGATTTGCCAGAGAGGTTTCCCTTTTTACATGTGAGGAATGGGGCAGTGTCCTGTCCTTACCTTTTCTTTTTGCCTCCTCGTGAAGCTTAAGGCACCGGTGCTGCAAAGTATTTTTTTTTTTTTTTTTTAATCCTTGAATACAAAAGATGCAAGTAATCATATTTCTGTGACGATTTGTTGCATGAGACTAATACCATCCTGCTCAGTAGGTGCTGGGAAATTCCCTAAGCTTGACAGCAGAGAACTTACAGACTCAAGCAAGTTTGAATAAGTAGTATTAGTAGGGTGTGAAAGGAGAAGCTTTGGGTTTTGATGTAGTGCTGGGTTTTGATTTTGGTGTAGTGGGTTTTGATTCTGTGCCAGTCTTCAACTAGCATTTAAAAGTTGAAGTAAAACCAATAGTTCAGTGAAGCTAGTGACACTTTTGTACAGCTAGAAATCCACTGGTAAAATGTTGTGTGGGGACAACATCTTTGCCTTCCCACACTTGCCCCCATTCTACTAATGGGGAAAGTAGGTGAAGGAGACCTTCTCAGGACTGTACAGCAAGGCAGTCTTTGAAACAGGTCCTTGGTTTGAGTATTCCCTTTATCTGAACCAGTCTTTGGTCCACTAAAGCAGGCTTCTGTTTTGGTTAGCTAGTAACACTTTATAAGCTTGTTTCTTCACTGTCAAAAAAAATAGGGCTGTAAAATGACTTTTTTAAGTTCTGTGATTTTATCTTGTTAAGTATAGAATCCAAACCTGCTGATAGCAGCGTATGCCCACAGCCACCTTCAGAAAAGTCTGCTTTAAAACCCATTAAGCATTTTGCATTATCACATGAATCTAATTTTCATTAATGTTATTTTTTTCCCTGTGTTTACAGATATTATTCTTAATTATATTTGAAATGTCTCATTTTACTTAATACTTATGCAAGTAGCCAGTCCTGAATGACCATGGCCAGGCTTTGCACTTCTAGCGCTGGGGAGACATGCCTACCTTTTCATGAAATGCAGCGAGGGTGTCATATATACAGTGATTCTGTTTGAAAGGATAGAAGCCACATCCCAATATAGATCACAGTGGAAAATGACTCAAAATTACATGACAGTTTCTCCCCCATCTAGCCCCCCTTCCCTTCCCTTTCTCAACCTGTTTCCCAGTTGGGATGCAGTAAGAAATGAGTCGTGTATTGTGACATTTTAGTTTATTGTTACTAATAATCCCTTTGCATCTTTCATTAGCATGTTATTTATAGGATCACAAAAGGGCAGCAGTACTGCTCAGCCTCTGAGATGCTGGTGTCCCAAGGATTGAAACATTTTTAAAGGCGCTGGGTCTCACCTTGGCCTTGGCAGCGGTCTCTCCCACCTCTGGCAGAAGCCTGTTCAATGCTTTGGGCTGAAATCCCACACTTTGAAACCTGCCGAGGCCAATGTGGACTTTGGATGCTTGTATAAAACAAGAAGACTTTGCCTCCTAACTCCTCCTAAGCCAGCACCTGACGAGCAGCAGGGAGCTGGAGGACTGTGTTCCCCCTAATAAATTCCTTTTTGTGAACCCACTTGTTAGTCAAGCGTTGTGCACACTAACTACAGCGAGGGCCCTGTGTCTTGGGCATAAATTACTCTCGCGTGGCACTGTCTCCGAGCAGCCCCCCAGTTATGGATTACTTTGTTCTCGACTTGACAGGAACATAATTAGAACTGTTGATGAAATCTACCAAATTGTTCCTCCGTGGCCTCAATGGTCAGGAAATTTGGCTGAGTCGTATTTGTCACCGACGTAAAGGCTCTAACACTTCATATTAACTACGTTATTAATGTGCCCTCTAATCTGTCCGTGAATTGGTAACACTTGGAGTGAGCTTGTGCTCTAATAGCACCTTGTGATGAATACATTGTAATGCTGTTAAAAAGTTTCTGGAGGGTGGGGAAAAAAAAACCCCACCTTAATAAAAAGTGAACGTTTCTAGGCTGTTTCTTTTCTCTGTATGTATGTTTTTTTTATGTTACACGGTTTGGTTTTGTTTAATTGGAGATTCATTTAGGCTTTACATTGACAGACCGTTTTCTGTTCTATAGGATTTGCTGACATTTGGGCTGTTTCATTGCCAGAGGAGGCTTTGTGTGTCCCAAAGGAAGTGAGTGATCTGGCCATAACAAATCCTGCCAAAATATTTTAACACCGTTACGATTTTCTAATGCAATGCGTAGTGAATGTGACTAGAAAAGGATGGTGAGTCCACGAAGGGGGTTCGCTCCTTCTCCTCTGCGATTTGTCTGGTGGAACGAGCACGCAGGAGCTGCTGGGGGTGGTGGGAGACCGCAGCCCGCAGTGGGGAGGGGGGGTTGTTTGCCTTCTGAAGCGTATTGCTTCAGACAGGGCGATGGCACATACTTAATCTTTAAGCCAGCCTTTCAAATGTGGGTCCTGGTCTTGAACTTTCCGAGAGTCCAGTGTGATGAGAGACAGCGTTTTAGTTGGGTTTAAAGAAATGCATTTTGGCTGCTGTAAATGTTGAGTAAGTTAAAACAAGGAAATGTGTTAGGCACAGATGAGAGAGAGATAAGTGGCTCAAGGTACGAGAAGTTGACAAGTTGCTGTCTTGGATAAAACCAATTTTTACTTTTAAAACAAAGACTGCTCTCATACTTCCATATGGTTTTGAAGAACACTAAAGTGGTTTTTAACTATATAAGCAACTACTGTGCTTAGGTCAAGTATTAGAACATAAAAAAATATGAGTCTTCACACATAGCATTCAGGGGATGAAAACAACTGACAAACTAATGGAAGTATGGGAAAACAATCATTTAGATCCCTGCAGCAGGTAAATTAGCTGCTGTTTTTCTAATACTTTGGTGATTTGCTTATATTAAATTTAACGCAACCCACTCACCCCTGCCCCCTAAAAAAACCCTATGGCTAAAGTTAGTACTTAGCAAACAGATTTTAAAACCGAAAACCAGCAAGCAGTTCAAAATGTGCTGACTGCAGAATATCGTCAGTCATCTCTTGTGCCCAACATACACCATGTGGGATTGCTCTGGCAATTAGCTTCTGTACCAGGGTAAACTCCTGTTCTTTTGGTCATTTTACATTCACATATTCAAGAATAAACAAAGTAGCTGACCATCTGTACCAGCAAGTTTTGCTGAAGGGAGGAAAGCTAATGAGAAACAGAAAAGTGGAGCACAACTGTGGTTTTGGAAGTTGTTCCATGTGAGCAGATCCTTCCGCTTCTATTGAATGGTCCCAAGTTTTTCACTAGGCTGAGTTTGTTTGCTCTTGACCTGTGTTGTCAGGTGCTCAGATGGACATAAATAAAGTCAGGTCTTTTACTGTTGATGGTGTTTCCCACTTGGATGTTTCTCTATTTGTTTGGCTTTGAATACTGAACAGAATTGTGAATTCTCATGTTCATCTCCTAGGCCCTTGTTCGGGTTTTGCTGGGCTCACTCAATCTGCATCTTCCCTGTGGCCGTTGTGTCCTTGGTCTTGGGGGGATGCTGTTATCTACAGGAGGGAAGTGTGAATCTGGGCATTAGGACTTACTTTGAGACTTCTTTTTATAATCTTAATATTCATAAATGAAATGGGAATCTAACTCTGCACCTTTCTCATGCAAATTAATCTATTTCTAGTAATGAGCAATTTAAGTATTTTTTTTATTTTTTTAATACGTAGTTGCCACCTCTGGAAATCAGGTTCAAAATTCAGGACGCTCAAATTATGTGTTACTGCATACAGATAGTCTGTTGATGACTCTATTATTAGAATAAAGTAGACAAATACTTTCCCTGGATCTATATCTTGTCTCTGCTTTCCCCTCTTCTTGTCTCTGAGTTCATCTTGTCAAAGTTTTTCTTCTGTTCTTTAATTTCACCCTTTAATTCATTTTGACCAAAGCCATAGAATCTTGAAGGGTTTTCTAAATAATTAGATCTTGTTACTTATTTACAGTGTGTTCAAAACGAAAGTACCTTTTCTTTTGTTGTAGTCTTGCTTTATCAGTTCTAAAATGGGATCTTATTTGGGATATTCTAACCCAAAAGTGTGCTTTTTGCTGTGCTGGGTGTATTTCATCTGTCTTTCTAATATGCATTCACTACTCAAATTTCTTTAGATGAGTGAGTATTGTATTATGCTTGAATACTATTTTTCTGGATTTGGGTTGGTTTGGTTTTGTTTAGTGACTTGTGTTTATGGTTGGGGTGTTTTTCCCATTTTCTAATAGGGATGTTATGCTATGTGTCCTGTAGCTCCAAATATAACTCATTTCAGACTATAGGTGAAGATGCATCATGAGGAGAGCACCCCCAAAACTAAACTTAATCCTAATTTAACTTTTTGTTTAAGAGTAGGAAGCAAGTATACTTCTGTAGAAACCAAGGCACTTACTAGAGCACAAGGCCGGGGTGGGATTTTAATATCAGGATTGGGTCCTGGAATATTAATTTGATAAATGTATCATCCTGGTGTTAGCTGTGGAGAGCATGTGCAAGTAGATGTTCATGTTTGAAATCAGGATTCGTAGTTAATCATTACAAGAAATAGCCTTATCACTTCATAAACTCTAGGAAAGACTGTTTTCTTTTCCAAACACTTAAATTACTCAGCCATTTTATACTTTCAAACCCAATTATGACTTACAAGGTATTTAAAAGAATTTTCAAAGCTATTTTCTGTAGGAACTGTCCCTGGACTGATGCTTTTCACAGAGTAGTTCATACACTTACTGAATCTCCTGTTGGGTTTGGTTTGGGTTTATAGAATGTTAATTACCAGACTAAACAGAGAAAGCCAAACAACCAGTGCCACCAATCTCACAGATGTGTACGTGTAACTGTGTGAATGCTCACATGTACACAGGCAAAGCACCCCCGACACACGCTCATATGCAAAGTATGGACAGTTCTGTAAACTCTTTCAGGACACTAGTGAGGTGAAATCCCAGTATGGTTAATGAGCTCCAAAATACAGCTTTTAAAATACTGTACTATCTTACAGAAGGGAAATGATGACCAGGCTAAAGGTTTGTTCTAGCACTTTACACAGACTGCAAGCAAAATGCATTCAAAGAGAAATAAAAATCAAAAATATGCTGCAGATTTTTAGGGAATGAGTTGTACCGGGTACTGAACGCAAAAGCTTGTTTTAACCACCATCTTTTGGTGGTTCTCAGAGTCAACTTAATACTTGAGCTGACCCGACATACATAGGTGGCATTCTTCACCTGAAAACTGCCTTTCCTTGAAATGCATAAATCTGTATTTTTTTCTCAGAGTGTAGCTACTGTGGTAGAGCAAACTGGATTTGGCAGAGTCCAGCCATGGAGCTTTACATTACTTGATCCATGTGAAATCATGATATCTCAAAAAAAAAAAACCAAAAAAACCCACACCAAAAAATCAAACCAAAAAAACCCCAAAACCCACCAGAAAACCCCAAATAGAAAAAAACCAAAACAACCCTGTCCAAAGCCAGAGAACAGTCTTTCAGACAGTTCATTTGAATGCTGATTTCTCAGCAGAGAGGTATACATGGATTAGATTGCCTCAAACTAGGTCAGGAAGTGCCCAGTGAAATTTTATGTAATACAGTATCTGGAGGATGAAGTACGAAGACCTAAAAGATGCACATGACACTAGTGCCTTTACAAGACTACTCACCAAAAGCATGCTTTTACTGAGCATAGCAAGCTATTCCCACGGAGTTACTCACCTGTTGGGAATTACTAGGACAGCGTTTGGTAAATGCAATATTCCCAAATCGAGGCTTAGCTACCCATGAATAGCAAGGAATGGAAAAGGAGGTTCATAAGATGGAAAAAACTACTTTAAAGGCCAAATAAGAGAGAGAATATGATTTCAAAACCAGAAACCTATTTCTAAAGACGATTGTTGTTTCAGTGTCCCCATGTAGGAAAAATAAAGCCACTTGCCTTAAAAAAAGAAATAAAAGGGGTCTAGGCAGCTGCTCACCCCATCTCAATCTTACAGTGGAGCTGAAGCTAAGAGCCTACTGCTTCTCTTCATGAAGAGACAGTATGAGTGAAAGTTCACAAAGATATTAGGATTTACTATGTAAAGTCATACTTGTCAATAGCTTCTCTTGCTAGATATTTAAAGTTCAAGTGCTTGTTTGCTTTAGTTAAGTGTTCTGAAGTGCTTTAAAAAGCACTGGCCCATTTATATAAACAAATATAGAAACTCACTGATAGTCTTCCCAGTCAGAGTGTGTTACCCAATATTTGGATATCCTTCCTTGGGTCTGAAGAAGATTTGCACTAGCAACTTATAATACTCCATTAACAAAGGTGGTATTATTTGATCGTAGATGTTGTGCTGAAACGCAGTTTGTTGCGCACGACCGTGGGGAAAGTGGGGGCAGTCAGTAAGTCAGAAACTTACTTATCCAGAGCTTGTGTGACTTGAGAGGAAGAATAAGCTGGAAACCTGGTTTCCTTTTGGAACATCTGTAGTAGAGGATTAATACTTCCCAATACTTTTCTTCCTCCTGCTCAGCTATGCAAACTCAGGAGTCTCTTTTAGTGCTGACAGTCAGGCAACTGAATTTAAACACGTTCTCAAACCATGGGAAGATCCTGTTCCGCATGTGTGACCACTTGGAGAAGGAAAGGAAACTCCCAGCAATTACTTGGTAGTGAAGGTGAAGATTGGGATGGTATTTACATACTTCCCCACAGTGTTCCCTACCAGTGTTGTAGTGCTTCCCTGCTAGTTGTCCTCATGGTGACAGCTGTACCATCACAACGTAAAAGTATGTATTGAGAGTTATCCTCTTTTGTATGTATAAAGAAATAAGCATTATTTGGAGGTATCATTGGACATACCTTGTCTAGTAAGGTCAAGACAGTTATCTCCAGAAGAAAAAGGAAACTAAATACCATCAGCAACTACCTCCCAAAATGCAATATAATGTGAGCAATAGGAGTGTAGCTGGCTGCTTGCTTAAAACTCAAACAGCAACGTTAATTTAAAAAAAAAAAAAGTCTTAAAAATTGTGATCTGCATGTGTGTTTTGCTTTTTATCTACCTCCTGTGCTGGCTGTGAAATTCGGGGGGTGTCATAATCAGGTGGATTTAGAGCTGTTGCTAATTTAAACTGCATTTAATAAAACACAAGTTTGAGATCTTACAAATCAGTGAATGTAGCATAGTTTGAAGATTGCTTTTGTCAAGTTTGATTAGCTCAGAGAAACCTTTTCTAAATATTGGTTGTGAGATTAATCAGGCAATGTAAGACCTTGACTTATTCCTCATCATGGGAAAACAAGGTATTATCTCGTTTGATGCCCAAGAAAATGTAACTTTTGAGGATTAAAAATTTGTGGTTTAAAAATTTGACCCAAGGAAAAGATTCCAGACTGTTCTTTTAAAAAAACCAACCAAAAAACAAACCCACAAAACTGACTTGTAATCTTCTGTATTATGCTTTGCTTTCTATAACTTATTTCCCTATCACAAGCTGATAGTACCAACATCATTACATTGAAAGGTGTTCTCATTCTTGACTCCATTCTCAATTAATTATAAGTTTGGCATGTTTAAATGAGTAGGATTAAACTTTCGTATTCCAAATACATGTCTCGTGTTGCTTGCTTAGAAAGTTTCTAAAGAAAATGATTGAACTTCTTAGTATGAGGAAAGAAAGTATTCCTTGGGTACATTCAGAAGTGTTCAGTGTATTTACAAATACTTATAGAAAAGACTTAGGAGCTCTGTGCTTTTGAATAAAGTTCTGAAATTTGGGCAAAAAGCTTTCTTCTTCTTCTTGCCTTCTCTGTCACAAGCTGCTGTTGTCTTCACCAAAATAAAGACTCATGTAGGCATGTGTTATATCTTGTAAAATGTGGGATAGCAGAAGGAAGAGTAGCACTGGTGTATTTCAGGCATATCCTAATTTTCACTGGGTGCTCTTTATTCCTCTTTAATAAATCCCTGCTTCCTTATATATCCTTGCTTCTCTCCCCCCAAAATGAAATGATACTTTGTGCTTTTACTTAATTACCCCGTCATTTAAAGCCGCAGTATGTTTGCAGCAAAGCTTCTGCCACCTGTGCCTTTCAGATTCAGATCTGGTCTGGTGCAGCTCTGTATGACATCTATCAGGCTTTCTCTCCAAAGTTCAGGGTGCATTAGTAGACCCTGCTTATTCATTGTATTTTCTAGCAGAAGCTTGGTGTTTGTTTGTCTTTCATTTCCTTATACAGCTTAACACCTTTCTCACAAGTATAGATCAAATCCTTTCTAGGAATGCTTATTCTTTTGCTTATCTGTCTGCAAAACATACAAACAGGATGGATGTTTTCTAGCCCTGTTGTTGCTGGACTGTTCCTGCTGATTTCAGTACAGTTATGATTTTTTCCTAAGATCTATCAGTAATAGTTAGGTACCTGTAAGCAGTAAGCGCCAATAAGTTTGAACTCTGTGTCAGTAGATGGGCAGGTACTGGTGTCACAGCTGCATAAATCACAGCAGGTTCTTACCAAAGAAAAGCAGGTTACTTACTAAAAAGAAAATCTTTCATTAAGCATGTTTTACATTTCTTGTTTAATCTGTACTGAATTAAAACTGTAACCTTGCAATTGGAATAGCAATGTCAAATGATATCACAGTTTGGCTAATAACACGTGAGCTTGGTTTGAAAGGGGTTGGACCAGCATGTCCCTCACCAGGTCCAACCCCAAAGTTCTGCTGAATGCTTGGCAGCAATCTGCATCCTGGGCCATTTCTCCTGAGAAGTGTTCTACAAATATCATGTAGCTATGTCTCAGTATTCACATTTTGACAGGATGTGGCTGCTCTTTCTCACTCACCAGATGGCTTTCCAGGTACCATCACCTGTCCTAGTGCTCCTTTGCCTCACTAACAGAGTTGTGACAGGAGCTGTCATGATAGCTGTGAAAGCTGCTTTCTGCGTGTGGCCATTGTAATTATCACATATAGGCACCTTTATTTAGCACGTCCACACGTATATTGCTGCTGCAAATGTCTTATGTTTGGGTACGTCCACGTTATGTCTTCATTTTATATCACCCGTCTGTGGCGTTGATATTCTGCAGCATAATCAGAGAACTCAGCCTGTGCAAAAACCTCCTTGATCTTCAGGATCAGGCTTTGTGTGCTTGTATGACAGGGTATGAAGAAATTCATACTCTTTGGAGGAACATGTGCACCTCAGTTGTGGTTTTGCACCCCTCGAAAGTAATTCAGTAATCTCGTGCATGGCAATGGAGGTTTTATACTGTACCTCCCCATCCTCACGCACATTTTCTACATGTATCATTACAATCATCAGTCTTTTGAGTGATGATTTATTTGTCTCTAAGTCTCTGTCCCTTTATACAATGCTACATCTAAAATTACATCTGTCTAGAGAGAAAGGCTTGAGCTCAGAGATTTAGTACTAGTTTCAAAATTTTATTGCCAATAACGAAATGTGAAATAGCTTTAAATTAACCAATAATTATTTAGAATGAAGTAGGAAAGAGTTAAAAAACAACCACAAAAAACCCAACCAAAACCCTAACAAAACTAAAAGGAAAAAAAAAAAATCCCTTTCCCAGGCAAACTGGACCCTCTCCTTCCAACAAAGCTATTGCAGGAGGTTTCAATGGTATGAATAAATGTATTTCCTTTAACACTTTTGTTGTTTAAAATGCCATTGTTTCATCTGAGGTGTGAGGAGATGTGCTAACCTTGTCAATGTGGGTGCACTAGAGCAGAAATGATAACTGTATATACTTTTTTTAACAAAAATACAGAGTGAGTGTGTGCGTGTGTGTGTGAGAGAGAGAGAGACAACTTATTTAAATCCTGAATACAGTCAGACCTCATATGCATTGTTAAAAAAAAGCCCTAAAGAATTGCATATGGATTAGGGGGATGAATATTCTATTATTTCAGTCTGTTCTGCTGATCTTCTTATTGTGACTTTGCGCTTCAGAAATCTGCCAGGAATTTGGCTTTGCTGTACTAGGCAGTAATTTTAAATGTGTATCAAGCACTTGATAGTGTATGATTTGCGTGCTGTTGCATTCCCATTCCCTAAATTTTCCACCAATTTATTACTTTTTTCATACTGTTTTAATATTTCAGGATGATGAATATATACAGCATCATTAAAGGTAAATAAAAAATGCATGAAATTAAAAAATGGAATATTAGATGTTTCTTTGCTGTAATCCCTAGGTCCAATAGGAATGAAATGTCTCTGTTCTGTCAAGTAATCCCTAAACATGATTAGGGACCTTGTAGTTTCCACATAGCCCACATAATATTTGTATCATATAAGCCTATTTATGTAAGGTTTGAGTAAAAGTTGTTATTAGAAGACCTATAAACCTATTTTACAATTCAAAAAATATGCTTGCCTCTTAATCTCTCTACTTTTATTATTTTGCTAGAGATAGCAATACGTCCTTAATTCATTTTTCAGAATTCTGTTACATCTTTTGGGTACTTATATAGTGCATTAATGATCCCAGTGAAATGTATTTTTAAGATAGAGGACTGAGTTCAACAGTTCATCTACTTCTGTAGCTTCTCCTTAAATCCGTATTGGAAGGGATGGACGCCTTTTTCTAGGTCTCTTCTTTGGCATCCAGGCTTAATCTGAACTGAGGGTCAGGAGATGTAGAGATTGTTTTCCTGGTTTTTGGGGAGGGGGAGATGGGAAGAGAGCGAAGGGATTAATTTTCTCTGGTAAATCATGTGATAATATATTATCATTGATACAGGCACTTGTGGCAGCATTGCAGAAAGTTTTAGAAATCTGGTTTTTATTTGACCAGCTAGTAGCAAACTTCTAGAGAGAAAAAGATAGAAAGAAGGAAAAAGGGGAAGAGTTTTGCGTGACAGAAGAAGAAAGCAGGAGAGACAATAGCTGTTTCAGGCTGTTTCTTGTGACACGGTTGTGTTGGGGCTGTAGCGACCCAGCACTTCCCTTTCCCTGCCTCAGCTTCTTTCCTGGGCAACAGAGATGCTTGTAGTCCCTTCTTCTATCTTGTTAGGCTGAATTCATTAATGTTCAGAGGTATTCAAGTTCCATGGTAACACAAGGAAGATCAATAAATAAATAAGAGTAACTTACATACCTCTATGGTTTGAGTAGGCATTCACTAAGAAAATATTTTCAAATGATAGGCAGGGTCAGCTGTGGCAATTCTATATTTCCCATAAGGAAATTTGATATTATATTAACCTTGGGCTATCTGCTCAAAAAACCCTGTGGAAATACACCTATATTGCTTCCACGCTGCACTGAAATTTTACTTTTATTTCATTTTCGGCAGTTAGGATGGCATTTGAGCAATAGCTCTATTCTTGTATTTATGAACTGAGAGAAGCAAAACTGCTCACTGCTGAGCCCAGGGATCCTCTTCCAGGAAAACTGAGATCAATAACTGTTATCAAGTCTTCATTTATAGGGAGTGTTAAATGACCACAAAGTCCTGATGTTCATCAATTAATAGGGTGCGCTTAAAACCAGGCTGTCTGCCCCTCCTTTCCCCACTTAGCGTAGTCAGAACTTTTGATCTTTGCTATCATTTTAAACAGTCATTTTCAGTTATTACAATTTCTTTGTAACTGGAGATGCTGTAATACAGGGGTGCCAGTAAGCTAAAGGTAAGCGATGCTTTCCCTCTCCAGCCTCCTCCTTCCTGCTAGCAATGGAAGGTGGGAATGAGATTGATACCCAAGGCTCATTTTACGATCCAAAGCAGAGAATTACAATTATTATTATTATTATTGCAATTATTTTGGGGCTTTGGTGCTCAGCAAGAAGGCGAGTGCACATCCCAACTGGAGCAGAACAAACCCTGAAAACTGAAAAGAAAAGCCTTACACGCAGATGCATTTTCAGATGCCTTCTTTGCTTCAGTTTAAGTGGAAAAGAGGGATTTGGAAAAGAGAGAGCTTAATTTAACGAAATAATATTATGCTTTCGATCCTCAGAATGAATGAATTATTTGGATACTTAGCAGTATAATGTCTTTGAATAATGCTGGTACTTAAGATAAAAAAACCCTATATTGTAAATGCGCTGTGTTTGCCTCTTACGATGTTTTTACCAATTTGGCATTTATGGGAAGCAATAGCATTGTTGCAAAGTTTCCAAATTGCTTTTTACACAAATCCGCAGAAATTAAATCTCCTCCTTGTTATGAAAATGAAGTGATGTCTTGAGACACTGGCATATTAGCGCAAGTCTGTGGAGACAGTAACCCCGATTCTACTTGCAGTTATTGTGCATCCACTCTTAATTGCTCCTGGAAGATATGTTGAGTATCGGCTGTCACACGACAACGTAAATAAGCGTATGCTTAAGAATAGCACGTGAGCAGTAGCAGAGATGTCTCACAGGACCTCTGTGCTTAAAGTTAAGCCCATGTCTGACCGCTTCTGTGGCGAAGAATTTAGCCCACCACGTGGAATAGTATGTGATGCAGGAATAATGGCAAATTATGTAAATTGTGAGCCTTCAGAGAGAACATCACAAATGCATTTCAAGCTCAAAGGAAGTAAGGTGAATACAAAGTGGTGTAGGCCACGCAAAGGTTTGGGGAGACTGCGTGCCATGCGGTGCAACGCAGCTCAGGGCAACTGTGGAGATCTTTGGCAAAAGCCTGCTGGCATTATTCTGGTTTCTATTCAGAATGCTGTCAGGAAAAGCCGCATGTTTTGTCTGAGAGGTGGGGAAAAAATTGTGGTACAGACTATACTATCAAAAAACTCAGACATTTAGGAGAAACATACTTTGAATAGTAGTAATGCTGAGCTCTGACCGAAGGCGCGAGGTAAGAACTGTGCCTGGCTGGTATTTGGCTGGGTCCTCCCTGAAACCTTGCTTGGCCAGAGCTGCTGACAAAGGCGGTAGTAGCAGCACTGGCTTGGGGAGCAACATGTGCCTGTCTGAGGGACATTTGCCTCGTTACTAAAAGCACCTTTCCCTATTCCCTTGGACCGTATGGCTCAGTACATATTGGAAAGGAGCAGACACATCATGGGTTGGAAGAGAAACAGGTTGGTGGACAGTCCAGGTGACTGGCAGCACTTCCAGGCAAGATACCATTTAGCAGGGCGTAATGCAGAATTATTTTAACTTGGAACCATAATGGGTCTTCATAGCTGAATTTAAACTGCATAAAAGTGTTGTATGGGATGCATTTCAATTCATTGACAGAATTAAGGCAAGAGCATGATTGATTTTTTAGAAATACAAGTGAACCTAATAGATGGTGGAAAGCAAGGTGGATCAAGGTGGGAGTTGATTTACCTACATCAGATGTTTAATGGGATGCTTAATTTGATTGCTTCTCCAAAAACTACTTACAATAGTCGAGCCACTGACTAAACGTCTGTGTAATCAAGGCCTCTGCGTGCATCTACATCTTGATTTCCATGTACAAATAACCAGCAATTAATGCTACTGATTGACTGCAGGGAACAGTTTGAGTTTCAAAATGGCAGCTCCAGAGTTTTGGAGGTCTTTTAGCACTATGTCACTATGTTTTAAGAGTGAATATAGACAGACTTACACAAGTCTATATAAGTGAAAGCTTTTCAGCTTAAAGTTGTGTAAGGTTCTTCATGGCTGTAGCTAGAAAATGTGTCTCTTCAGCAACTTTAGATGCTTTTAATCATGAGAGTTAGGCTCTTTAATCTGACTTATTATCCCACTTCTGTGTAACCTAAGGGTCCCATTAGGTAGGCTTTATATTTCCATATTTAAAAAGAAAAAGTCAGGAAAGGTGTTTGAATGAAAAGGCAAGAGCAGTTATGTTTGTTATAGCCATCACAAGGCACTGTATGCTTACTTTCTTTCTGGATTGAACACATTTCTGAGTGGAAAGTTAGTCACTATTGGCACCCTTTTATTTTGAATTTTTTAAAAAAATCTGTTTCGTTGTAATGCTTATGAAGGATGTTAGAATATTGGACTGAGATCCTTGAAAATACCAGTGATTCCTCTTTTTGGTTGTTGCTTTTTTCCTTAGTGTTTCTGCAGTGGTGAATTATCAATTACATTAGGTCTTTTTATTTCCCATGGCACAACTACAACAACTAAAATTAAGGGTGCTACGCTCACAGTCTCTTGCACCTTTCATTCTACTATGGGCGAGCTTTTTCTGTTTTTCTCACAGTAACCTTTACAATACAACCGATAAACATTATTCCTGTTTTAATGACTCCCAAATAATGTCATATTTAAATGAAATGCAGTTTGCTTCAGCAGGGTTCTTTTGAATTTATGAGCATTTTTGTCCCATATCCTACAATAATGTGACAAATATTATTTGCATTTTTACTGTTTTCTTGAATACTTTTAAACACCCTTTTTTAGGAGACTTCAGATTGCTTTTGAACATATTTGAATGCATTTTTAGCTATCACCAAGCTTAAAATAGGAACCCTTTTTTCAGCTTATCTTTATTAAACACCTGTAAAAATCAGTGGTATTTCTTTTTTCTTGTAAATCTTTCTTCCTTTAAGGAATGTCGGAAATGCTGCACAGTTTATTCTAGTATGGGCTTCTTTTCTTGGTGGTAATGGGCAGTAAATGGTATGGTGATGTCTGCGCCATACGCACAGGCATTTACCTACCTGAATGTATCATAAATAGAAACTTGAAATTGTAATGCATCTGATCTTTAACTGTAGCCAATAATACTAGGACAGCTTTTAGAAAATATATCCAGAACAAAGTCTTAGAAACTGATCATTCTGTACAAATGATCATGTTAGCAATAAACCTGTGCTCTAATCAGTAGGTGACCAGGCATGACAGTGACCAATTATTTATATTCTTTTATTGAGTATTCACTTTTCATTTTTTAAAACCACAGATTTTTCTGTTGATGGGGGATTTTATGGTGTTGGGGAGGTGTTTGGCTGTTTAGATAGTTCCTTATTTTACAAGAAATTTTATAATTTGACACCTTTGTAACTTAAATGTGGACTGGCATCTTAATCTTGCTGTTCTTGGAGGCAGATATTTCAGTGATTTCAGAGTTCTTCCTCTTGGCTGAGTTGTTTCCTGTTTCACTTTAATTTTTCTCTCCTCTTTTTCTTTCTTTTTTTTTTATTAAAAAAGAAAAAAATTAAAAAAGAAAAAAATTAAATGATCTGATCATTTTTAAGGGAATATTCCATGTGTTGAATCAAATTAAAAAAGAAATATCCAAGTAATTATTTTATCTCTACACAATCATACTAACGCCTCTCCAACACTCACAGAAGTCATTGGGGAGGTTTCTTGATTGGTGTTAAGCTGCAAAAATAACTTTTGTGTATGTGTTTGTGGTCAAGAAACCCAAACAAACACCCTGTAAAAAAATTTTTGCAGGTGAAACCAAATTGTTGAAGATAAGATTGCGGTCACTCACTGGGCTCCATTTGAACACTGTGCTAGACACCGGTTAAAATTAGACCTCCTTAGTGGACTAATGAGGGAAGGTAGGAACAGAAACAAGAAAAAGATGAAAAAAGTATGCATGCTTGTAAATAAGCAAACGACATGTTTGCTTTTACAGACTTTGATCAAGCCCCAGAGTTTTATTTTCAAAGGACGTTGGAGTATGCTCAGGAAAGAACAAGCCACCCAGCATAATTGGAAAGGGGGAAGGTCTGTAGCATGCTGGCTGCTGCTGCTCCTGCCTCTCTGATAAGATTGTAAGAGTTGCCAATATCAGTATTCAGTCTTGTAGTGTGTCAGGGTGCTTTCGTGTGAACTGAACTGAACTGTCTCCGCACGCTCCCTCCCGCTCGCCTTCCCAGCGCTCATCGTCGCATTGAAGTCAGGGGAGAGGAAAAAAAGATTTGAGAATCGCCCAATTTGTTCTGACATAAAGAGATGTTTAGCTCTGTGAAAGGTGGTGGAGGCAGAGTGCCTGACTGACATTTCAACAGGCTGTCTGCTGGGAATGCTCACTTCATGTCCCTTCATATTCCTGCTGTGTCCTGCGCGAGTGCTCTTGTCTAATCTTCACAACGAGAGCACCAAGAGTCCCCTGGGCTTCGGTGCTCAACACCTTGTTAGATGGGGCATGCGGTGCCTTAGCTCGTGCATTTGTACTAGATTTTGCTCTAATGTTTCCGGCTTATTTCAAGTCCTAATTTTTTTTTAAATTATTTGCTAAAATAACTATGTATCTCCTAAGCCTTGGTCATCTCTTGCCAGTGCTAGTTTTGGGTAGTACGAGCTAGAAACACACAGAGGGAAAGAAAAGAAAATAAGAGCCCAGTAAGTCAGAGCTTTAAGCAGCATTGTGTGTGCTTTTGTTTTTAAATGAAGATGCATTGACCTGCTTTGGCTGGTTTAGAAAACAGATGAGAGAAAATACTCACTGAACAACCAACAAGAGGTATAACACGTTGATAATAAAGCTAAGACAGAGTCTGACCAGGAATACTGAACTCCATACCAGGGGCTGCAGGAAAGTTTAGTTGTTGAGGGTTTGTTTGCTTTTATGATTCGGAACACATTGTGATGCATTCTGGCATGCCACATCCTGTTACATCACGTCGGGTCAGCCCATGATGCTGAATAACACTTAGAACATGAATTAACAAGAGCTAATGCTCACCTCTTATTGCGGGAGCATTATCGGGTACCTTGTTAGCCAGAGTTCCTATCTGGATTCAGTCCTCCTAAAGCAGAGCTGATATTAAAGATAATGTGCTATGTTTTTAACAGGTAGATATGTTTCATTAGCCACCTCAAAATGCATTCATTAATGGATGTGGTTCAATACTTGCTAAGTCATTAAAAATAATCCATGTACTGTACTCAGTCCTCCTTTACACCTCTTTAAAGGCACTTTTTTCCTCAGGTGTACTGTTGCTGGTGACAAAAAGCAGAGCGGTATTATCCTCTGTACTTCCTGCAGATCTGGGGTCCCTGTACACACATTGCATGGATTCCATAATGTGGTTGCTTGTGAATGGTTGCCAATGTTTAAATCTCCCCTCAGTTTGAAATTTTAAATAAATACCTCTTAATAATCATCTCATCCTGAGGCGGAGTCATGTGTCTCTCACCAGGTAAATGATTTCTAATGTAAGCTTGTGTTCTCAAACGTTTCAAACCTGAGTGTCTAAACCTGAACCCTTCTCCCTCTCAAAATACAAGGACAGTTATGGAGAAATACAGATCATGAATAGCTGCATGGTTTCCTTCAGCCAGTGGGATATCTAGTCACATCTTCTGTTTGGTAGGTACCGGCAAGCACTTATTTTTCTCTGATGGACTGAACAAGTGGATATTGAAACAGACATTTCTTTGTTTCTGTAGCATTTATAGCACAGATCTAAACTTATGTTAGTGCATTGTCACGGTTGAAGGATGTTGTAGAGGTGCTGTAGAGATCTCACTGGGGTCTAGGCTGTTCAGAAGACCAAATTCAATTTCTCAGAAATTAAAATAACCAGTGAATTAACTAGTAAAATTTTGCTGTAGACAAGGGCCAGATGACATCAGAAAGTTGTGGGGTTTTTTTTACAGTGGTTTGGTGAATCTTGGACACTTAAGACTCACGTATACATAAAGATCAGATGTCTTTACCTATTATCCAGAATGACTAATAACTGTGCCCATACTGTTGCAGATATAATTGATGCCTGGATCATATTTATGTAAGAGCTGCTGTCATGCTTCATTCCCATTTCAATATGTCTGTCTTCATTTTGGCGATGAGTTGGAGTCAGCACAAGCAAATCATTAGCTTCCCTTAAAGTACCTACAAACGAATCACGATGTCTGATGTTTTCACTGGGGAAATGTTACGGGTGTACTCTAGCTCATGTAGCCTGATTCTGCCAACTATTGAGATGGGAGCCAGTGTATGTGCTGTGCAAATTTGTAGGAGAAAGGTCCTCTTTGGAGGAGACTCAGGCAGGTGGAGGGGGCATCTCATCATGGGGCATCTGGAAAAGAGGATACCAAAGAGTTGCCACTTGTGCCTAACTTAGATGCTCAGGTTTCTGAAACTCCCATGGATATTTCACTACAAAGAACCCCTTTGGCAAATATCTCTGTACTTCAAGCTGTGGTCCAGAAGTTTGTGATATATGTCTGACAGACATGGAAATACTCCAGGAGATGCTCAGGGACAAGTTATGTTTTATTATTACACATGTTTAGTGATTTACTGGATTAAATTTCAGGTTCAGATTAGATGTTAAGAAAAAAATTTTTACTGAAGGAGTTTTGGGACCTGGAACAGGCTGCCCAGGGAGGGGGTTGAGTCACCTTCCCTGGATGTGTTTAAAAAAGGGGTAGATGAGGTACTTAGGGATATGGTTTAGCACAGGACAGGTACGGTTGGACTTGATGATTTTAAAGGTCCTTTCCAACCTTGTAATTCTGTGAAATGCTTAAAAGCTATTTGCTCCGCAGCAAGTAGGTGGCCAGTGTGAGATGTTCAGAGTGGGACACAGGCAAACGTGCATTAGGTACATGCCTATGGGCTTTCTTGATTGCTTTTGTGTGCACACACATATTATATATAGTATTCTGTCTACATAAAGAATTTAATTGTTTATAAAACTTGTACTGGTCTCTACAAGTGTAGAGGTGCAAGGCTGTATTGTTAACTCAGGTTGATTGTTTCCAAACAGCTAGTTACAGAGGTGACCATCAATTTAACAGAAGTTGCACTAATTTAAAAATTGTCTTAAAATATAGTAAATGACTCAATGACTCATTAAATCAATTTAAAAATTGACTTAAAGTACAGTAAGTGACTCATTATATTAAGCTATAGAAAGACACCCAATAAAAAGAAGGGGAAAAAAGAAAACCCTGGCGGGAAGTTGTAGCTTAGTATCCTGATGTATTTTTGTTCAGACTAAAATGGTCTGATTACCAAAAGTATATGTAAGGACATCTACCCGAGTATTACAAAATACGCAGCTAAGAAAAGTACCACCGTAAAGCAAGGTGCCAACCACCACTGAAATATTTCCCTGGTATTTCGCTGGTTTTTGTATCAATAAATGAAACTTACAATAATGCTTTAGCTGGGAGATGTTTAGTTGCATACCTGGATACTATTAATTTACTAATATTGAGTAACTGTTCTATATGTCCCAAGCTTTGTTGAACATAATGTCTATATGTTAAACAGTTTTCTATGGTATTTAAAAATTGACATTTCAAAGAGTGTAATAGCATAATGAAATGTAAACTGAAAACAGGAATGAGTTAATTAGACTAATGATCCCTTGACTCCTTTATTAGCCAGCTCTTTAGAAATTGGGATTAGCTTTGTTTTCTCTGCTGAATAAAGACAGGAAGGATGATGTTGATTCTAGTAAATGACAGCACCAGAAGAAATGAGTGTTTTCCTCTTCGTTTTAGGTTTCATCATTTAAGATAATCTAGCCTTCCTGCGTGCATACCTAATTTTATTACACTTTGAGTTCAGCTCAGATTGGGAGAGAGAAATTAGCAAAATACTGTAGGAATGCCTACCGATTCCATGTTGTGATTTCAAAGGTGACCCACTCGATGTCATTTCTGGACTTGAAACTTCACCATTCCTTGTGCGCACCTGGAGTAGACTGGGCTTGAATTTAGAGAGAGCCTTCAGAAAAGGCAAGCTTGACAACTTTTTGATGTAGGTTTTTCAAGCACTTAATTTCCCCTCTTTGTAAGAGAGTGATTTACGCATCTCTCTTGCTTTTAAGGGCTATCAAGAACCACGAGAATTATCTCTATAGTGGTTGAAACCAAGTGTGCACAGGGAAACAAATCGGGTTTACGACAAATAGGAGGATTCGTAAGTCAGCAGCTGTTAGCGAAACAACATCATTAAAACTTCCAGCGATACCAGACCTTGCTCTCTGGAGTCGCTCAGGCCAAGCAAAACCTTAGATAAAGTGCTGAATTATAGGCAGGAAAAAGAAAAACGGAATCTAAATTGGTAGGAATTAGTGATGATTCACTAAGCTAATTTCTGCCCTCTGTTACCCTCGTGTGACGGCGTTGCAGCACGTGGAAAGGAGCTGGGATGAGAGAGGGCAGAATGGGGAGCGGCTGACAGCTAGCTTTTAAGTTCGGATTCTTTCTGGTAGATCTTTATCCTGCAAAGTAATGAGCTCCTCAGCTTCCCCCGAAACCTATAGGTATAGAGGGCACCCGGTGCCCTGCAGGATCAGCTCTTTAACGAATGCCTCAGGAATACAAAATTTATCACACAAATGAGGCGACAGAGAGGAGGTGGCAGCAGCTGAGTTATGAAGCTTTTTCCTCACAAGCAGGGTTCGTTTGCTATCCTGCATGCCCTCGTTAAGTGTTCTTTGAGCACCGCGCTGAAGCAGAAGTAATGGTGTCATTTGTTTGTAGCTCAGTCATTTTCTGGAGGGTGTTTTTGAAGAGGTGTGGCGGAGCAGTTTGGGGTTTGCAGGACAGCACCCAGCATGCTCGGGCTACTGCAGTAACTCTTCTCCTTTCTGGAAAGGAGCACCTGGTACCCATGGAGTGCCATCGGTTGTTTCGTAGGTGCTAGTCGGTGGCTCTTTGGTATGAGATTGGCTTGGCGCTTAATTTTACCGCACTCCAGGCAGAGGGTGCAGCCTGCGTGCCGCACGCGGAAGCGTTGAGCGTTCCTTGTAGTCCAACACAGTGCCTGACCTTGCAGCTCAGTATTAATCTGAAGTAGTGGAATTAAAATTTTCCATTCTTTTGCATTGTCATGCCTCACATTGATAAGCACAAAGAAATGTAAATAAAAAAGACCTATTTCACAACCCTAGCTACAACCTTTTTGTTTTATGACAAAAGACAGTTAATTAGCATACTAGCAGTAAGCAGCCTTCCCAAACTCATGCTAATTATGTATTCTGTTGACCGTGACTCCAGTCATAAGGTAATTGGCTTGCAGCAACATGACATTTCAAATCATCTCTTGAAATTACATCAAAAAGCCAGCCTGTTTTGTTTTGATAGGGGAACAATCAATTTGATAAGTGGTAACACAGCTCATTGTTTCACATTAATTAGACTAATTGCAGCATGTTAGCCTCTGAAATAGACAGAACTTGGAGAAGACAAAGGCTGTGGCCTTTAGCATGCAGTGCATGTGGTGGTTCCACTTGCTTGCACATACTGTAGGCAGAAAACAGAGTTGTTAGGATTCAGCCTTGCAGGAGTCTGAGTGTTAACAGTGGTTTGATGTGTTATGTTTAATCCACTGGCTTTCAATTATAAGATACAAGTTCAAAAAATCCCAGAGAAAGGAGGGAGGGGAGACATTTCAATATTAATGGTGCCAAAGTCTTTTGTTATCGTTAGTTTTCTGTCTTCTGAAAGATGAAATAAGATCTGGCCACAGGATCTCTTTAGATATTTGTGGACTATAAGGTCCTACTTCGAGGAGGCTTCACTTCCATTCTTGCTTTTTCTGCTCATCCCACTAATGTTTATTTCTTAGTATGCTTTAGAGTTTGGCTATTTTATTTTGTCTTTTATATTCACTGAAGAATAACGTATATATGAAAAAAAAAATTAGTGGATGAATTACTGAAGGCAGATAGGAGAGATTCATAACCCACCCACGTGTTTCTAATTTAGAGCATCTTTGTCTGCTATGGAGATTACCAATTGTACTTAGCTCAGTGATGAATTTTATGATCAAGCTATGTCATCTGTAGATTGACATGACCAAATGGATTTTGCTTGTGACCTAATTGAAATGTAAAATGAAGTTTTAAGAGATGAAAAGTTTAAGGGGTTATTTCAGTCCGCAAGCGAGGCTAACTTCATTGCTGTTCGCAGCTTTGGGACAGTGTTTCTTGCATGTCAAACCCAACACCACCAGATACGTATGAGTATACTCTTTGACCAGTATGTTGCTAGTATGTTTGATAAACTGCGTCCTGTTAGCAATTCCTCTGAGACTTGAAAAGCATTAGAGACTAGATGGCAAAACTGTGTGAATGTTGATGAAATCATATGTGTAAGACCAACTCTGACTTCTCCTCTACAGTTCTCTAGTCCACCTAGGTTTAAACTGAAGTACCACTGGAATATTTTACCTCTTAATTATCTCTATTCAACAAAAAGTATACTCAGTTTAAAAAATAAAATGAAAGTTAAGAAAACAGACAGATGGGGAGTGGAGCAATCATTCATAAACAATGTGGAATTGCTTACACAAAGACTGTAATTCTTTTTCACTCTCCATAGAAAATAAGATATTTTTTTTTTCCAAATGAGGCAAGGAGATTTAGGTGTCTGTGTGTTTCTGCTGGGTGCAAACTTCACTTGTACATTTTTGTTTCTGATATCCATCCCAATCATTGGGTGCTTAGACAGCAAAAACCTTTGGGGCAGAGATTTTGTTAAATTCGCCTGTAATCTGTTGGGAGAAGTGTAATTTCATTTAAATCAAAGAATTTGTTCCAACAGCTTAACGTTATCATTGCTCGTGGAAGCGATATTTTTATTAGTTTTGCTTATGCTTTATGTTGGCCCCTTAGCAAATGGTCATAAACTCTGTTTTAAATCCTGCTACCAGTGACTTCATACTGCTGATTTATTTCTATCATTTACTGGCAAGAATACATTTTAAAAAATGTATTCTAAGCAGTTCCTTCCTCTCTACCTCCTCTCTTCTGTGCCTCCCTTTGCTTTCCTTCTCCTTCCCCATTTAAATTGCCTTTCATTGAGCTTAAAATTATGCCCAGATTAGCGATGTAACTACCCTAATGTGCCGCTCTTAATAAAAAGTCCTGGGTTTATACAGGAGGTGAATTGGAAAGAAGCAGAAGATTGAAGCCTTTTAGCATTCAGCTTAAGTGCTGGTTCCACTTGCCTGAGCACAAGCTGGAAACGGCGTTGTTAGGATGCAAGCCTGCACCCTTGCTGTCACTGCTGGTCCTTGTGTAGTCAGGTTCCTGCTTGGAGCAGAGCAAATCTTTGCTCAGTTAAGCGAGCGTCAGTCACAGGCAAGGTTGGCTGCCAGCCCAGAGTTGTTAGACTTTTCCGTGCTACACCTGAATGAGATATTGAGGAGACCTGGCTACCTAAACAGAGTCGAGAAGCACTAGATAAAAAAAAAAAAAAAAAATTAAATTGTCACGGGGATGACAGAATAATTTTGAGAATATAACTTGCACTTCCAGTGCTCACTTGGGAGGCTTGCAGTAAGGAACCTGCATTGCCTGCTCTGTGACACATCCTGTGTGATCTTGTTTAAATACCTTTCTCTGTTGTCTTGATATCCAAGACCAGAAGGCAATGCTGGCTTCTGAGTGAGAAGCAGGGGCATGGGTAAATCACAGCTTAGCAAGCTGAAACACACTGATACCATACTGCAAGGGGCTGAGCTCTTTCAAAGGTGCAAAGTAACTGGTTCTGGCTCACATTAGTAGTGGGCACTCAGCTACTTGTAGGATTGGGCTTTTAAGTTGCTTGGTTATTATCCAGCCAGAATTGACAGGATCATCTTACGGTGGAAAAGGAATAGTGAAAAAGTTGCAAAGTTTTGGGTTGCATGAAGATGCTGGCAGTGGGTATTCTGCACAGAGAGTAGAGGAAAATCAGGGACAGGGTAAAAAGAGATAAAATAGGTGTAGTTTTTAAATAGGAATTGCTGGCAGAGCTATTAATCACACAAGTCTTTGAGCGCTAAGGGTTGCGTGAGTGGAGCTAATACAAAGAGAGAGATACTTTGCTGATATCTTGAAATACGCTACTAAAAGCAACAAGCAAAATTAAAAGAAGATAATGTCTGAACAGATTAATGACATGCAACAATAATTAAAAAAACCCCCGAACCTAAAGACAAAACCCAAGTACCTCCAAAAATCCAAATCCTCAGGTGTGACTGTTGTTTCGTGTGGGCTAGCCTTCTAATAATCAGTTTTGCAAGTTGCTAGTCTTGTCGTACAGTCCCAGCTCTGACTCTGACCTCATTTACACTGGTACAAATGAGTCAACACTTCTGCTCTTTCTCTGGCTATACGCTGCAACTGTGACTAGAACATAGACTCTGCTTGGGTTGTCTGGGGTGGGGGGGATTTAGCAGGAGGTTTCACAGTGTCTCTAAAGCGGGTTAGCAAAGGAAGGGTTTTTTTCATTGCTGTCTAAGGTAGGCCACCACCTGCTCTTTGAGGACTGCCAGCTAAATGGGGACTTGCTGCAGATAGAGGCTTCTTGTCTGAGGAGAAGTATCAAGCATCTGTGAATGTAAGAGACAGACTTCAGACTAAATCTTATCGTATTTCTTTTCAAAATATGCCATCTTTGAAATTATGTCATTATTGCAGTCAATAGCAGGTTTAGGACTTTGCGAAGGGAATAATCTTTCCTATACATTGGATGATACTTTTTAAAGTCCTTTTCTTGCTTATTTTCTTGCTGACCTTCCACCTCTAATGCTCAATTGCACTTGTTTAATGAAAGAAAGCAAATCTAAATTCTTCACGGACTTGGACTTGTGAAACAAGCAGGGTTTTCAGTGAAGCCTTCCGAAGCTATAAATCAGTGTAAAATTTAGCTCATATTGCATTCTCATTGGAAATGAGTTATATGATAATTTATGTTGAGCTGATCATAACTAAGCACCTCATAGTGGTGTCCTTCAAAAAATTTTAATCAAGATTGTCTTTCTCTCTCCACCTCTCTTGGTGCAATTTCAAGAGGTTTATTTGCATGTCAATCTGCACGTGTTACTGAAGTTATTCCACTGAAGCAAGCACAACATCTTGGCTGCATACCTGTTTTAGAGCTGCATAATGGTGTGTGACTCTATTTCTAATTTGTGCTAGTGAACAAGTCAGGCCCTTAATTCTCTTAAGTCCTGAAAATACACCGATTTTTCAAGTGCCCATCAGATCTGTTTTCCAAGTCTCTTTGCTCTTCACAGTGACTGTGCAATGAACAACATAGGGGAAGAAACTTCATCCTATTAAAATCACTGAGGTGGTCCAACTTGTACTTTAAGATCTATGTTAAAAGGTGTTTCTCATGATGTTTGTGTATTTTCTCTTGAGGTTTTTCCCCTGGGTTTTTTTGTTTGGTTGGTTTTTTGGTTTTTGGTTTTTGGGGGTGTTTTTGTACAGTGAACAGCAAAGGGTTCCAAAGAGGTGTCTTGGGCAGAAATACCAGGAGAATCCTCTTCAGGGTGAACTTGCCAAAAGCTCTTTACATCAAGGACCATCTTATTTTATTGTACTTAAACAGTCTGTGACATGATGGGGTTCTGCAGTGAGGACAGAGTTGCCCATAATTGGTGATAATAAACAGTGTCCCACCTAAGCATATATAATTGAGATGAACAGGGTAGGGAGAGGTATGCTGGTAAGAGTGGGTGTGTGTTGATTTCTCACACGGGCTTTTTTCTTTTTCGTAATTAAAGGCTTATGTTATGAAGTTACACATGGGAGGACTCCTGGTAGAATCCTAGAAAGGATAAACAAGTTTTAAACAGATTGTGAATGGATATTGAAGACAAAGGTTATGAGTTATGACTGGAGAAGTTTGCCTTGAAACCCATCAGAGCATATCTTTAGTTAAACCAAAGCTTTAAGCTCACTACATGTCAAGTTTGATGGCCAAGATGTAAGTAGCTTTTATGCCGTGGTGGAGTGCACTTTTTCGGGATTTGTTGAGGAGTGACTGCAGTGGAGGAGTCAGAAAACTGAGGTACAGAAAACATACTTGGAGCTGTGGCTGCAGCAGATAAAATGAGCTGGGGAAACTGAGACAAGTGATGCTGAGAGACTGTGGCGGTTGAGATGTTGGTTCTTTGGCAGATGCCTTGGAATTTGCTCTGTATGAATATGTCAGGAGATGCTCAGCACGTTTGCCCCTAGATCCTGCTACATCAGCAGTCACTACCAGACTTCAGGTTTCATAAGTCTCATAAAATTAATGGAGATATTGCCACAAACCACTCTTTCTCTTTCCCACCCTTTGCTACCTGTCACCTGTCTGGGGGCTTTGTTTTTTTTCTCCTCCTAGTAAACATTAAAAGTTGAGGTGTTTCCAAATTATCTTTTCCTTCCCACCAGTCACTTCTGGCTATGTTCCAAAGAGGAAGAGCAGATGACAGGTTTTCATTGGTCACTTAATTTTCTGCGTCTATTGGTTTTTATGACTTCCAAATTCATATTTTTGTGTGCTTAGGGGCTCTTGTGACAAGGTGCTAACAGGTTCCTGGCTGGGCAAGCACCTGTGTCAGAAAGTGTTTCATTGTGACCCTTATTTTTCCAGCTCTGACTGCTCGTATTAGCTTGCATATACACCTTTATTGCAACTCCCGGTGTACTTCTGTCTGGGGTTGTGGACCCCGGTTGCAGACCTATAATCTGCATGTCCAAAGGAAGCTGTTAATTTTACTGCAGAGGGAAAATGGGAGTTTCAAATGAGAGTTCACTTGTACATATGCTTGAGAGACGAGAAATCTGAGATGCAGAAAAGATTCAGAGCACTGACCTATCCAGGGATTTTCATCATATGATCTGGGAAGTTCTGCAAGGTGGGCTGTGGGTAGCTGGTGGGTATCATGCTGCTGTAAGATCTCATTTCCAACTGTTACGCTGCATGAAACAGTAGATAACAGTACCCTACATGGTTTCCTAATGAAGTACTTCCAAATGAACTCGTCATAGCTGCACCAGCCTTACAATGTGAAAGTGAAGAGAAATGGTGTCTGTGGCTTTAAAAATGAAGCAAAGGATCTGCAAGATTATTAGACTGTTATCTGCATTAAGAAGACCTTAAGTCCTTTAAGGATAGTGTGTCTAAACTTGCGTGCCAATTGCAGCAATGAATATCTTCTGTTTCTGAAAAAGAAGGAAAACAATTAGCTATTCTTGCTTACTTTGCTGCTGTTTCTTCTAATACAAATTATTTCTTGATGACCTGCTGTATTTTGGACAAAATATTGTTTTCTTGCCTTATGTCTATGCAATAATTTAGCTTTTTATTCCAGTTCAAATCAGTACAAAATTTGTTGCAGGTTTTTGACCACTGTAGTGCTACCGGCAAGTAAATTCAGTCCAAGACTTACATTGCATGCTGCCCTTTGTCCTGGGGAGCAGCTTCTTTAGCATAGCTGTCATCAGCTCTTTTAATGGAAAATTATTAGACTTTTTAATGCTTCCTAGTTTGCTCTTCCATGTTGGCTTGCCTTCTACACCTTTCCAAAATTAAAGATGTAGCTGATGAACTTCTGTCGGGAGGGTGGGGTAGGGGGAAGGTATGGCAGGTTTGGGTCCACTAAAACCAAAAGTAGATTTAGAAATGTGTTTAGTTAATGGACCTTCCAAAACGAAAAATCTGTGTGCATACAAAAAAGACCTTAACTTCCAAGTTTGCAAGATAAGGTAAGAACAATAGAAAGTGCATCCTGGAATAGTTCAAATACTTTTTGTATATTAGCTTATGCAGTCATGTTATGACACAGCCAAGTATAGAGGAACAAGATATATAAATGAGGCTTTATGACACAAATGTGCATATGAAATGCAGGACAGACTGAATTCAAAGTCAATTCCCTATTGTGGAACCTGCCTTTAATGCCGAACTTGCGGTATTTTCCATTATGCTCAAAAGACAAAGACTATATTGTGCTACAAAAAACCTATTATGTCTAAGCCTATATAAATTTAAATATATATATTTTCTACACCTTTTTCCAGACAGATTAGCAGAAACTATCCTGGATGTGTTTATCCATTCCAAGTGATAGACAACTTTGGTGATTTTTAGCTGATCTATAACCATTTTTCCTAAAAGGAAAAAGTCCCAATTCTTTAAAAACCAAATGTGTCTATGACCAGTGCTGGTCAGATGATGATGTATAGATGGTTTTGTTTCCCCTGCATGAGGAAAAAGAGAGATGATTTTTGTTGGAATTTTCTGTCTTTCTGGGTTTTTTTTCAAATATTATTTCATTGGACATTGGTCTTATAATTCAGCAGTGTATTATAAAGCTTGTCCCCTTAGAAGCCTTCCATCTACCCTGGCTAATAACAATGACAATGCATTGGGAATTCATTTAACACACTGGCTGGACTGCAAGCTGTGCCCTGCTCATGCCGCTGGGAGAGCAGCTGCCAAGGAGTCTTTTGAGACCCTTAGAACCGGTTTGTCCTCCATCCCGGCACTGCTGTACTTTGGAGCAACTTCAGGGCTTCTCAGTATTTGTTGTTGCATGTCTCTACGTGATACTCACAAAACCATCAAATTACAGGGAAAATGGGTTTCAGTGCCCACAGCCCACCCCCAGCACTGTGCTGAGGAAGGAAGTGAGGTTTGAATCTTGCACCATAGAGTCCTTGTAATCTGTTGTCCCCACAACCAAATTTACCTTCCAGATATGCTGCTGTTGAGAATTTGAGTAATTCAATGTCATCAATTAAGTTATTCTAGAATTACTCCACTGTAGCTGAGAACAAAATTAAGCCTCTAGTCTGTTCTGGGAAATTAGACAGATATGTTTTTTTCTAAGTGGTTTCTAATACATTTCATTAGGAAATTATTTGATGAATGTCATTTAGGCATTGGGGATTGGTATAGCGTCTGGGGTTTGAACAGGCTGACAGTTTGTAGCTGGCCATAAGGAAATGAAAGGCTAATATCTTCACAGAACATTTCAATATTTTTAATCTTTTCTTTTTTTCCCCACACACTGAATACTTCAAAGATGTCATAAAGACGTGGAATAGGAGATTCATTCCTAAGGACCTGGGAGTGCTCCAACTTATTTTCCTAAATGAGCTTGGCTATCTTAAACCTCAGCCCTCTCACGGTATTAGTTTGTACCTGTGTCAGTTGTTGTAATTTTTACAAGTAAGCAGTCTGCAAGCGAGAGGCAGACGTTCAAATATACTTTTCTTAAATTGCATGAGAAAAAAAAAAAAAAAAAATCACCTAGAAGTTGTTCCGCTGTGACTTCACAGTTTCTAAGGTACCAGAAAAACTTTATGCTAAAGCTGATGCAATATTCTTGGCTGCAGAACAATTTATCTGAGTTCACTGGGAACCTGAAGGGAGGTGAATCCACCAAGGTCGGTGGCATGATTATATAATTTTTGCGTTGTGAATAAACAGATGTTCACTTTCATGAGTATTCACACCTATGGTACTGGACATTAGGTGAAGTATCCCAGCCTACTGATGCATCTAAAGCAGGTTTGTTGCTGCCAAAGACATGGAAAATTTTTTAAAATCCTGTTGTGTGCTGACCTGAGTGCTGAATATAATTTGCTTTTGTCTACTTTGAATCCCTTTTCACTCATGTTTGCTGTAGAGGACTAGACCTGTCTCTTGGTTAAAATTTTGGGCTTTTTTAAAAAAAAAAATAGTGGGGTAATTTAATTTTTTACAAAGACACGTGAAATCTGGCCCACTGGACTTCTGTTGATTCCTCAAGCTCAAGCTCAAGCTTTATTAAAGGGTGTAATTAAAAATTACTGGCTTTACACAGGAAACAAAACAGCTACTCATCCAGAAGTAGTCCTTGAATTGTACTTTGGGCCATTTTTAGAGATAGTGTTATTTAAGACTGCATACTAACTTAATCTTTTTTCCCTACTGTTGTGTCAGGTTTTCTGGTTTTTCCAGTTACTCTACATCATTCTGATACACAACAAAGCAAACCTATTTTGGCTGGTTATGTGCCCATGTACGCTGCCAGAACAATGCTAAACTACTGAAGTGTGCCTGTAACTTTGGAGTAATGAATTCTTACTGCTTTTAAAGCATGAACTCTTCCCTTGTCTTGGCTATTTCTCTTCTTTTAACTCCTCTCTTCTGCCATTCTGATCTCAGCTCAGGATCAGGGCATGCAAGAAAGTTTGAGAGAGCATGTTGGTCAGTTTGTCTGTCCATTCTCTGTCTTGTGGTGTAAACTATATTTTCTGTAATCTCAATCATAACTTGTTAGCAGCATGAAGCATCTTTTCAGCTGCACACAGAAACTTACCTGCCTGGCCTCTTTGGCCGCTACATTACAATGACAAGGGCAGGATAACAGTAAGAGAATAACAAGAGATAAATAAGTGGAGGATCCTTTTCCACATATGAGATATTTTTATGTCTTTGTCTCGAGATGCAAATGTTAGCCTGACAGTGGTCGAAGAGAAATGTCAAGATAGAAAATGGAAAAGTTGAGAGTATTTATAGTGTTGGTACGTCAATCTCTTACACACCCTGTGTAAAGCCAAGAGAGTTCAAGCCTATTAACTGAAGACTTTAAATTGTGTTAATAAATGTCAGTATAATCCAGTGCAGTTAGAGTCTAACCACACCTGTATGAATATCTTCAGCTATGCTTAATCCATTTCTTACAAGAAAAACCCCACCCTTTGCATTTTTATTGGAGCACTTTGCCTTACTCTGTGCTTTTAGTGTTCCTTCAGTCACTGCGATTTTATGTAATTCCCAATAGCACCTGGACACTTGTCTGCAGGACCTTCTACTTAATGTTCATAGTGAGCTTCTCCAAACAAAGTGGACACACTATGTTTTAAGAAAAAGGTTTTCTTAAAGCTTAATGAGGTTCAACAACAAATATAAGTTGGGGAAACAACTTTTCCTTCCTTTGAAAAAGTAGGAAAAACAAAAAGATTGTTTGTCCAGCCAGAGCCTTTTTAGAAGTATGTCATGGAGCTGCAGAAGGAAGAATTAGAGAGGAAAAATAGTAATATGTGATATTCCTAAATCCTTGTATCAAAGAATCTAGATCATTTTAGACATGTGTAAATGGTAAAGTCCCATTTGGGACTGGAATGGAGAGGTGGGAAGATTAAGGGACTGTGAATGGGACCCTAGAGACACTCACTTGTAAAATCAAGAACAAAAAACCAAAATCCTCATTCATCTTCTGTTCTGACCCATTTACTGTGTTGTTGCAAACAGAGTGAAATAACTCTGAACGTGATGTCTAAACCAATTTTGCTGAGGAGAAACGAGCCCAACTTAAATCTGCCCATAGCTAAGTGAATTATTTCCTTTTTTTTTTTTTGACTGTGACAGTTATCTTGAAATAGCCCTTTGATTAAATCCTCTCCTCTTTCAAGTACTTGGAAAAACTCCTACGATGAGATTCATTTCACCTAACTTTAGATACCTCTACTGTAAACTTCTATATCCGAGCTCCCATCCTGGACGCTCTTTATAGCTGGTGGAGAGAAATGGGGCCTTCTAGGGTACGATTCCTCTTTCTTGTTTCAGATGACTACTTTAGAAGCGAGAGATTCAACACTGTAAGTACCTGCCTCTCTGCCAGCTTTAAAGATGAGCAACTTTGGCAGCATTGCGTTTGTGTAGTTAGAAGCAGCCCACCTGTTGTGACTTCAGAGGGGATTTGTACTCATTTTTTTATTTGGGAAGACATCACTGGCTGTGTGTGGGTAAAGCTGAGGTTCTTGCAGATTGACAGTATGATTTGGTTATGCTCTCAGCTGCTTTCACACCGCTCTAGTCTCAAGAATTCCACTGCATGAAATACTGCTGGGATTATATATAGAATGTTTAAGCTTACTCTCAAAGGTACTGCTCCTCTGTACCTTTGATATCTTTGTTCCTTTTCAAAAATCTCAGGTGAATGTTATGAATCTGTGGGCTCACTTATTCACCCCAAAACATTCAGGCAAAATTTTAAGAATATGTTCAGAGGAATATTAGAAGAAAACAAGTTACTCTGACCTCTCTTATTGTAGGAGTATTCTTGCCATACCTAGTTTAGGACAGCGATGAACCAAGGGAGAAACAGGCATTGGCCTTAATGCAAAATGGAAGGTTTGGGAACTAATGTGCAATTGCTATGTGGAGATAAAGTATAACACTGGAAGCATGCTGAGCAGCAGTCACTGTGTGTCTGTTCCCTTTGCTGAGCTTTATCATAGTGTCTTGTGAAACAAATTCCCACTTAGAGTTGGGAAATTGCAATTTGGTGCTGTTTGTTTTTTAGTGAAAAAGATGCTGCAAGTGCTGTTTAGGTGCTTTCACTTATTGTGTTGTGATTTGGCCTTTTTTAGGATATGTTCCTTAGAATAGGTTGTTTGTACAGGGAGTGAATAAAATCAAAGTAAAAATTTGTATTTAAAATATTCTGGTATGTTGTGATTTGTTGTTTTATATGTCGAGGGAATTTGTGGCATAATTCCTTAATTCTCTGGGGAGTGGGTACGTTTCAGAGCCTGTTGTTTTCTTGGAGGGTGGGTGTGATTGCATGGAGGTTGATGCTGGTCTCCCTGACATCATGGTCCCTGCAGAGCTGAGATTAGGGCTGAAAACACCAGCCTTGGTGAATGGGACGTCGTCTTGGTTTGGAGAATATAAGTCAGCATAGCTTGGCTGCAGGACTTGCATGATCATTGACAGTCCGGACCACTGTACTTTGAGGTAGTTTACTCTTCTGGATGTTAAGTAGTGGAGATGATTGACTTTAAAGAAGCAGTTTCTCTGTAGCTGAAGTGTGTGCATGGAAGCACAGCAGAGGAACCCATTGTGTTCATGGAAGGATTTGATGTGTGGGTGGGAAGAGGAAATTGAAGTCATGAGAGGGTCATAACAAGACAGGGACTGTAGGAGGAAAGCAGGAGAGAAGGTAGGCTGGCAAATAATGAAGGAAGAAAGACTATTTAAGTTGTCTTCAATTCCTTGGAACCTCAAGGATGGAAGGTCGTTCTGTCCATTTACATACATATAAATCCAGAATATTGCTGCTGTCTTTATGTTATACTGATGTGTGATTGGAGCCAATGAGACTGGGGCGGACATTGTTTTGTCCCTTGAAAAAGGAATACTGAGGTCACTTTTAATATCTTTTTATAGTCAACCACCATGTTGTTCTGAAGGTATCCAAAAGAAACTTCACCACTTTTTTTTTTTTTCTTGTAATAGTTGGAAAATAACATGTTTTATAAGAAGATCCATGTAGAGGAGGGATGGGGGAAAAAAAAGGACTTGGTAATAATGGCAGGTTCATGTGTTTTGTATGTTTGCAAGGGAGTAAAATAATAATCTAGCTTTGTGTATCCCTAAAAAGGAAATTGATTATTTACAGATGAAACAACTCTCACATATTTTAGTTATATTAGAACAGATAAGAATGGTTTTAGTTTCTATTTGAAGTGCTTTAAAATTTTCTCAAGATCAGTTGTGTTGCAGTGGTTTAAAATGCTATATTATTGGTACCCTGTGTGATACCCTTGTGTCCCTTCAGCTCTGTCAGTCTTCCCCTGTCTTCCTCCCATAAAAATGTCTACCTGTGCTTTTGCTTCAGCGGTGTTACTTAGCAATTTATTTCCTAGAAGTAACACATCTGTCTGTACCTAATCCAAAGGCAAGCGAAGATGAGGGAATGTTTTCCCTTCAGATCAGTGGATTTTAGATGCAACCCTCAATAGATGATTATCAGATTCTGAAATTCACATCTGAATAAAGTGGGCTGTGTGTGTATGTATGCAGAAATGCTTTCTTTAGCCTAAGGGATGGCAGCCAATACAGAAAGTGAGATGAAAACTGTATTTTTGCAGAATGGAGATTTCATTTTAACTAAGTATTTTTCTTTTCCCTTTATTATTCTCTTCTCTGTTTGAAAAAATGTTAAACACGTTGAGTCAGGGAGACATTCCCGTGCTGCATTAGAATAGCCATCAACGTCAGCCGAGACCATTTGGATCATGTCACTTGTCCTAAAGTGTGTAGCTGTTTTTAAAGAAAGAACATGTCATGTTCTGTACAGGGATCTTTAATGCATGAAACTTGTTTGAAGCAATAATAAATCAAGTCCTTGCTGCTAAAACCAGTGTCTGATTTTCCCTCGTGACAATCTCTATCTTTCCATGTGTAAAAGCTGAGACAATAGCAAGAGCAATTCTGCACCCAGAAGTATTGGAAAAAATTTTGATCACAACTAGCTAAATACATAAATCTAGCAAAATAAAGAACTGAGATATAAATGTCCTATGCATTTGACACGATGTTTAATAAAGTCCTTTCTTTCTACAGCCATTGTTATAGAAGGTTGCAAGCTGTGTAGAGATATTTTCATTGCTCTATTGAGTAGGCAGTTCTGCAGACATTTTTCTCACCTCTCCAAAAAAGTGGAATAATTAGGACCAAGTACAGTGTTTGAGACTTATTTGCTCATCATTATCCACTCCTTTACATGTTAGTTCTATTAGATTCAAACCTGTTACTGGCCACGTAAAGAAAGATCAAGCTTTTGCACCTTTTTACTAATTACTTCTTTTTACTGTGTGTAGGCATAACTTATACAAGCAAAGGAAACCTAAATACAAATCTATTTAAATTAACCTGAAGTAGTTCAGAGTTGCAGGCTATTTTAGCAGTTAGACTTAGTTTCAAAAGCCCTGTGAAAAGATGACAGAATTCTCAGTCCTGGCAAACGTTATTACTGTCTGCAATGTATAGTAGTGTAATCATAATTACAGATCCCTATTTGGGCTTCAACTGGGGCTGAAGTTTAATCAGACAAAGGATTGAAGAGTCTGATTGTAAAATGCCTTGCTCATTCCTCCACTTCAGATTTGCTGGGTTTGCATCTGGGCAATAAATTATGAGTAAGAAAATGTTTCATTTATAGAAAGAAAAAAAAAAAAAACCCACCGCAGCACAACCACCAAACCTCAAAGCAGGTTGGTGAAGGGTATCGGTGGCAGCACTGAGGGCTGGAGCCTGTGTAATAGGAGTTGGCTGTGTCCAGAAGCAGAGCCTGGCCAGGGCACCTCCCGAACCAAGCAAGCTGTCCCAGGATTGTTCAGGGAGCACTGTGTCAGTGCCCACTCACTCCTCCCCTGAGAATATCAACAAATATGCCAAGTGGTGCCAGCTGGAATTATGTTTGCTTTTTAAGTATCTGAGGGCTCCAGCCCACTAGAGACCACGGAGAGACCAGAAGCGCGTTTTGCATAGGCTGGGGTTCGCATGGCAGGCTCTAATGACTTTGATTACATCAAGAACAAACCTGACTTCAACCAGCGACCTTGAGCTGAAAAACTTTAGCCTTTATCAGCACTCCGAACCACAAAGTTGCTTTGTATGGTTTTGAGTGTTTTTACTTATGTAGATTGGTTGGTTTGTTTTTTTAATCTGGTGCAGCATAGTAGAGGTAACCAACAGTTTGTTATAAAACCAAGTGCTCCGTTGACCTTTTTCCTTCCAGGCCAAGCACAGTAGCAACCTGAGGTAGCCATCGCTTGTTCGTTGTTCCACTCATGCAGAAGAACTTCCAGGTTCCAACAGCTCAGCTCTGAGGAGCAAACCTGAACATGGAGGCATAACATGGGAAGTGTTATGATTTGTTGCCATGATGACAGTGTCAACTTAACTACAGCTGACAAACAGTTTTTAAATAGAACATTTCAATTCATTATAGTATTCTCCATCTGGTTTTTTTCACTGTCTGCATACATGCAAAACATCTGAGAAATGCTACCACAATGGTTTAGTTTACTTATCTTGCCACTAACGTTAATTAGTAGTTTAGGGAGCAAGTAAAATGATGAAATTCCCCCTTCAGTAAAGGACACAATTTTATTTCTTCAATGAAAGATGCCCAGGTAGACCTGCTTCCATGTTTAGTGTTTTTCAGATTTTAATATTTTTTCGAGCATAGGTTCTATATGGGGGGGCTTTTTACTACTTTGTTACCTCTTTCTTTTACCGCATTGTCCTTCCCTCTCAAAAGCATCTGTCACTGCTATTTCCAGTGTGGAACTGGTAACAGAAGGGGAGCATCACTTCGTAATTAAATCAGGCTGCTGGGGTCAAATTTATAGGGTTTTATTCGTGGCTTCGCCGCTGGCCCACTCTATGACCTTGAGCAAGTTGTGCATTGCTGTATCTCAGTTTACCTATAGGTAAACTAATATTGACTTCCCTTGAGGGGATATCATGAGGCTTAATTAAGCGTCTGTGAAGATCTGCGAGATAGAGGACTGAAAGCTGCCATAGACTTACAAATGATGACCATGATGATGATGATTTGTGCCCAATTGCACCACTTCCCAAAGAACTGCCACCGTGGCTGCTGTGCGGATTAGTTGTCAGGTGAACTATGAATCTATCAATTCATCCATCATTCTCCCCCTTGTAGACTGAGCCCAGCTGGCTAGCTTTACTTATTAGTAGCTCTTAATAAATCAAATCATATTTTCTGGTTTAATTGTATCTTAAAGGGTAGTGTGGCTCTTTGCTTTTAAATTAAAAACAGTGTGACAATGTAAACATTAGTAGCTGTGCTGCTGCTCTTATACTCCACTGCTCTCAAACTGTTGACATAAAACTGGGTTAAAAATATATGTGTAAGGAACCTCATAATTTTAAAACATGCACTAGGAAATTCTGGGAGAGGGCTTTCTCTAGGTGCCTCTTTTGCAAAGTTTGGGCATCCTTGTTTGTAAGTTTTCTTGGAGCACTGTCTCAATAACCACGTTTTTAAAATTATAGTCTACTCATCCACAGAAATCCAAGGTGAAAGTAATTGAGGATTGCTGCTTGTTGACAGAAACAGCTATATCTGTTTGGGTAGTGGGGGGGAAGGGAGTGAGTGTGAGCTAAAATGATGTAAAATCAGATCAATGAATTATTCAAGACACACTTTATTGTGATTTTTATTTTTAAATAACACTGGCCAAAAAAGCAATGGGAGTAACAAACTGACATGTTTTATTTTTAATCTAGGGCCAAAACTGTATCTTACAAATCTCATTAAAATGGAGTATATCCACTAAAATATTGATAACATAATTTCCTTTAAATTTGGTTCTCAGTCATATGAAAAGCAAAGGACCTACATGGAAATGGATACTCTTGGAGGAAGCCTACTCATTGAAATCAATGGAAGTAGCCCAGCTGGCTACTCTTGCCCATTACTAATTTATAGTAAATCAAGCAATACTTCCTTTTCTAACATACCCTGAATGTCAAGTCATGCCATGGGTTAAAAAACAGCAGGAGTTTCCCATTGATTTCAGGTAAGCTTTGCCCAATGCTTTATTGCATTTTAGATCGTCAACCCTGGAGTTTTGTGGAACATACTTTTCCATCTTCTGCAAAACCTGATTCAGTGGTGCATAGTAGGTAAAAATGAAAGGGGGCTGTCAAGCTCTTTGACCATCCAAACAAACTTCACCTTCTAACTTTACTGTTTCTAGAGGAATTGCATAATGATGATAATTCATTCAAATGGCAAGCAGGAAAATCGACACAGCATGTGCGGTCAATAATTTCTAACTCCTGAGAGGAGATCAAAGAGGAAGGCAGCAGGGAGGAGGAGTAGCCTTGTATAAATGTAAAGGAAAAACTCTCAGTAACTGAGATAGCGCTATGAGGAGATAACAGAACTCAAAAAGATTTATTAAAAAAGCAAACAAAGTAGTTAACTGAAGATTTCAACTACTGGAACATAAACTGAGCACACTAAGCGGAGCAGAAAGCTGAAGCGATATATTTTTGGACATGCTGGTCTTGTATTTGACCCAAAGGCATCCTTTCACACTGTAAAAGGGTGTGAAAAGCACAGATGGATTTTAAACCTTTACCACCATACACTGGTGATAGGAAGAAGGATCTCGTAGAGGGACGGGCTTGGAATACGTGCCGAAGCTGGGCTTCCCGGCAGGAAATTGCAGAGATTTCTGGGGATCCTCCTACCCTTTGCAGCTTGTAACCACCTGGTGGTCCTCACTGCCAGGACAGGACACCAGCAGGGTGAAACCCAAGCATGCACAGGGATCTTCACTGCCTGCTGCCAGGTGTAGGTCCTGATAAATATTGTGGGCAAACAGCAGTATAACTGTTAGAGCATCCATTATTCCTGTGGTGAAGCACACAGCTGAGCAATGTAGGTTTCTTCAGAAATAGCTTTGGCTAGGATTTTTCTCTTGCAAGTTGTGTTGTCTGGTTGTTTGTTTTGTTTTGGGTTTTTTTAATGTTCAGCAGCAATGAACACATGATCTTCTAAATAAGAATTGTCTCATTCAAAGCAATAATATTTACAGAGCATACAGCCACATTCAGTTCCTTTGAAACCAGTCAGAATTGGGATTGCATACCTGTCAGAGGGTTTGAGAAAATGGAAAGGTGAAATTCAGCAAGAAAGTCCGCATAAGAGTTTAAGATGATTATCGAGGTAGATTGGCAAAGGAGACATCAGTTTGGCTAAAGACACTTCTGTAAGGAGCAGATGAGGCAGGCGGTGAAGGCCATTAGAGCTAATGATCTACATAAGCACAGGAAAGCACAAGTAGAGTTACAGCAAGGGCCATGCATTCAAAGAATTGAAGCAGGATTGCATTCAAAGAATTGAAGCAGAATTTCTTTCAGTGGATTAAACTACAAAGACCAGGAATTGGAGCAAGACAGTGTAGTACAAGTGATATATTTTTGTCTACATATTAATGTTGTTCTTACACTTCCCCCCCCCGCCCCCCCAAAGACCTCTAGTCCTTTTTTTAAAAAAAATAAATATATTAATAGCGTATCTAGGGATGAATTGCTTTTCTATCATCAGCCTGTAAATTGGAGGGGAGTATTTTATGTTGAAGTAGCTCTTGTCTTTTCCACTTACAGAAAATTTTCCTCTTGCTCCTTCCCTGACCTCCTTCCTTTTTTTCTTTTTTTTTTTTTTTCTTGTAAACCTGAACAGTTGTCTGAAGTGACTTCACTCCAGGATCCCACAGTTGGATAAAAAGAGCAAAATACAGAACGATAAGTTCTTAAAATCACTCTGGGCTTTCTTTAATGGTAATCATTAGCCCTGTTCTGAACTCTATTGACAAAATGCTGGAGTAGTCTTGAAAGCTGAGCGAGTGCTCTTTTAAAGGAAGAACTGGTTAATTAGAAGATCTAATGCAAGTGACCTAATTCTGCAGCTCAGCACTAACTTTTCTAACACAATAATGTAAAGATTGGAAATGATATGTATTGATTCATGTAAGTCAACAAGTTGAAATCTTGATTGCAAAGTTAATTTCCCCATAGCTATTTAAAAGTATCACCTTCTTTCCAGACCACTACTAGGTATTTTTGCCTGCAATTAGATAACCAGTGTGGAGCTCATGTATTCATATGTACAGGGAACCACAGACAGACACATTGAGAAGATACTTAATGGTCAAAGAATGAGGCAACTGTGTCATTACTAATTCATCTCATAGCAAGTGCAAATGTGCTTTGTTTCTAGAAAAATAAATAGGAATTTACTTTTAATCACTTAGTTATTGTTGAGGATTGAAAGCTATTGCTAAGGGTATGAGAACATTTTCACTGTAAATCAGAGCACGCAAAATGCCACTGCATTTTGGTATCCAAATATGTCTCTCCTAAAACCAACACTATTTTCTGTCCCCTCTTCTCAGCTTTAAATAAAATAATTTTTCTGGCTGCAGATAGATATTTTAAACATAAAATTTATTCTTCACTGTGCCTGGTAAAAATAATGCGTAATCTTTCAGCATTGTTCTGGTTTCCTTTCTCTGTAGATGGAATGCTGGTAAATTGTGATTCCTTACAATGCATTGATGTATCTCACCTGAACCTCAGCAACTGTTGTGCTTTGTGTGTTTGTAAAGGCATGCTGCAAAGGAGGGTCTTTGCAGCTTTAGATTAGGATGTGAGAAGAACCTTCTAGAGGACCTCCCCTCTATGCATTGATTGTATATGGATGCCTGGCTCCTGTCAGTAGGGGCTCTGAATCACACCTAATAGATGCATCTATAATATTGGGTCCAGAGGGCTTTCCTATCCATAATGTAATTGCTGCATGTTTATATATTATTCCTTTTTTAATTTCTGTGGGAGTTTTGAATGAGTAAAATGGGCGGGATTAGTCCCAAAAGAGGAAATATTTCAGCTGTAGCAGGACATGCTGGTAGTGTGTTTGGATATGGAAGTGCTAAGGTGCTAATGGCTCTGAAGCATTCACACCTGAATGCTAAGAGGTCTGCAGACCTGGTAGCTGTCAGAATAATTCCAATTATTTTAATAACCAAAACTTCCTGTTTCAGGATAATCTATGCAAAACTGTAGGCCAAGCAGAGGTCCTGAAAAGTGCTGGTAAATAAAGGCATGAGGTTCTCTTAAATACTAAGGGGCTGCCAAATTTATATTCAAATTTCATAGTTCTGTGGAGTATGTACACACTACTTGCTGGTGCCTGGAGATTCTGTGCCCATAACTTCATTTGATTTTCTGGGAGAGGCTTTTGGGGCACCAAGTCAAATCAACTTGTTAGTCTCTTGTGACAATCAAGAAGTAAGATTTTTTTTTTTTCAGGTCTTTTCATGGAAAATGTTGGAAATTTGGCTATAGACTTGACTAGTTCTTCCTTCAGGCTGACTTAAGAGTTTCATAGTGCAAAGGCTGAGCTATGGAGATAGAGACCAAGTAATTCAGAGAAACTGAACATCCTAAGAAGCAGAAAACTCCCTTTTTTTCTTTTTTCTTTTTTTTTTTTTGTATAAATCAGAGTCTTTGATGCTGTTAAATAAATTAAGTGAGCCTGTTTCAAAGAGATAATTTGTGGTGATCATACGTATCAAAGAGAAGAGCTAGCTGAGAGAAGAAGTATTAAAAAAACCTCAAAATAAGTGGCAAAAATTATTTGATACAGGTTTTTAGTCAGAAGGAATTACTGTTATATGAATACAATGTAACTAATATTCGGCATTGCTATTTCATGGCTGCTTTATAGCTCAGACACTGTTGTAACATAGCCTGATGCTGGTCTGTGGTGTACAGGCTGATGGTGCGACTTGGGTTAAGTCATTCTATCTACTTGAATCCCTAGTTGTAGCTTATTGCCGTCCTGTAACGTGTCAGTTAAGGGAATAGCTTTTAGACTAAAACTGGAATAATCTGGGGAATGAGTGGCGCACTGGTCTGTGACAAGAGATGGGACCAAATTCGTATACATGGATGTTCCTTCCCTAGGAGAGATTTCCCACTACATGAAATTCATTGATGATAAATGCAAAGTAAAGACCACTGGGAGGGAAAAAATTACTAATTATCTGCCTAAAATGTTACCATTTTTCTAACTGGACTATAAAAAACCTGTATCAACTCAGGAAAAAAACCCAGCCATTGCTACTGATGGTTAGTTGAAGACATCTGCTTTAGAGCACAGCTTCAGTCAAGGCACAGTTTTAGGTATAAATGGAAGAATAATATGGAAAACAGAGTAATGCCATTATGTTAAAGGTGCCAAGTTCATCAAGTGGGTGACATCATCTCAAACAGGGCATTACAGATTTACCAGGAGTTCAGAGGGAGGCAAGAATTATGATCGGGTGCATGGTAAAACTCTTACATGAGGAGAGATTGAAAAGATTGGGATTGCTACCTTTCAAGAGGAGATGAATAAAGAAAAACATGGTAAGACTCTAGCATTCGTTATTTTGTATAGAAAAGGCACTTTGGGAAGAGCTTTTCTCTCTGTCTCATGATACATGAACAAGGGAAGGCTATAACAATGTTCACCTGATGTGCAATTAGATAATGGACTTCTTTGCTCTGGGAAGTTGCTAAGGATTTTTTCACATTCTAGGAAATGGTCTAGTGATGTAGATGAGTGAGAATATTCTGTGTTGTTATTGTCTATTAAAAAAAAAGACTGCAAAAAGAGTTCTTAAATTATACGCTTTAAGTTTGCACTCTAATTGCTAGGACACATTGCAAGGATGCTTTCTTGGGGGATGGGTTATCCCAGATCTGCCTAGTGCAGGGTTTGGGGTTGGTTTTTTGCATTTTTCCACTGACACATCAGGTTCTGCTTATAGTTCTAGATGAGACTAGATTTGAGCCTATGTGGCAATTTCTGTGTTCCTAGTTGTTTCATTGTCAGCCTATTTCAACAGCTGTTGATGCTAGCTCAAATTTACAGCCATATTACATTGTGTGAGCTACTTGTGGCATGAACTGTCCTTTTGTTTGGAACTTCTTCAGCGTTTACAAGACAGTGGGTCGTGGTCTGTGAACACGGTTATAGGCACAGCAGTAATACAAACAACAAATTGTAATTGTCCATGTGAACATTTAGAAAGCACCCCCAACTACAGAAATAAATTACTACTGGTAGTAGCAGTTATGCATCGTATATAGCAATTCTTTGTTGTTGCAAATGTTATGCTTTTTTCTCCATATAAAGGAAAAAGCTTACAGCAGGAGAGAAGAGGTTAGTGAGGAAACTATTTCCTCTTGGAAACCAGTGTTCAACTCCACTTCGAGGTCCTCACTAAAATAATGTTTGTTATTTTTGCCTAATCCCCGACTGGCAGGACTTTATGTTGCAAAAACATCACAAGACTCACTTTATATTCTCAGCTCAGTATTTGAGTAAGTCAAGGAAAATTAACTACCTTTGGCCTTCAGAGCCTCTTGTGGCTATAGCCTTCCCATGATGCATGTGTAGCAGTTAACCATGCTACTATAGCATGCCCTAGAGAGAAGACTGTAGTCCTTACAGAATTTGTTCCTTCAATGTTATTCTAGGGATTGCTCGATTCTAGACAAGCAGCCTGCAGACCACAGGCAGACACACACAGCCATATGTACGTATAAGTTTGTGTGTACGTAGACATATATATATATACACACACATGCATGCACACACTTTTTCGAAGGAGATGACCGCTTCTGACTGTATAAAATTCTTCAGGGGAACTCGGTGCACCAGTGTGCAGTCCCGAAATAAAGCATTGAAGATCTCGGCAATCCTATGAGGTTAATAAAGTTCACTGTTACTTAAATTAGATCAGTGTAATTCACTGCATCTCTAGTGGAAATTAAATTTGTGTTTAAAACTAAAAAGCAAGATAGCTAGGTTCAGGAGCACATTTGGGATGCAAAATACATTAGGCCTACTGCAAGCTGGTTATTGCATTCGGTGCCTTGAACTCCTCAGATGAAAGTACGCTGTGATATAAGAAGTTACTTGTGGTATTATATATACCTTTTATTGTCTGAACTTCTACTTTTTTTTAATGCTTTCCTCTCAACCCTTCCAAGAAAAAAAGAAGGAGAAAAATCAGACTAAGTTTTTTCAGTCTATTCAATCCTTATAGCAAACAAACGAGATGCTAACCATCAAGCCCTCTTTGTGCAGATAGTTATCTGCATTGACAAGCAAGTTTCCTGGCCTGCTTTGATTCTTATGCATATACAATCAACGGGTTGTTAACACAGCCCGTAAGAATCCCTGAAACTTTCCGTCTATCTGACATAAAACCTGTGTTTTTGTTGTTTTCTGCAAACACTGTAGGTAAGAGGTCTGGAAATAGATGCACAACACAGCCAAGGGATTGGGTTGTTCCCCCCCCCCCCCCCCCCCCCCTTTAAAGATGAATATGTGGGCCTTTGCATAGATGTTTAGCATGGAAGAGCAGCTGAGGCTTGTCATCAGACTTCATTCTTAAAAATATAATAGCAGTGTGGGTTCTAAGTACTGTCAGGTTCAGGGTTTTTTTGTTACGATGTTACTCCCTAGTAGATTGCACGAGGAAGTTGGAGATGAAACTACTGTATGCAGACAAATCCATATTGTTGCTGTCTGCGTGCTTGCTGTGAAACTGCTCTATAGCTATACAGTTTGAAAGCAGAATCTCATGAAAGTAAAATCAGCATAAAAGTCAGGTTTAGAGTTCTATATTCATATTTATGAATTTGAAAAACCTCCACCATGATCTTATCTGGAGCTGTGGTAGCAGTTGACAACAAATGTGCCCTTGAGAAAACTGTGCATGGTAATGCAATGGAATCATGGATATTCCTTCCTAGTACTACTTGCTTGCATTGATGTTGTTATTAGTAATAACGGTAATGATTATTATTAGGAGCTTGGGTGCCAGAGACAGTTTCTGCTGGCCTGCAACTATTGCTCAGCCAACTGGCTTTGAGTTTGTAATAACTCCTGTGCAATGGAGTAGTCACTGGTTTATTGAGGTGTTCAAGCTATGCTAGTTTGTATTAATTTCCCAGAGACCCCGCTTTCCCCCACCAGTATTTTTTTTCTGTAGATTCATGACAATTCTAAATAAAATTCAATATCTTTTTTTTAATCTTTTTTTTTTTAATAAACTGCTCCCCTTGCCCCTTTTATTGGGAGAAAAAAGTTCTGGGTTTCTGCAGTTACTAATACGTTGTTGAGGCTTTTGAGGTGGTCAGATAGAGATGCCTTGGAGTGTGTCAAGTGTTTGGTGTTTGCCAAAATCAGGCAAAAGAAACTATTTGTTTTTCTTTTCTCAGTTACTAATCCGTATTGTTACCTGAAAAAAGTCTTGATATCAAACTTGGCACAGGAGGCTAATTGTGGACTAACAGGAAGAATGTGACACACAAGAGGATGCTCCATACCAAATGTAAATGTAGCAGTGTAAAAATAAGAAAAGAAGATAAATCTCATTCTGATTCATTTAAAAGACAAAACATTGTGGTTAATGGGGTGACCTCTCCAGTCTTTGGACAGAAACCCATTCAATTCAAGGCCTGAAAACTGGACAGTTTAAAACATAACAAGACTAAGCGGAGACAATATGGGGGGGGTGGGGTTTGTAGTGACAAGGTAGTAGTCAGAAAGGAGAAACATTTTATATAGTACTTACAACAGGACTCCTAGTGAAGAGATTATGGAGCCTTCTTTCCTAAGGGAATTTCATTCATTGAAGGTGTTCAACTGATTAAGTAAACTGCCCAGGGTGTCAATTAAAAGGGTAGACTTTACTTATATTTTCCATATTTACAGTACTCAGAAATCAAAGCCAGCCTGATCTGTATGGCCACCTCTGTTACAAAGTCCAAGTGTCTACATTGTTTAAAGGGCTTCTATCTCATTGTTTAAATAGCCTTTTGATAAGTAACAATATAATAGTGTTGGTGATTGCCTTCAGATTAGCCTATCAGGATGGCCTTTTAGGCCGTAGTCCTGAGTGTTTCTTTTTGCTTTGTACCCATATTATTAATAAACAAAGCACACAGGTCTTTGAACTTCCAACCAGCACAAATGCCTGTGTGTTTGTATGCGTGGGATCATGTGCTTGTGTCTGCGTGTGGCATTCTGGTTTGGGGTTGTGTTTCTTTGTAAATGGAAGTGATTGCTTAATAGAGTGTTTGGTCAAGGTTTTTTAGGTTGGACTCCTGTAATTCATATTTAATTAAAAATTATTGGTCGGGCAGAGAGGAAGCCATATAAAGGTACAGAAGGAAAAAAGGGATACAGCAAATTAGGGAGAATTAATATGTGAATAAGTAATAAGAACAGAACCCAAGAGGAGGTAGAGCAAGAATTGAGCAAAGGAAGATGAGAAATTGGGAGGCGATTATTTGCAGAGATTACTTTATTTGCTGAGTTACTAATCCCAGTGCTCCGAGTTGTTACTTGTTTGGCAGCATAGTGACATTTCTGCTGAGAAGGAAGAGCATGGCATAAGTTTTCCAGGATGGATGCAAGGATTTCTTTTATTATCCAAATACAAATAATTCTGAAGCTTGTGGTAATCAAGGAATTTTTTGTGTTGTTTCCACTGGACTTGTCCTTTGGTTCTTTGTTGTAGTTCCCACCTGGACAAGGTACTCACGCATGTTGCTGAGAGAGGGGAATAACAGCATCACCCTGCTGTTGTCTGCTCGAATTGTCTGCCAGCATCAGGAGCAGGCCTTCTTCCTTCCATTTGCATCTGCCTGCTGGGGAAGACGAGTCACAGTATGTGGCAGGAAAGGCAGTGGAGGTGTGTGGGGTTAGAGAGTATGACACCATTTGACAAATCGAAAAAACAAGGGAAGAGACCTTGTTTCTGATAGGACTCTAAATAGGCTCTGAGTTTGTGAGTAAGGTCTGCAAGATCTGCAGAGATTTGTTGGTTGAGTTTAGTTTTACTAGAATACATTTCATCTGACCTGGATTGGCAATTGAAAGTGGAAAGCCTGTGCTTGATTATTATGGCTTTATTTTTACTGGCTCTTTCAATAATTGAGCTTTAAAACTGGGTACCAGGTCTTGATTATAAAGTAGAAAATACTAACCTGATACATTGGTGCGTTAGGAGAGGCACCTTCAAATGGTGACCTATTTTTTTTTCTCTTTAAGCTGTGAAGTATGGGGCACACCTGTAGCATGGTAAGCACAGGGTACCGCTACAGCAGCACTTGCTCCACTTGTCTTGTTCACCCATGGGACTATACAGGACAGGCACCACAATGTGCTTCTGTGAAAATATGGTTTGTAATATTATATGACTTGTATAATCAAGAAACATTGAATGTTTTGGAGCATTTAGTATTTGTGTTTGAATTGGTAGAGACTTGAATACCTCCGATGCTCAGAAATAAATCTAATGAAGAAAAGAAGACAAATGCTGGCATCGATGTTGGTGGCTGATACTAAGAGTAAATAGAAGCAGAAACATTTATTTAACTATTTCTTATGATCCAAGGATACTCTACCAGCCACTTTCTCTTTGATAAAAGTATTCTTTCTTAAAGGAACAATTAATTGTCCACTAAAGTCTATTAGAGATTAGGTTTTGTAACTCTGGAGAGTTATAAGCCAGTTTGCTGAAAATTTTGGTGCAGAGAGCCATTAGCAGTAATTTTTTTCTTCTAAGCATTGCTTTGACAGTTGATCTTCAGAAGAATTTTACTTGGGAATCAAGATTATTTTTGAACACGAGAGGGCACGTATACCTGCCAACATTTTTCTCCTCTGAAAAAAGATGTGTAGGAGATGCATAAAGATATCATTTTTACCTTGCGCTGGAGAGCTTTCTGGAAACGGGCTGGAAATATGTCAGTTAATTTTCCTTCAAAAAAGAGGTTTTGAAACGGACTGGTTTGCATGTCGTATACCTTTGACCCTGCCACCTCCCCCCCCCCCACTCCCTTTTTTTTCCCCCTTTTTTCTTTTCTCCCTCCCAACATGAAATAGTTCTGTGGAATAATAGGCTGGGCCAGTTTGGGATCTGAATGCAATCTCACTCACTCTCATGTTGTTTGGCACTTGAACAGGAGTGACAGGCTTTGGTTCCTTTATCAAATAACTCAGTGTATCTATTTTTGTAAGCCGTGTCATTGGCTGAAAAATGCAGGTCCCTCTACAATTATGGGGCATGACCGGGAGGAACAGAGGCAGCCGGGCTTCTCTTGGACTCCTACCAGTTAATTGAAATTCTACTCCAGCCAGTTGAGATGGGAAGTGATATGAAGATGTGGAAAAACCTGAGTTGAATTGATTTTTCCCTCTCTCTTTTTTTTTTTTTCTTTTTTTTTTTTTTAAGAGAAAAGAAAAAGGCAATTGTTTGTGTTTATTGGGGGAGCTTGATACAAGTGCTGAAGGATAGACCACTAAATAGTGAGGTCTCACATGGATGTATCACTGTTTTACTTTTCTTTTTGCATTTTCTAAACTGAGAGTGAAAAATTTTTGCCTTACCTTCACCATATTGACATGTATCTGTAGCTCAGCTTGCTAAATTTAACTGAGGAGCATATACATAAGCTATATAAACATTATTATTGTGGCATTTTAGAAGCTATTTTTGTATACCTACCCACCAGTGTTTGTGTGCCGCAAGTTTTGCTCACCTGTAAGAAGTTTTCAGAGAGCTGAACACTAATCCTTCTTGGCTTCTTTTTATTCTTTCTTCTTGGTAAACAAATGCTCAGGATTCTTCCACCATCGAGGGTTTGTGTTGGGTTTTTTTCCTCAGGACCCAGGGGATGATATGTTAGTAATAGTAAGGCCAAAAAAAAAAGCTTCAGGATTTCTTAGAGCGGCGAAACTTTCTTTCCAATACCCACCCCCACGTGAGCACTTGCCATCAGAGGTGTCTGTCCTGTTCCTCAGACCCACTCATTTGGACTGCCACCAGTTGAAAAGAAGCTTTTTTCTTCTGACTTTGCAGGAATGTGCATGTGCATTTGTTCCAGATCCTGGACTTTGAAATTCATGCTAGACTCAAGTAGATTTAAAAGGAGAGTTAAAATCTATTGTACCCATGTACATCATAGATATTATCTCTCTATTTTGACAAATACACTTATAAACACGTGTTGTAATTTTCCTAAATATGCAAACTGCCAAAATATGCCTACCCTTGTGTACCAGCTAAGAGTGTGGTAGCACTAAAAAGCATATGGAGTAAACTTGGTTTTGTTTTTCTCAAGGGGGAATAAGGTATGAAGCACTTGGGAAAACCTATTGTAAAATTTTCTTCAGTACTGGGATTGGTGATGGTTGGTTTTTTGTGTGGTGTGTTTGGTTAGGGTTTATTTTTTTAATGACTGCTACTGCTATAGACATGATACCATGAAGTGGTGGGGAATGTTTGCTTCCATAAACATTAATGAAAAGTTTAAGGTGATTGTTATCCCTTTGGATTGGGCCTTTGTGTAAAAATCCTCAATTGTTATAAACTCACGTGCTGTTATTGGCTTAATCCAGAATGAATGATTTTCCAGGACAATTAGGTAAAGCTCTGAGTTATCAGTTTACCCGGCTGATTAAGCTCATTGAAGTACCGTTGTGCACTAACTGGGAAATAGTTTGACTTTGCTAATAATGAAAAATAAGCATAAAAAGGTATAAGCAATAAATAAATATGCCTTAAGCTTGGGCCACAATTTAAGGAGGAAAAATCTTTGGGAAAAAGCTGGAAGCATGATATTAACTGGGTTTGGTTTGATATTTGGACAAAGAAATCACTGCTCTGAGCTGAGCAGAGAGATAAGCGCCTTGACTTGCAATAGATTAAGAGCCCTGCATTGGTTAGAACAAACCATGTTTGAGACTCTCCCCAAGTGCCGCCACGTTTAGATTTAAGATTAACTGCAGCAGAATGGCGGAGCGGCTGTTTGTTTTATGAAACAATCACTAATGACATTAAACAGACGGTGCCCCTTCCAACACGATTGTTCATTTGCGATAAACTGAGAGAAGCCCACAAGAGATTGGAAAAGAAAACTCATAAGTGCTTCATTTCCAGGCTCTTACAACGTCCTATTGGAGGTGAACAATTAGTGAAAGAGAAGAATCTAACTCCTAATACATTTAAATTCTTTCTTTTTTTTTTTTTTTTGGTAAATAATTTGTAAATATTAGCTTTACTCTATCTTTATACCAAGGAGCTTGCATGGTAATAATATAATGACAAGGTTTTCTGTGTGGATTTTTTTCTAACTCGCTCCCTCCCCTCGCTCCTGTCTGTGTGAAGCCCACACTAAGCATTAACAGTATTAAAAAGAGTGTTATCTATTAGTTCAATTAGACATCAGACATTTACTTTTCAATGTATTTGAAGACTGATTTGATTTGGGTCCAATCATTTAAAAATAAGAGAGCAGAGCTGTGTACAGAGCTGTGTACGGATATCTGTAGCTCTGAAGTCTTAATTGCAAATTCAGATAAGGATTAGAAGGGGCTGTATCTCTGTAGACCAAAGGTATTTGCTAATACCTGAGATATAAAAGTGGTTAAATTCAATATTTACTAATTTAGGATTTCCACTTTGGATTTTGATTAAGCTTTTTGGTTGAAAACCCCACGTTATTAAGCTGTGATGGGGGGGGGGGGGGGGAAATCAAACCTTTTATAAGCCTCACTGTAACGCTTTATTTCCAATAATTTGTTTTGGACCTTCTAAAAGCCATTGCAGTACTTTGGTTAGAGAAAGAAAAACCCAACCAAAAAAAAAAAACCCAACCCAAAAAACATTGTCAAAGGCCTGTTGTAGCATTAAGCTTTTGTTTTGTACACAAAGAAATATATTAATAAAAAGTGGTTTTAAGTGCTTATTACTGAGATGGTTTGTTTTGAAACACAGGCTTTTTCACGGTAGTTTTTACACTTCATTGTGTACTATGAAAGACACACTAAGTAGAGGTTGTCAGGTTCCCATCTGAAGTAGACTACTGCTGGGGAATGGAGCCATTTATGATGCCACTCAAGCAGGACTAATCTAGAGTAGATCTCTTATAAATAACCAGCCAACAAAAATACTAAATCATTCCCTGTTTCTTGATTGAAGCGGGCAGAATTGCTGTTTTAAAGAGCAGGAGATGCTTCTTATGAAGACATGCTGAAAGAATTAGTGAGTCCCCTGAATGCAGTTGCGTATCAAGCCTCCGCCTTGCTGGAGGAATCAAAGCACTGGTTTCACCAGGCTAGAATTCTGAGAGTTAAGCGTTGTTTTTCAGGCTATCATTTGATAGATAGGTGATCTGTGGTTTTGTTTTGTGTTATCGACTCTGGCTTTTGTAAATCTCCTGTTGTAAAGTTTCGTGCTGTACATTCTAACTTGCTGTAAGTGGCCTGCCCGGAGGGTATAAATGCTGATTTAGGAACCCTGCCTTCTCCAGCCAGGGTTCCTGAGATTACACCCCTCCTAGCAAGGGCTAGGCTAAAATTGTCTTTGGTGCTTTAAGATGTGTTTTGGCAACATGGTGCTCAGTCTTCCAGACCTTATTTACATGACTAGTCCCTCTTATGAATAATTGAACTTCTGTATATTGCTTATGGAAAAGAAAAAAGAAAAGCCACTTCAAAGTCATGTCCTCCCATTAGGAAATAGGTTCCTGCTTAAAAGGAAGGATATTCATAATTTTTTTGAGGCTGAAGCGGCCTCTCTCTGTTTATGCTTAGGCATCAGGACTGTAATTATTTTTGAAATAATTCTTCATTATTTATATGAAGGACTGGGAGGGTGAATAGGAGAATACTTTTGGCTCTAAGGATACATTCTGCAATTTGCTGATTAACTTCCTCTTGTTTTGAAAACTAACTATTGCTTTAGGGATTCATGAAATGTGAAATGCACTTACCAATTCAGTGCTGTAAGCCCTGCTGGTACAGAGAGCAGCCAGTGCTGATGCCAGGCATCGGTGATGGTGCACCTTCGCAGTGCAAATAACTACCTGCTTTGCTCCTTTTTTTCCCTTTTGGAGTAACAATCTTTGGCAAGAATTAATCTCAGGATGAATAGTTATGCCTTATGCTATAAAGAGTAAGAGAGGTCCAGTGTTTCCCTAGTTTTAAGCCTAGAGAAGTTTTGTTGAGGTTAATTCTGTTTCCATCATCTTGGATATTTTTTTCTTCTCCATGTGTCCAGCTGGTTATTAACAAAGTACCTTTCATTAAAGACCCAGGACAGAGATCAAATAGTTACTTGCAGAGAAATTCAAAAGTTGAATGTGAAGAAAATGCAAGAAACATAATCTATAGTATTTCCTGCAGTCGCGTGGAGTAGCTATATCTTTCTGTCTGTACTAGATTAAGTATCTGAATTTGTTAAAAAAGGTGGTCTAAAAGTTCTATAAAAATCATTGTGTGGGCGATATACATATGTGTTTTCAAGGACTTTGGATGGATGTTTTCTGGAAGTTGCTAGTGTCCACGAAGTTGTGCATAACTGCAGTTTAGGTATTTCCTAATGTATTTCCAAGCCATGGTGGTTATTGTTCCAGGCAGGTCAATAATAAAAGGAAAAGAATAAAAATGACCTTGCTGGAATCATTGTTCGATAAAGGTCCTTTCTTATTTCATTAGCCTCTAGATTAGTTTTGTGCTGGTATGAGTCCATTCTAACTCTATTGAAGTAAATCCTTTTGAGTCTAGATTTAGGGATGTACCTAGTAATAAAATTTGGCCCAGTGTAGTTATAAGCATCTATCAGATAAAAACTGTGGATTAGAAACCAGTAAATTCAAATACCTATATTGAGATGGCATCTGGATCAGTTTGCATATTGTATTGTCTAACATAGAGAATGACAGGAAAATAATGTTGAGTCAGTGACTGAGATGAGAGAGTAATCCATATTTTGAAATGATGGACCATACCTTGGAGAAAATCTAGAGATGGGGTCAAGCAGCAGAGAAGTCATACTATGTGTCCTTCAAAATATTTGGAATCTTCAGTTTTACATATTCAGCAGTTCTGCGATAAACTTACTTTTTAATGACTTATAACCTGGGAGGTGTGTGTGGTATGGTTCTTTTCCAGGTGCTCTCTCTATGTATTTCTATGTCTGTTGGCCCACTGCAGTTTTATTGTATACAAAACGTTGTAGCATCCGTGGCTCTATCTCCTGTTTACACAGAATCTGTCTCTATGGCCAGAATATGCTTCCTTTTGTGTTGGGTCACAGAATCACAGAATCACAGAATTGTAGAGGTTGGAAGGGACCTCGAGAGATCATCGGGTCCAACCCCCCTGCCAAAGCAGGCTCCCTAGCTCATATTGCTCAGATAGGCGTCCAGGCGGGTCTTGAATATCTCCAGTGAAGGAGACTCCACCACCCCCCTGGGCAGCCTATTCCAGTGCTCAGTCACCCTCACTGTGAAAAAGTTCTTCCGCATGTTGGTGCGGAACTTCCTATGCTCCAACTTGCAGCCATTGCCCCTTGTCCTATCCCCACAGACCACTGAAAAGGGGCTGGCTGATTCCCCCTGCATCCCCTGCTTCAGATAATTATAAACTTTGATTAGGTCCCCCCTTAGTCTTTTCTTCTCAAGGCTGAACAGTCCCAGCTTACTCAGCCTTTCCTCATAGGGGAGATGCTCTAGGCCCTTAATCATCACAGGTACCATTTGTGTCTGACTGGTACTTGTGTCTCAAGATAGTAAGACACAATTGAGCATCATTGGTATGGTCACACTTAAAATAATAAGCTGAATTGGAATGATAATTCCTCATAGTATGGTTTGTGCTTTTCCTGTTAGTTTGCAGTATCTCTTATGACTGTTTGAAAGGACTGAAGGAATATGTAAAGGCCAGTCTTGAATGACGCCAAAAAAAAGATACAGGAGGCAGAATGCTTGGGTTAAGGTCATATTTAAAAAGGAAAAAAAAGCCCCCACAAAAAAAAACCCTAAACCAAACAACACAAAACCCTTTGAAGTTAGGGAATAATCTTTTGACGTCAGAGAACTCCAATGAGGGGTGGATGAATAGTGTTGTAGGTTTTTGACCTTTTCAGTATAGTCAAAGAATGTCTAGTACTTGCATCTACTATTTTGGATCCACAGCCAGAAAATCTTTAACAGTTCTGGACGGGGAGATGGAAGCTCATTATATTTCATACTGACTCAGGACAGAAATTTGAGTTATTTTCTCTCATTGTGTGCATCTTGCTTTGTAGTGGAAGTAACTTCAGTCCAGCTTTTAACATGGCCTTAAAGCTGTATCGTTTGACTCAGACAAGATACTAGCATCTTACGAGCTGCTAGAGTTTGGTATCTTTGAAAAGCTGCTGCATCACTTCTGAAACTGGGGAGCTGGAAAGCAAGCCATACAATTCATAATGTTTCATTTTTCGTTTAAAATATGTGATGAAATTACCGCACCAGAATATTAGTATTTGTTATGTTTCTCCAGGTAACAGTTATTCTGAATTAAAGTGTATTGATCAGTTTTTGAGAGGGTTAGCAACACTCCGCTGGTGCATGTGGTATTTGAGTCTCTCTTGCCAAAGTTCCAAGCTCCAAGGCTGAGAAACAAATCTGTTTCTTTGAATAGCAATGAGAGAGAGATTAGTAAGGGTTTAAAAAAGGTAGGGGGTGTTTGTTAGGGTGTAGAACCACTAGTGGTTCTAACAAAATTTTTAGTCTTCTTGAGATTTATGCTGGGAAAAAGGCTGAATTGTTTTCTAAGTGTGTTTTTAATGCTGGTAGAGAGAAAGTAGTGTAAGGTGCAGAACTGTTCTAAAATACTTGCTCTGCAACTGCCTTTTCTTGAAAGTACCACTTTAAGTAGGTGTATCTTTTCAGTGCGAAGTGAAACTGCTTAAAATGCCTTAGTGCTGTAAGATCCCCTCCATAAGCCCCTCTAACTTTCAATTTTCAGACGGTACTCTGGTTTCTCCAAATTGCTGATGTTTGTAGCCAATATTTCTATATGCTCTTGCTAGGAACACAGGTAATTCACATGTTAAGCATCCTTTGGCTTCTGCAATTATCAGAGGAATTGCTTTACCTTGAGCTACTGTACAGAGCTATAGGTAAACAGAGAAGAATGTGGTGGGAAAGTACACAGAAGAGGGATTTGTATGAGGAAAAGTTGCGTCTGCTTTGTTCAATGAACAAAAGAAAATAACACTTTGAAAGGCTGCAAGTATTAGTGTGTTATTATCACATCCTGCTTTCTGCAGGCAAAAAAAAAAGGGGGGGGGGAAAGGAAGTTTAAAGGACAAAAAGAACTTTTCTGAGAGACAGAAATCCTCTCTCTACTATCTACGTATTTAGCATAGATGATGTGGTTTGTGTGCTACAAGTACCACCGCTATTTTGTCTGTCTGGCACGTGATGCGCTTGCCAGATTAGAAGCGTTAGTGCCCTCTATTGTTCATCAGAGAACTGCAAATATTTTTACAGATTATGGTCCTTATTATCGCTCCTGGTATCAAACAGATTTTAACAAAACCCACGCGCATATTCCTATAAGATAAACTGCTTCATCAAGAAGAGTACATATGTTTTTTCACTGTATCAACATTCTGCTACAACTTTTTTGCTTTATCAACAGCAATAAAATAAATTAGAAGCCTCATTAGGAGAAAATATCCTGAAATACTTATAGAAATAGGTATTCTTTTTGCTCCCGTGTTTGGTGGCCAATTCACTTCTTTCTGTGTGTAATTTTTTAGTAGCAAACATCTTTTTAGTCGTACCATTGTCAAGTGTCTGCAAGGAAAGTGTTTTGAAATAAACACTTGATTCTTTGCCTGTTCCCCCCACAGCCCAAATTCGTGTTTTCTTTCAAGCAATCAGATTTTTATTCTTTTGCTAGGCTAGCAGAAATTTAAGGGAGTGCAACTTTTCAGAAGAACAATAGAAAAATAACATGACCAAGCTGTGGGGTTTGGGTGGTGGGGTTTTTTTTTACTACATTAAAGTGAACTGCAAGAATGACAACTTCATTCAAGCAGATCATTTGGAATTACATTAAACAGCTGCTATTAAACAGCTGACAACAAAGGAGACCATTTTGATCTCGACAGCAGAGAGATTCTAGCAGCATGCTCCCTCAGTGATGTTATGAAGAACACATTGTGCTCTTGTATACCAACACACAGTGTACTCCCCACTGTGCTTGTTGCCAAACACCGTTTTTTCAAATCACTTTGTATTCAGTCAGGGATCCGGGAAGTCCAAATCCAGCCAGACAAATGCAGAACAGCTTAGTTGAAGCAGCTTTAACAGGTGCCATCAACACAGACTTGTCGAACCAGAGAGACAACGCAAACAACTATGGAGTGGTGGTCAACAGGGTGTGGATTTGCCCCTTTGCACAGGATGGCACTGGGTACTAAGTAGCTTTTTTTTTTTTTTTCCTCTTTTTTCTTTTCCTACAGAAACTGGTGAATGACACTTCGGTAAAGGGGAGGGGATGCTACAAAGAAAATAGTGATAGCACCTTACAGACAGAATCTGCTAGGCTTTTATGGTCACATTAATTTGTTGCTCCAAGTCGTGCCAGACCCTGAGTGGACCAGAATAAAAGGAGCCTACCTGTGAAGGGGTAAAAGGAATGAACATAGGATTAATTTAGGAGGGTGCTTCCCATGCCTGAGATATTTTATTCCTCATCCTCTAGTCAACTAAGAGTAGAGGTAATTGGATGGGTCATTGTCTTGGGCTGTCCTTGTTTTTCAGGGTATGAGAGACATTGCTTCGTTATAACGCTGTAATCTGTTGTTGCTCGTAACATACCACGTGTGTTGCCTGCTAAGTTGTGTTACCCATTCCCAGGTGTAGTCATCCCGCACTTTTCCTGCCTTTTCAGCCAGAACCTTGACCCACTCCATGCTATTGACCTTTTGTAGGCATGAATTTTTCTTTCTAGGTGGTGTAACAGGAAGAATAAATAGCTTACAGTATTTAAAGCAAATGCATATTCTACCATTTTCTTTAAGTGAGAACTTGATGTAGTGGTCTCTGAATAACATGAAGGGATATAGTGGATAAGAGGGTTAGGACATATTTTGTTGCCTTCTAGCCAAAGAGGGAAATTTCAGGAAAAAGTTTGTCTAAATGTTTTCCCTTTCAATTTGTAACATATTTACTGCTTTGAAGAAACAAGAAGCTTTACTTCCCTAGGAAATTTTGCAAGGTGATAAAGTGCATTTTCATGCTATGTGTTTGTTTTTATATTTATATTTACATGAATAGTCCTTTTTACTTGCACAGAAATGATGTGAACGAAGATGTGAAAAGCTCTAAGATGGGGTTCTGCCAATCACAGAACCATTTTGAAGACTTGTTTCGAAGAATGAATAGTATTGGTAAAGAAAAAAATTCAAACTGTGCATGAGGTTGTGATTATCTGGGCCAGAAACTGGAGACCTGTCTGTTTTACTGTAACAAAAATTTTAACTTTATTACTGTTGTCACACTCATGATGGGTAAAACAGAAAGGTGGCCTGGACAGAAGGGTTAGAATTAACAAATATAAAAGGTGTCCATCCTTTCTTTCTTTGCCACATCAAATAAAAAAAGCGGTAAGTTGTGTTATGTTGGATGTGTGCAATTCTACTGTAAAAGTTTGTCAGGTTTGAGCTTAGATGAGACTGTGGTGAAAATGTATGGAAAATTCTGAACTTAGCTTTATGCAAAACAATTAAAGCTATATCATATATTTTAAAGAGCACTAGTGTAAGGAAAACATAAACTGACACAGAATCTGCTACAACCTGTAGGTATCTCAGTGGCTCATTCTCCCCCCCCTTTTTTTTTTAATACTATCTCTGAGCTGCAATTGTCTAAAGAACTGGCTAGTTTGAAAACCTTCATATGTGCAATTTGTGACTTTTCATCAAGTCAACTTTCTGTCTTTGCTGAACTAGGTTCTTAGGATGCTTTGCTAAGCTAGATTCTTATAATGGTGAAGTTATAGTAATTACTCTGCTGTTTACAGGGAAGCTTTGTCTTGCTTGAAATGCCAGAATAGGTATGTTCAGAGAATTAAAAAACCACAACAAAACCCAAAACAAAAAAAAACAAGAAGGAAAAAAACCCTCTGCCTCCAATTCTAAGGCAGTAGCTGAAATTGCAAGTGAGCATTTAATGCTGCAGTTGCTTTTAATTGCCTGTGTTGTGTTGAAATATTGTACATATGGGGAAGTTTCTCTCCGGTGAGATGGTGAATTAAACCAGTTTTCCAGGATATGAATGTGACTTGCCGTTCCTTTGTGATGTGTTTATAGAATTGAGTGTTGTCCTCAAAAACAATGGGTCTTAACTGGTAGCAGGCACACAGGTCTCTTGTGCTCAGCCCCAGGGGAGGCTGTGTCTCCTCCCTGCTGGACAGGCCAGAGGGGATGGGCGGGATTTTGCTCTCCATCATTGCAAAAAGACAGCTAGGTATTTCTGATTTGGTTTTGATTTCCGTCCTGCTGAGCCCAAGACATTTCTTTTTCTGAGCTGGATTACATTTGCTGAAGCACAAGTCTGTATTGATGTGAAAAGGAAGCACTTACTAAAGTCAAGCGTTAGGCATTTACATTTACAGAGGTCTGCGTGCGTGTTATTTATGTCCAGCATCCTGCAATGGCTCATATGATGATTTTTAGCCAGCAAGGAAAAATGCTGTCGAGGTGACATAAAATCTCAGCTAATGAGCAAATAAAAGGAAAAATAACCTAGAAAGAGATCAGAGTGAGGCTGAAAAAGTCTAACTTTAAAGCAGCCTTGTTTCTTTATGTGCCCTTGTATTGGCTTAAAGTAATTTGTCTTTAACTGATGCACATTCTTCTCAACATACAGCCTAGTGTTAAGGAGCTGACACTCAATGGCAAGCCACAGGAAGGCTGAAAAGGCAATATCATGAATAGTGAACTCTCTCTTGGTTTTCTTGACACCTGCATAGTGCATACTGCCAACTATGATAAATGGAGCAGAAACGTAGACACTTACTAAAAAGATGGCGCAGAAGTTAAAGGCTGGAGCAAGAGACATAGAAAGATGTATGCTTGATCTCACTTGGAAAGAGGAACAAATGGGTAGGGGACCAAGTGAAGTTGAATGACATCTTGAAGACAGGAAAGGACTGAGGCTGAAGTGGCAGGAGGCCAGCGAGAAGAGCAGATGGGAGGTGGGACAAGTTTATTACCAAAGAGGCCATTGGATAGTAACAGTGCACATATTGCTAGAGAAACAGATGAGGTGAGCTCATCATTTTTTTGAATTCTATCTGAACGTGTCTCCTCTTCAGATTCCTCATTTCTCGAAGTCAATATACTTTTTGGGAAAGTTCCCTGGCAGATGGAAGAAAACTGTGCCATGTGATGCTCAGAAAAGTGATTGTCAGAAGGACAGCAGAACAGGATGGGGGAATGGAGCTAGGTTCCAGAATATTTGAAGTTGTGTTCCAGAATATTTTCTTAAATGGTAAATACTGTGTTCATAATTCTAAACTGTTCCCCATGGAGGAGCAAAGTAACGTTAGAGAAGCATGTTTTGATAAAGCTGAATCATCCCTGATTGTGGGCATCGAGCTAAATTTAACGTGCTGTTTGGCTTGATAATGGGGACAGCTGAATTTTATGTAGCCACTTACAAATTCAGTGTATATTGACAGATGAGTAAGTCTGACCTGGTACTGGGGAAAAAAACCTATACAAAACATCTGACCTTGTAAATGACCCAAAGAGCAGAAGAAATGATGTTTTGCCTGCTGGGCTCATTAATTAGTTGAATTTCTTGTCTAATTCTTCTGGGTCAGCTGCGCTGCTTTACTCCAGAAGGGACGGACTTGTAGAAACCACAGTGATAGGTATCTTCAAGATGCAATACATTGGCATAAACTATATCTGCAGTCAGCAAAGTGGTGTCTGCAACTTCTGTCCTCGCATATGTTTACTAGGGGGCAGACAGAGAGTTATTTTCATTTGGAGAGCTATGTAAGCCTATTAGATGACCTGACTTAAGATTTAAACAGACCTTGGACCAATCTGTGGAAAATGTTTTCCTTGGTTACTTTTCTTAACTATTCAGCTACTGCATCTTTCCTCTTCCATCTATACTAGGGGGTTTTTGGTGTTTTTTAAAATAAATCAACAGACACAAGTAGTTCTAACGGCGTAGTAGTATGTGACACATAATATATCAAATTTTGCAATCTAGAAAAATGTTCCCAGACACTGATATATTAGTAGCAATTATTTAATTTTGTTCTATGTTTTCTTTGTATCATAGCAAGCTTAAGGATTAATTTTTGTTCTGCACCATATGCACACACTTTGTATGAAGTTTGCTCATGCGCCCGCACAGTTGAAGGTAAAAGTGATCTGTCACCTTGACAGCATTTGAGGGATCTGCAGTGCTTTAGGAGGTGTGATACCAGGGCAATTGGTAGTTTCGTACCTCCTCAGCAATAAAGCCACTATCAGTGCTAAGGGTAATGAAAGTTGGCTGTTCACTCTCTAGCACTTGAAGAAGCAGTATGTACCCTAACCTCTTGCTCCAACTCATGCAAAGGCAACAACAGCAGCTTTTGAAGCATCAGTATTAGTAAAATTAAAAACAACGGGATGGTTTAAGGAGCTTCGTGTTTCCTTTGAATCCAAGTAAGCGTTCTGCATCCCTCACTGTCTCTGTGCTTAACTGCCTTGGATTTTGGCAATAATAATATAATTTTATGTTAACGTGATGATATTCACGCCGGTAAATCTTCAAAACTGTGTGAGTGAGGAAAAGATAGAGAATCGCTACTCATCACAACCACCTGTGGGGAGAAATTCAGCAGTTGTTCAACAGCAAAGAATAACCTTACCTGGAAGTTCAGGACAATTAAAGTATGAGCTAGCAGTGTAAAATTCAGCATGCTGCGTAAACATATATTGTGCTTTAGGATATACTAAGTAGGACAGGAAGACACCCTCCCACTCCCCTCTCCATGCTTGCTACCCGGGATTACTTCTGTAGTGTGGATAACCCCATCCCCAGAGAAGTTCCTCGAACTCCAGATTGTGCACACAAAGCCTGTTTTGTTACCCTGGGCATTTGAGACTGAGGGAGAGGACCAAGAAAGCAGATACAATGCACACCTAACATTATGTGTGTGTGTGTGTGTATATATATACACACACACACACACATATATCTATATATGATGGAAAGTGTCTCTAGAACTGTGCTGCTGTAATTTCTTTCTTGCTGTTCAGAGCCCTTGTCTTGTATTATAACTGGCTTAAGTCCTGTCATAACACAAGTTTGAGCTGGAAGTTTCAGCTTGTGCAGGGCTGCTTTGTGTGTGTGTGTCGTTTCTAAGTTTTAAATGAGAAGATATTAATTTTGAAGGAATTAGCCGGAAATTTCCTCATACTGCAATGAAATGGCATGAGTTAGCCAGACTAGCTGCTAAAGGTTTTCTAATGAAAAGGAGGGTGAAATGAAATTTCCCTGATAAAAGGATCTCTAGGTTTCATCTTCTGTATTAAATACCAGCCTAAAAGGGACAGGGGGAGTCACAAACGGTTGACTAGATATTATCTACGTTTACATTCCGGGGACACTCCTTGACTTCTCTGTTACGGTCCAAACAAAGCCTGAAATCTTGAGGGTTGGGACTGTTTTCCTCCTTGAAGCTGGCAAGCTCCTTAAAAGTGTCCACAGCTTTCTATTTTATTTTTATTGTTTTTAACCGGTTCCTTTTCGGGTACCCTGCGAGGGTTTCAGGTTTTGGTGTGGACAGGTGTTTGTGTGACTGCATTCCCCAAAGGGGTGGGGGGGACACCGGGAGGTGTTGAGTGCTGAATGTTAAGCTCGTTCCTTTGTATGGCTTAGAAATCTCTGTTGTCCAGAATTGTACAGATAAGGCAGACCCATTTGCTTCATTGTCAGGCAATGTAGCTGAATAGAAATGCAAATGTGACATAAGGGGACTGCGCTGGGGAGGCGTTTGCTGTTACCTACTCTAAGGCTGCTCCTGGCTCTTGGAAAATTCCTGCAGAATCCAAGGAGGGGTGGGGGAGTTGTTTATTTCTTTTTAATTTTTTTTCCTTATATATAATTAGCTACAGGTTACAGGGAAGATTCTCCAAAAGAAAATGTATCTCTCTTGCAGATGCTTTTATTTTTGTGCAGTGGAACAGCTCGGGTTTAACTCCCTTATCAAGAGCTGCATGCGCTGCCCGGGCTAAATTGGGAGCATCTCCACACTGTTTGACAAATAGATTTTTTGTAAACTGATTTAGCCTTTTCATTGTTTGCATTTCATTATATAGCAGACTTCATGTCACAAAATCGGTATTCATTCAAAATAGAGAATTTAGAGATAGGACTGTAGCCAGATAAAAAAATATTGGGCAGGTCAGGTCTATTAACCATAGAATAATAGCAAGTCAGTGATCCAAGGGGTAGTTCTTCTGCAGGGAAGGGCTAACATAACTGAGGTCAGGAGTCAGACCTCAGGACTTCAAATGTGGCTGTCGCCAGATTTACAAGTAAATCTACTGGGAAAACAGGGAAAATGAAGGGACCTTGCAGGATAAGGAAAAAGAAAGGCAGCCCAGCTCTTTCATCTTAAATCTCAGGCTTCTCAGTGGATGAAGAATAAAAGTCTGATTTGCTTAAGTGCTTTACTTTATTCAGAAACTCTGAGTTGCATCTTCCAAAGCATGATTCAAGGATCTAACTCAATCAGGTTTAGAGAATTTATTTAGAAAAATAACATTGAAAAAGAACTGATTCTTGTTTTGCTGCCAAATTCATTATTGAATAAAGACCGCTAGCATTCTGAAAATGTGTACCAAATGCAAACAGCGCTAAAGAATATAGATATGGCCTTTAATAAACCCAGAGTAGTTTATGTTAATGCCTCAGGAGCAGATTATCTGAAGTTGGAGTAAACAGGTCAGTAGGAAGACTGAGTTGCAACTTTTCCTTCTGACATTTTGTTTTTTAAAGCCTTTCCAATTTTTTAGAGCCTATTGTTTCCCTGACAGTACTAGAGAAATTCTTGCCTGTCTCTTACCAGCCACACTGGAATGGCTGCATGCAGAAATGGCTTTAGATTCTCTTATTTTAACAGCTCCCTTCCATCATCTTTGTGCCTGTAAATGTCAGGTGTTTTGAACGTGGTCCCGGAAGGGTTCAAGGCAGGTAACAGCAAGGGTGTTCCTCTGGAATGCACTAATCTATTGGGCAGTATTGTTTGAACTCGTGGTCAGATAAGTTGTAGCCGTTTTCTTCTAGGTTATCTGGTCAGTTGGTGTTGGTATTAGATCTGTTTTCTAGAGGCTCAAAAATGGACTTACGCTCAAGAAGTAGCTAAGTAGTAGCTAATCTGTTCTACGAAGTTTGGGGGGGGGGGGGGGGCGGGGAGCAGGGGTGTGCACTACTCAAGTTAATATGAGGTTTTTCTAGGAAAGGACTGTAGAATCTGTCTCCCAGAGCAGCAGTATGGCACGTAACATGCTGTGACTTGGTGTGCTTTCAAATCGGCTCGCCAGGAAGAGGAGAGGACTTTGGAGGGGCAAAATTAATGAAGTTACTTCTATCCAGAATGAAAGACAGAGCAAATCACTTCTGTGTAAACACATTGGTTCAGCTTACTTTTTTACTGCATATAATTTTCTGTAATTATATGTAGATAACACACGTGCACATCTACAGTAACTGAACCAAATGCTTTGCCATACAAACGTCTAAAGTGCAGTATGTCTAAAGGCTGTGCTTTCTGTACCAATTCACACCTTGAGTGCCTTCCCAGGAAAACATTGACTGAATCTCTTTAATTATTTTATTGATTTATTCAGCATACTCAAATCAAAAAATTACAATTCTTGCCTTTCCTTTTTATTTGTGAAAGACAGAAATTTCTGTCATAGGCAAGGTAGAATAGTAGATTTCTGGAAAAGTAACACCTGAGGAGGAGGCAGAACTGGTGGGAGAAAGGAATGCTACTGTGGAAAAACTCAGCTCTGTGTGTTTCTTAAAATGGAAATTAGAATAGAAATCCAAACTCGCAAGTATGTGAATTAAGGAGGAAGAGTATATACATAATGTTTACACCTTAACCACTACACATGGAACTAAACCTATTGATTTGAGATTGAATAATTGAATAAAGCTAACTGTCTGGTCAATAGCAGTGAAGCTGCTATACAACAGGAACACAGATGATAATAGAGACTTCAACTGCAGAAGGATGTCGTTACGACTATACTGTTTCATATTTACTAATACAGTCAGAAAAAGTTTTCATTGTAATAACATAACAGATGCATTTCTGTTAACATGCAATTCTTATGTATTGTATTAATATTAACATCTTTATCCTGTTAAAGGTTAGCGTACAAATCTACTGGAGATAGTGGGGTTGTTGCACTTGCATTGGTATATACTGACAGATTTTTGACTTTCCACCCATCGCTAAGTGGGATATGAATACAGAAGTAGCGAGCAGCATCTCTGTGCAGCCTGAGACGTTCTGTGAAGGCTTCCATCAGCACCATCAGATCTTTGAGTTTCAGGCGGATGGAGCTGTAGGACCTGGAAAAAGAGCAATTGGTGGTGAATTCCATGTTTGTTTGGAATTTCTGGAACCATACTGTTACCCACCTGGGAGCTGCATATTTGCAAAAACCTTTATTTCAAGTCTCTTCATATTAATGACTGGAGAAAAGTACAAGATGTGCTTAATGGTGCTTGGCTTATTTGCACACTTTGTGTCCAAGAAATCATTTGATCTGGAATCTGAATATACAAATTTTATAATACTAAGGGCTCAGTCAGCAGGTATAGGGAAAGAAAATTTAGAAGTTACCACAGCAACAGATTTCAGTGGTCTTCATAGAAGTTGCTACTTGCTTTAGATCTGGGTGTCTCAAGATGAGTTAAGGGTAGCTGCTTATAAAATCACAGACTGGTTTGGGTTGGATGAGACCTTCGAGATCACCTAGTTCCAACTCCCTGCCATAGGCAGAGACACCCTCCACTAGCCCGGGCTGCCCAAAGCCCCATCCAACCTGGCCTTGAATGCTGCCAGGGAGGGGGCAGCCACAGCTTCTCTGGGCAGCCTGTGCCAGGGTCGCAACTCCCTCACAGGGAAGAATTTCTTCTGAATATCTAATCTACATGTACCCTATTTCAACTTTAAACCCATTACCCCTCGTACTGTCACTCCATGCTGTGTGAACAGTCCCTCACCAGCTTTCTTGCAGACTCCCTTTAGGTACTGGGAGGCTGCTATAAGGTCTCCCCTGAGCCTTCCCTTCTCGAGGCTGAACAAGTCCAATTCCCTCATCCTGTCCTCACAGGAGAGGTGTCCTAGCCCCCGATGATCTTTGTGGCCTCCTCTGGACTCACTCCAATAGCTCCATGTCCTTGTTATGTTGGAGGCCCCAGAGCTGGACACAGTACTCAAGGTGTGTTCTCACCAGACCAGAGGGGCAGAATCAAATTCTTGGGGTGGGGGAGTGGGGCGGGGAGGGAGGGGAAGGATTTGTTTATGCTTATGCATGTGAATGCAACCTTTGTTACTGGTTTGTTCTGACTGTTTCAGAGCTGTTAACTTCCTATGGTGAAAGCCCTGATTCACCAGCATGGTCAGGTATTCCTGAGCTGGGGACATGTCATTAGTCTCATTTGTCTCCAGTATTAATTCCATGCCAAATTCTTGCTTCCTAGGTCAGTGAAATATTAGGAGATGGAGAATCTCACCTTGACCTTGGAGAGAACAGTTATACGCTGCTATATTACATTGAATTCTTCCTTAATAGTTATGGATAACAAAAGTAGGACACCCATGTGGAATGTCCCTGCTTGACAAGCAGATCATTTTTTCGGTTTTCAGTACTTCAAATAGATGCTTCCTTCCTTGTTGGTATTTGTTGTAGCCAAAGTGTTTATAATTTAGTGCTCCTTGCACCTTTAAAAAGGGCAACCCCTTTAATCTATTGTTTAAAAAAGCATGCATGAGACGTCGGAGAACATAAAGACAGCATGCAGAGATAACCCTGATGTAAGTGATGGTTCCAGTCATCTAGTGTATGGATAAAAGATTTCTGAGGCTATGTTACTTGGCAGTTCAACATGATCTGGCTGTTTGTTAATCAGAGAGCAGAAGAACAAAGGAGGGAGAATAAAAATGTTGAGAAAAAGTGGTGTATCTCTAGGAGATGTACAGTGGGACAATAACGCAGTGGTAGGATTGGATGAAGCAGAGTCATGGAAACGATGAGCCATAGGAGGGTAAATTTTGTTTCACTTTGTTTCTTGTGACTTGAGTTTGTTGGTAAAGGGGATAACGTTTTATATTCAGTCAGAGAGCATGTTCTGTAAATCTCTTCAGTTACCCGTTCCCTGGGTGTCGCAATAGATTAAGTCGCTGTGTGATGATATGACACCGCCATCACTCGTCTTCCTGGGATATTGCTGGAGGCAACAACAAACCTGTGTCTTTGGCACATGTGAAGGAATTTAGCGCTTGAGGGGTTAAATTACACAGGCTCCCCTGTGGATCAGCTTATGCTTGGACAGTAATAATAGCAATAACATTAATAATAAAAATGCCAGAGCAAAGGGAGTGGAGGGGGAGCAGGGGGAGAAAAAGGAAGAAGAGTGATGGAAGATGGGCTGGGACAGTAGCGGGAGGGGGGAGTAAGGCAGGCTGGAGCAAACGTGTTTTGTACAGCAGGTGTACTGGCTCCAAGTCAGATGTCGTAGGAGCCTCTGCGACATGCACATGCACAAATACACATTACAGGAGCTTTGAGGATGGTTGGTGGCTCTGTGCGTGTGTGCACTCGCGCTACGAGCCATGATATCCTAGGGCAGTGTAACAAGCAATTCATGTCAGCTCACAGTAAAGATTATTGGTGTTTTCACTGGGGAAATATTTATGCTCCATCTTCTTCTTCTTCTATTTTTAGCACTTTGAGCTTGCAGTCAGGTAGAAGGGCTGGTGAGGGAGTGGGAAGAGACCCACAGAGGGACACGTCTCATCCCTCAATTAGATGGAGCTAAACCCCTAATCTTGCTTAGGAATAGCTGCTGATGCGAAGTTTTCTTCTTTCCCTTCTGGCTTGGTGGGATATTATGTTTCACTGCGGTACAGGTGATAGAATAGGATGGCAACTGGAAGGGTTTGGTTCTAATGGGAAGCACGAGACCTTTCTAAGGAAGGCATTTTTACATAGGTGGCCTCCAAAAAAAGCCAAAAAGGTAATGAAAGTGTGGAACAATGTGGATTTATTTTATTTTTTTTAAAAAAAGGGATAGAAAAGCCATTACAAGAAGGGACAGCAATTTATTGCATGGGGGGTGGGGATAAAAAAAATCTGAATTTGTTCTCTTTTGGATTTGTTGTTTATCATCATAATCCTTCTAGTGAAAAGGGCTAATTTACTCTTTCTATAGGAATATTTTAAGTGTGATTATCATAATATCACAGCTGCTGAAAAGGTCTAAAATAGGACATTGACCTTGAACGTGTTCCTGCGTTTAGTATGTGGTGCTTAACATTCAAGAAACAATATAACTGCAACTCATTTATTAATGTATAATCTCAAAATGTTAACTCTTGCTCTGTAAATACATGCCACAAGGATTGTAGAAAGCTTGCAGTATCCCATGAAGTACATGTGGTATTTTATCAGTGTAAATATGTATAAGATTTTCAAGATTTCTGCTGGGAATACTCCATAACTAAAGTAAGTTTTCCCTTTGGTACTGCACTAGTTTATGATTTAATTTTTACTGACATTCCACCAGTCATATTATTAGCTTCACAAAATGAAAGTGAAATAATCCTGTATTAATTAAACAGAGCAACTGAATTCCCTCAGTCATCTTATCCTTGGCTGTCTGAGACAGTAATGCACTTCAGCTTCTCTGAAGAAACTTACACTAAAAAAAGAGCTTGGGGTAATGGTGAGATATCCATATTGAAGCGTGTGTCTGACTTATCTGTAGGGAGTAGACCTCCTTTGGTGGGTGACAGGCAATGTGCGTGCGGCTCCTTTTCTTTTCCTTTCCTCTTTTTTTTGTCAGAGGCTTTGGAAAAAGGTGTTTCGTCAAGAGAATAATTTTCATTTATAGCGATGTGAACGGTTTCTACTCTGTGCGGGTGAAGGCAGTCATTTAAATACCCGTGCCCGTGCCCTTGAAAATAAAATGAGGAGAAAATATGGAGTATTTATTTGAGACCAGATGAATTGAATCTAGTTCAGTAACATGGTAAGGCAATTGCTGTTGTTTCATGGAGACATTTTTTATACGTTGGAACTGAGCGTAGCAGAAGCTAAAAGCCTCGCGCTGTGTACTTGGTGAACGCGCTGTGGAGAAGTTTGACGGAGCGTTCTGGGGTGGTGTCATGTGAGCTTTCCTTCCCTAAGATCAAAACAAGGAGTAATTAATGCTAAATACAGATTGAAGTAGCAGATGGCTTTAAAGTAATAACCTGCTACAGTTTGTCCAACATTGTACAAAGAGGTGAGCAGGATTTGGAACTTTTGCCGTGTTTGTTTTTTTAACTCATTAGTGGCACGTCCAGGGATGCACCAAGTGCCTGCTGGTGAGAAGCACAAAAGGCAAAAGGCCAGTAGAGTGATAATATTGTTCTGATGCTGATCTCACTGTAGCAGAGCACATCCGAGTTCTGTTTCTCTAATTAGTGAACTATGAATAAAGAGAAAATCATGTATTTGTTGATACCTTGATATTTATTTCAAACTCTTAAGACAGTATGATATTTTCAGTTAGACTTAGAATAAGGTGCCATGGTGTATGGCAAATTTCCACCTAAAGTAACAGTATACTCGTCTGCAAATAAATTCTCAGCAGCTAACAGGCTCTTCTATAGTCTTGCTCCTTCCCAGATGGTTTGGGCTTATTGCTCCTTTTGGTAAATACACATTTGACACAATTCACCATGCAGCTTGTGTGAAGTGCCACTGAATCTTACTTCTTCAGTTGCCTTGAGGTAGCTGTGTTTTAAGAACCTGGATGTTTGGATGCCTTGAAATGTCTACAGTATTTAAATGTGAAGATGAAAAGAGGTACTTTTCAGCACACGGGGAAAATTACATGCACAGAGAGACATGGAAACGCAGTGCTGCTCAGTAATGCCCCTTGACTGGTGCAGGCTCTCCTGATGATTTTTTTCCTTCCCCTCTCTGATTCCATTACCACTGTTTTGTATAGACTCCTTGTGGTAAGATTTTGCACTGTACGTTTCGATAAGTTGGTGCAGATGCGTGTTTGCATGTGTGTTCTTATTCTGTGTCTCCTGATACAGGCCAGTAAGCTGGTACCTGATTTGTTTTTTGTCTTTCCGCTAATACTATTTTTAAGTAGTTTTACAGAAAAGCCTGAAGAAGTGAAGCTGTGCTTAGCCCCATTTTATTTGCTGCTGTACTCTTATCTTTTTTTTTTTTTTTTCTTTCTCTAAACTGATCGGTAATTGTGAAACCCAAGTTCAAGAATGTAGTTGGAATTCCAGGCCCTGGCCTGGTGGAGATGATGACACCTTCAGCCCCGGGGGTGGGGTAGAAGCCAACTGCTTTGTTTATCAACATGCGAAGTACAGCGCTGTGTTTCTGGATCCCCAAGTAGCAGCACTGGCAGGGAAAAGAGCCGCTTGCTTGGATGAGAGATGGTTGGTAGAAAGGTAGTGGTGGCTCATAGAGGGAGAGGAAAATGTATTGTTTTGGGGGTATAGAGGAGGGCTGGGGGGTGATAAGCAAATAAGGTAGCAAATGTGGAAAGGAGGGCTTGTGGGAAGACAGAAGGCAAGAGACCATTGTCTCTCAGCACCTGAATATAATCTTAGGAGATAGCGAACAACAGTAGAAATCAAGCTAACCTGTGCTGTGGCGAGTTTCAAAAGGGATTAGCTGTCATATTTTAAGGAGGCTGTAGTTAGGAAATGTAATGCAGAAAAGTGACCGCATCGAAATACTCCAGTATTGGGGTTCTTTATGGGTGATTTTTAAATAGGAAAACACGTACCCATTAAAAGATTTGAAGGACTTTTAGCATAAATATATTGAAAAATAGCAATTTTGGGTATAAATCTATATAAACAAACACTCAGAGACACCCAGTATGAATAATATATTTATATTTCCATGCTCTGCCAATATACACGTGTAAATCAGTTTGTAGGGACTATATTTTGGGTTTACATAGTAATACAGATAACTATATATAAAGACATCATATTTGAGATCTGATTTGATTCTGAAATTGACATCTATCAAATTGTTATTTAGAGGGCCTTCTCATACTGTAACATGATTAAATGACTCTCATTTTAAAATTTGATAAAAAATGATTTTTTTTTCTCTGATGTTTTTTCTAAAGAGTGCTTGGATTTTACATTTCAGAGCTTTTTAATTCACTGCTCACAAGCGAATTTACATCTTAATTACAGAGTTCACATTTAACAATATAGACAGCATAATGCTACTGGTAATTAAGCTTTTACTACCTGCTTTTTTACAGTAGTCAGAGCTGTAGTTTTGCTCTGTGAGTTCCAGTTTCTGAACTCGCATGTATTTATACCAGATTTGTAGGAAGCAGGCCTGGTCTTCATGTGAGGTTAAATACATAATACTGGAATCTCTCTGCTGTAAGCACATACAAACGTGTCTACTGAACTTATTTGTGAATTCTGGAGTTGGTTTCTGTTGCTGTGGTAAAATGCTGTGAAACATATTGGGAGATGGCATTTGAGTTCCTGTTTGTGAATGGTATTAATGCATTCTGAGGGCATGCACTGATTTGTTTTGATCTAAAAGATTGCCGTTTGCACCGTGCTAGAGCTCCAGTCACAAAATATTTTGCAAGAGTCGAGCTGAATTATGAAAAAAATAGCGTTTTTTCCGGCTGTGTGGTGGGCTTTTTTCCCCTCTTTTTTCTTGCCAGAAATAGGCTGCATCTATTTTCACTGGTAGGAGCAGAAATATTTTGAACCTGGAAAATAAGTTTGTTGTCTTGGTTGTAATATTAAGTAACAGTAGCTTTCAAGAGAAATACAATGCACCCTGAATTCATCAGTGATATTTTCAAAATGTGGTGTGTGCGTGTGTTTCTGTGCAAACAGTGTCTCCAAATTTGAATATGTTTGTTCTCTTGGAACAAGTTTAATCAGGGACCTTTCATACAACTGAGATGAGCAACGCTGAGCTGGCTGTAAGCAGTGTTTTGCTGGAACGAGGGGTTGGGGTGGGGGTCTCGGTGATGTTTATGCAGGGATATGTGTTTATTTCCCTTTTTAGTTTGGCAAAATTTACTTAACAAAAGCCCAAATCCCAAAACACTGTGCAGGTCTGCGCGCACTCCCAGGTTTACTGCCCCCAGACCTACTCCAGCGCTGTCCTTATCTTGTTAAGATGAGGCAGGCTGAGTTTGGTCGCTGTAATCCCTCCCCAGTTACAGAAGAAATCGATCAGTTCTGGAGCTTTTCTTTCTCTTTACTACATCTCCATATACCCATCTAAATATTCGCCCAGGGCCACGCACCGAAATAAGCCCGTGTTGAGATGCAGCTACCCCGGCTATGAACCCACGTTACCTGCATAGGCGCCCAGTCTCCCCCGTGCTGCTAAGAGATGGCTCTGAGCGCTGGTTTTGTTAGCAATGTCCTCTTTTAGAAAGTACAAACCGAGGCTTTTAATTTTTAAATAGGGAGTTATGTATTTATATACGTGTACATATATTTATATACTCTGTCTACAGAACAAACCCAGCCGCCCCCCCTCCCACACCCCCACCCCCCCCCGCAAGGCGGATGACAATGAAAAGTTGAGTTACCCAGAAGCTTCGGCAGGCTGCACTCGGTGTTATTATTATCTATTTTTCCCCCGGCGCCGATCAGTTCCAAAGGTTAGGGAAGCGGCGGGCAGGAGGAGAGCGCGCCGAGAGCCGAGCCCGGCCGGCCCCGGCCCCAGCCGCCGCAGCGAAACCGCCGCAACCGGCAACGGGCAGTGCAAACTTCATCCCTCGCGACCTTCAAGCGGGAGCCCGCCGAGGTACCTGCCGAACTGCGCTCCAAGTTCGGGCCTGTCTCCTCCCCGCAGCCGGGAGGGGAGCGGTGAGGCGGAGAGCCCCCGGCGGGCCGGCCGCCGGCGGATCGGACATGTCTGCGGGCTCTGTCCCGGCCGCCGCCACCGCCTCAGGCCGCTCCCCCGTCCCCACCCCTCTACCTGCCGCGCGGCCCGCGCGCCGGGCCGCCCCGGCGCCCCTGGCGCCTGATTGGCCGCTGCCCCACCAATCCGCCGTCCCCCCGGGCCGGGGGGACTGCATATGTAAAGCCCTACTTCATATTCATGAGCTCCGAGCGGGGCTTTAAGTCCTTGATTAGGCGCGCGGGCGAGCTTTTGGTCCCAACTGGCCGCGCCTGCCGCCGCCGCGCCCGCAGAGCGCTCGTGCCAAGTGCGCCGCGCTCGGCCACGGAAACTTTGATTTACCGCGGGGGCGCACGAAGAATGGTCGCCGGGCGCACATGGATTCGGTAGAACTTTGCCTGCCGGAGCCGCTCTCCCTGCACTACGAGGAAGAGTAGGTACCGCTCCCCGCCCCCACCCCACCGCCGCCGCCTGCCCCAAAACATGACAGGCGCCTAGACGCCGCTGCAGGTAACGCTGTGCCGGGGCCGCGGGCGTGAGCCGTCGCGGGCGCGTCCGGACCGGGCCCGGCTCGGCCCGGGGCACCGCGCGGCGGCTGCGCGCCGGGGGAGGCGGGCGGGAGGCAGGCAGGCAGGCAGGCGCCCGGCAGCGGGGCGCGCTCCGCCGCGGGGAGGAGCGGTGCTGTCGGCGGGCGAGCGCCCGGGCCCGCCGCTTGCCCTGACAGGTGCGGTGGTTCCCCTCTCGGCTCCGGCTCCGAGGCGGCGGCGGCGGGAGGGAGCCCGCCTGCCCGCTGGGGCGACGGTTGGGAGCGGCCGGCCGCCGCGCTGCCCTGAGCTCCCGGCCGCTCTGCCCTGCCGGGGGGCGCCGCTCCGGACGGGCGGCGGGAGCACCGGGGAGGGGGCACAAGGGAGGGGTGTGCGTGTCTCGTACTTTGCGGGGCCCGTGCCGCACGGCGCGGCCCTCAGCTCTTGCTTTTCCCTCCGAAACGCAGCGAAATACTTTTTAACGAGCCGCGGCTCTCGGCTGGCACTTATTAGCTACCTGGCGGAGCGTCTCCGGCGGAAAGCGCCCCAACAGACGCGGGCGGGCGTGGGGCTGGCGGGTGGCTCCGGAACTTGCTTCCAGCCCGCAGCCGGGATGAGACGTTAGTATATCACGGGAGCTGTCACCGGCTCGTTTTTCTTTATGTCCAGCCACTTAGGTCGCTGTGCCTTCCTGTTACGCTGAGGGTGACAGCAGCACCGAAGGAAAAGGAAAAAAACCACCCCCAACAAACGCAAGCCAGCAGCCAGCATCGCCCTGGACGCGCGGTCTGTGCAAGGGCTGTATTGAGGGGTGACAGTGTATTATAGGTAGCTGCCCACTAGCTGTCCTTACTGTCTGCGTATTGCCTGGCTATTTGTAATTAAGCCGGAGAATGAAAAGTGAATTGCGGTGATCGCGTATTGGTGAAATAACGCGGAAAGTAACAAATAGCGTGGCTGTCAGGAAGGGGATTTGGGAAGGGGGCAGGCAGGGGAGCCCGCTGGAATGTTTCAGGATAAATAAAAGAAAATAAACAGAGGTAGGATGTCCTCTCGGTTGCGGTTTATAGGTCAGCGCGCTGTGAGCTGCTGTATAGTGTAAAGTAGCGTCGTAAAATGTAAGAACGCAGTTTTCACAGCTTTTACCAACAGTGATTTTTTTTTTTTTTCTTTAATAAAATGCCTGAAAGACGGTAAGTTTGTGGGGGTTTGTGCGGCTATTCCACTCCCCCCACCCCCTCAAAGGAGCTTTCTTGAATTTACCTTCTTACAGCTAATTTGAATGATTAGTTTAGATAAGCCTCTTAGAATAGATGCATTTAAATGAAATCGGGGCACATGTCTTTTTGGCTCTGGTGCAAGATTCTGACTGATTTTTTTTTTTTTTTTTTTCCTTCCTTCCTCTTTGGCTCAGTTAAAAGTCATCTTAAAACAGTCCCAATATATTATCGTGAGCGTAGGGTTTGAAGGCATGTGTGGTCGACTGGACACAGAGAAATAACTAATGTTCAGAAACGTATCTGCTTCTCCGTCTCAATTAATAAGCCCCGGAGTTTTACACATTATTAATATTCATAGTAATTGTATTTTGACTATACGTTGTCACGTGTATGCGCATACAAGCGTAAGGACATACAGAATAAATACAGTAGTTCCTGCAGTTCTCATGTTATGGATGAGGGCAGAGGGGATTCGAGCTAAAAATTGTCTGAGTGTTTTGGGAGTGCACAGACATCTGTCTGACCGTCACTAGGTATGCTTTGATTTTAAGGCAGAGCATGTTAAAGAATGCGATAACTTAAGCCAGCTGCAACCTTGGCTTTTTGCTTTTTCAGGAATAATAATAACACTAATAATTACTAATAGTTAATAAGCTAACAGATGCAATAAATATATCTGCTCATTTTGACATATGTGTCAATTTAATCATTCTAAATGAATCAGTGTGTTCATAATGTGAAATCTCCTTCAACCTCTGATTAAAATGTAACGTTGACTAAAGGATTATAGAGCGGACTTAATTTTACTGACTGTTTTAACAGTTGTCACAGCTGTTGGGAGAAGGAAAGGCAATTGAAACACTCCAAAAAAAAAGGCGGGGGGGGTGGTGATAGTGGGGGGGAGTGGGACTAGTTGAGTAAATTTAAACATGATATCTGAATGCCAAACATAGAAAACTGAGGAGATTTGTAACTCCAGAAAGCTTCTGTGCACTGTGTACATTTGCCCTTTGTGGCTCGCTGTTTCATTTATTTGAACCCTCAGCAGTTTCCCCTACTTTCTCCATTTAAAAATGTGCAACAGTGCTTAAACATGAAACAAATTCAGCTGTTACAACGTGCACAGGTTTTCATCTCAAGTGCAACAGATAAATTGCACAGATGACAAGAAATAAAGATTGTGTAGAATGGATGTAACATTTAAAAAGTGGACAGAGGCGTCAGATCATGTGAATACTTCAGTGCAGCAATGGTCGGTATACACTTTTCGTATTTTCCTCACCATCCTCATGTTGCAATGTGGGAAACAGTCTGTGGAGTTGCCGTGCAAGTCTGTCTGGGTTGTGTTTGTGTACAGATGAATGTCAGTGTGTGTATACTCACATGCATCAACACGTAAATATATGTATTTGTGAGGGTATGCCCGTGTGCCGCGTGAGGTGGTTATATGCTAAACATTAAGGAGTTTATGTCAGTTTTCCGCTTCTTGAAAATATTTCGTCATAGCTTCTAATTCCCAGAGAATTTATTTTAGGAGCACCTTTCATTTGTAAAGGGAGGAAAGGGGTGGTGGGCTGAAGAACGCTTCTTTGTGAAGTGGGAAGCAGCGCTTGATTCCACTCCACGGCTTCTTCAGGCTGTGGAGTTCTTTACCCTTCTGCATTTGCCTTATTAGAATAGCCACTTAAAGTTGTTATTAAGAAATAAAGCCCAAAGCTAGTATTAAACTGAGAAATCTGCAGGCCTCCGTCCGCGTGCCCAGCGTGTAACGTGGCATGCAGCCCCGCGTTGTGGAGGCAGCCCCAACTGTGGGTGCGCGATCAGACCCTGCCTGTGCTCTCCCCTTGGGCAGCAGGCAGGCCTTGGTCCGTTCTTCCTCCCCTGCTTCCGGTCGGAGGGCTCTGCTTTTTTGGTTTTCATAGACTGCTTGGCAAGTTTTTAAATCCTGCTGGAAGTATAAAGGGTTTGTGCTGAAATGCCAGCTGTCTGCCAGCCTTTCGTTTTCTGGGGCTTGCCCCTCTTTTGGTGTTGGTTGCTCATTTTAATGTGTTTATGGTTCTGCTCTTTTATTTACTGAGCCTGGTGCGTTGCAGCGGTAATTAACCCGTGTTATTAGCAAAGCCCTTGTGGATATCCATTAATTCTCTCGAATGGTTGATCATTTTTTTTCTGTACTTTTTTTACCCATTTTTTTTCCGAAGGCACGCTGTCCTTTTTCTAACAGTCCTCAAGCTTAAACATTTCCTACAGATTTCTTTATAAACCGAGGCAGGTAGAAGGGCACCATCCCCATAGTTCCATAATAAAGAATAACTATTGTCTTAACAAACTGTTTTCAAAGATGCTAATGGGAAGCAAAACAACTGGGAGAATCTGTAGGGAACAATTTATTTAATTATTATTTTTCAAAACACATGCTTAATGATAAGAAAGGAGATAAGAATTTCCTTTGCCTTTAAATTTTTTTTTTTAACTTGTAGCTGTATTAGCTGTTGTGAATATTTTAGTGTTCATATTTTAATCAGATTTGAACTTAGTTAATAGCACTTTGGGCATTTAAAAAATATTGAGCCAGCAGAAAAATACTTGTGCTTGCACTGCTGAGAAAAGATAAGGGCCGCCTCATTAGCCAACCCTACTTTTGCAATTAATTTCAAATACATGGTGCTATTCATCAAATACAGAAGGTAAGTTGTCTATGATAATATTTAACAATACTTGAAACCTACTTTGCTTAGAGTAGCTGAAAAGTATGATACGTCTATTTTCACAGATATGTCAGTCCATATGCTATGCTGCTAGTTCTGTATGTTACAGAGTGAAATTATGATATAAATAATTCATATTTTATACCATAATTCTTCTAAGTGTCGTGATTATTCATTTTACGGAATGTTTTTAAAGGACTGACCCTTGACCTGCAGGGAGGCTGCATGCACCCCTGTGGAAGTATAAGCAGGAACAAAAAATACACTTATTTGAACCTTTTGAGGAAGAATCTCAAACAATTATTTTTAGCTTGGATCGTTGAAATGCGTAGGATGAGTAGGAAAAAAAAATATGGGTGGAACTCTTGCTCCTATTCAAGCTTAATGTAGCCTCTGTCTATATGACTCGTAGCTTTGCTACGAATTCTTCTTCATAGCAAATTCATGGAGGGAAGAAACAATAAAATGTTGATCCGTTACAAGTGCATATGAGGCTCACGCTACCGAGCTCTCTAGAGGAAATCTGTGATTATGCCGGGCCAGTTTGTTCAGTTTTTATCTCTTTTACATCCACTGGCCTTGTATTAAATTGTCATTGTCCTAAAGCACATGAGAGAGAAATGAATTGCGTTTCTCGACATGCTCTGACAGTGAAATATTTAGCCTCTCTGTCTCCAATCATACTCATATGTATGTTTGATAGTGCAGGGATGACACCAACAGTCGCTGCAGCTTGACATTCCACTTACTACATGTTCTCTTACATTTGGTGTATCCTCTTTTGCTTTTAGGCTTGATTTAGGTAATCCTACGTGCCTGCGGTCATATCTGTAGTAGCATGTATATGTGTGTTTTTACTTTTTATTTATTTGCATTTTACATGGAAACTCTCTTGTCTATGCACAGCAAGTTTTGAGTTGAAATACAGCTATTCATGTGTGTGCCAGGTATCTGGTGTATTCCTTATGCAGCTTGTGCAGATGTACATCTATTATTGCATGTACACACACAAACGTGTACACAGTAAGTATATGCAGAGCTATATAACTTCCTTCTATATAGTTGCTTGGCAAATACCTACTGCTTTTATGTGTCTGCTTTTTTCTTATCCTTGACAAGAGCGCTGGCGAGCAATGTAGATAAAACATTTGCACGGGATTTCATATCAGATTCCCCATGTAATCTAGCATTTTCTGTATTTGTACTCACGCTTTTACTTTTAAAAGGTGGGGTTTTTTTTAAATAAAAACTTCCAAGTAATTTACATGGCTAATATTTATTTGTATTCCTGTAAGTTTTGGCTCTCAATCAGAGAACTGGTTTTTCAGCTACATGTGTCTTTGGACACACAGTTATGTTTACACCTAAAGAATATAATTTTTTTGGGGGGGTGGGAAGCTTCCTATGTACAGTTGTTAATATAAATCATGATGTCCTCAGACAAAAATGTAAAATACACATTCCATTTTAATGGTCCTTAGTCCTAACCAAAAATCCTAAAGGGTGTTTTGTTAGTATTTGCTTGTCCAGAAATAAAAATAGTCTGAAACATTAAAGAAAAATATGAAACTTAATTATATACTGCTATTTCAGATAGTATTACTTAATTGCTATTTTTAAAGGATTTTATTTTGCCTTTTCAGTAGCACTTTGGAGAGTAACTTCGATAGATATGGTAGAACATTGCCTTTTGACATGTATGTCTTGTGAAACAATTTCTGTATTTGCTATGTTACAGAAGCTTTAAATCTCGTGGGTTTGTTTACATAATGCTTGTAATGTTTTTCAATTAATTTGTATTTCCTTCAAACAAAGAAGGGCTTTTCTCTTTGCTGTTCCTTAACATAGCAGGTTTCCATTAAAGGGAATCTTCTCTGATTTCTAATTATCTTCCCCTTCTAAGGAGCATAGCTTTTTAATCAGAACATCGTTTCCCACTTCTTTTAAAATTGAAATACATTTTTTTTTCTTTTCCCCTTCAGCTTCCTAGGGTTGCAAAGAAAAATTTCTATTAACATCCTAATGAAAGTTAGAGCAATATAGGTACTTTTACAGAGTGTATGGCAAGCATATGCTCTTTTTCTTTACTGCTGAATGTGTAATTCTTACCGTGGGTCACCATTCTAGATTTGTATGAAATCTGAACGGAATTGTCTGATTTAGGTCCAAATAATTTACAAGGCAAACCAAAAAATACTATTAGAAATATAAGCCTCATATTTTTCATGACGCCAACACAGGACATTAAGCATGAAATTGGAGAAGGGGTCTCCATATACCGCAGAAAGTTAGTGTGTCGGGGTGTATGAAATAAAGGTTCCTTTTCCTTGGTCTAATCAAGCCATTTATAGTATCTTCATGCAGAATTGTGCCCATTTATTTATATGATAACCAACTGAAATATGCTGAGTTACCTCTATGCATGTTAGTATATCCTTTTATCCTGTGTTGAAAATTCTATTACCTTTCCCCGAGTAAAACATCTTAGCAGATTTGAACTGCTGTGTTTATGTGGGAGGGCAGATTCTCTTAAAGGGTTGTATTCTGAAATCAAACATTAAAATAAAATGATTTGAGGTTTTTTTTTAGGTTATTAGTCTGTAGGTCAGTGTGGATGACTCTTACTCCTCTGTATCTTTCCATGTTGCTATAAGTGGAAAAAAAACCTGCACATCTCCTTTTCATCATTTTGATTGGAACTACATACCATATGTAATGTGTTTTGGCAGCACTTACCTAGCCAAAGAAAACAAATTAATATTAGCCATGCTGAGGGGTGTCAGAAGTATCACAGATGTGTCGATTTAGCTTTGCTCCATCACACACTCTTTCCTTAAACAACTGGTCAAGCTGTCGCAAAATGTAGTGTTGGCTGCAGCGAGATTCTAATAGGTGTGATCAGAGATTGATGGCTTTGGCAAGTTAGAATGAGAAGATGATGTGGAGTTGCTGTTGCTTGTTTTGAATGGCCCCAGGAAAAAAAAGCAAAGGCAAAAAAAGAAAAAAAGGAGATTTAAAAAAAAAGTTAACATATAAGCCAGTCCCCCCACCCCCCAGGCAGCTAGATATTAAACAATTCAGAGTCTTGCAGATGTCAAGATACTGGCAAGTGTAATGAAAAAGTCTATCTAAAACGTAGCGCTAACATGTTCCTGAGCATTTCTGGAATTCCTTCCCATATAAAGGTGCTAGGACCAGCGTGGAGAGGAGGAGGTGGCTTGTTTTATACAGTCCATCCTTATCCATGATACTGCTTTTCTTCCCACCCCACACCCCACCCCGGTTTGTTTCTAGAGCTATTTTTGGAAGAAACGCTTTTAAAAAAAAATCTCACCATGAATATTTCTAAAAAAATACAAGCAGGGAAAATTAATAAAGAGCAGTAGTTAACAAAATGGTGAAATCACACTCCTTTATGTACTCTTAGCTGTGCTCTTAGTATAGCTAGTTTCTAGCAGATTGTATGATCCTCTGTATATTAAACATGCAACAGAGAGATCAAGCAATTTTCTATGTATTTTTATTTACTTCTCCTTTCAGATTGGCTGCAGGACCTGGTGTCTGTCTTTTCAGAGGATGAGTGCTGGGGTCCTTTTATGTTTAAGTTGGTATTTTCTTGCTCAGATGGACTGTGATATGCTCGGTTGACAAGTATTAATGCTAGAATAGTTTTCAGAGGAATTAATTTCAGAATGTCTGAGAGGTTTTTTTTTTTTAAACACGATTAATTTACCCCTTTTTTGAAAAAAAAAAAAAAATCTAGTAAAAATAAAATCTGAGGCTCCATGTGTCATCTTAAAACCAAAGAGATTTAGAGTGTTTCCAAAAGCAAATGCACGTGGGCTGCTAGCAAAATAATATTTGGAGAATGGTAAAATTCTTACAGCAAAAGTGGATTTTTTTTTTTTTTTTTTTTTTAGCACTGTGGTAGTTTAATGTTCCGTGAATGCAAGGTTTCCTCTACTAAATTATATTCACTTTTCCAGCAGTGAAATAGTTCCCTGGCAACCTTCTCATAGCAGCCGTTACCGTAGTGGGACAGATGAGATGTTTTGAAGTGGCACGAAATGCCCTGTCTTTAACCAACTGCTCCCGTAAAGGGGTGAGAATCGGATTCCCAATAACTGAGGAAGGCTGACGGGCACCCCATCGTTCTTCTCGCGGGAGCTGCTCGGGCCCAGTTGGTGCTGGGTGATATTTAAAGAGCCGAGCAGCCACCGTCGGTGGGTGACATTAGTATGAATGACACCTGTCCCATCAATCACCAAGCCGCAGTGTCACAGATGGAGAAACAACAATCGGCTGAATTACCCGGCACTGCACACTTGGCTTAATTCAGCTCATTGTTCTCCTACAAATCTAGAGGATGGCTCGTTCTGCGCCGGGAGCCCAGACAGAAGCGCGAGATGGGCTCAGGTGGTGGCACGTGCCTGCCCTTTGCTGCTCCATCAGAGGTAGTCAGCAAAAGGCTGTCAGGGGTGGGGGTGGTGGGAAGGAGCGCTCTACGCACAGGGGGACCGAAGCTTTGGCTTCTAAAGGAGGCTGTAATTCATCAAGAGCTGAAACTAAGGATTTCACCCGGCCTTCCAGAACTTTTCATTTGGAGGGCCCGGTCAGGTTAACGTTTAACTCTTCAAATGCTACCTTGTAGCTGTCATTCCGAGAAGAATGGAGGGGGGGTTTGCTCATGTTTCCTACGGCTGTGCGCTAAGCGGAATCTTCAAAGCCCTGGCCCTTCTGAAGTAGTGCATCTTTTATTATTCCTCAGTAGTTAGCACTGAAAATTCAGCGTCTGAGACACTTGAGTGAAAAGGAGAGTCGTGGAGAGGCTTGTTTGGAGGGGAGTGTGGCGGTTTTGGTTTTGTGGTGAGTCTTTCTAATTTTAATACCAGAAGAAGGGTGGATCATGAAAAATCACAGTCCTGTCTGGACAGACAGTAAAGGCATTTAAATGTCTTCAGACACTGTAACCGTTTTCCTTCCTTCCTTTTTCTCACCTCTTGCAAATCAGAGGCTGTTCTAGAGAACAGGAGACAAAAAAGCGAATAGAAATTATTTCCTTGCTTTGAAGTCCTGTGTCAGGTATGCTTTGAATGCATTTGAATACTACTGCTTCTATGCTCTTTTCCAAGCAGCAGCAGGCAGGTACCTGTGAAATACTGGGATGGAAGTGATCATTCTTATTTCACAATTTTTTCTTCCTCCACCCCCCATCCCTTTTGTCTTACACAGAATAGTTGTATTTTTGTTGTGAGCTAATTCACCACCCATGTTTTTGTTACAAGTAATGTCAAGCAGAAAACCTGTAGCATGCCAGAAACAGGCTACAGTATGCTGAAGACACAGCTTATGTTTGATTGTGTGTAAATACAGTTAGTTAGTTGGGTTTATCTGATAGCCTGGCAGAAAGAGAGAGGAGCAGTACAAACTGTTTTCAGTAACTGTGCTGTTCATACACCTGATAAGATTGAGAGTGCTTTCGAACTACTGATATGCTTTGAATAAGAAAAGAATAATCACATCCACTGGCACCGGCTTATCGGGAATGAAGTAAAATGCCAGCACTTTTACATTAGCAAAAGTAAATGTTTTAGACACTTTGGGCCTTTTTTCCATTTAAATTAAATAGCAGGGTGCTTTTGAGTGTGCTGTAATGAATGGATGGATTTATTACCTTGACAAAATTACAGGTGAATATGTTGAGAGAGGAGTCCTCGGCAACAATAACAGCTCTTTTGATAAGTGGCTACATCTATTCATGCTTTTGGTACAGAAATGCAGTAATTGTATCCTCTCTTGCTCTGTGAAGTGCAGCTGCTAACTTAAAATGTGGAGTTTTTCCTAGTGTAACATACTTGTGCGTTTTGTAATATACTGGCAATGCATTTGAAATTCAACACGTAACATGGCTGTTCATAAAATAAGGCTTGATCATTTACTAGTATGTCCTCTGCCTTCAGTCACTGTGTATTTTTGTGTTCGAAAAAGAATATGTCTCAGAGCCTTTGCTGGGAAGGCAAGGTATGATTCATCATTAACTTACCCCAGCAGGCATGAAGCATGCTCTGATGCACTGTTATCTGCTCAAAGTTTACTGATTTTTATTTTTGTGCCTTTTTTTAAAAAAAAAAAATCTGTGTTCTTTTTCTTTCACGTTCCTACAATTAATTTTGGGATATTCAAATTTGATGAATGATAGTGCAAGAACAGATCTGATTGATTTTGGATTATTATTGATTACCATCAATGAGATCACTGTGACACTCTGAAATCAATGGTATGTGATTAAACCAAGGCACCACTGTTCTATACATTAGGCAGCAGTTGGGAATTTAGGAACTGAATGTTCACAAGCAATAAATTGAGAGAATGTTCAGATTTAAATAGCCCTTTGTTTGGCATTTACTCACCAAAATATGTTTCTTGAGAAAGTTAGTTTTCCCAAGTGCAGGCTTTCAGTAAAAGAAAGGTCATTGATTTAAGGTTTATTAAATTTTAGCTAAAAACAACTGGCTCCATTTGGGTGTAAAATAATTTAAGTACTTACTGCAGGCAACCTTCATGCTTTAGAGCTGTTGCTCAAAGGTTTCATTCTTCTATGAAGATGTCAACTGTAAATATAAAAATGCATCACTGAAAATGTAATGGTTTAAAGATTCAAACTGAAATAAAAATTCCTGCCTGGGGAAAGCACTATAATCAAAATAAAGTAGTCTTAACTTTTTTTTTTTCCTCTTCTTCTGTGGAGGCCATACTTGAAAAGAGCGCTTGAAGGCAGCAGGTAGCGAGGTTGGTAAGGAATGCCAATGTGCCTGCATTTATTTATTTATTTATTTATTCTCCCCCACAGAGGATGATAGCCTAGCTTTGGAGTCAGCAGTACACGTCAGCCACTAATACTAGACTATATGTAAGCTGCTGCTGCCGCTTCTGAAATGAGGTATCCTGGCATTTAAGTCAACTTTATAATCTGGCAAAAAAGCGCACCTGGCAATATTAAAACCCGGTTTCTGAAGCACTTTTATATCTGAAAGCTTTTTATGTCTTTTTATATCTTTTTAGCACACATTAAATTTCTTAGGAGCAGTGTCCTGAATGTGCACTTGATAGATGACCGGGGTGGAGCTTCTTTCTCCACCCCCCCCCCTTTTTTTTTATAATGCATGGTATTTGTGCATTAGGTAGTACTGGAGTAGGAATACTGCAGATGTAGCTGTTTGACAAATTTACTGTGGGGGTTTTGTACCATTGTTTGGTAAGCTAGCAAAGATGTTTTCCAAGGTATGGAAGACAGCCTGCTGCCAAGCTGAAATCTTCAGAAGTCTTTGCTTTTACTGGTAGTGGCCTGATTCAAAACTAAATGGAAAGCATGCCATTCATTTTAGTAGATTTTGGATCAGTCTCTATAACTGATATTAAAAGTGAATGATTTGGTAGTATTTTAAAAGAAATCAATGAAGAAACGGAGCCTGTGTCCAAGGATTCACTGCCAGGATGTGACATTTGCACCAGGATAGAGTTGCCTAAGGGAGCATGACCAGGAAATACTAACATTACCCCATAATATTTTCTGTGTGAGCTTAAAAGCAGTGTTGGCATTAAGCCAGTATCCTCAGTCTTGTGTTGACTAAAGAGGAGGTAGAAATCCTTCAGAAGGAGATGATAAGACAAAGTGAGACTGACCCCTTTTTTCCTTGGTTGTACATCTGAATTGTAAGAGAGGTTGAAATGCTGAATTTACATAAAGATTGATAGATCTTGGTTTGTTTTTGCTGATGAATTTTGGATGAAAAGCTGTAATGTGTATTACATACATCTGCTTGATGCATATTATCTTCGTATATAGGCAGAAACACCTTGGTGTGCCTATGCAGAATTAAAACATCACAAAGGATGGTTATGGTCATTCAACACGCCTTTCCCCATGAGATGCAAAATAAATTTTAATAGATGGAGAGTTGCCTTGACTGGCCTCCAACCAACATTTTATTTATGAAAAGGTTCATATAGTTTTTAAGAGATATAGGAACTTGGCTCTTGGACAAAAGGCATTTTTCTGCTTTGTCTTGTCTAGAAAGAAATAGGCCAGTAAGGCATAACAGGATAAAGGAAGCAGAGAGTTTGCTCTCTAAATATCCTGATGCCTCTTTATGTTATTCTAGTCATACAAAGAGTACCTTAAAGTAGGTGTAAAAGTGGTATGGTGCAAAACTTTGTTGCACATGATTTGTATCCCTGATCTCAATACGGTATTTGCATTGATGTGTTTGGCAAACAAAGGATTTCTATTGTAACTGGTTTTCCTTTCCTTGATTTTCTTCTCTTTGGATGTGGACACTATCTAATTCCAGGCCTATTCTTTTAATGACAGATCTCCTTTTTGGCTTTGTTAAAGCATTCAATCTTCTGTACACATGGAGCCATAGGTGTCTTTCGCTGCTGGGATCAATGGGAAGAAGATCTGACTTTATGACCGTCTTCCTTTTTTTTTAATTGTAATTAAAAAGAAAAAGTGCTGTTTTCTAGAACAGTAATGTTTGAATTTCATGTGAAAATATGTTACAGGAAGTTTCTTGGAAAATCCGCAAAAGCCTGTTTCTCTAAAGGTTCAGAAAAGGATGCTTTTATCAACACTCAGTACTTCTGTTAGAGCAAACCGTATTATTTTCTTTGGCATAAAGGAAAAAGTGAGTTATACAACTATATTTATAAAGGTTGTGTCCATGACATTTGTCTGTAAGATTTGCTATCTGGAGAAGAACTTCTTGAAAAGCTAGGCATGAGGACTAAATGTTAGCATGTGCTCTTAAAGCCCATGGTAAATTTTGAACAGTGGGGAGTAGCAGTGTGGGGAAAATGAGGCATGCTTGTCAGTTCTTCCCTTTTACAGTTTTGACATAGTGGTTGGGAGTTTGTTTCCACTTCAGTGATGAGTTTTTTGTTGAAACTGGTGAGGATTGTCTCAGAGCAGCACAAACCACAACCCATCAGCAGACTGCTAGTCAGCAGCAGGTGTGAACAACATAAAACAGGATTAACACTGAACCAGAGTGTGCACTAAAAACAGAACCCCTGCCTTGGTTTCACAAGGGCACCAAGATAGAAGCGCTCTTGTTGTGTTTACTAAACAGTGTTCAGTGGACTATGTAAACGGCTCTGCTCAGCTGCAGAGGAATAACTGCAAGAATTGTTAGCTATTTGAGATTTTTAAAGACATTTTTTCCTCCTTTAAGAATAGAGCCCTGTTAGTGTTAAACCAGAGGCATAGGGACAAATGGCAAGGCGTTCAAAGTTAGTGCCTCAGCTTTTGTAGCAGAAGAAAGGGAAAATGGAATGTCAGCAGGTAGATTGTATTGTTGTTTTGAAATTGCACATTTTTGATTGAGGGTTTAATGTCTGTATGTTTCTTCTATGCACATTTCCTTTAAACAGGCAGCTTTTCCATTCCTTGGCATTTGAATTTTTGGGAACTTTTAAAGCCATGTATTTATTGTATCTAGTACATTCAGCATCAGATTCTGCCCTCACGCTCTGTATTAAAAGTTAGGGTGATACATTTACAGTGGAAGCAGAATTTACTTGTTATATATTACCATTGTTTATAAGCTACTCCCACTTCCCTGTCTCTTTCAGTGTATTGCCTGACCAGAGAAATTTTCATGTTTTGGGTAAAGACATATTTAAGGTGTCATAATTTTTCATAAGTACTGTGTGTAATTTCACTAACACGATGGTTTCTTTTCTTGTTTAGTTTTGCTTGTTGGTTTTCTTTTTTTTTTCCTTTTTTCCCCATTATTTCTGGACCAGGCTTTGAAAAGAGTTTAATATCTATTAGGCTGCATTTGTACAATATATGTTGTTTGATTGAGAAAAAAATTCCAAGAGAAACACACAACAATGAAATCCCCCAAACAAAGTAAAAAAAAAACAACCCCAAACCCAGTCCTCAGACCTCCCCAAAAAAACCCAAAACATGAGAAGCCTGTGAAATACAACTCACTTTTCCTGAAGCATTTTTAGAAGTCCTACTATGTTAGTCCTGGAAAACTCATCAGATGTTGAGTTTGCAGAGCTCTAATGAAAATTTGATCCTTTTGAAAATCAATGTAGTGGTATTTAGATGAAGTCAAATTTAAGTATAATTACGTCTTCTTTCCTATGACGCTCTCATGAGATTGGGAGTGACAGTCAGATTACAGATACATATTTAGGCAGGCACGTTTTCTTACTGAAATGCCTGTATGAACAATAACTGCTTTTGTAGGGTCCAAGTCCTGTCTTCACCGACACCTGTGCAAAGCACTTCTTTTTGCTGTCAGGATGTTGCTCTACACCTCTTTAGAGGTACAGGTATGACTTTTTTTGGGATATCTCAGGCTTCGGATGATGAGGGCTTTGCTTACGCCTGGTGTCCACAAAGCACTGGCAAGCATTACACAAGCAGGAGGATTCAAAGTTTACATTTGATGTTTGAGAGCAAAAATTAGTGAAGAATTAATGTATTTTCTAAAATAGCGTGAATAGTCACCTCACCATATTAATTAGTACTACTGATAATTAGCAACTTAATAAATCAAATAAAAGTAATTGTTTTAAAATAATACCTCAGCTGTCTAAGTACGTCCAAACCAGAAAGAGCTCAGTTACCAGCCTTACAATATGAATTTTTTCATTCTTTCTTCCCCTACTTTTTTCCCCCACATACAACTTCAGTGCTAAAAATACGCATGACTGCACATGGGTTCACCCAGGAGTTTGCTGATGAAAACAGGAGGGTTGGGAATTGTTAATTTTCAATTGCATTAACTTTTTATCAGTAGCGGAACAACCTTACTAATGTAATAACGCTTTTTGGATCCAAGTTCGGTTCTGTGATTGCTGCTCCAACAGTGTGTGTTCCTGTTGTGACAACCTGGCAGCGGTTCAGAGCTTTATTTTTAGAGAGGGTGTTCCTGCATGCTCAGAGTTCTGTTCATATGTTGTTGAGAAAACAGCTTATATCATCATAGTGAAATTATGACTTGTGTGATAGCGTTTGTAAACTGACTGTAAAGTGCGCTGCTTTTATTGACTCTCTCTGATGTTGTGAAGTAGTTACTGTAACTTGAAACGCTTTTCTGAAGCTAGTAGTACATAGTTCACCATTTGTGGAAGTTGCTGGTACCCAAATCTATTGCATAATTTTGTCAATTTGCATGTATGATCCCTGGATTCTTTCAACTGTTTTTTTCTTCTTTTTTTCTTCTTTTCTTCTGAGAGGTAGCAATATAAAACCTTGATTAAGTCCAGGATTTTCGGTGAGGACACATAAGCATACTGAAGTTGTGCTGCTTATCCAAAGTTTATCCAAAGTGCTTAACCTCTTTGCCCTCAAAATTGGTGTGGGCATCCCATGAAAGCAGTCTGTCCCTTGAGGTTTTCTGTATTTCCTGGCTTCTGCCAGGTCAGAAGTAAACAATAATAAACTTTTTGGTATTCCTTCTATGTTGTCTTCCTGGGCTAGATGAAACTAGATGCTAAATTATTATGTTTATTATTATTAGAGTCCCTGCTGAGTGTGTTTAAATTTCTGAAGAGATAAGTTCCTGTTTGTTTCAGGCATTAGTTGGCCAGTTTGGACTAGTCCTCGTTTACCCCTACAAGTTTATTTACAGTCAGTTCCTTTTTCCAGTTATACCAGTACGCTCAGAAGGAGCAGAATCTGACACAGAACATGTCTTGGGTTACACTTTTTAACCTCTAACATCATGTCATTGCTTATTCGGATTAGTAAAAAAGATATTTTGACTCAGTAGTGATTGCAAATCAGTGCCCTATGATTTATCATTAGTATTTAGTATTTCTGTTGTGGTAGTATATATGTGATGCTACCATGGTGTACAGTGTAGTTCCTGATAAAAAGCTTCGATGGCTAGAAACACAAGCAGTTCATGACAGCTGCAGTAAGGGGCCCAACATACTTTTTAACACGGCGATTGCAGTCCTGTATGTGTGCGTGTATATAGTTGCATAAAATTTGTGTGCAGTTTTGTATTTTTAATATAAAAGGAAAGCACTAACCTCAGGCTAATAAGGAAGTATGGATTGTTTTATTGTACATCAGCAGATATCTGCCTGGCTTGTGAGGGAGTGGTGGGTGGGTTCCTCTGTGTCAGTTCAGAGAAGGTACATTTAATGAAAAGGAGGCGGAGTGAACCGCACTATCCAGGGGAGAGACACAGACCAGGGAGCACCAGAGGCGGCTGCTGCTGCTGGTGACATAGCACAAGGGGTAGGAGAAGAGGACCTGCTTTGGCAGGGGGGTTGGACTCGATGAGCTCTTGAGGGTCCCTTCCAACCCCTGCAATTCTTAAAAAACCCAAAAAACGCTGGAGAGGCAAATCTGGATAGTATAGGATTGCACAGAGCACCTCACTGACCGCTTACATTTAATGCCTTTTTTCCATATGATTTTTAAAAATTGTCTTTAAACCAGTGCTTTCAGTTGATACACTGAATCACGTGCCAGTGATCTGAAGAGAGTATGAACTTAATCACTTCTACTCTTTTGGACAGCAATATATTTTGGATAGAAGGGAGTAACTTCTGTGGTACAATGACACCGATGCCAGTCAGACTCAGCCAGATGTGTCACCAGATTTATTTTGATCTCAGTTCCATGTGTTCTTGCTCAAAATGCATATTACTTTTTTTTCTTACTGCCACCTTCACCATGTTTTGCCCAGCATTCCAGAGAGGAAATCAACATACTAACATTTTAATTTTTGCAGTCAGAGACAGAAGTTCCATTTCAGCTTTTGTTTCCATTTGTTACCTAGAGGTACAAAATCTTTGATAGTAAACTATTACTCTTGAGATGAGAAACAGAACAAATTCAGTCAGGGAGTACAGTATACAGAAGGAAATGTAGCCTTTTCACTACGTGTATAATAGCTATTAAAATTGGATTGAAAAATTGTGACCACCTACCAGAAGATACATAGATTTATAGAAATAAAAATTAGAATGTTTACCTGGGAAAGGGCAGAGGTATGTGGGAGCTAAAAGCTGAATTAAAATTTTTGTGAAGTCATTATCTCAAGATCTGTGTGAGGTTTCAGGCACATTCTGTTTTAAGCTCGACACTCGGGGACTTGCTGTAGAGACAGACTTTTCTCCTTTGAGGGAAGAGGGGCAATGCTGCTTACACACTCTTGAGTACATTTCAGTTTAAAAAGCAAATAAGCATCTGGTCATTTATTTAACTAATTCACATAGTATTGTATGTAAAGGTTTTTTTTCTTACCCCCCCCCCCCCCCGCATACTGCTTTCTGCTACACTGATGATAATGTACCTGGAAGGAAAAGGCAGTCCAGGCTGAGGCAGCCAGCGTCAGACAGGGCGGTCTGCCATCTGTCCCACCTGCTGCATTCATGTGTCCATCTGGTTACTGCAATAGCTCATTGCAGGCTTCAACAGAAGAACATTCAGGCTGAAAAGAAGGCAGTGTGAATTATTTAGGTAGCTAGTGTAAATAAAGAGAGGGGGAGAGGAGCAGAGGAGGGGGGTTGTAGAGGGAGAAAGCGCTCTCTTACTCCTAGATGCTTTGGAATGTGTTAATGCATGAGAGCATTTGATTTGCATATAGATTTAGATGTATAGATCATTGTGGAGATTACAAGCCAATGAGTTTTATCTAGATTTAGATAGCTCTCAGCCTGGTTTGCACATAAAATATAGCCAGTTTCAGGAGGAGAATCTTTGGGGACTTTAAACCTAAGTGAAACTGTTGAAATGTAATGCTTTTAGGTATTAATTTAGCAGAAATAAAATATTTCCTTTAAGGGCTTTCTGTGCCCTTTGTTAACCAAGAATTTATAACTACTTTGCATAGTCGGTGCTTTATACACACTGTGTGGCTTTGATTTGGTTATAGTTAGTTACATTTGTAGTCATCTGTACTTTATTCTAAGAGGAAAAGCAGTTGACAAATGCTTTTCCCTTTCCCTTTCCTCTCATGTTTATCAGGTGAAGATTAAATCCAGTCATCAAACAAATAATTTTCCAGCTGTCAGTGTATATATTGTTACACAGACAAATATATATATATATGCTTTTCTGCCTACATAAACATACATAGAACACTTTAATCTTTTTGTATATTTTTAATTTGGGTGAGCAAACACAATTTCATATTGTTAAGTGGCCTTGAAAAAATAAATAGGTTTCTTTTAAAGTTGCTTGCTTGAATTTCAAAATTGTTTTGACTATGTTGGATTATTTATTGCTAAAATTAAATTGTTTTTAGAAAATATAAAAATCATGAGTGCTACATTTGAGCGTAGGAAATTTAATTTGCATCATTCTATTCTAAAGATCTTAATAACAGTGGTATCATATCAGGTACTTTTATAATGCATAAAGCATCAGTCCAATTCTGTGTTTTAAAAAAAAAAAGTAAAAGCTTGGTTTCATATACTGATACATTTCCAGATGTCAGATTCTTCTTGCTTTCAAATTTTAAACCTCAAACTTCCCTGGGCCAAAGAATAAAATGAGGATCATCTTAAGAGGAGTCCTTGAAATTGTGGGAGGGTTTTGTGTCATTGTTTTGCCCGGGTTTAGATCTGCAGAAGAAAGGGACACAGCATCTTGAAATCCCAACAGCCTGGCTACTTCTCTAAGATTTGCATGAAATTCAGCTGCAGCCTTCAAAGGGATTTGAGTGGATTGGATTCTTTAAGGTTAGTCCATGTCAAACCTATTAAGTTCAATTCACATGCAAAACCCTTTTTACGTTTTTTTTTAAGCCAATAAGGCTCTAGCTACTATTAAGGCGACATCGTGTACTTGCATTAGAACGTCCATGGTATTGGATCACCCTGCTGGCACGTGTAACTAACCAGTAATCCACTTTGTCATCTTTCAAATTAAAAGGTTCTGTGTCCTGTACCTTCCTTGGATTGGGGAGGGTTTGCTTGCAGAAGTTGAGATCCTGGAGACTACTTGAAAGTATCTAAGTCAGTGTGAATATCCATCTTTCATCTAAAATATGATCCCCAAAGTTATGTGATCTCTCCATTAAATGAAGATTAATTTAACCTTTGAAAGTAATTTAAACTCTTATGTCCTTAGCTTTTGAGGTCTTTGAGTCCTCATTGTTCCTGTAGTTTGCCTCCATTGTTAAATGAGTTTAGAGTACAGTATATGTTCTGTGGTAAATCAGGAAACAGTTGTGGGGAAAAATGATGAAAATATGGTGTAGAAAAGCATTAGTGGCTACTTTGGAACTCCAAGGACATGACTTTCAAAAGAAAAGCTTAAGTTTTAATATGAAAGCCAGTTGAAGGAATTGTGTGCTTCTCAAATATTTAGGCCAGAGCATCTAAATGCCATGTGCAGAGTTTTTGAAGTCCACCAGCAGGCTGTGAAAACACTTTGCTTCAACTAAATGTCAGAATAGATGTTAGTAGGAATTTGGGTTAAATACGGAACACCCAGCATTCTCTGAGATTGCTTCTCATCCTGGACCTTTCTGCCAAGAGAGGTCTACAAGACTTGCTCATCATTTCGTGAATGGCTATGCATGCATTGGTTTGAACATGCATTGCATAAAGTTTTATAAAATACTGGCCAGGTCCTCTAATCAGCTGAACTGAATCTTGAAAGCAGCTGTGTGTTTACACTGCCTGGAATAAGTCATCTGCTTCCACAGTGGCTGCACTAGCACTTGGGTCTTCAGTATCTAGTGGGATGCTGGGTTCAGAGTTGTATTCAACCTTACTGAATTTTGCTCGGTTTTAAAGGTGTGAGGAGAGAGTAGTTTCTTCTCCCTGTGCTTTTTCTCAACACAGTCACTGAACTTTACACTTCCTGCTGAAAGAAAAGCACTGATTTCAGATATGTTTAGATCAGTAACGGTTGGTTCACATGTGCTGGTTGGAAACAGAATATTTCCCATTGACTTAAGGTTCCAGCTGCTCTGAGTCTTTTAAAAATACACATTAATTAGAACAAAAAAAAATACTTACTGCTATTGCTTATATTTTGAGGAAAAAAAAAGCATCCCATGACATAATACTTAATGTTTAGAATGCCCTTTTTTCTGTAGAAAGCTTGAGGAAGGTGCTCCTTAAACACTGTTTTTGGGGACTTGATCCTTCTGAGCTTGCATGTACAAGTCAGTTGATACTGGTAGTGAATTTCTTGGGTAAGTGCTAGGAGAAAGAAGTCAATGGATAATAAACCTTTTCCAGTGGACCTGGTTCACTTGCATCCTCTACCACAAATATTTAGATTTTCCCAATATAGAAAAGAACAAGATTCAGAAATAGTATAATTAATTGTTTTGTGTTTTGTGGGGTTTTTTTAAAGTTTTCAGCATATACTTTAAGCTCTGAAGTTGCTCTGATCTGTGGTCAGAATTCTTTGTAGTGTTTATGACCTCTGAGACTCATTTTTTAAAACAAACTACCAAACCCAGGAATGTTTTAGTAGGTAAAAGATACATGTAGGATACGGAATGTTGTATTTGTGTATAAATTGATAATGGTTCATCTAAAGTCTTCATTGCTACAAACATGTAAGTCATTCAGGGTTGTGCAGAGCTTGCAGTTTTTACTATTTGGTGCCTTGTAGTATTAATGTGGCTATTTAGAGCATTATTAATTATATGGGCTAAGTAGCAGATACTAGCATTTATGTTGCTATTTGATAGCGTTTCATAAAGCATGCTCTTTTCCTGCTTGCAGGTTAGTGAATTGTGGTGTTAATTGTATTGTGTTAGTATTCAAGGAGGTAAAGTTAGCGTTTTGCTGAGGGAGTAAAAGGGGGTGAAAAGGCTGCCTAGATGTGTGAATTGTATTTTCCTTGGCACCCACAACTTTCTTGTTGAGAATACTGTAAATATCTCATTGAGGCATATAGTCATGTTGCAAGAATTATGTGTATGTGTTGTCTGGCAGGGTGGTTCTTCTGGCAAAAGGGTGATTTGCTATCATATTTCTTGAGAGTGTTGGAATACATACAAAAAGCCTGTATTGATGCTACTAACTCCAATTACAAAATAACAAATCTGGCCAAAATATTTTGGTTTTAACAACTTTAGATTCTGGTGATGTAAACAGAGACACTCCTTTTTATTCTTGTTTATACTTGTTGTTGACAGTGCCTGAATGGAAAGTAGAATGGGGGAAACATGTCAGTGGGAGAAAATTTAAACAGCAGAGAGGTTAAACTGCTTCAGTGACAGATTATCTCCAGAAAGGCAGTAAGTTGTTTTAAGGAGTAGTTTGGGAAAACGTTAATTTAACTTCTCTGCTGTTAATGTATGGTATTGCTAATGTTGCTGGTCTCTGATTTTTCATGAAAACAAAATTTACTTTCCAAAATGAGTAGAGAGCACAGGGGGAAACTTTAAAAAGCAAAACAGAAGTCCAAAGCCTTGATCAGCTGCAAAACTGGTTGGGGTTTTATCTGTGTTCATGTACTGTGAGATTCCTAAAATGTCAGAACAGACTTTGAGTGTTATATTATGGTTGCTGCGAAACACCAGAGGAAATGTTGCAGGAGTAGTTATCAGTGATCTAAGGGGAGACGTAGTTCCACAGCGAAAGACTGTACCAACTCCTAAATGAGCCTCTGTTCCTGATAGAGGACCGTCATTGCAGCAGTGTAGTTCTTAGAGTAAGAGTCCTGCTTGCTATCAGCTCGCCTGAAACACTTTCTCTTCGAAAAACCTCACCATACGAGCTGGAAGTCCAGGAGGATGTGTGCACAGTCCCTCTTCAGAAAAAATGCGCTCAATCTGTTTCAGACGAGTTCCCCGAAAGATGGGTTAAATCAACTGATTGAGCTGATTTTCTCTCTTGAGGTGATATTTTATTTATATGATAAAATGCTTGGAAAGTGATTAATTTGTCAGGGGAACATCTTGTTACTGTAAATTTGCCGAATGTGTAATAAAATTGCCATAACACAGATGGGAAAATGAAGATCTTTTAAAATGAAATAACTGAGCAGTCTGCCTACATTTTCAGCACTTAAAATTAACTTAGTTAAATTTCTTTGTCATTTTTACCCATGGAAGAATGCATGCTGGGGAAGATTTGAGGCAAATGTGCTGTGGGTTTGTATGTGTGGTGAGTGGAGGGGACAAGAGTGTGCTGTGTAGTTTTTCTTCTGTATCAGAAACGGCTGATAGACTTATTAAATTTCTGCCAGGGTTCCTTGATTGAGTGAAATTGAGAAATTAAAATATACATTTCAGATACTCTGGCAGAGCATCTCAAGTCAGTAAGATGCACATGACGTACTGTTTTTGTGCTGGTTTGTACAGGATGCTTTCAAATGACAGCTAGATAGGGTAATGCACTTCTTAGTCTTTATAGAAATCTCTTACTGTATAGAGATATATAACTTAGGTTGTATAGGGGTATACTTGAAAAGTCGAAGGGACGGAGTACCTTACCTCTGAGTTGCAATGTGTAACAAGTAAAAATAGCATTAGTGAAGGAACAGTGCCTTTTATTCATACATTTTACTACTGCCTGTCCATCTGTCCACTGGAATGAGCCACTTATCATGCTTCTGTGTTTTTCCCTTTCAACTTAAAGAATTATGAAAGGAAAATTCAATTTTTCCTGTCCTTTTATGACAGGTAGGCTGGGAGACTCTGGTCATTTGGATTAAAAACATATCCATCACCACAAGCTGACAGGTTATTATGATGTCTTCTTTGAATATATGAATTTTATCCCTACGTGTTGGAAGTCCAAGAATGGAACTTTTTATATAAATAATTATCCTAGTAGTGATGTACTGCATACTGTTGCCATATTTTTTCACTTTTACAGCATTCTTGGCCTTATCACCCATAACATAAATCTTAGGCTCTCATATTTAATACAACCTGTAGGATAAGCATGCCCGTATAATGTACAGCCAGCCAATCCCACATCATCATTGACTATCATTATTTGTTGTCCTATGACGGATGTTTCAGTTGATGGCCCATTTTGGATTTGACAGTATGTTTGATGCAGCCATCCAGGGTTAGATGAGAGTGGCCTTCTTTAGGTGTTCATGCTGATCTTTGCAAGTACCCTCAGTTTAATAAGCTTCCAGCTATGGCCAGTTAAAGTTTTCAGTGTATTGGTGTCGCCTTGGTTGCTTATAATTTATTTTTAGAACTCCAAGCCATTCGTTCCCTGAAGAAATGGTAATATAAAGACTCAGTTGCTGTCAGACCCTCTGCTGTGTAAAGAACAGGTGAAGGAGTGGAGCAGATTTCATGCATATTCTAGGCAGATACTTAATGAAATGCAGGTGGATTTTTATTCAAGACCTGCCTGAGCTCTATCATGACGTAAAATGTAAAGTCCAGTCTGGTAAAATTATCATTTAATGGACTTCTGTTAAGTGACCGAGGCTGATACTCAGTTCACCAAGCAGCGTGAACTTGTCCCAAAACTGTGGGAGACAAAACTTCTCAAGAACAGACGTGTGTGTTAATTTAGTTTCATGGTGGAATGCAGCGCTTTCTTTAGGCCAGTCTGTCTTTTATTGCTTACCCAAGGCCAATCAACTTAAGCTGAACTTTCAGATCTACATGAAATAAATATTTGATCTAGACTTCATACCACTGAAATAATTGAAGCAAGTCTGTCATTAAGATCCAGCTGAAATTTACAGCGTGGAGCAATATGGAGCAATTAATGCTTCAGCTCGAGACAAGTCTCTCGGTCACTCCTTACGGAAGAGATGACCACAGGTTCGGCCTGTAATAATTGTGGCATGTTGATACGATTGCTTTATAATTCCAAATAGCCACATCATTTTTCTGGATGTAGTAATTGGGCCAATACACATTTGTTACTTCAGGCAATTTTTCTGGAATATGGTGAAGTTCTTCTTTTCTCCCTGTGACTCCCACTAAATTAGAAGACAAAAGATAAAAAGGGTAGAAACCATATCAGGACTTTGTGAAAAGCTCATCCTGCAAACATTTAAAAAGTGAAAACCATTACTTCCTGACCTTTGCTGCTTATATCCAGAGGCAGATCTCTGACATGTAAACCCGGTGGCATAAATAGGTTTGAATTACACATAGTAATATGTGAAGAACAAGGAACTGTGAAAAGCCAAAGGTTTATTTATTTATTTGTAAAAAAAATCTGTAATCACACATTAAAATCCAAGACAGACTAGAAAAGGCTTAAGCTGCATAGGATTTATCTAAGTGTATGATGAATCTGATCATCAATCCCATACCCAAGTTTCACACTCAACTATTTGTTTTGATTCTTTTTTAATTTCCAGTGCTTCTAGAATTGATAGATAAACAAAGAAAGAGTAAGAATTCAAAGAGGTTCTTTTGTTCTTACTCTTCTAATTTATAAATATGAAGGGATTATATTATAGAAATAGAAATGTTGAGCATTAACATCCAGGACTCATATCACTCAAAAAATAAAAATGCATGTGTAGAGCCAGAGACTGCCATGCTCTCTGAGTCAGAGCGGCTTTCCTTGGGTGCAGTGGGTTATGGTATTCCACCTGCATCTTGCATATTAGAGTATCAGGACCTTAGACCCTCTGAAATCAGAAGGTTTGGTTGGGGAATAACACCATTAGCTAGTATAAATCTACAGAGCTCCAGAGTTGCTGGGTCTATTCCCCTGTACTCGAGGTTTTGACCCACAATGAATGGCAGATGTGCTGTATTTGGAACGAATTTGATTTTTTTACCTACTCTTCCCATTAAAGTAACAAACCCAACACCGTTTATAAAATTACCCATGATTTAAGCAATTTCTGAATCAAGCAGTTGCTATTGGAGGAGGAGACTACAAAATTCACGTTCATCTTTAGAACTGACATCTCCGTTCATGGAGGTTTCACAGCAGTTACAGATTTGTAATCTTTCTTTTTGCCAGGAAATTGTTATGTATTGCTCTTTCACTAGCATTTCTTTTTGCATTTTTGTAGACTATTACTGTTCTGTCAAAGTATTTTTTTCCCCTGGTATTGTCTGCCTCTTCTATTTCAAATCCTTAAAAAGAAAAAAAACCCAAACATAAATACCATGGGCTATTCACAGCTACACATTGCTCACACATTACCCTTTGTGCTGGCTAAAGCTGTTCTTGCCGTAGGCTTTACTTTTGGGAAGGCTCCATAAAAAGAAATCAGGATTACTTTAACAGAAAAATAAACATTTTAATAGAGGAATAAGAAGATAGATAATTTAGCCATTAAAATTAAGTTTTGCATTTAGAAAAAAAAAATAAAAGTAACAAAGGTCTCATTTCTGGAAGTTTGAGGAAAGTTCCCTTCTTAAAAATGTTTTCAGTATGCTTTCATCAAAACCATGGCAAAAAGAAAGAAAAAAAAAAAGAGGCAAAATATACTGGATTTGGATGTGCCAAAATGTTGATTCTCTTCTGCTGTGCCATTGGCCTGCTGAGCCGTGTTAAGCACCTCTTCACCTTTCTGTCTCTTGGTTGTCCTTCTGTAAGGGGGAGATCGTGACACTCCCTGGAAATGCAGTTTAAGATCTCTGTTAATAAGTAAAAGATGAGCATTGTTAATAAGAAGTACCATAATATTATTAGTAGCACTATTTGTCTTGGTGCTTTTTGTCATTTTATGTTGATTTCATGAGGGCCTGATCAAGGAGCTGTGTGTGGGAACCAAGAAGAAAGCTCAGTCGCTTCTAGACCGTGTAGATGAGGGACTGCCTGCCTGAAAATGCTTAACCACAGAAAGCCCTGGTCCTTGACTTTCTTACCAAGCCCCGTAAAAGTGAGTGGGATTTTTGTCATCATCACAGAGCTAAGAGTAAGACTGTGGCATTTGGTGAAATCCTGACTCTCAGGAGACTGTTTTAAACCACTTCCAGTTTTTGTCCCTATCTTTTTGGTTTCTTATGGACGTATTTGCATCTCATAATTTGAAAGAAATGTTTTCTCCCTCATAGAATCCTGCATTTCACTCCTTTTAGGTTTCCTTAGCAAAAATACGGTTTCAAGCTTTCGATATGGGACCGTGACAAAGTGATTTTATAGCCAGTACTGAAAGTGACTAAACTTGACAACAATTGTGTTTTATGACAACCTCTGCTTTCATGTCCACAGCCTACTTTCCTATTATCAGCTGTGTTGGCTTTTTTTTTTTTTCCACCCCTTTTTTCTCCCCTTCTTTTCCTCTCCCATCCTCCCCCCTTGACTTTTTTCAAACGTGAGCAATTCTGTATCTCTGCATTGACTGGAAACAAATCCTTTTAACCAGGAGAGCATTTTAATGGGCAGCATGCTCCACTTAAGTCACCAGAACCTTAACTGTATAATATTCAATTTTTTACCAACCCAGAACCAAAGCTTTTTCTTGAGAGTGATGTTCATAAGAGTAGTGGAAGAATTAGTATTACAGAACTAAACCAGATTAGGAGGGAATGTGAATTAGATTTGGTAACAGATGGTGCCGTGGAAATTAAAGGTGCTTTGCGAATGGAAGCGACAGCAGCTTGCCTCTTTTCCTCTCCTGTCTCTCTCTTTCATGCGCTTGATAGACGGGTATAAATCACAACAATCCCGTCTTGACAGCCAATTTCGAGAATTTGATCTGGTTAAAGACATGGCTTTCCTACTCCGCTCATGGAAACCGGCTGCTATTTTATTTTTATACAGCACCTTGTCATATTTAGGAAAGTGGAATCACCTGCCTCCCTTTAATGAAATTTTCTTTAATTACAGTTTTAGCTCTTTAGTGTTAATTACTTTTCCATTCAGCCTGAGTTCTCAGGCTGTCTCATAGGAATGTATTTCTCTCCCCCACCCCACCTCCCTGCACTATTCACGCATATGCTTTCATTTTTCTAAAGATGCTTTCTGTTGTTGGAAGTTGTTGTCAGATCCATTATAATTAGATCCTAATTATCAAAATCATCATTATTGTGTAAGAAGAGGAAGCATTGTAAACAACTGTTAAAGTTATAGGATCTTGTTTGACAGAGGAGAAACCTTTCAGAGGATGTACGAGAATAATGAACAAGCCTTTTCCCTGTCTGGAAAGCTTATAAAGATCTGGGTAGCAAGTCCTCCCCTTAGAAGGAAAATCCACACAGGTTTTCTCTCCAAACCTATTCCTCCAGTCTCTACCCTCCCCCCATTTTCAACCAAGAGCAGAATAAAATTCTCCTGGTTCAGTTTGCTATATGTAAATATTCCTCTTTGCATCTCTCATTCAGGTGTTCAGGTACAGATAATTTTTCTGATGTGTGTCAGGATCGACTTTTAGTTGCCTTAATAGGGTTACTTTTTTGTGTTTAAGGTGGCGAGTGTAAGTGAAGAGATTACTGTGATGTGCCATACACTAAAAGTCTGCAGAGTGAAAGAGAAAAATAATGGACTATATAAAAAAAATAAAATAATAAAACCCTCTCAAAGTAAGAGAAGATCCTTAGAGCTGGCAACTAACAGTTGGTAGAAATAAAGCTTCCTACTGGCAGTCAAATCAAATGTAGTAACAACTCAACGACTCCCTGCTGCTAGCTGACAGCATGGTGTAACACACTGGGACAAACATTCACTTAAACACTGATTGCAGGAAAACGTCATTTTCCAACTCACCAAGTAGCTTTCTGGTTGCTTGTGCGTGTGTGTGCCCGTGTGCAGGGGGGATTTAGTGCCCGTGGCGTGTGGCTGGGAGGACAGGACACCCTCAGGAGCCAGCTGAGTGAGGGGGTGGGAGAAGGATCACTTGCTTTATAAGTTTTAGTCCTGAGTCTTTTAAGACGCTCACTCTCTGATACTATTTCTGGTATGTTCTTTCTAATCGCTTCTCCAATTTAACAGAACTTGCTGGGCAAATTATAATTCTTCAGTTCTACATCTGCAGAAAGTCAGTGAGGGAGCTTGGTGGAGAGACAGGTACGTGGTGTGTGCACACCTACGCTCTGCCTTCCCATGATGGAAGGGAACTGCTGCTAGAAATTGTGAAAAATCTGATGATGCAAACTTTGACTCTCTCTTGAGACTGAAGGCATTTTTTTGTTGTCTTTTTCCTTTTGGAAAGTGATGAATGACAGCTGTGTCTCTCTGATCTGTAGTACTGGCTTTCTGACTGGTGCAAGTAACTGCTTTTGATGCTGTAATCATTTCAAAATAATCCCTCTTTAGAAAGCCTGTTATGTTCTTGAATAAATCTTTACTTACTTTTTTAGTTTTGTATTTATCCCTTGAAGTAGCTAGATGTAGCATTTTATTTTCTTTTGCTGTTTAAGTTGATTTAATAAAAAGAATCCTCACAATTAATAATTAGATGACTCCTTGACACTGTACCATGTCCTCTGGGGGCTGGAGACATCAGGTGGGCTCCAGCTGATGCCACTGGAATATAACTGCAAGTAAAGTGATGTTCCATCACAGAAAAACACCTAACTTCTTAACCAAAAATTTGCTGTCTTCCAACATGTGATATGAATTAAAACTGCTAGGCTGCAGTTTGAAAAAATAGAGTAATAAAATCTTACTCTTCCTCATCAACAGACTGATTTTCTTATGATGAAACTTGGCTGTCATTCCAGTAGTCACATCACAGCCTTTCAGCTGAAGCTGTTTGGGCATGGGAAGTCTCTTAGGGTGAGTTTGTGCAGCTCTCCAGGCACTGAAGAGCTGACTCATTTCAGGCATGTTAAGTACTGTAGCAAGAAAAAAGTACATAACATTAGGCTAGAAACTAGTATGTGAGAGAAGGGAAGTCTAAAGTTTTCTAATGATATGGTTGTAACTCAAACAACAACCACGTTCTGTGTAAACATGTTAGAAAGATGGGAGGAGAAAGAGAAACCTAAAATTAAGTAGGAATATGAAGGATTTACTGAAGTTTAAGTTGTATCAGAACCATAATATGTACACAGTATACAAATCATACATTTATGTGTAACTTTTCAGGCATCCCAGGATGATTTTCATTTAAAGTGCCATCTACTTCTTGTGTTGCCATCTCTTCTGTATTGACTTTTTTTCCCCCCAAAGTATTTGAAAACCAACTCATCAGAGCATGCCAAAAATGTATCTTTTTATACTTGGAATTCATGAGATCTGTAGGAGCAGGCAAGTCTGTCTTTGCTGGCCTGCTAGTAGTAGTGCATAACACAGCTAATAGGATGTTTGTTACATACACATGTGCAAAATAAAAGGCCAGTTTTGTGATTTTTATGAGCTTTATTTTTTTCCTTTCAGTCAGACATTTTTTATGTCTTTGTTTTGGCCTATATTAGATACATTGGACAACTGAGTTACCAAGGGCTGGCACCTCTTCCCATGGCTAGTATTTTGGCTCAAAAGGTGCAAGGTTTTTAAGTATGCTTCTCAGTTTGGTTTTTGTTTCTGAAAGAATACCTGATGTAAAGAATAATCATTTTGCAGTCTGAAAAGATTTAAGTTCTGTTGGCTTATAAGTGCTTCAGCTTTTAAATTCAGAAGAGTAATGTTACGGTCTGTCAAACCGTCGGATCTGTATGCTGCCGAGCTTGTGCATGTCTAAGGATACATTTAATTAAACCAGCATTAGCGCATCCATACAGACTTATTAAAACACTTAGTTTGTCTCAATAATATTGATTAAATAGCAGTAGTTTGTTTAATCTAAGTGCATTTTTGCTATTACTACATTACTTCCAAGTAATCAGGGTAATAGTCATCATCAGTGAAATATCACGTTAGTTATGAAGTAATGCCATAAGAATTGATTTAGACTTGGCAGGAAAGGAAGGCTTTCTGTCATATAGTGCCAAAGCCCGATTTGGATTATTAGAATGAGAGTTTTAAACATAATTTCTGTTCGTATAAACAGGGTGTGTTTTATAGGCTTATAGGTTATTCCATACTCGTGAGTATCCATTATATCAAGGAACACCTCAGACAGTTAATTATGCAAAACATCATGTAAGTAATTACACAATATTATTATGCATTTAACAGTTTTATTGATTTGCCAGTTGCTCACTTACAGTATTTAGAGCTATAAACAAGAGATGCTCACCCTCAGTTGAAATAGGTCCAAGGAAATGAGCTAAAGATAAATGGCACTAGTATGCATTGTTGCATCAGATGTAATCTTTATATGTAGAAGCTGTCAACAGTGATAATTTGCAACACATTGGGGTATCTCAGGATCATTTCCTTCTTGTTAACAAAGTTCATCAACCAGGAAGCACAGGGAATTGACGTGAAATAGAAAGGGAAGCAATAATGAATATTTATATACTGGAAGAGAGGGGAGATTAAAATTATTCCCCCCTCATTTTTGAAGTAGTTGCAAATCAGACACTTAAAATTTTTGCTTTTTAAAAGCAGCACGGAAACCAAAAGTGCAGCCTCTCGGATGAGTTGTGAAGGGCGTTGGGTAGTGGCTTGTTTTGTTAAACTAAAAATGACCAGGCGGTAGCGTGCCTTCCGCTGCCGTGTGTGTAGGAACTGCTTTAGCAGCGATCGGTAGGCTGCGTACGGAGCAGTTGTAACTGTCGGGGAAGCTGGATCCTCTGTCAGCAGTCATCAGCTAACTCCAGCCACTGCTGGTAACAACACGATGGCATCAAGCACTGCTGCTTCTGTTCCAGCTGCTAGTGACTGACAGCTGCTCTGGAAGAACTCACTGGCTTGCTTTGCTTTCTCTTACCAAGGTGAAGTGGGGAAGGTTTCAAGAAAACATAAAAGAAGGCATTGCAGAAAACAAAGAAACGTTCAACATTTGCTTGGAAAAAACCCAACCAACCGAACACAAAAACCAAACCAAACAAAATAACCCACCACAGCCGTTCTGCGTTGCACAGGATGCTCTTTACTACATGCTTGCACTTGTGTGTTCGCTAATAAAGACCTGATGCGTAGGAACAGTTTTGTTTGTGCATGCATGGGGCAAGATTAGCAATACTTTGCAATTAATGATCTCATCCACGAGGTTAACCAAGCAGGCCTTACGATATTTCTTATTAAAAGAAAAAAAAAATCCTTTCTTTTCCTTCCCCCAACTAAGCCAGTGCACCTTAATGCAATGATGATATGTTAGACCCAGCAGTTGTCAAAGCATCGTATTACTGTGATGCCATAATGACACCCTGTCTCTGTAAAGTAGTCATGTTTTCTCAAATCACACGTTGCACCGTTGATTTCTGACATGACACTTCATTCAGTCACTTTCCTTTTCTTTGGCATCTCCATTCTCTGACAATAGCAGCTGGTGCCCATTTTCCTACTAAGTGATTCACATTTTGCCACTTTACTGGAGTGCAATTAGCTGAAGCAGAAAAAAATGTTCAATGTGAAGCGGTTTGGCTGAAATTGTTACTCAGCTCTTTCACAGGACCCGGTGGAAGTCTTGAGGTGTTGTCGTGGGCATCGGTGCAAGAAGCAATGTTTCCATTTCTTTTCACACAGACTTTTTTCCCCCCACTTCTATTCAGAGCAGCAGTGTGTGGGAAATCACTGGAACATGCCTCACTGTTTTCTGTCTATTGATTTTGGTGCAGACCTGTGAAATGATACTGAAAGTAAGCACAGTACGTGAGAGGAAATGCGGTCTTTATGGGCAAAGCAGGGAGCTGGCTTCCATTCCTGACTGCTACAGACTCACTGTGTCACCGAGACCAAGACTTTCTTTCATGCATTGGTTAAAGTATGAGGATAACAAGTTTAAGACCTTTTTGGTCAACATCCATGTCAGTTAGTGGGATGTATTGGAGGAAAATCAGATGGATTGCACTGTTAGCATAAAAAGTACCTAGGTGTGCATAACAACACCTGCCTTGCTGATGCTCCCACGTAGTAGCTGTCATTAAAAATGTCAACTGATAACAACCTATTCTGACATTTATGGAAATAGGGTAATTCTCTCTTCAAGAAAAGAAAAACTTCATGTGCAGGTAAAAGGGGACTTCTGTGTTGGTCTGTAATAAAGGTGCTCACTCCTATTGCTGTGACTAATTATAACTCTCACTGAAACCACCGGTACAGCTCTGAAGTAGCAAATGATGCTGCAAATGGAGCTTTTCCTACTTGAAAAGTAAGCATGAAATGCGTTCACAGATTATGAAGTATTGACGCATTGTTTTGACCTCCTTTAGGTATTGGTAATAAGGGAGATGAGGGAAAAGTAGCTTTCTGAATCAATTGGATGGAATATAAAGAGCTCCCAGTGGCTCTAATGGGAAGGCTTTCTTTTTTAAGGCTATATACTGTAATCAGATGCAGTTCATTTTTGCACTCCGCTGTATATTGATACTGATTTAGGCAGTGTCAGCACTGTCAATATCATTAGTAATGTGGCAGGTGGATGGAAATATAAATGTGATTGCATTAATAAATTCTTAATATATTCAACCTTTCATAAGCACATGGCATTACAATTTATTTGCTATTGTTTAAGATTATTTTAAAGCAGGAGTTGCATTTTTAAGGGCTCTGTCATTGTTCCTTTCTGCCAGCAGTGACTGGCTTCAGGTCTTAAACAAAGATGATGTAAAGTAAATTTAGGAGAAATGTGAAGAGTCACTATATGTTGTATGTAACTCACTGGAGGCTTGCAGCACTGTACCTAGTTTCCCTTGTGTACAGGCATGGAGATGCTTCTAAAGCCAGTTAGTTACTTTTCCTTATAGTTATTGAAAGGAAAGTTTACCTGAGAGCTACCAGTTACTAGAAAACTTGCCTGAGAACAGCCCACCACAAATGGGGCTGCCGTTTATTTGACTTAAAATCTAGTAAAGAAAAAAAACAACCCCACCAAGGCTTTAAAATAAATACTGTACATTTTTGTATGACACATGTTATTTCTATTCATAAACCTTAACTAAATTTAGATTTTTATTAATCCAATGTGACCTAAAAATTTTGCATTAACAGCACAATGTGGAATTGGGCTTATTCTCTTTGAATGCAGATAAAGCCATCATCTTGAAAATAGCTCTTTCTGACAAAAAGGTGTTCTTTTGAAATAAAGTCTTATTCACTACATTCCTCTTAGAGTTAATGTGAATTTTAGTGCCTCTAATTTTAGATTGAAGTGAGGTCTAGAATAAAACCCACCAGCTGACAATTGAATTTATAGATAGTTGTGAATATTTCAGGCTTGAATAATAGAGCTGTAGAATTTCAGACACAGAGAGGAAGAGAGAATTAAGCTCCAACTGTAGTTTTAGACTATAATGCAATGGTGTCTAGGAATTCTTCAGTGTAACGAGCTAAGTAGTAATTAGGAGGGAACTGAGGGAGGGATTTTACAGAGATCTAGCTTAGGCATTATTCCAAGTGTTCAGCATGATAATTTGATGGTGGTCCCACCTGCCATCCGTTTACGATGGCTCCTGAATTACTTTTGTTCAGATGTGGTACCGTACCGAAGGTGTGAAAGCGGTAGGTGGCTGTTGCCCACCCACAGCTAGTAGTACCCAGCCCTTGCTTCTGGTTCACCTTCTTAAGAGGGTCCAGAAAGTTGTTCCTCTGGGTCAGGTGCTGTTGTTTCTGCTTTTCTTTGGAATGGTTAATGTTTTAACCATATTTGTGCTTTGCCAGCGTGGCCCAGGCCAGTCTGTACTGTTTCGGCTGTGGGCAAAAGCAGCTGTATCTTGGTTAGTACCAGAAACTGCTACTTCAGAAGCATCAGCAGACTGACTTTAGCCTGGGCAGCACCTGGTGATGGGATTTTAATGCTTGTAGAACTCTGATTGTATGTTGGTTCTGACTGCTTGGAGTGGGAGATAGCCACTTCTGCACCGGCTAAGAGTACAGCATTTGGACAACTAATTAACTGCAAATGGTTTTTCTGGGAAGGGAAGGGAAGGGTGACATTCGAGCTCATTATTGCACAAATTAGAAAAAAAAAATCAGCAGTAGGAGTCTTAGACAAGAACGTGCCATCAAGCTGGTTATGACAGGCTGTAGGCAGTGCCTCCTGTTGCTGTATTTTGAGACCGTATAAATGGAATCTCAGCAGCAGGGAGATGAAAAGACCAAGTACCTGTTTAGTCAATAAAAGCACCTCAGTGTATAGAAAAATACTGTGAAAAACAAGTTGGTCAAATGTGAAAGTTAATTGATATTTTTTAATTGTAGCTGTATAAAATTCACTGTCAAAGAAAGGGAGAGACAGAGAGACACCATGTTTTAGTACCCTAATAACTTCTAACTCTACTCTAAGATCATAATGTATGTGAGAGCGGTCCAGTAATTATAAGGTAATAAGTGGAGTGGTGGTGTAAGTGCTCTAAATTAAAAGGAATTCGCAGAGCTGCTGTAAGTCAGTGCCGACCCGCTTTCTTTCAAACGTTGACTTGAGAAAAGTGCTTAGCCCAGAGTGCAAGTAGAGAGACAAGAGAGAGCTATCTATTAATTACAGCACTCATTAACAGTGACGGCTACAAGGCAGCAGATGCAGAAGAAAAGGCACACGGTACTGCAGGCTGGCAAGGGGATTTCCCCCCCTCCAGTTCTTGAGGAAAGGACAACACAAGCAGGTGGTCCAATGTAATAAGATATTTTCACGGCTTTAACCTTCCCATTTCCTTGGTTTATTTGCTGACACCAGATAGCTTGCTCCTTCCACCTCCCCAAATACATTCTGGTTCTAAGTTTGGAGGGCAGCATTTCTGCACATCGATCTGGCTGTTTTCCAAATTCACATGTTGTTTGTTTGTTTTCAACAGAATTTTACAGTAAAAATCGCAACAATTAAGAAATCCTAAATAAGATCCGTGGCACTGATTTTAGGGTAAATCTCACCCTAAGCAGATATCTTTAATGAAGGGTCAGGCTTTGATCTCTCTTACCCTCACTGGAAAGCAAGCCAATTCTCTGGATTTATGTCTGTTTTCCTTTGGTGAATTTGATTCCAGATCTTGAAGTAGAAATTGATGTGTTGTTTTTTTTGTTGTGGTTTTTTGTTTTGGTGAGGTCGTTTTTGGTTTTTGTTTTGTTTCATTTTTGCTTTAAATGTAAAAAGGCGAAGACAAGATCTCTATTATTTTAGAAATTTGTCAGTCAAATTTACTGGACTTCTGCATTTGATTGGAAAACATGAATCTATAGCTGTAGGTGGTCTTACAGGGTAGTTGCTTTTCTGCTGAAAATGTTTCTAGAGAAATACTCATAACTGTCATCTATACTTTGGCAGCTTCTGAGAGTACTGTCAGGAAAATGCTGGGTAGGCCATTTGCTACTGTGGTCTCATAATCACAGCTGTAGAAAATGAAGACAGTGACTGATTTCTCTTTCTATTTCTAATTATTATTTTTGTCTCTTGTTCTCCCTAAAATATGTTTAAAAAATAATAAACTTGAGATGGAATAGACTAGGATTATTTTTTTGCCCTGTCGAAAGCACTAATTTGTCAGATCAGATGTTATATGATTTAGTTCAGATGCTTAATTCTGAAAACGTGAGAAATGAGAAGACAGAATCACACTTTCTGAAAGACAAAACTTCTATCTAATTTTTTATTTAATCCAAGAATGGAACGCATAAAATGTCAGATCCTATAGAGCTGCAGATATATGGGATAGTGGCATAGTTATTACTGGTTAGTCTGAGGATAATGGCTAGAAAGTAATTTCAGCCAGAGCTGATGAATCATTTCACTTAGATTTTGTGAAAATGCAGTCCAGCTTTAATTATTTGTTAGAGTTCCCAGTTGATGTGCTACTCCGTTACTAAATAGCTGTGTGTATAATAAAGCAATATTAACAAAGGAAAAAAAGGACTGTGGCAGACTTACTCTTTGATTCTGGGATCAGATCAATAGATTATGGATGCGTGTTTTAGTCAAGTGTCCTGACAGATATTAATTACAGAGCAGAATATTTATGTGATCAAACTTGGAAATATTTGTTCCTGATAATGATGGAATTTACAGAAAGTACCGATGGAAAAAGGAAAACGTTTTATAGCCAAGCCTTCTAATAGGATTTTTTAAATTTTTTGACTTGCTAGATGACAAACTCAGAATTTAGAGTTGATATGTAGTTGATATGTAGCCTAGAGGGCAGGTGGAGGGGACAACAGATGGATTTGGTCTCTTTAAAGTTTTTGTTTACTGCCTGTCTGGAGCTTTGACAAAGCTCTGTCATGCCCTTATGCTGATTACCTTCATGTAGAACAAGAGGTATTGACTAATGAATGAATGATGTGCAGTCCCTAACCCTTCCAGAGCAGCATTAAAGAGCACTGTCTTTAATACACAGATTCTTCTTTCTCTCTCTCCCCACTACAGGCTTCTCTGCAGAATGTCAAGCAAAGATCGACACATTGATTCTAGCTGTTCGTCGTACATCAAGACGGAACCGTCGAGCCCTGCCTCTCTGACGGACAGCATCAACCACCACAGCCCTGGTGGCTCCTCAGACGCCAGCGGGAGCTACAGTTCCACCATGAATGGACATCAGAACGGGCTGGACTCACCTCCCCTCTACCCTTCAGCCACAGGGCTTGGGGGAAATGGGCCGGTCAGGAAACGGTATGACGACTGCTCCAGTACCATCGCTGAAGATTCACAGACCAAGTGTGAATATATGCTGAACTCGATGCCCAAAAGACTGTGTTTGGTGTGTGGCGACATTGCATCAGGGTACCACTATGGAGTGGCTTCCTGTGAGGCCTGCAAGGCTTTCTTCAAGAGGACAATTCAAGGTTGGTTGTTCTTTAAACTACTTTTCTTTCTTCTGATCAATATTAAATAGAGCAATCCTTGGCTAAATCCCACTAGGACTTCACGTTGTACCTTTTGCTTCTTCATAGTGTTTTGGTCCTACAGATGTTACGCATGAAAAAGTCCCTTCGGGCTTCTTGGCAGTTGTCAGTCATGTTAGACCCACTGCCATGTTTATTCTGATTATGAAATCTAGGAAAACACTGGAGCCATCTGGTGCATGCTAAGATTTGTTTTCTGCATGAGTTTCTCATGTATTCCCATAAATGATTGTTAGGAATAAAACTGTTCATTTTTGGTGAAGGTTTTGTTAAAAGTGTATTTAAAATTGGAACTAAGCGCAATGCTGTAGTGCTTTGTGCATATCAACATGTAAGAACTGGTCTTTCACCCACACAGCATAGAGTGCCCTCAAACAGGTTCAACAAATGTCTGTAATGTCACACTTAAGGAGAGTGAGTTGGCAGCTTTTGGTCTCTGCCCAGTGCTTTGTATCCACTCTGGATACCTGTTACAAATACACCACATATTTTGGCATAAATTAGTACAAATGGGGTAATTTACATGACCGCTTGTTCTAGCTTCAGAACCAATGGAGGCAAAATAACCTTCCACTTTGATTTAGATATCATCCTTTCAAGTAAAATTGAAGGTGCTTTATTTAAAGAACATGAGGCCAAGGTTGGCCTGTACAGGAATATAGTGTCACATTAAATTAAATTCAAACTTCAGAGACTAAAATTAGGTTGCTAAGTCCAAATTTAAGCTCCTCAATAAAACCTGCTAGATTTTCACAGATGTTAAGTACCTGGAATTCTCAGGAAAGACAATGCAATCTCGTGGTATGCTGTTCTTCTTAATAATGAGTTATGATAAGGAGAATAAAGTTCGTTTCAGTTTGTAATTTTGCACAACCCAAAATTTGAAACATTTGGTCCAGATTTTTTTAACTATAGTACTTTCATGTTTAATGTGAAATTAATAAAGAAACATAATAAATGTTATTTTAATTTATCCATTGCTGGAGCAATAGGCATTTTGTTCTCCTCTCCTCTGTTTTACTAGTGGGGAATTCGGGCCTTTTACCAGCTGGAAGTGCCTATGTAGCCCCTAAAAAACATTAGACTTGGGTTGATTCTAATAGAGCTGAGCGTTACAATGTTTACAACCAGTTTGAACATGCTGGTGAGGATTCCTAGAGGCCTGGGTTCACATGTTGAGTGCCCATACAGAAACAAAATGATCGTTTCAAATCTTTGTTTTGGAAAAAGTAAAAAAAAAGAAACAAACAACCCAGATGTAGGTGATTTCTCTTGACCTTCAAGAACATTTTCAGAAAAACTCAAAAACCATTTTGACTGGTGCAACTTGTATTTTGTGGTTGTTAAACTTCAAGCACCAACTTCAGCTAGCAACTCTGGTTTTATAAATGGTATAATTGCTACGTAATAGCTGTCCTACAGAACTGAATTGTTGCGTGATTATTTTCGTTGTGTTTTGAGCACCAAAAAAATGCCCCAGAAACATTAACTGATTGAAATGTTGACTTCTGGCAGTAATAGGTAGCCTGCAATTTTACACCGCACCACAGACAGCAAGTTTCAGGGCATGGAAGCACAAGACAGGGACGTCATTCTCCAGATTAGCAACCTGGACTTGGCCACACAGCTCAAGTTAGAACTGGCAGCTGTGCAAAGTCTCAGTATGGTTAGAGCTCTAGCTGCATCAGCAGGTGACAGTGCTGTGAAGACAAAAAAAACAATATGCAGTAAGGCAAAACCAAGCATCGAATGGAAAAGCAATAATAAAGAAACTAAGAATAGGAGGTATGTTGTGGTCATAATGTCATGGCAGCACCTTCAGTGATGGTGCTGACTAAACTGACGCAACTGCGAAGAGATTTCGGGCACCATCCACAATAATGGTGACTCAAACCATGGATTGTGGTGGGTATCAAGGCGTATATTAAAAAACGGTACTGCTCATGTTTTGGATAGGCAAATTCTACTGCTAAGCTTCCATGAAGACTTAATTCCCTTGAGGTGGGTTTTTTGAGGTGGGTTGTTTGTTGTGTTTTTTTGGTTAGTTGTTTTTTTCCTCTGAACGATAGAAATTTAGTCCTAGTGTTTCTAGAGATTCTTCCCTGTACCATTTAATTTCCTGGTTGATACCACACTCTTTCTCTGCTTGTTTTAAAAATAAGTGGGTTGCTGCATAACTGCAAAGAAGAAAACAGGAAGACAGAAAAAACCCAGGGAATTTATAAATAGGGAATATTAAACTGGACTACCTGGTCAATGTATTGTGAGGATATGTGTATGTAATGGTAGCATGCCTTGGCTCAAAGACTTGCTTATTTTAAGTGCTAATAATTTAATCATAATGGATACTTATTTATAGTCAGTGAAAAAAGAATGTTTGACTCCCCAAACCTTTCTTGTTTATCATTCTTGAATTACTAAATTAGCTCAGAATTGTAGAACTGAAGTCTTACTCCTGCTGAAGTAAGGGGCAGAACTTCCCTGACTTCAGAGAGAGCGAGGCTGAGCTGATAAAGTTAGATTATGAAGCACATCTTGTGTTCACGTCAGGCCTGATACCCTTTCCACTAAGTCAATGGGAGTCTTTCCATTCTTTCCATTTCAGAGGAGTCTTTTGAAATCTCAGTAGATGAAAGCCACAGGCAGCTGTTCAGAGGGGCAGCACAGTATCTGTACACCACCAGCATCTTACACAAGACAGGGAAATGTGTCACGGGGTGCCTAGTAGCCCTTTACATGGACTGAACTTTGCCCTAATGCAGAATATTCACCAGTTTTTAAGGGCGAGATTATCATTCCCTTTCAGATGACAGCAATTTAAGCTAAAAGATGTCTGCTCCTGGCAGACAGATTTCTCCTCCTCTTCTTCCTGCCTCTTGCAATTCTTGCTAATTTTATTAAAAGTAAAGGAATTAAATGAGCCTTGTCTTGAATTATAAGGAGGACTAATTTTGTCTTTTTTTAATACATATTTTTTTACATAGGACAGAAATACATTTGGGGCTGTGGTAAAGAATGCATAATTATGATAAAAATCAATAATACTAGGCAAAAATAGAAACAAGAAATTACCTGGCCAAAAAAGCAAAACTAAATCCACCCAAAACCAGCTCGATATACAAGATCAGTGTCATCTTAGGTCATAGTAGAATTTAATGACGTTCTGCCCCCTTTTGTGACATATAAGGGATGGGAGAACTGGATGTTCTCTCTGCTCAGCCTAGTACTCACTCAGCTGCAGCTCTCAGTTTGCTCCTGGGATAATTTACGTGGTGGCTGATTGCAAATGTCTCACAGAAACACACACACAGCCAAATCTCCCCAAAATTGGCTTAACATCAGGGATAGTAGAAAATAGCAACTTCTAAATATAGTTACAGGTCCATTGATTTTTAGGGTCTCTCCACAGTTTTTGCTGTGCACTGTATTATCTTGAAAACTCTAAGCTTTCATTAAAAGAAAGAGAGAAAAAAAGATTTTTCAGTTGTCAGCTGGGTGCAAAGTCTTGTGTTTAGCACAGAGGTCTTGGAGTTATGAGATATTTTGTAGTGAATATTTAGTGTAAATACATTTATCATATTTTTTATTTGCTCAGTTATCATAAAGAGTAGTAGGTACACATTTTGCATTAATATTCTGTAATTACTCAGTGCCTGTAACTTAAACATTTCTGCAAGGGAATTGAAATGCTAGTGCTTTCAGTAGAGGATAAGACTTTCACTGTCAAAGACAGTTTACTATCTTATTTTAGCCTTCATGTCTAAACCAATGACCTGCCTCTAGGCCTTTCTTTTTTTCCTCCCTTCTTCCAAATCTTCAGGACTGTCATCTTTTTAAATGACCATGAAAAGGCAGTGTGAAACACCTAGATATTGATAGGTTGCATTCCTGGTAAGGCGTGTTACCAAAGGGTCAGGTCTTACTTGTTCAATTCCTTGGACAGCGTGTGAGTTTTCCTCATAAAAGCTAAAATATTTTGCATTCGGTAGCCCTTGTTTTGTAGGGATTTTCTGTGTTGTTAGAGGTTTCTTTCTTAAGGAAAAACTGTTGGATGAACAGTATTGAGAGAGCAGTCTTCTGTTTCTACACAGGCTGAGGTAAGCAATAGGTGGTAAGAAGCCGTCGTACCTTCACTGTTTCCTTTGAGAGCTTTATTCCCTGAGAGTTGTTGCCTGTCCATGTCTCCCAATACAAGCAAGAAATATTTCATCCTGGGAATGCTGGTGTCTTTTTGGTCATTACATGAACAAGATCAAGTCTGCCATCTCGTTTATATGCTCATCACCGAAGAGCCTTCAGCTCTACTATTCTGCAGTAATGTAGTTCCTATGGTCTTCAAAGCCCACCCAGACTAGGAGCTAGGTGTTAAACTGCTTTGTACTTTGTTCACCTTTCTGGTTACTCTTAGTTGTTTTTAATCCCTTTGGTGTTCAGGTTTTTCAACGCTCTTTAGAATGTTTACCCATTACTGAGCCAATTTGATCTGTAAATGTACAAACACTTTACAGTAAATATATTTATTTTTTTTAATCAGGAAGTTTTAATCTGGAAAGTTAGAACTAGCTATGTAAATTCAGATAAGGTGATATTTAAAATGGTCAACATAAAGTTTGATTCGAAGTTGCACATGACTGAAGTGGCTTCCAAAGGTTAATATGCATCTCTGGAAGCTGACTCCTGTAATACCACGCATCGTTTTTGTGGAGGAAATGAAAGCAAATTAAGTAAGATTTTATGGCTTTTCAGCATCTTTACGGGTGGCTATGATGACAGGTTTTTTAATAGAAAGATAGGGTGGAGACTTACATTCTGGTGCAATAGTTTGTGGACCTTGGCTCTGGTGCAAAGATGGCAGCTCTCCAGTGAACCTAACACTAAATGTCACCTGAATCCATCATTACCTGATTAAATCATTCACCTTCCTTGTATAAGTGAAACTCTGTGCATCAGCATTTCTTTCAAAGAATATTTTAAATGAGCAATGATAGATATCTTCCCTTTTCCCCTGATTTCTTTGTGTCTGTGGGCCAACCAAACTAGTGAGCAAGTATTTTAATTCCTCCCAACACGTCTTTTAATCCTTTCATAATGTCATTGTGTGCCTATGGCAGCCAAACAAGATGAGACAATAAAATACAAACACACTGAAATCTGAGAACTAGAGAGAAGGATAAAGATGGTCCTGTGCTTTCTACTACCTCTGCTTTCCTTACAAGCTTGTAAATTATATGCTACATTTAGATTATTAGGGAGTAACAATGAGCATCCTGATTTGCACATGCCTATCTTGAACCCGTCAGAAATACTCAGGAAGAGATGTGGTTTGCAAATAGATCTGATACAGTGGTACATATCAATGCCATTATAATTAGGTTTGGATCTCTATTTGTTATAAACGTCTCCAAAAGCCTCCACCCCAATTATGAAGCTCTGTCTAGTTTGAAACTAGAGGCATATGAAGTCTCAGTTAGTGATTTATTTTAATGTTTCTAGAATTTTTAATGGCTTTTTTTTTACTGCTGTAAAAGTAATTTGTTTACATCTTTACAGACTGAGAAGTACAGTGACAATTTTGCCTGCTACCTTGGTAGGATGTATCAAAATCAACCTAGATAAAAATATCGGTAGAGGCAAAATGTAGTTGGTTCAGTCTTTCTGACTTGACTGCTCTTCAGTGACTCCTAGGTAATGGGGGATCAGTTCTATTTGTTGATTCTCTCTCAAGATGACCTGAATGCCCTTCGTTTCTGTTGAAGACAAAGAAGTTGACTCTAGTGGGAATCAAAGGTAGTTGGGCCCTTACATGTGTCATTCAGCAACCCCTAATATCAGCCTCATATTGAAAATTATGGTGGAAACTCATCTACCTAAAGTTAGAATCTGATGCAAAAATGTCATCCAGTCAAAACAGCCAACATCACCTTTACATTTTTGTTTTAAATCTGCATCCAAGAAAAATAAGTCAAAAATACATTTGGGAAGTTCTAAGCATATTATATAGTTCAGTGACATAATACACTGGCTTCTTTTAAACCACTCAATGATTTAATTTAAAATGTACTTTTAAGCTGGCTGTGTCCCTCTGTCAAATACCGTCTTACTCCTAGCTGCTTTTCTTGAGTTTCTTACTGTAACAGAAAAGGCAACACAAGCAACAGGGACGTAAGCATAATCCTTCAGATGTGGTCCTATCACCTTAAAAAAAATTTGAGACATTTAAGAACCCAGTTTTTAAATGTTCTGCAACTCTGTGTATGCAGTATTGTTTCTGAAGTCATCTGGGTGAAAAATTGTGAATATAGTCAACTTTAGGTTTAATCAGCTCTAGATGAAATGTAGCAGAATTCATAGGTCTATGATTCATAGATCTATCTACATTATCAGGTGAATCCATCTAAGGATTTGTCAGCCAAAACGGGATTCAGTTAGGTTCAAATCCAACTTCATTCCAGCCTGACCCTGTTTCTGAAACCTTATTGATAAGAGTACTTTTATTTGTGAAAACACTTACTCATACTTAAATTCAGTTGAGTTCTGACTGCAAAATAGGGAACAGAATCTGCAAGAACTGAAACTAACTTCAGAGAAAATATTTTTACTTTCCTCAGTTCAGCTCTTTGCTAAGACCTATAAGCTTCAAATACATTTTCAAGTCCATCTGGGAGTTTTTCTCTATCCTTCATTTCCTAAGTTAGCCTGTCACTCTTTATTTCCAACGTTACCTACTTTTCAGAAACTATTGTTTTCTGTTCTGGTTGGATTATGTATCAAGGTGTGACCTAACACTGTAATTCACTCTCTCTATTGGCTTAGATTTTCCTGTCTCTCTTCCTGAAACTTCTCTTTTATTAGTTCCCAGAAGACATGCAGCTGTAATCCTGGCTACCTTTCATATTCCAGAGTTTTCATATGTGCCAGTCCACAGACAACCAGGTGTATTCCTTTGGGTCTGTCACCCAGGAAAGCAGGTGGTACTTGGGGTAAACCTGACTGCAGAAAGACTTACATCCAGTGATGCAGTAGCCTCTATTAAGAATAATGAGAATGCTTGCTTTTTTAATACAAGTTTTTGATAAAAGGTATTCAGTTACAGAAACTCAAAGGAAAAGTCTGGGACAAAACAGGGACGTTATTGAATATAAATAGAAAGATACTAATTATAGCATAAAATTATTACATTGAAGGAATATTTAATGCTCTTATGTTGGTTTATATATATACACATATATAAAAATAATATATATATTCTTCTAGACTTCCATTTCCACACAGTAAAAGCTTCAGTAGTCTTCCTCCTTTTTTAAGTGCCTCATGACTACTCTTTCCAAACACATTTTCACCCTGTATCTCAGTCTTCCTCATGTCTCTTACTTGTCCAAGGATTTTCTGAGAATATTCCATCCTTTTACATCTTTAGCGTTACAATATCAAATGTCACAGTGTGAAAAGGGAAATAAAGCTTCTACTAAGAACTGCTGTCTGCAGCTTCTATTCTTGTCAGTATTTCTGGAAGAGAGAGACACTTGTTTCAGCCTGTCCCACTCACTGGAGCCAGTTTCGAGAGCCAATTTTGCAGTCTCGATATCTGTGAGGTTCTAAAGTTGTAACTGTTAGTGACAATAACTTCATTTAGGATAAGACGTCAAGGCGTAAGGCCTGGTGCTTTCAGTGGCCTCTTTGTCATTGTTCTGACTCCTTCTGTTACTTTGAGTGTTTCTTTCACTTTGTGCAAAAGAATGGCCAAAAAATGGTCTCCTTGGCTAAGTCCAGTCAACTGCCTGGCTTGCAAAGCCATTGAGTAAGTCCCTGTGCCATTAAAATTGTACTGTGATTCCACATCTCATTCAGGGTAACCTCCAAACCTTGTCTGTGAGATGACAAAAATGGTATCTTGGCCCACTTATCCTCAAGCTGTGCGTACAGATCTGACAGTCATCTAAAACCAGAGAGCTGGTTTTACAGTGTGAGTTTTAGCAGTTCACCTGCTATCTCAAGTTCAAATGGCATCATTTTTGTGAGTCAGTTGCTCTTGATAGGCACAGCGTGTTAGAACTCTCATCTTTTGGCTGAGATGATAAAATTTAACAAATTAGTAGAAAAAAGAACTTTTAAAAATAAACATTCCTGGGTGCCTGAGGAGAGAAAAGGGACTCAGGCTGGCATAAATCCCATGGTACTGTTATAGCACAGGGCAATGTGTTTGGGGAGTAAAGATTTGACATATATTTTTATTTTCAAACGTCATAGTAATTTACATTACTCAGCCCTTTAACTGCCAAACTGTAGAAGTCCATTATGCTACTGAAAGGAATATACAAATTATCCCCTGGCACTTCAGGCAGGAGCTTTACATATACGCTGTTATTCTATCAGCCAGCTAGCTGCACGATTCTATTAAGGAGTAAGTGAGAAAATTATATTGCCTGCAAACTAATTGTACAAGAGACTCTGAAATAAGTAATCAGAGCCCAGTCCTTTCTGAAAACCAGCCAGGAGATATTATAAATTGCTCGATCATTCTTGTCAGCCCAGTTGAAAGACTCAGAGCTGCCATGTTGATTTTGTTTGCTGTATAACACAGCTACCTCTCCAACTGTTGACAGGACTGGGCAAACTCAACTTACACTCTTACTAGCTGCTCAGTTTCAGCCTCTAGCATCATGCAGGAGACGAGTCAATGGTAGAGCTTCCTTTTGAATCTACTCATTGAAATAAAATGCCGATCTGAGCAACTTGAGTGGATGTATTGTACCTATGAAATTGTATTGATACCCAAACACTTCTTAAAATACTTTGTTTCTTTATTTTCAATATATAGACCAGCAATGTACAGTAAACTTAGTTTCTTGTCAAAAATATATCCACTAATACTCTAAGTGCTAGGTGAAACACTTTTTGAGTGTGATATTTATCCAGGTACATACTCCATAGCAAAATTCCACAAGGATGTTTGGTGTTTGGTTTTTTTTTTTTAATGGGGGCTCACTAACAGAACTGAAATCTGTGTGGATATTTGATAATGTGCAATGGTGACAAAAATGGGGATAATTTCATACATGCAACGGTGACAAAATGTTAGTTTACCAGAACCCTTACTGCAGATTGCCATAGTCTAAAATGTGGAAACACTTTAGGGGAACCGGCTATGGCTGTTGGGGAGATGTGCATCTTTGCTGCAGCAGTAAATCCAGTTACTGTATCTCTCCTGAGTTAACTGGAGGAATTCTTTCCAAGATCTTCCAAGTTTATTTTCGAACATCAAAAACTAAGATTGAACAACTGCTGTAAAATATAATGCATTAAAGTAGCCTAAATTGATAGGTGACAATTCCCCTTTGAAGCCTAAAGTAAAGGAATCTAAGTGACTAGAGTAATAGTTCAGTTCAGGGTTCTTCAGGTGGCAAGCGTTTGCTGGAAGAACACATTCCGTTGTGCGTAATGTGCTGCATTACACAGGATTCTGCACAAAACTGAAATATCAGGGTATGGATTAGAAGAGTTTACTTAGGGAAATAAATGATTTTGCTTATATTTTTCTGGTTTTCAGTACTACCTTTTGGTGTGGACATCTGTACCTTTGTCACCTGTGCCTTTGCACAAGGGCTCTGGCTATAGTGGAAATGCTCCACTTACCTTGTGGCAGAGCTTTGCTGCTTGAAGTTCTAAGTTGTAATCTCAATCTTGGTTTTGACCAAGATAGTTTCTGACCTTGTGTAAAAATACCTTTGATCTTGTGCAAAGCATTTCTGTTTCTCTATTTTTTTAAAAGAAGTATGGCAATATATTTATTACTATAACATGATGAAGTTAATTATATACGATTTGTGAAAGGCTTTGAAAGTCTCATGTGTGTAGTGTTGTGCCTCATTAAAAATGCCTTCATTAGTGTGAAAGGATAATGTGAATCTTTTTTTTAAGCTTGCCTTTACCATCCTTTCCTGCGAATCCTTCCAGAAGTGTTATTTCCTAACTTTGCTAATGTGTATCAGAAAGAAGCTTTGCAGGAGCTGTTGTGCTGAGTTTCCTACCCACTGCATCCTTCAGTTTCTTAAATATCTTCCTTCTCGGGAGCTAAGGAAGGGGAAGAGGACTAAACTGAAGTTTGTCTACAAGAACCATTAGCATTCAGGCATACCAAGATCTGTTTGACTTGCCAGAACTGCTAAGTCCATCATGCAGCAATGTTGGAAAGGAATAAAGCCTGCAAAGGCCTGAAAAGGTTGGGCAAAGTATGCTGCTGATATTGGCAGAATATGCATTGCACTGTGCAGACCTCCTTTATCATAAATACTTAACCAATTTTCAATAGATGTAAGTGGTTTAGGTATTACTTCCTGTTGAATTAGCAGTTGCTGAGCATTTGAGTCTTTGTGCAATCCTGCAATCCACTAATGTGATATTTAATGAGGAGACATCAGTCTGGAGAAAGGTAGTCAATATAAATCAGTGTTTACAAAGTGTGATTAACTCTGAAATATTTCATCAATGCTGTGGTCTGGGCAGGCTCTATGCTAATTATTAGAACCCACGCCTGTTTCAGGGGACTTTGATGGACCCTGAGTGCAGCAAACATGGAGCAGCAAAATTGCAATTATGCTCGGACTGTCTCTGATGACAATTTATGCATTTGGTGTGATGACCTCTTGCTTCCCAAGTGGGCAATAAACAGAATGCATTTTCATTAAGATACTAATGCACTTAATCACAGGGGGAAAGGGTTAGAAAGTAAAGAAATACCTTTAAAGCAAGATGTGACAGGCTGATGGGGAAGATACTTTATTTAAAAGTCAGTTTCCCCGTGAAACTTCTGACTGCTGCAAAGTCTGTCATACTGAATGTAGTCATGGGCAGTAGGATACACGGCTGGGCAGATGAATAAGCTGAGCTAAGCTGTTTTATGAAAAGTATAGCAGTACTAGGGCAAAAGAGAACAGACATCTCCTATTTAGACTTGGATTCCCAAAGATGTGACTTTAAAAAATGAAGAGAAAATTACTCACATGCATTTTACCTGTTAATGTTCAGGCTTTGTTTTCTTATTTTTGAGGAGAAATAATACATGCTTAAGCAGTAAGATAAAGAAAACTAGAGACAATGCTTTGCTCAGGAGGGCCTTCATTTCAGAATTTAGCTTGTTTTGAGGCCTTAAGAAGAGTTGGGGGAGACAGAGACAAGCATCTCCCACAGTTTTTGGCATTCTGACAACTGGCTGGGAATGATTCTCTCTCTAATGCTTCTCAGTACAAGAACTCTATCTGAAGTGTGGAGAGATGTCATGTCTGAGAGATCTGACCCGGCAGCTATAGAACTTGCTAGATGTGGTGGTAGGAGTGTTGGTGAGACCTGCCTGATATACAATACCTGCTGTTGTGGAAAGAGAGGGGTGAAGCTTTGTAGTACCTGTTACAGTTGATTGTGCAATAAAGCATGGTAGTTGTCTTTTTGTATTGTGTCCAAAGAAAGTCTTATGAAATTGGTGAACAAAGGAACCAGAGAGTGCTGAGGTTGGGGAGCCTAAGCACGTGCCTTCATACAGACAAGTCAATGACAAAATTTACTCCTCTTACCAACAGGAATAATCTACTTGAAGGATTTTCTAGGGCCTGTTCATGAAGCCACACACAGACACACTTTAGTTGTGGTTGTGTATGTATATTTTTTTCATATAGCTGTCTAGATTTGAAAAAAAAAAAAAGAAGTCAAAAGCCTTATCCTTCAACTGACTTTTTATTTTTACTTGAAAGATATCTCTTTTCTATAGCATTGTTTACTCTTGATATATTCCAAAATTAAACACAACAGCAGTTGTTTACCCATTGGTGTGTTAGCCCATGGTTCTGAGCATATCTCTTTTCCTGTACTTTGTGTCACAGGTAACATAGAATACAGCTGCCCAGCAACGAATGAATGTGAAATCACAAAGCGCAGACGCAAGTCCTGCCAAGCCTGCCGCTTCATGAAGTGTCTAAAAGTTGGCATGCTGAAAGAAGGTAAGACTCTGATCAGGACAATATGTATCTCTCTGCAGACACATGCAACAATTGTAGGGCCGGCAGGAAAGAAGAGACATTGGTGAGTGTTCTGATCTGTTAACTGTAAAGGCAGTTTTCACGTACGCTTGCTCTTCCTGATGGTCTCTTCCTAAGATAAGGAAACAAGGTGTAGTTATATAAAAGTTCATCTCCTGTGGAATACAGCAAAATGTTACCCCAGCATTCAGTCTCCTTCTGTAGGTAACTAATAGAATAGTCATCAGAACATACCCTCTCATTTTCCTTAAGGCTTTAGCATCATGAATTCTCAAAGGTTTCTTTCTTCCATTCCTTATCCACTGCTAGTCTGTCCCAGTTCTGGCAGAAATACACACTCTGCCTTCTTTTCCAGTTTTTACTCAGTCTTCATTTCACCAGAACAAATGAGTTACTTAGTGAAACAAGTATAAATCTTGAGTATGTTTACTGAAGTTACTGTAACTACACTGCAGTAAAAAATGGCATATAGAAGAGGAGAATCCACCCCTTCCCCCCGCCCTTTTTATTTTTTGAAGCATATAAGAACCACTGACCCTCACTATATCTATGTGCCGAGTGTTTTAGTTCATCAGTTATGTTTTGAAGATATTAAATAACAGGTAAAGATTAGAAAATGTTTCCAAGAAACAGTACTATGTCACCTGGAACCTGATTAATCTGTGTTACAGAAAGAGGCAATTCCTTAAATCTTAGTATGCAAAAATACATTTTCATGTGCATGTATTGTTTACATTATCACTGTAGTGCACTGTTATCACCAAGAAAGAATAACAACAGATGTCAGGGACTTCTAAGATAGGTGACTTTTTAAAATTAAATCAGTGTAATGTTTTGTAAATCTCGTCTCCAGTGGGAGAGTATTTTGTGTTAAGCAACTGCTTTTTAAAGTAGTCCCACATCGGTTTGTTTTGTCAGCTAAAAGCGCTTAAAAAGTCAGCTTTAATAGATGCCTGATTTTTGCAAATCATTTGATGGTAATTTAAGACAGGTTTAAGTATACAGCTATCAGGGTAAAATCCAAGAACAACACAGACCAGTGGAGAGATGATGGAGAAATTAGGCCTATCACGCACCTACAGACATATTCTTATTGGATTATACTTACTAAGAATAAACCTTGTTCTGTGCAACTGCTTTGGCAGATGCTGTGATCCTGTGAGCCAAATCCTGCTGTCCTTAGTCTTACTTGAGCAAAACTCCTGTCAGATTCAGTGGGGATTTGGCCTCAGTAGAGAACGGCAGGATTTGACCCTCTTTTCCAGTGGTTGATGGGATGGTTCCTTCCTTTCCAAAATTCTCATGTAACTGACCACTAGAAGCAGTTATTCAAAGGTTAAACTGTTATCCTTAGCTAAACTGTAGAAAGGAAGGAACTTGTGTGTGAAAGAAAGAGTGTGGCACCTGTTGAAAGGGGCTGTCCTTCTGAACATCTTTAGTAAGTTTAGACCCCGTATCACTAGTAATGTACTATCCATCCATTGAGCCACTTGTTTGGAAATGGAACAGTGCCTCCAAGGCCACATACAGGTGGATTGGTTTCTATCTTTAAGTTTTGGGGGCACCACTGCACAGCCATTAACATGTATCATTAAAAATCCAGTCTGTGTGCAGCTTTTGGGACCGCTTGAGGAAATTAAGTGACTCTTCTAGAGATGAGTCATTTTATCTCAGTTACCGAAATGGTGTGCAGATTTACTATATAATTTTGGTAACTGAGATAATTTAGACAACTCAGATGCACATTGTGAATCAGGTTTTTTGCATGAATGATCATTGACTATGGGTGCAAATCAGTCCCCTAAGTTTTCTTAGTCAGAATTTTGTAAATTGTCTACTCTAAAAGTACACACCTTTTCCTGAAAGTTCTACAATGACAAAACAGCTAATTCCTTTGAAAACAAGTTTCCTTTGTTAGCTCCACTCCTGGGCACACCATAGTCCTTCCACTCCTACTGTGCGAGTTTCTCTGTCAAAGCACAGTAAGATCTCTACTCATTTTTAATTGCTGAGTCTCTTCACTTAAGGAGAGTTACCTTCTTTTCAGGTATTGCTTACTGACCATCTAAGGGCGGCCAACCTTTTAGGACAACCTAAAAGAACCTACAAGGGTGTTTTATTTCTTTCCTGCTTTACTGGCCACTTACGCTTTTGAAAGCATACTGATGCATACTTGGAATAAAGAGATTTTTTTCCTTTTGTTCTTGTTGGAAGGTAGGTTTGGAGACAGGTGTTGTTTTTACCGATGGGAAAGTCTGAAGATGAGCTTTTGGCTTTGGATTTGACCACATCCTTTATGCACAGAATGAAGAAAGATGATATATGTACTACTTTCATGCGTAAAATGGTGTAAATTCATTGATTAGTATGGGCTTACACTGAGCTGAAATAACTCCTGGTGTATCTTAAATGTTTTTTTTATGTACAGACAAGGATTTCAGTCCCATGCAGCATGTCAGAGATCATGCTGCTGTAAATCTATTCAAATGTAAACCTGTTCAATTTAATTACCAGTTTATAATAAAATTTGCTGCTGCAGCCTCCACGTTTGTCACAGCAGTCTCTACATGCTGATGGCACAGCATGCCTGGAAATTGACAGCCTAAATCTATTTACAAAAAAATTTAGTTGCAGACCTGAAATAAAATCAAGTTTAAGCAGCTTTGAGAGTAGCATCATATTCCTTACAAGAACTTCTGCACATCTGCCAGTGTGTCTTCTCCAGAAATCTTATCCTGCTAGTGGGGAGTTTTCTTCTAGAAATTTTCCTTAACAAACAGTTTTTAAATGTAATTCTAAGTGAAACAATTATCAGACGTTGCACTTTCATTCACTTTTGGAAGGACTTCATTACATTGTCATTTTGTGAATTGTCTTATAAAATTCATGATAGAAATCACAGTGCCTGGAAAAAAAATGCTTAGTTTTATTTTAGCTTTTAGGGCAGGGTCCAAAAACCACTTACAGCAAATACATGGAGTGGCTTCTCTTGTGACAGCTGCATGTTAAATCATTTATTGTGGGAAGATAATGGTGCTTTTCATTCAGTATTTCTGTGAGAGACCTAGTGTGAAAATTTTGGGGCTTTGTCTTGGGCTCAGCCCCGGGGAGGGAATTAGATTTCTGGTCGCATGTAATACAAGGTGGAGTGGGGAATTTCTGCACTTGTAGGTGTAGCCAGCAACACCTAAATCAAGGTTCTTTACAATGTGGAAGTTGTGGGCCAGAAGCTATAGAAGGACAGGTAAAGCCATGTCACACTGGTCTGAGCTGGAGTGGGATTGAAGTCCTGTTTTTCTCTGCAACTCCTGTGGAGTAGCACACTGAAGTTAACACAGGTGGATCCAGAGAAACACTTCATTTTGGTTTAGCCCATGGACTGATCCTTGAAAACATAAGACTGGGTATATAGAGGTTTTTGAGTTTCTGTTGTCCTTCATACTGAAGCATTCAGTAGATGCTGATGAGCTTTACCCAAACGAGCAATATTAGGGTGTCACATTTTAATTTACTTTCATAGGTATGTTAGGAAAAAATAATTTGAATAGGTATGTTAGGAAAAAAAAATTCACAGAAAGAGTTGTCAGGGCGTGGAACAGGCTGCCCAGGGAGGTGGTTGAGTCACCTTCCCTGGATGTGTTTAAAAAAAGGGTAGATGAGCTACTTAGGGATATGGTTTAGTTTAGGACAGGAACAGTTGGACACGATGATCTTAAAGGTCTTTTCCAACCTAGTGATCCTGTGAGTCTGTAATGCCTTTTAGCAGCACAGCAGAATACACTTTACTCGAAGAAATTGTACATTTTTCTTTTTTCAGTTTGTGTGTCAGTATTAAGAAACATCAGAGTTTCAAGGATCACAATTGGTGGTTCTCCTGAAATACAGTTTCTTTGACTGTGTTTATATTTTGATGGGTTCTCAAAGATTCACAGGAACAGATTAAACAACATAAAGATTCTTGTGTTTTCTAGGGAGAATGATTTAAAATCTAACCCCAGAGGTTTCTTTAAATAATATTGCAATTGCTGAAAGAGGGCGAGGGCCGACAATTTGCCCTTTTAAAAAATGAACTGTTTAAGGTATTCTCTAGTTTTCAGTTCTGTTGGTTTATTATCAGTGTTTTGAGTTTACCTTTTCAAACACTTTGGAAGCCAGTGATTAGTTTGCTTCAGGTGGTAAAATTAAATCTATGTTCGTGTGCAAGATTGGGTGTTTTAGCTATTTTCTTTTTTTACAGCTATTTTATTTTTTTACAGTTGAAGTGAGAAAGGGGAGTTGATTTTTCCTTTTAGAAAAGGAAGATTAGATATAAAGCTATATAAGTTAATATAGGATAGATATAGGTAGATATCTGACCTTTTTTTTACGTTGCTAGTCTGTCTGGTTGAGTTCTACTTTTAGTCTTCCATTAGTATTATTTGCCTTTTAATACTGTCTGTGGGACTACTTACTAACATGTGGTTATGATAGAAGATATTATTCCAAGTTCATTAGTCTGCAGATCTTGCTCAGAATAGCTGCCCATGTGAAATAAATCCACTGGAGTAATTATTCCCAAACAGAATTACTTTTTGTTTCAGATGCAGCATTTATATAACTATTTTTTCAGGAGATTATTCTGCATGTTTCAGTTTTTCCTGTGGAGGCAAAGCCATAGCCTTGCTTTTATCTGTCCCTGTATTGTAGCAAGGTTAAAAACTACAGTTCAGAGGGGAACCTATTGAGTGGCACTAACGCAGCTTTTAGACCATCTGAAATATTATGTCCTGTCTCAGCTCCTTCAGTTCTGAGCAGTGCGAGTTCATACTTCTTACAGGCCTGTTGACACTAAAACATCTCCCATATATCTCTCATCTCTGATATCTGGGTATTTTCAGAATTTTTTTTTTTATGGGCTGTTTGCCATGAGTGATCTGGCATTGCTTGTTATCTCAGAAAGTGTAGCCCCAAAGTGGGCCATGTGTAAGGAAACAAATTCGAGTTTATCTGAAAAGTAAACGATGCCATAATAAATGGTAGAAAATGTGGGTTGCTTCAAAAAAGTATGTTTGCATTTCCTTAGGAATGGGTGGCCTTTACAAATTATCATCAGCCACTTTGTACCCAGTTAGAATAGACAGAGCGAGAGAATTCCAGTTTAATTAGTCCAGCTATTAAAAATGGGAGGCCAGATCTTTACCTCGTATTAACGGAAGCTGGTGGAGCTGCGTTAGATTGCTGTTCATTTGGCAGGTTTAGCCGACTATGCTATGGGGAAATCAGCAATATACCTTTTCATATCTGAATCTTTATTGTTGCTAGTATGTTAGAAATTGCTAACAGCTTTTAAAACACTTGAGCATTTGAGTTGGTCACAGTACTGCAATGAATGGGAAGATCACATCAGTTAAACTTTTTCTAACATGCTAAAATTGGGGTTCTCTAAAGTATTTTTGCTAACCACTTTGAGAGATTTCATTAATTCAAATATAAGAATTTTTTTTGAGAGAGATGTGTATTTTAAAACATAAATTAACAGAGTACCTTATGCAAAGATTACCTTATGAACATCTTTGGCTTGTGTTAAGCAGCAGATCGGATTAAATTATCATATTGATCCTTTCTGGTTTTGACAATCTCTGAAAATGAATATGATACAGCAAGGAGAATAGGCAGCTTGAGCTTGCTGTTATGTAAAGAGATGCATGATATGCACAGGAGCAGATTAATGGATTCTCTCTCAAAATAATAAATAAAACTAAGCAATCCTCTTTATAACTAAAAATGTGTTATCACCTATGTTTTGTGGCTAACGAAAAAGCCTGCTTAATAGGATTCCTCCTAACAACATCTCCTTTGAAAATAACTGTACATAAGACATTGCCAAGGTAAATTTTTCTCACAAGTCTAATACCATTAGTCTGCCAAGAAGAAAGCAGAAATTATTGTGGAGGAAGTTTTAGTTTCTGCTGCCTTCAGAAATTAGAACAAAGGGAAGGAGAAAGCATTAATGGTATTCAAAGAAAATATTTCTGTACAGGATGACAGTTAATAGAGCGGCGTTGACCTCAGCGATATTTCTTGTGCTCTCTATTGTAATATTATACTTAAGGAGCTCCTTCATTAATGCAGGATATTAAACAAAGCTCCTGTGTTACAATATCAAGAGATAACACAGCGTGTCTTCAGTTCAAGTCACTTCTGAATATCAACCCTTGGTTTAATGTATTGTGAGGAGTTTGGTTTCTAGTGTGTTTTTTTAGAAGTGTTTCTTTCCCTCTTTTCTCATCTTTCCTCTTTCCCACCTTCAATTTCTCCCTTGTTCTCCCTTTTATTTCCTCCTTCCCCCCCCTTTTCTTTCCCACTTCCCTCTTTCTCTCCTTTTTTTTTTTTTTTTCATTCAACCTGTGCTTGGTTTAATAGATACTGGGACCTGTTAAATCTCCTTGGAAACAATAGAAACTAATCTCTAAGTGTTGTTGGTGTTCATAAGTAGGCCTCTTTCCTTCTAACCAAAATGTGGCCTGATAGCCCAGTTCACACATTAGAACTGACAGCCCAATTTGTCTGCCCTAAAACACGGCTCATGACTATCCACTCTCTGTAACTGATGAGGAAGGACAAACTATTCAACTGCAGGTTAGTGTTTGTAGTGAGCGCAAGCAACTAGCATTTCTATTCATCCATTAAAAAATACTCAAGAAAAAACAAATGTTGGAGATGTGGATGCTTGCTCTGGGCTTAGAAATCACATGAAAGTACCTACAGCTAAGACCAGGTGTCCCTTTCCCCCAAGAAGTTCCCATGAAGCTTGTGTTGCAGTGTTATCCTGGGCTAGTTTATGTTCTGCTTCTTGAGCATTTTTGGTCCCCATAATCTCATTGGGAAAGAAACAGAAATCCCAGCAATTCACTAGGCTCAGTCCTTAAACAAAATTTATTTCTTTCTAGGTACAGTTTTGTTCTGCAGTAGTCCCTTTACACAAATACTCCACTTTCATAAAATAAGCTGTTTGAACTGAATGCAGAGAAGGCAGCATGGTTTACTGTTTACCTGGCTTTCCATAATTTGTGAGTGTACTCTTTGACATGAGCAGATCTGGGGTTAAAGCTGTTTTCTGGCCCACTCATCTGCAGCTTCCCTGGGATTAGATGTTGGACTTGATTCTGCTCCCACAGTCGTCACTGGTGAGAATCCCAGTGACTGCAATTGTTTGCAGGGTCAGGCAAACATCAGCAAAGAATGCACTCAGCCTATAAATGCTGTATAATTTTGTTATTAAAAATAGTGGGTTTGAAAGATTTTGAATGGGGTTCAAATCTCCAGTATTTTTCTTAGTGCACATACCTCGCCTATTCGTTCCTCCGAATTGGTTGGAGTAGGTTTTGTAGATTCAAAAGTCTACTTAAATTGGAATACAATTAAAAATTAATCACTTTAATATGAGAAAATATTAGTACAGTCTGAGGTTGTTAACTGAACATACTCGTTTGTCATGTTTCTTCTTTTAATCCTAAAATAAGGAAGCAGTATTTTTATAGTTTTCTAGAAACTATTATTCCATTTATATACATTTTTTCCAGTGGATTTAACCCTTGTGAGCATTTGCTTATGCACTGAAAACACCGTGACAGCAATATAAGTGATAAGGGAAGGTGGAGACAAGTCTGAAGGATATAGAACTGTGTATGATATGGCATGTTTTCCCATGAGCTCCCAGACAAATAGCTGCCTTTCATTCTTGGTCTCTGCCACCCATAAACACATACATCAGTATGGCATTGCCATTTATTGAAGTGTGCTTGAGTTCTTATACGTGGGCCCTGCCCTTTATCAAATAGGGATCATTTTGTGAAGAGTGTCATTAACAGTATTTGTATTACTCACTTTTCTTTTTCTGCTGTGCCGATATTTGCACATCCCCTGCTTGAGGGTAATAGGTGTAGCACCTCAGGAAGAAGGTGCAGTGATACATATCTCTAAAATGCCACCTTGGATCCAACCCCTTTTTGTATTTTACTTAGCCCTTGAGCAGCACTTGCATCTCCTCAGTAAGACTTTTGCTGTTTAAAATCTTAGTGGAAACAATAGGCTGTATGGTCGGATTATTTGGGGAGAAGTGCTGAAATTACGTAGGTGCTGCTAAATAGAACCCATGTGGCAGATGTACAGGCAGACTTTTGCTGCTCGGGATGGATTGGCACCAAAAAGCTTGGAGGTTGAGAAACTCTTTTGGCCTTTTCACTCAGCCAAAGCAATGAATGTGTTGAGAAGCACTAAAATTACCATCTGCAGTCGTTACCTCTGACCTCCTATAGTGCTATCCCTCAAATATTTCACACTTCTAAATCCCTGCTGTCCTACAAAAACAAGTTCAAATCAATATGTTTATTGGGATGTTAATGTAACTAAGCTACAGTCTTCTCTCAGGTCAGTCATTGTCTGTTTTTAAGCTGGAGATGTTTTTACCAGCAGTGAATCTTTGTCACTTCTACTCATTGAGTCACAATGTGAGGCTGGAATGTTATTTCATTTGTAGTTGGTAATGTGGCTTTTGTGGTTGAAAGTCAACAGCCTGAAATCTGAAACGTCATCTTCAGTGGTGAATTGTTATTATGTCACTTTTAGCCATCCTTACTAGCTATTCTAGTAATAGATCTTTTCTTTTTTTCTCTCTTTTTCTTCTTTGCTCCCCCCCCTTTCTTTTTCTTTTCTTTGGGTATTTATATGACAGAAAGGGGAAACCATGGGGGGAATCTATTTCCCTCATAATAATGATTTAATACAGCTATTAATCTTTATAAATGAAAAACATCGCTTTATTTTAAGCCTCAATAGTCTTTTATTAGATAAATGATTCTAGAGAAAGTCAAACGCAGGCTATGTTAAATATATTCACTTACTGAATAATATCAATATTTTCTTGTTTGCTTTTTATTGTTCCAACAAAGTGAATATGTTTATCTGATTTTCTCTTCTTAAGCATCTGGTTTTAGTTCTGAGGATCATCAGGTATAAGATCAGCTGTCAGTTTGATTTACAGTTTTAGTGAAGTAGATCCAAAGTCAAGACTGTGCAACTTGCGTAGGATCTTATTGCAGTGCACATTAAAACAGTTATTTATTAAAATAGTTAATAAAATACTTTCTAAAAGGAAGCCCACATGATACTGTTCTATACTCAGCTCAACTCCAGTTTGTGCCATCATTGGCAGAATTTTTGGCATGTTGCAAATGTTTTGTAGCAAAACTGCTTGACTAACCAGAGAGAATGTTGGAAAATTGCTGCCTGCTGAGCACATGCAGACCCTGGGAATCAACAAATAATGCAAGACCATCATCCTTGTCTTTTTTCTCTTTCTTTTTTCTAGCCAAGAGGTAGTCCATATAGCATTGCTGGTCAGCTATATCAAAGTTATTTATTGCATCATCATTACCTTTTGTCTCTCTCTAATATTCCTTTTCAGTCCTGTGGGTGGCTGAGTGAAGCAAGGCTTTCCAGATGGGCCATGTCTTTTGTTCTGGTCTGAATCAAGCAGCAGAGCAGTCTTATATCGTTTGTTAAACAGTTGTACAGTCACATGTTGCTTTTCATGACTGGGCTTACAGTAGAGTCCAACGTCTACATTTCCTAAGTTCTATCTCATTTTTATATTTTCTGTAATTCCACGAAAGCTGAAGAAATGGACACCTTAGATTTCATTGCACGGCCAATCCCAAGGTTTATCCACTGAAGCATGAGAAGAGGAACATATTTGTCATAAGTGACCAGAACTACTGTATTCCTGGATGTAGTTTGTGGAATCAGTTAAGATGGCTTAAGAGATGGAGTAAATACACTTTGGATTCAGACTGAGGGCATCTGCCCATGATTACTGAATTTTAAGAGAGGCCTTGCTCTGAACTGGTTTTTACGTTCACAAAGCTGGTTTCCCTGTCCAGCTTTTAATGCAAACTTTTAAGTTTCCAATTTCAAGACAGATGAGACTGCTAAATATCAAAATAGGAAAATGAATGTTTACCTTAAAAGGTAGAAAGCTGTTTTAAAATACTGGGTTTAGTGTATTTCTTTTGTGAATTCCCGCTCAAAGATGCACCAGAAAAGTTTCTGCTAATTTATACCTCAGGTGAAGGATCAGGCTAAGAAGGAAAGCTCTAAGTGTAACTATTTTATTATAAAGGGACTGAGCAGGCTCCTCCTTTTCAACAGCCTCAAAATATAAATCTCACACAGTATTTCAGACAAAAAGAGAAGTTGGAACACCTATGAGTCTGGTGTGTACAGGCGTGGTCTTTGCTGATGCTGTTTGTCTGGCAGAGCATGCCACATGCCCCATTGCTTGGTCTTGTGAGAGATGCAGAGGAACGCAGTAATCAAAGAACAAAGCCAGAGACTAGCTAAGATGACATAAGAATCTTCTTTCTTCACTTTTTTATCTTCTCTCATTTTCATGATTTTCTATTCTTTTTCCTCTTCATACCACAATTGTGTCAGAAGAATGCTGATGAGAAAATAGTTGCTGCCAGCATATATCCTGCAGGCAGTCTTTTTCTGGCCAGGTGGGAGAGAGAATCATTAATTTCTTGAGGTTCTCGTTACCTGACCTGCACTGTTTTGTGAGTACTAGTCAAACTGAATGACTGTATTTCCTCCTGGGCATCCTGGTATTGCTGGAGATATCCATACTGGCAAGATACTTCAGCTCATCTCTAATTAAAATACTTGTTGTGAAGTATTCTTAAACACGGCTGCTTAATGAAGTTAGAAAAAGCATTTGGATGCAGAGTGTGAAGGCTTCAAATGTTGTAGTTTCTCTCTAGGGAGAAGCAAGCAATCAGAAAGCATTCTGAATGCTAGCAATCCATCCCATTTTGTTCCCATTTGTTTTCTCTAATTTCCTGCCTTTTTAATGCTGGTTAGCTGAAAAAAGTCCTCTTTCCCTCCTCTCCACAGTTCCCTCTCCCTTTATGGAATAGCCCATGACACGTGCCTGTAAAGTGGCTTCTTGGGAATTTGCAAGTCTTTGAATATGTTATCTGATTAAAGGGATGTATGTGTCTTTAATTCTCATCTGCAGTTCCACCTTTGACCCCATCTGTTAAAGTGGAAAGGAGTTGAGAGTCAGCAAAGTCCCAGATTCAACCCAGATAACCTGCAGTGTGCACATTTGAGTGCTTTAACTCTTTGATTGCCCGTGAAAACTACAGGATTAGGTGACAGGTTTGATTGGAAAATGTGGCAGGTCTGATGAGGCAGGTGAATTGTTTAGTTTGTTAATATGCTTAAGGTAGGATAATTTAGGTTTTGTTTCACCTTTTGTATTAAAGAATAAATGAACAGAGAGTTGTGTAACACGAATAGCTATAATGTCTTTGTGTGTGTTTAATTATTTTTTTTAACTAATTAATAGACCGGTCTCTTGCTTACAGAAGAGGGGACAAAGTTCAAACCCCCACATCTATTGCACATAATTCCTCTTTCAATAGGAAGCTGAATCACATGGTTGGAAATGGTGTTGCAATTTTGAATGGAATTTTTCGATACCCTTGAATAACACAGAATAACTCGTTCTATTGAAAGATTAAAAAAGTAGATGACACAAGTGTCATTTTCATTATATTTTGCTAATGTTATGTATTTTCTGCAGAACAGTGTGGTTATGACATTCCCTGTGCTTTGCAGACACATAATAGAAATGACTAGAATACCCCAATATATTTGAACATGTGGATGTTTTCATTTTTCCTCCTGTCATTTTCCTTCCTAGCTTTCAAACTCTCCTGAAACACGGAAAGGATTCTCAGTATCCCAGATCTATCCCTGTTCTCTGAAAGCCAGAGCCAAATTCTTCCCCCACTTACATCTGTTCAACTCTGGTGGTTTCACTTATGCTGCATGGCTGTAACAATGCAGAATTTGTCCTAATCTGCCCTTTCTTTTTTGATGGAGAATATGCACATTCAAAGTGAATATAAACACAGTAAGTTGAACTGCAAATAGAAAAAAAATAAAAACATATTTTGTGTGTGTATGTATACACAAATAGAGAGAGATAAATAGCACACAGATAGGTTTGATAGTATATCTACTGTACATAATATTGTAAATGGTATCTTGCTGTGCTGAAATCTAGGCAATATGAGTTCAGTACTAAAGTGTTCAGGTTGCACCTGAGCTAGCTGGAGCCTGCCAGCCTCTGCAAGCCCACTGAGAGCATCTGTCTCGCCACCACCTTGCTCACGCTGTGTCCTCTGCAGGCTCTCCGATTCTTCCGACTATGAGCATAAATCATCCACCTGTCAGGAGCTCTAGCTGCCTGGATTATGCAATGCCTGCCTTCATTTGGAGATGGTGTGAGCAGAAGATTGCGGCAAATGGTTTGCATTCATTTTAATGCCGTTCCAGCATCTCTTCAGCTTTAATGAGGGTTCAGGGTGGTGACGACTCCCTGAGACAATGAAAGTCCTAAAGAACCCAAGCTTGCTTTGTATGTTTGTGTGGCCTAGTTCAGATTTGTGTGTGTATGTTTTTCCTTTATTTATTTTTTTTTTCCCTCAAAAGAAATGAATGGCTTGAAAATTGAGGCAGAGAACTGGTACTGCATGAAGCCAGCTGTCCACAGCTCTGGTTTTTGGCCTTGTAATACTTCCCTCCAGCTGAGCAATGAAGAATTTAAAAATCAGTCATCTTTAATGTTGATTGTCCATTTGTGCTGTCTAAAGCTGCGTAATGCTCAGATGCCTTCACTTAACTGTTTAAAAATCTTACCTTTCCAATCTATTCAGTTGCAGGTATACTGGATTATTCTATCAAGTGTGGAATACTGTGTCATGTAGCCCAAATTTAAAACAATTCAAAATACAGTTCCTCTGCGTAAAGTTCTCCTCTTACAGGCAGAAAAAATTGACTCTCAGTAAAAATATCTTATTTCAGCGTGTTGGACTTGGATTAATCAAATTCCTTATTCACTTATGATTTTAATAATGAATTATAGGCCAAATGAATATGGTTATTATATTTATTCATATGTGTAAACAAAAGGAAAAAAATGGTGGTTGTAAGACAAAAGCAGTGCAGGCCCTTTCAAAGGCAGGTGTCGAGGGTGATCAAGGTAAGTTGCACCTTCACACCTGTAGTATCTGTCTGCCCCAACCTCCAACAAATTCAACCAGATGCTTGCAAGTACAGCCTGTAGGCTGAGCCTCATGTAACTGGCAACTTCATCTTACTTGCCTAAAAACACTAGGTACTACTACTACTAAAATGCTTTGTTTAAATACTAGCCAGTAGTTAGCGGAGGAAATCCACATGTTTGGTGTCTTTTTCACACATATTAAGGAAACAAACTTGTTAATAATGTAGAAAAAACTGAGGTTGTGCAGCATGATTTTTCTGTAGTGAGCTTGTCAACAGTTTTTTCAGAGAATATTTATTTGAAGTTTTAGAGCGCTCCTGTGATGTGGGGAGTAATAGCCCTGTTTTTACAGTAGTTAACCAAAGTCACAGAGTTGCTTAGTAAAAGCCAGATGTGGTGTTAGAGGCATAGCTAGAAGTGAAACTTCTGCTCCAGGGGTTAATGTGTTATTCAGACTGGGACTTCAAAGTCCAGGCGTTGCCACCCCTTTCTTGCCCAATGACTAACAGAGAGAAAGCTTTATTGCTTGCTGGTGTGGGGTTTTGTATTTCTCTTTATAACACTTCCCTTTATGCATGGATTCCTCAATCAGCTACTGGTGAAAAGAATCCTAAAAGGTAAAGTCAAATTAAAGCCAGCTTTTGTCAACAGGAAGAATACAGCACTCTGTTTCAATGCACCTGTATATTTCTTTTTGAAATTAATGGAAGATGCTTACACACATGCAAAGGACTCTGTGTTGCTAAAATATTTCAAGTTTTCCTCTCTGTGCAAATTTCCACAGCTGGCCAGTACCACTGGTGGCAGCTGGTCATGGAATACATAGTGCTGTAGCCTGCGTGACAGCCTTGACTTGTTAAGAGTGTTTGGGAGCTCTGCCTGTGTCTGTATTCTCTCCCCTTGGTCCGAAAGCCAGAGAATTTCATGCAACCATACTTAACTAGGACCACACAGAGGAAGGGAGATTTTTTTTTAATAGGCTGTTTGGGAAAGAGTGAAGACCCTAACGAATGAAGTGTGTAGACTTTGAGATCTTTACTGTGAGCCTTATTTGCTTCTGGTAACAAGCTAACCTCCCATGCCATTCCCTCCCCCCTCCAGTTTTAATTTGATGGAAAGCCAGCACTGCTGCAGTTTTATGCAAAGCCTCCACTGAACTCAAAAAAGATGATTATTTCTCACTTTGTCTTTACAGATAACTTTAAAATTTTATGCATCAGAACTCAGGATTATCTGAAGACACAAATGCAACACAACACTGACAAAATCAGATGAAAAATCTCACTCTTTTAGCTATGAAGAAATTAGATTTATCATCAGAAAAGCATTCTCTTTTCATTTTCTGAAAGGTGCTTTTTGACAGACCCTTTGCAGTGGACGTCATGCTCACAAAACGTGCTGTCACAGGGCTATTTGAATATGGTGACAGGCTCATTATCATGTTGAAGACAACTGACAACACTGCAGACTAGAAATGGACAGGCTTGCCAATCAGCTGTTGAAAGGATTGCAGTTGAAATAGAGGTTTTTTTTGTTCTGAGAACAGTAGTACAAATTGACTACATTAATTCTTTTTATTATAGCTGCATACACTGTAGTTAAGGGTCCGTCACTGTTTCCATTATAAATCCCTGTTTTCAAAGGTTTATTAGTAGACCATAAAAAATGGCTCCTGTTGAAATTTTGCATTAAAAATATATATTACCCTAACAGAACAAAATTTCTGTGGTAACTGTGTGGAGGAGGGAGGGCAGAGAAAAGGGATTGGCTGGTTTTTAGCTGAAAATTGCATAAAGCTGAATGCATTATTATTTTTATAGCACCTTAGATGTCCAAGAGTTTTATAGACAGGTTTGTGCCTCAGGAGTTTACAATTTCAGGATGCAGTACTGCCAGCACTTATTATGGGATGGGATTTTCCTGGTAGTTTCACTGGAATTAGTAAAGCACCAAACGTTACCTGCAGTATTTGCAGATTCAGGTCAAATAATCAAACAATCTTGAACAGATTTTTATTTTTCTTTTCCTGTAACTTAAAAATGGCTGGGATTGTTTGTTTGCTTTAATATTAATCTGGAATGTTGAACGATAACCTGAGATTAAGCAAATTTTACATATACAAGCAGGGAATCAGCAGGGAATTTTCCATATATAACAACAACCAATTTGAAAAGATGCTGGACTCCACTTAAGGTACTCTAGTTATGTGAACTGGGGAGTTAGGACGAGTTTATCTGCTTTACTCCAAAGTGGGAAATTTCTTCTAGGAGTGGAATTTCCTGATACGCCCAAGTGCCACTGGAGTTTTTATAGTGCCCTTAAAATTTCTGTAGCCATCTACAGTGGCATATATCTGTGAAAGCACAGGAATGACTATTTTTGATGGGTCTGAACAGCTTACTAGTTGTCTTCTGTTTAACTGTAGAACTGTTGTTCCTCTGTGTCCCCGGATATCTTAATCTGGAAGAGTTCTCAGAGCATTCCTTCAACAGACAATACAAAATACAGCATTGTGCTGGTTTTGGCTGGGATAGAGTTAATGTTCTTCATAGTAGTTGATATGGGGCTGTGTTTTGGGTTTGTGCTGAAAACAGTGTTCAGCATTCAGGGATGTTTTCATTATGGCTGAGCAGTGCTTGCACAGGGCCAAGGCCTTTTCTACTTCTCACATCACCCCACCAGTGAGTAGGCTGGGGGTGCACAAGAAGTTGGGAGGGATAAAAGCCTGAACAGCTGACCCCAAGTAACCACAGGCATATAAGGGGCTGGGGGATGGAGAAGGAAGGGAGGGGACGTTCAGAGTGATGGTGGTTGTCTTCCTAAGTTACTGTTAGGCATGATGGAGCCCCACTTTCCTGGAATGGCTCACCACCTGCTTGGCCACGGGAATTGGGGAATGAATTCCTTGTTTTACTTTGCTCATGCATATGTCTTTTGTTTTGCCTATTAAACTGTCTTTATCTCAACCCTTTTACTCTTCTCAGTTAGCACTGGAACAGACTGCCCAGAAAGGTGGGGGAGTCTCCTTCTCTGGAGACATTCAACACCCGCCTGGACATGTTCTTGTGTGACCTGGCCTTGGTGATCCTGCTCTGCCAGGGAGGTTGGACTAGATGATCTTTTGAGGTCTCTTCCAACCCCTAACATTCTGTGTTCTCTCCCACATCCAGCTGTGGTGGAGTAAGCAAGCAGCTGCGTGGTGCTTAGGGTTAAATCATAAGTGTCCACAGTTCCGTCTCTTCTGTAAAATAGTGGTAATCCCACTGCTACACCTCAGCAATTTAAGGCAGGCCACCAGGATTGTGAAAAGGGAGACATGGTTTCTGCATCCAGGATCATTTCTCTGTTTTGTTCAACAGCCTCACCCATAGCGTTTAGAATGTTTTTTTCCCAGGAGCTGGGATACATTTTCACTCCCTCAGAGAAAGCAGATCATTAAATCTGTGTCAGTGCACTATCCCTGAAGGAACCTATATTACTATACTTTCTAAGAGAAGAAATCCAGGTTTGCTGGAGAAGAGGCATGGTGACCTACCTTCCTGTAGGAACAGGAATGATGGTGTGAATTCAAAATGGATCGAGGCATTTCCAGGAAGCCTGGAGGAAAAGGTCTGAAATTTTCATATAAATTAATCATGTAAACTAGATGTAGGTGGCAGCAGTGTGTGTTGGTTCCATCATTTGTATTCTGCCCTGAGATGCCTAACTCATGCTCTATACAAGGAGCCTGGTTCTTTCAGTTCAAGTTCCAGCTCTGTTAGATGGGTCAGATGGAAGAAGCTAGTCATCATGGTACAGAATCACCAACTGGTTTGGGTTGGAAGGGACCTCAAAGATCACCTTGTTCCAATCCCCCTTCTATGGGCCAGGATGCCCTCCACTAACCCAGGCTGCCCAAAGCCCTATCCAACCTGGCCTTGAACACTGTCAGGGAGGGGGCAGCCACAGCTTCTCTGGGCAGCCTGTGCCAATGTCTCACCATCCTCACAAGGAAGAATTTCTTCCTAATATCTAATCTAAATCTACCCTTTTTTAGTTTAAACCCCTTACGCCTTGTCCTGTCTCTACGCTTCCTTGTAAACAGTCCCTCTTCAGCTTTCTTGTAGGCCTTGTCTCTTGGTACATAGGATGTATATATCCTATGTTGGATTTGGTCGTTAGGTATAAAGTGAAATACTGAAATAAAGACTGCATATACACTTGGGTATGAAATTTATTGCATAGTCTGAATCTTTGATCTATTTGCTATTTATTGCGAGGCTGATCTGGAAGGTAGACACAGGTTTGCCTAGTATATTTTACTGTGAGCTTTGTAAGGAAAAATAATTTTACTTGTAGTTCTGTGGCTTCAAACATTTGCAGGCTTAATTGATGCTCATTTGATTACTTGATTTCAACGCACAATCAATTACGTTAATGCATATCACTGTTCTCAGAACTACGGTGATTGCAAAATTATGAATGTAAAAATGGAAGTCACTTCTGAAAATTAACTCTGCACTCCTATTTGCAAAGTCAGAACTGTGACTCTCGTGAATTACTGCACTACAGAGCAGTGGACTATGTTGTCATATTGCCAGAATTATCATAATATGTCAGGTCAATTGTATGCATACTTAAAATCTTTTTTAAAATTACTGCTTCTCTGGTGAAGTCAGTTGTCTGTTTCTAGGATGAAATTTAATGAAGGTACATCAACTAATGCAGGATGTTGAACCTTAAAAGTAGTGTTCCATTGCTAATCGTTAAGGAAGAGTTTTTGTCTGTCTTTGCATGAAATCATGGCTCCAGTGAAGTCAGTAAGAAGGCTGCTCCTGATCTCAGGGCAGCCAGGTTTTCATGGAGAGAGTAATCCTAGTGGTTAAATCAAAGGATTGGAATCAGGAACAATTTATATTCCAGAACAAGTCACTTCTTTGTGTGCCTCCAGCAAAAATACAATATATAAAATAACACCGTGCTATCTCACCAGCATGTTGTGAGGCTTATTGAATTAATATGTACGGAACACTTCCAGAATCTTTGATAGAAAGTGCTGTATAGCTGCATACTATTACAATAAAATCCTGAAAAGCAAATCAATCTGGAGTTAGTCTTACCTCATCCAGTTATAGCAAACTACTGGAGCTACCTGTTGTATTAAAGAAAAAAACCCCATCAAAACTAGAAACAATTGGTAAGTGTTTTAAAATCCCACATTTCTTTGGAAAACTCTGGGCTTAATATTTCAACTGACTTTTAGTTTTTATGGTGATAGGCCCTTATACTTTGCAAGCTGGATTCATAGTTGAAACCAAGCATAACGTAGTAACTTTATATGGTTTGGGAGAGTAAATTAATATTTTCTCCTTACGCTGTAAATTGCTTCACAGGGTGCGCATCCTACACCCAGCCTACTAGACAAGTAAATAACATTGTCTTTGAATCATTGGCTCTGTTGATTCTTTATATGAACAGGTAGTATTGATTCATTGATGCAGGGGTTTTTGTTGGCTAACCTTTTTCATATTTCCTTTTGAAAAATAAACAAATACTCTTGCCATCAAAAGCCGCATTGATTTGAAATGAGTTACATATGAGGGATAATTACCTAATTTTTCCTCTCATCAATCAAACTCTTGTTACATTAAACATCTTTCTGAAAAGTTAGCAGAAGTCCTGAACAGAAGCCTTTCAAGAGAGTATTATAAACAATGCGGTGCAGGAAAAAAAACACCACGAAAAAATGCATAGGTACCGAAGAATCACTGGTTGAACAGAGTTATTCATATTGAGCAAAGAAAGCAGCTTATCAAGCGTGTAACTTAATTTTGCCTATCAATGAGTTCAGGAAGAAAACTCTGCAAAATCTAGGCTATGAAGCCTGGAGGATATCGATGTTTTAGCAAAACAGCGCAGGCATGGAATATTCTTTTTCCCCAGGACTGACCTAGTAAATTGTGTGAGCACCAGGAGAAATTTTGCCACCTGTCCCTTATAATCAAAGCTTGTCCCTTACTTAGTCTCATTTCAGTGATATAATTAAATGACACCATTTTCCCATTTATGTTGCTTGAACATGCTGCCAGAATCCTATAGTCATATCCAGGTACCCAGGAATTTGACTTAATTTGTTTCATCTAAAGCCAAAAAAATAATCATTTGAACATGGTCACTTGCCCTAATAGCTAACCCAGCATGGTATATTAGAATACTATTGTTGCAGCATTCATTGCAAAAATCAATAATCCACTAGATGGAGCAGAATAGAAGTGTAAAAACTGAGTTAAGTCCAGTATTTTAAGAAACAGAATAGAGTGTCAAAGTAGTGGGACTCAGATAAAACTGCAGAAAAATGCAGTGCTAGTTATTTTTTCAGTGCGTGGTTCTAGAAAATCAGCTAGTTTTACAGTCATTCATAGATTAACATCATAGTCCTTTTTTTGGTGGTCTCTTTTTCTGTAAGCAACAAAGTGAAGATTCATCTCTGCTCTAGAAAAGATGATAATGGTGAGAAAATTTTTGGGTACAAAGATCTTTCTTTGAGAATTACTTTTTTCCTTCCTCAAAACAAAGCCACCTTTTTTTTTTTGGAGAAACAAGATGAAATAGTAAGACAATTAGATAAAGGAGTCCTGTGGTTTGGAATCGGGTAAATGAAAGAAGGAAGAAGTTCTTCAAACATTCTGAAGTTCATGTCATTTGTTTTGAATCTCTTGATCATCTGAAACAGGACTTGAAAGCCTGTTAGGTATTGGAAAACAGTAAAATGAACATTTCTAATTATACTATCACTTCCAGCCTGGTTATGAATATGCATCTTTTCAAAAGAAACAAACAAGTTTGTAGAGCTGTAAAAAATTCAGTATGGCATGCTGATAATGTTCTAGAAAATTAAGTGAAAATTCAGTCAGGTGTTTTTATTGTTATGGTTTGGTTTTGATGGATATTGTGAAATGTGCATAGCACATTTTAGAATTTGATGTTTCTGAATATTTAGAAGCAAGAGAGAGAAGTAGTAAAGTGAAAAGAGGATGGGTCTAATTGATTGTCTTCTGAATAAACAACTCTACAACATTTATGTTTTTAAAGTTGTGCACTATGTGCACAAATACCAAGCACTGCATATGATTAAGAATTTCCTTCAGTTGTTTCTCTAGCTGAGAGTCTCTTAAGTTTTAAGCTGCTTGAAACTGGTTCTGCCAGCAGCAAACATGTATGCATAGTGGTTATTTTGCAGAAATTGTTACTCATTATTTCATGGGTAAGCTGAATTCATGAACTGGAAGATTTTGGTTGTAAAATCAAAACCTTTTTGTAAAAATCTTTACATTAGTATACCATTAAAAGATGTGCAGGTAACATGATGTTAATGGCAATCATATCAGCAAGTAGATAGATGAAGATGGCAGAAAGGGCTCCAGTAGCACAGTTCAGCCATTTTCTACAGTTGCTGTACCTTAGGTGTGACCTAAGGCTTGCTCGTTCTTACAAGAAGGGGCGGCCAGTTGTGCCAACGTGAAGTAGTCAGTTGTTGGAAATGTGTATGGGTAAGATGGCACTTAGCGCTGGAGTTATATATTTTGCAAACATAAGGAATGCATTTCAGTATTTCAAGGAAACAGCTATCAGATTTGGTTTGCTGACATCTGTAAATGTGCTTCTTGGTTGTCTGAGCAGGGCTTTGAACCCGGGTCTCCAGAGATGAAAGCCTCAGGCATTAACCAATTGCAGTATCCAACCCTCAGCCTTGTATTTAATAAAGTGCTTTAGATAGATGCAGGTGGACTTTATTTGCTTGATATTGATTGCTTTGCCTTCTTTGAACAGAGAATTGTAGGAAGTTTGATAATTTAAAAGTTGTCCAGTTCCATAGTATCTTCTTCATGTTTTCTGTGTATCTGAATCTGCATTCTTCAAATTTCCACAGAATAAAAAAGATGGTTTTTTTTTTTTAATTTTTAAATGGGAACTTAAAAGATTGCCATTCTCAGTTCTCTCACTGCCCCCCAATACTTTGGTGTGTGATGGAAGTACAATTTGAAGGTTTTTCTTTCTCTGCAAAGGATTCTTATCCAAAGTTCTAATTTTGATGATTATTCCTGGTATCTCCCATCCTAAACTACTGCACAACATCACTATGAGCTATCTGCTGGATTTCTCTCTGTGTTCATTCTCTTTTTTTATAGATATGATTGATTCGTGAAATACTTTGGGATTTGCTGTTGCTACAAAAATAGCAGGTGCTAACACGTGTCATGCATGTACTTTGAGAAAAGAATAGCTTGAACTTCTTGCATTACAAGATATCTTTTCTCTCTTCTCTTCCTCTTCTCCTTCTCCCTTTCATCTTACAACACAATTGTTAGTATTGTCCATCAACAGATGATTTTTTTCTTTTTATTTCTGCCAAGTGTTCACATACACATTTAATACAAATCAGTACAGTGTGTATAGAATGAATATGATTTTTTTCTGAAATGTCAATTTTAGAATGGCAATCATTTTTTCTTAAAACTGTAAAGCTCTTTTGCTTTGGTCAGTTTGAATTGATGTGTTGTCATGAGCCCATGGATTAGAGACCACAAACATCTTTGTGTAATACAGGTTTGTGTTAGGCCTTCTCTCGTCCTTGTTCCCTATGTTGACCAGATGCCAAGATCCTTCAGAGATCATGTTGGGACAGGATCTTCAAATGAGCCATGAGCTGTTACTTACAGAATCACGGAATCACAGAATCATAGGGGTTGGAAGGGACCTCGAGAGATCATCGGGTCCAACCCCCCTGCCAAAGCAGCTCCCTAGCACGTATTGCACAGATAGGCGTCCAGACAAGTCTTGAATATCTCCAGAGAAGGAGACTCCACCACCTCCCTGGGCAGCCTGTCCCAGGGCTCTGTCACCCTCACTGTGTAAAAGTTCTTCCGCATGTTGGTGCGGAACTTCCTGTGCTCCAGTTTACAGCCATTGCCCCTTGTCCTATCTCCACAGATGACTGAAAAGGGGTTGGCCAATTCCCCCTGCATCCCATACTTAAGATATTTATAAACATTAATTAGGTCCCCCCTCAATCTTCTTTTCTCCAGGCTGAACAGCCCCAGCTCACTCAGCCTTTCCTCATACGGGAGCTGTTCCAGGCCCTTAATCATCTTCGTAGCCCTTCTCTGAACTCTCTCCAGGAGATCCCTGTCTTTTTTATCCCGGGGAGCCCAGAACTGGACACAATACTCCAGGTGGGGCCTGACCAGGGCAGAGTAGAGGGGGAGGATCACCTCCTTCGACCTGCTGGCCACACTCTTCCTGATGCATCCCAGGATCCCATTGGCCCTCTTAGCCACCAGGGCACACTGCTGGCTCATAGCCAACCTGTCATCAACCAGGACCCCCAGGTCCTTCTCCACAGAGCTCTTCTCCAGCAGGTCATCCCCCAGCCTGTACTGATACAGATGGTTATTCCTCCCCAGGTACAAGACTTTACACTGCTTTTATTAAACCTCAAACGTTTTGCCTTGGTGCACATTAGTTATCACATACTCTTTAAGCATTCTATTTCTATTCAACTAGTATTTTCTGTTATTCTTTGTTACAAAAATTAGTATGTGAGCCCGAATTCTTTATAAATGTGTCTCCTTCCCTTCTTTCCTTTTCCAAGGACATCTGTGCTAGGACACTGTTTGTTCAGAACCCATGAATGCCCATGGACCGGCCTCATGTTACTGAAATACAGAAGGTGTCCATGCTCAGCATGTCTGAAGGAAAGTAATTTTAATCTCCATTTTGTCCTGTCTCTTCTTTTTGTTCAATAGTTCCGATGCACACAGGGGGCTAAGATCCATGAATGGGAAGTTCTGCTGGGTGTCACTGGGGCCGGGTTGAAGACAGTTACGAAGATCATTGGCTGTAGCAGGCTTTGGTTCCAGTTAACCACTGGTCTTGTGAAGGGGATAAGAGTGTGGAAAGGGCATAAAGTCCTCTCATCTCTCTTTATTTCCCCTGTGTTGAGCAGGAAAGAAAAGATTTTCTTTCTGTATTGAGGGAAGATTAGAGAAATGAGAGAATTCTTTGTCTAAAGAACAACAAGGTAATAACCAGTTAGTCACTTTTATGTTATTAGTTTGAAGTGTTTATTGCTGAACCAGGGAGTTTTACCCATTGTCTGCCCTGTGATAAAGTAGGTTGCAGATGGCTTTGTTACACCCAGGCTTGGAAAAGAGCAAATGAATTTCAGTAAGATTAATTTGTATCTTGTCCTCAGTTTACGGAACAAAGTTGTGAAGTCAGTCACAACTGATGATATAAGGCAGATTCAGCTCTTTGCAAGCGTACATGTTTGCTGCAGTATGGAAAGGAAGGCGGGGAACCTTAAACACGTTATTCTACAATACCGGGGAATACGTTTTAATCTAGTTGGCAAGGTACAGAAAAGGCTCATCCTTTATTTACAAGTGTGCACAAAATCACTTTTGTTCAAGCCAGCAACACATGAAGGTGATGTGGGCTCATTCCCATTTTTGCAGAGAATCGGGAGTGAAGAAGGCAGTGACAGCTTATAGAAACTGTTAAATGATGAAGCAATTTTGATTTGTAGGAATATCAGCTGTGAACTTCTTTGGGATGTTTCCCTACACCGAATTAGAAAAAATATTTCCTGAACATGTCTATTCAGTTCTCAGTAGACATTTATTTTTAAGTAGTTGAAAGTGTTGTGAAGTAACAGTCTTAATAGTTAAAAAAACCCAACAAATCCAAATAGGAATAATGTTAAAATGAGGGAAATAAAGAACTTGAGAAGGTGATGAGACTGAATGTTCTGATGGGATTGTCCTAACAAAACAGAAACTAATGGATTTGGAAAGATGTTCTGTGAAAGCATGTCAACTCACACTAAAATTCTGTAATAGTTTTGTGGTCTTATGTGTGTAGTTGCATGGGGTTTATTAGCTCTGCAGTGCCGGAAAGTCCTTGCAAAACTAATACACCCAGTAGAAGAAGGAGGTCTTAAGTAAAAGTTGGCTTACTCTCAAAGGGACAGTCCACGGTGAAAGAGAAGTGTTCAAAAGAAGCATTTCCAGGTAAATATTTATTTGCATATTAATAGTTATGTAGAAGCAATGAAAGAGGAATAAAAAAATCAAATATATGTGGCAAATAAGCCACCCTGTGCTACGTAGTCAAGGGTCCTGTGCTTAGAAAACTGTTTTACAGAAATAAATCTCTGTGTTTCTAGGATGTTAAATTTTTCATAAGTATACTTTATCTATTCTACTGTCAATGTATACTGATAAACAAAACCCCAAGGCTTAATATCAATGATGTTTGATTTTAGTCCCACATTAAATGCAAGCTCAGTTTTACTACACTGCACATATTATATGATGGGTTAAATCGCAAGTGAAGAGTAGTAGGGTTTTTGGGGTTTTTTTAAATTATTATTTTAATACTCTGATTTGGCCATCAAATGTTAATGGCTGCTGTCTCATGTACTGCAGTAACTGTATGCTTGAATGATTTTGTGGTGCAATACAATATATACATTAATTTTTGCTTTAGCAGTGTGAATTTTAGTATTAAAATCACAATGGTAAGTTATCAATGCTTTAACCAGCAGTATTTATTTACTGTGCAAATTTCGTTATAAATCAGGCCTGATCCATAATCCATTGAACACTGGCTAAAATCATGAGACATCTGTAGCTGGACTGGGTAAATAATGAGAGATACATTTTCTCACATTTTTCTTTTGATTCATTTTAACTGCTATGCAATTTTGTTCAAGTATGTGTAGAGCTGTGATATTTTTGGGTTTTGTTTGCTTTTATTGAGTTTAGGATCAGAAAGCATAGGCTACCCCACCAACACAAGAGCTAGAAATGAAATATATGTGTCTTAATTTATTCCACATCTAGAAGGAACAAGCAGTAAGCTAGCACTATACGTGCCAAAATAAGTGGCAAATACAGATGTTTCAGTTGGAATAGAAAATGTTAGTTACACAATAACAGAAATGGCATTGTTTGCATTTAAAATACATAAAAACCAAACCCTTGTATTCTAATTGGACATTGATCTCCTTAAATTCAATTTTCCTCCTTTCTCTCTTCTGGATCACTTTTGGTAATAAGGCCTCCCCTTGGCCAGTGGAAGTTAAGAAACAGTTTTATCCTCTCCTGAAATATTTCTTCAGTGATGTGCCAGGTAGTAATTGTGCCACTGCTTATGACAGACATTCTTGCACTTCACTGTATAGGCACCGTGCAGTTGGGACCCAGATGGTTTGCCCAAGCAGTGCGTTTGAGGGCTGTTGCTAAAAACAATTTCACTCTGAGACCGTTGGTCTTTTACAGTCTAATTTTGGCCATATATGAGGGTTACTTAAATACAGAGATAACATTAATCTTTCAGTAGCAACAAGTGCTGGCTGTGGTTAAGACCAGGAGCTTAGCATTCCTGTAATCAAAATGTTGTTGCTGGACGTGAGTAATACAGTATGTGATCATTTCTGAACATTAAATCTAACCTGGATTGGGTTCAGCTCTGCTACATGATACCATGTTGCCTCACGTGGCACCGTTCTACCCCTTTGGTCCTTGAAGATACAGGACAGTAATTTGCAAGTACCTCATTTAATTGGCAGGAGTTCATATAATACGAGTCTGTGCCCTCATGATGCTTGCGTAAATAAGTGTTTCTATTTCTGTAGACACTAGGCATTTGGGGTTTTTTTTAAAACAATATAACTGCCTGGGCTTAGTGTTACAAATCATGAAACATTTTGTTTATGCATTATAAATAGTGATATCTATTTATAAATCAAAGGCACTGTGTTCTCGCTCTATTCCTAGGAGGCTTTTGGTTGTGTTAGCATTACCCATGCACGTGCTTCCATTTTGTTGCCCGGGAAGCTAAATAGAAATATATGACTCTTAGCTGGCCTCATTAATGAAACAGTAGGTACGGGTTGGGTGCAGAATCTGAAGAAGCCACTGAAAAACATAATAAGCAGTGAGGGGAAAAAAACCCAACCCCAACAAACAACATATTTTAATTATTAAAATATGCGGTTTATGGGAAGCAATGCAGATTTTTATTTAGGGGGGTAAAAAGAAAACCCAGAAGTGACAGAGGATTCCTAAAGGCTGGAGAACAGTTTATCTCTATCCCATGTAGTCATGTGGGGACAATTTATTTTCATCTTGGAGGAACAGGAAATATTTTAAAGTTAATAACGTTTCTGCCACCTTTCTTTCCCCTCCTATCATGCTTACAGTCAAAGGTGAAAGCCTGCCCTACATCCCCTGTGAGTGGTACAGAATCTACATCAGAAGCAGAGAGATGAGGGAAGGAGGAAGAGTGGAATGAGATCAGCTTTGTGGTTTGCGACAGCCTATAAAACTAGAAAAGCCTTTACAGAAACCGGAGCCAGATAGAACTCATAAAAAGCCAGTAATATCTTCTAAACATGGGCCAGTTGGCAATCCTGTGCTGTGGTGGTTTGTCATTACAATAGGGTATCTTGCTGCAAATCAACAGATGATTTCTAATACAGTCATACATACGAACGGTAGAGAAACATTTGTTCCTGTTTCTCTTGAGCCTCGTGGACTGGATTTATCGCTGTGTGACTGTCGCTGCCCAGGGATCTTCCCATTTGAAACGCACACAGATTCTAGTGCAAAATTGTTGCTGGAGTTACTGGTATCAATAACTGTTTTATCGTGTGCCCCCTTTTTGTGCTGATAACCTGGGATCTCTTCCACTCAGAGTACCTTCAGCATCTACCTTGTTCCTCTGGGTACTGCAGCGTTAATCCTAGTAGTGAATTTAGTACTAACATGATAGTTAGTAGCAAGAGAAGTGGTGTAGTAAGCAGAAACACGGTTCTTGCTTTGTAGCATTATGGCTTTAGTTCTGAGCCTGCTGTTTTACAGGGGTTTTCCTGGGTATCATCTCATGTCATACGGCCGCTGGCGTGCTGCACTTCCTTACCCAGAGCAGTGCACTACTGCCCAGCACAGCTGTAGCTATAAGCTACTGCAGGCGCCTCTGGTGCACTCCTGACATAATAGACCTGATGACCCTGGGGCCTTGCAGTGCTTTGTTTAGGGTGAAGAGCTGTTTTGCTGCCTATGTAAACTATATACATGACTGGCTTTCCCCCTCCCCCTGTCCCCCCTGCCCCATGTCAAATGGCTGCAGAGAACCTGCCTTTAATAGGCAAGGTTAGAAGGATGGAGTGTGGCACGTGGGCTGAGTCTTCCTTTTTATAAATCGGTAACAATAGGGTGTTGACAGGTCCTGAAGCCTAGACAGGCTACGAGGGTCATCACGATAAGGAAGGATTAGTGTATATAATTTGCCAAATATGGGGCCAACCACTAGCTGGGATTTTCTGCACATGGCAGATTATCTACAGTAGCTTCGTGGCATGCACCTAGGCTGCTGGCTATATTTATTAGCAAATTTACTGCTGCTGCTTCCAGGTTTAAGAACTATATCCTAAACAGGGAACATATGCAAATGTGATGAAAGAAGTTTTGCGTTACGTTTTGGCTGAAGAATAAAAATGGAACCAGCTGTGTATGTCTGAAGTATAAATACTTTTCAGTGTACCGTATCTGTTTTTCCCTCAAGATTTTCACTTGAGAGATTTTGCATGCATCTTCATTCTTTGTAAATGATGCTGTTTCTAACTTAATTCCCTGGAGGGTATAGTTATCCTGCTCAAAGATCAATGGTCAACAGAAAATATAAAGAGCCCCTAGATCAGATCTTTGACTGCTTTGTGGTAGATAGCTAAACTGCCCACCTTAAAACGTTAAGAGAACTATAAATGCTGCAAGTTCTTGGCTGCGGTGAAAAAAAAGAGTTGTTAACCCCAAAACTACTGGTTAAAACCTAACAAAGTTGCTGTGTTGTAAGCTGTATTTATTCCATAAAAAAATAGAATACAGCTATTGCGTCAATGCTTGCAAGTGTTCTCTGAATCAGATTTTCATTGACTGTTAATTTGCCATTTGGGGCAGAGTTCAGACTTTTGATCTTCCAAGTGATACTATGCCAATTTATGGCACTTTGTACAAAAGCTTAAAAATGAATACAGGTACAGTTACTTTTCCGTGATGTTTACTTGAAGGTTTTATTTATTAGTATGAGAGTTTCTTTAAGATGTCACAGTCCCTTTGTGCTTCCTTCCTCGGTACCTTGATAAGCTCACCCATTAAACAAAAGAGCCAGTGCAAATAAAATTTTGCAAGTCATTTGAGGATGCTGCGAAAGGCATAATTGACTTTCTAGTCCATTTTTAGAACAAACTCTCTCAAGGCCTTTTTCCTCCTCGCAGGAACACTTCCCACTGCAGTGGAACTGACAAGACTGTATGCATTACTTTATTTTGATACTGACATTTAAACAATAAAATAAAGCCATTTAAAACAAATAGTGGTGCTTTAAGTGTCTGAGCTGTCAAGATATCAAATTATATAACTTGGAAAAATCAGAATTCATTGTTAATGGTATGCACTTAACACAAAGGGTCGCTGGAGTACTAACCAGATATATATTCAGCTACCATGTTGGAGCTAACAGGCTATATTCCTCTAGATAGAATTGACTATATTCGCTTAAATGGACTTGACTCTAGTACAATCACTGTATTCAAATGTCAAAAAAAAGAGAAAGAGGATGTCACGTAAGGTCACAAATTATGTTGGATTTTGACAGATTGTAGCCTTGCTTTACAAGAGCAGTAACATCTCATTTGTCACCGTTTGATCTGTAAGTGCGGGAATGAGAGCGGAAGGCCCTCCATCTCCACCGCAATTTAATCGCTCTGAGGCCGACAGTGGCAGCTAAAGCCACCTGCCCATGCACTGTACTGCTGATCTGTTTTAATTTAATCGTCCGTCAGCTGGGATGAAAGCATAAATCGTCTCCCTTTGATCTGCAAACGGTGTGGTTTTTTTGTAAAGCATGGTGCAGAATCAGGGAGACAGTTTTCACATTTAGTGCAACATAGACAACATGGGCTTGAAAAGCCTGTAAGTGATATTTCACTCTAGTAGTAAAGCAAGAAGTTGCTCTTTTTGTAAATTGATATGAAGTAATGTAAGGTTTTTTGTTTGGTTTTTTTTTTCTTTTTTAATAAAAATGGGTTGTAAGGGAGGCTCTTGATTCATAATGTATTAATTATTTAGGATTGAAAAGCCAAGCTTTATTCTTAAATAACTTAAACGTCTTTAAATCTCTGAAGAACCTTAAGTTACTTTCTTTGCAAAGGGGGGAATAGGAAAAATTATTTGATGGTCACACTGTTTTTTTCTGTGAACTGGACATGCTACTTAGTTATATAATTGAATGTAAATGAAAAAGGGAGGACCTTTTAAAAAAACATTAAAAAATCTCCCTTCTGCAGTGGAAAATTTTGCCCTTTCTGGTGTTGGAAGTTTTGTTTAAGGCCAAAAGGTTAATGTTATTTGCACATCAAATGTGGTTGGTAAACTAAATCCTACTTTTGGCTGTACTAATTGAAATCTTACATCCTTCCATAGAAAAGACTAGGGTGAATACAACTAAAAGTAAATTAAGATGTGGACAAAATCTTTCCCATTATTATGTTTTCATACAGAGTTGCTGGTGACCAAAAAATTCGTGATTTCTATATCATGTTTTTCTCTCAGCCCCTTTTCCTCCCCTTTCACAGCTTGTTCAGGTTTTTTCTTCTTAGGTGTCACACTTGTTCTCTCCCGTGAGGTACATCATTCGTAATGTTGATGAAGTCCATTTGTGATGAGAGCCACCTTCTGTAGCCCCTTGTCAATTCATGCTGGGTCTTCCAGTGCCACAGTTTGTCGGTCTTATGAAAAAACATAGCAGTGGAAGCCTCACCCCTCAACTGTGAGAATTATGACTGACCTCATAGACTTTTCAATGCACTGTCTTCTCTTGCTTTCTTATGACAACTTGAAGGACTGTAGTCCCAAATTCAAACTCAGTATTGCCAACATGAAAATCAAAATCTCAAACTCTTTCCAAAATTCACAGAAACCCGAAGCGTTGTGTATATTCTCTGCAATGCCATTTTTCTGTCTGGGATTGGAGATACAAATTGCCCAATAGATATATTTGACTATCTTTCCATTAGTCCTGAGAGTAGACTGTGACTTCCCTCCTGGGAGAAGAGTTTTTTGTCAGATGTCAGAATTGGGAAGTTCCCTTCCTAGTAACAAATTCTGTGTGTTTTCCTGACTTCTCAGAAAACAGAGAACCCAAACCAGCAGACATTTTTGAACTTTATTTGCCAAATAATCTTGCAGTGTTTTATTTGAGAAGGTTTTCCATCTCCTATATTTGCAGCAGGATTTTTTTTATTTGGCAAAGGGTTCTGTCTTGGGGTAAAGAAGTGTATATGCTTTGTTTTGTGAAATTCCATTCAGCCTATGCTGGAATACAAATAGTGAAAAATTGCCTTTGTCCTTCTTTTGCTTTCATTTCTCATGAAAATTTTGTCAGGCTGACAATATAATAAATAATTACAGAGTTGCTGTGGCCCTGGAGTGTGGAGGGAGGGAGACCAGGCTGCTGTCTCCTAGGGCAGATTCAGCTTATGGACCAACGGAGCTCTGACCACTTTGAGAGCACTGGCTTGGTCTAAAACCCACAAACACCTTTTCTTGAGGAAAGGAGGATAGACATAGCAGATTAAAAACTTACTCTTATCTGCAAAATCGACTTCTGGTAGTGGCCTGGTGATCCCTGGGGCATGAGCTCACACAGCGTGAGACCAAGGGAAGACAAATGGGCCAGACACTCCGTAGCCTTACAACTGACCCTTGTCTCATCTCTGAGGTTTCTGCTACAAGCTAAGGTAGTGGGGATCTTCTAGTATCAATCGGTGCTGCTCTGAAATTTAAGTGTATAAAAGTTGCTAACAAAGCATGTGAGAGAGAAAGTCTTTTGTACTCATAAATATTACAAACCATTTTATCTTTCTCCGTTTCAAAAATGCATCTGGAATATTGTGTATTTACAAGATAGTAATAATGTACAGCAAAAGGATATTGATTTGCAAAGTTGAGCATTATTTGCCTAATTTTCTGCATAGACTCTGATGAAAAAAAGCTGAAATCAAGGTTGGACGAACTGTCATCAGTTCTAATGTTTTCTAACTTCCGTTGTCGTGCCGTTGCAGGGAAATCTGAGAATGGGTAGGCAGTGTTTGTAACTCTGAGGGGTTTTAGATGGAATAATGAAGTGTGTAGACGCATGCACCCTGTGTAGCGTAAATGATGGTGACAGTTATCTTTAGTCGTGTGTAGATAATGATAACACAAATAGCAATAAATGACATGCAGCCTTATACTGAACTATCATCTAATCAGTCCCAGGGAGGTTTATTGAAATGTATTTAAATAAAAGGAATCTAGACTAGCAAAAGATGACAAATTAATTTTTATACTAAATTTTTGTCTGAGATAAAATTATTTTGCAAGTTTGAATAGTTTATTTTCCCTAAATATAACATATTTCTACCAAATTTCATTCTTCATGATAATGCTTATTGTGGAGCAGTGGGGCATTGCTCCACTGAATTTATAATTGAATTGACAAATTAGCTCTTCGTTTTTGACTGCTGATAAACAAAAGGCACGTTTTCTAATCCCATTGCAGCAACTGGCAACGCTGTCACTGAGCTACTGGCTACAGGATGAACCTCTTAGTAGTAAACCATAACATCCTGAAAAATATTTCCAACAAGCCTGACTTCTTAATTCCAGCTTTATGAAAGATGATGTCAGTCGAGTTTTGTATCCCTTTCATAGATCCTTTTCCTTCTTGCTATTTTGGGTATTTTTTATTAGCTTTTCTATTGGAATTCTGAACTCCATTACGTTGCAGCCAGATAAGTACAAATATAAACCACACCGTGCTGCTATCAATACAGTCCTCTCTTAAAATCCCAGTGTATACAACACAGACAGATAAGTCCCTCCTGATAATGTCCTTGTATCTACTTAGACTAAGTAGTGTAATGAAAGTGAAGGCAAAGACACAAATGGTATACAATGTATGATAGGTTTGTGGAAAGTGCAGTAACCACTAATGAGCAAACCATTCAAGAGCCATTGCTAGTTATTTATAGGCTCTCACTGGTCCATTCACTTGTGTTGCATTTGTGATGTTTGTATTATTTTTGCCAGAGTGTCCCTGCATTCCTTTGTACTCTCCATTCTTCTGTGCCAGTGCTATTTCGACAGCAGTCACCAGAAATCTCCTCTGTTGCAAAAAGCAGAAGCAGGGATAGAGTATGGCCGTGACACCCAGAAGGCCGTGTGGTGGTAATGCGTAGATGATAGTCAGCACTTCTACCAGTATTCTTCTTTACATATTTTGCTGCTTTGGTTTACAGCCTGAGGTGTATGGCTTATACCCATCGACATGGTTTACTTCAACGTTGGCATAGTTCAGTGTACATCATGAGTTATGCTGGTACCATTATATACTGGATTCTCTCTTTATTTCTATGGTTGCTTCCTGTTAGGGAGGACAGGATTCAATGACTCACGTATTTCAGTCCTCTGTATAACACATTGGTTACTTTATAGCTGGAAAATTAGAGAAACTCTTACCTTCTTTACTAATAATTTCCTTAATGATTGGTAGAGTGGACACGCGCATTTGCACGTGTCTGTCACAGAATATTATGAATTACACATTCAGGAGGTCTCCATGATCTAAATGGCAGTATTAAATATTTACCATAACTATATAGAACATGGCAGCCAGAAATTTATTACGGGTACAATAATTTTTCAGCCTGTCTGTTCTTAAGACAAAAGCAATAAAGCAAGATATTACTTAAATTGATAAAAGATGCAAACACAGCTTCACTGGCTTTCTAGATTCATATTAAAATAATAAATATTTCATAATTAATACTAATTGGTGAAAGATTTATCCATGTCTTGTACTGCAAATACTATCAGACCTAATTAGGAAAAGTAACATTTGTAGTACGGCCCACAAGTTGCAAAAAACCAATTTTCTGTGGAGCCTGCTCAGTCAGATAGTGATTGTTTTATTAGTCTCCTTTTAGTGAGGTGTTACCCAAGAATTCAAGAAGCTAGTTACTGGTAGAAAAATCAGTAAGAATTCATTTTTTTAAAAGGCAGATCTTTGCAATGGCAAATACTGTATCGGGGAAAGCTGTTGTAAAACAAGCATTTTACTAATTAATTTCATGTGGATAATGGATATACACCAAGGAATAGAAATAGATAAAGATCTCTATAGTATAGGCAAAAATTAAGTAAAGCCTAATGGTAATATCTTATGTCCTTTTTTATAATATCTGATTAAAAAAACCCCAACAAAACAGAGACTAAAAATACATTTTTGTAGCGATGCTTTCTAAATTGGAAGCCTGGGATTTCCTTTATTCGATCAAATTGAAAATCTGTCATTCTGATACGTTGTTTCCATCGGAGACCTAATAACTGATTCTTTCAAGAGAAGCATTCAAGTAATTAACTTTGTTAAACAGATAATATTTGGAGAGTGGGTGAATGTTTTTTTCCAAATGCTCTTTAATTGTCTGGCATGTTGATAAGGCATATTCCACTGTTTTGCTTACCTCGTCTTAATTCAAGTCCTTTCTTGTGCAAGTGCTCTAAATCTGCCAGGCTACTTGAATGCAGGATTTGGGCCCAAATATACTGAGGTCAGGTAGTCACTTGGAAATAAGCTGCAAGTGCTGTTTCTGTCTCTTTGTGTATGTGTCTGGAAACCTTTGGAATGCCCTTGTTTTCGTTCTTAGACCTAAGATTTTTTTTTATATGAACTTGAATTGATTTTTTTTTTAATTTTAGAACCAAAGTAGTAAATATAATGGCCAAAGATGTTTCTGGCTGTGAGAATGTGTTGTATTTTCAGTACTTTTTTTCTTATTCCATATTAGTAAAAATTCTTTAGCTTTAATAAATGCAACACAGCCACACATTGATTCTTCATATTAATGAAGAAATTGGTTTTCAATTTTTTTTTTGCTCAAGAGACCCAAGTAGAGACGCAGATCAGTCCTGGAATTTATCGAAGAATAAGTTACTCCTCTCTGTTATAGTGAAGAAGATTCAGAAATTAAAGATTTGGAAATTATGTAAAGCTTCTGCTTCTCTGAATGGTGTATATTTACTTGATAGTGTTTTCATTAATGAAAATATGGAATAACTGTTAGTTTAAGCCATGCCTTTGGTGACCTACACAAACTAGGGCTTGCATGTGTTCACCATACACTCTGTGTATCACTTGGTTTTTGTTACTTACTGGGTATATTGAAATTCGCATTTAAATTTCAAATGAGCTAAATAAACCATTTCTTTCAGATAAATAGCTGATTTTGTTCTTCTCATGTTAATATTAATATTATGGAGTCTTCTGTACCCTTGCTTTACTTCCTGACTATCTGATAATTGGGTTGGCAGAGTATACCTGGGGTCATCTTGTTTAGCTTATCTGCACAAGAGAAAGAGTGGCAAATAATAAGGGAAAGCAGCAATAAAATAGTGAAAAAAATTGAAAGGAAGATTTAATCTTTGACCAATTTGAAACATATCCCAGAGAATCCGTGGAGAAAAAGATAAAGTGTGACTATGAGTAAGTTAACTAAACACATTACAGTGTGTGAGAGCAAATGGAGTTAGTCCATTGTACATGTTTAATTTCCTATTAGTCTCTGGCGTTTACTACTCCGGCCTGAGTTGGGGCATCTGTAAATTCAGTTAAATACAGTGCATTGTCTAAACATATCACAGCTCCAATCAGTCACCCGGGCTGCTGATAAGAAGCCTCTTGTATTATTGAATCTACAATAGGGAGGCTCTGCAGGCACAAAGATAACAGCTAGGTATTTCACTTTAAGTATGAGAAAAAACAGTGACTCGCCTTTGCTGCTACAGCTCTGACATTTATTACTACTCCCTGATTTGTTTTATACTACTGATGTGAATTTGGTTTCAGGTGCTTTATATCTCTACTTATTCCAAACTTAAGACCTCTCTCTGGAATCACTAAGGAAAAACAAGTAACCAAAATCAACTTTCATAGTATTACATAGCAACAACTTGAGCACTTTCTAGTGCTTACTGCTTTCATCTCTTTAGGGTGAAATGGAGGCTTTTGTTTGTTCTTTCACCAAGGATGTCACTTCAGAAATGCAACACTAGAGGAAGTGTGAATCTGGCTGTGTTTGGGTGCTTAGAATTTTCTAAAGTGTTAATAGTTAAAATATGAGGCATTTTTGTGATTTTTCTCATAGAGCCCTGGAGTTTGGGGGGAAAAAAAAAACACAAACCAACAAAAAACAGCAAAACAAAAGAAGTTCTATCAGCAGATATCGGTACAGATAGAAGTAGTACAGTGGTGTAGAACACAGGCTAGTTTGGGTTGGAAGGGACCTCAAAGATCACCTAGTTCCAAGTCCCTTGCCCTGGACAGGGACACCCTCCACTAGCCCAGGTTGCCCAAAGCCCCATTCAACCTGGCCTTGAACACTGCCAGGGAGGGGGCAGCCACAGCTTCTCTGGGCAGCCTGTGCCACCTTCACAGGGAAGAATTTCTTCCTCATGTCTACCCTAAATCTACCCTGCTTCAGCCTGAACTCATTACCCCTTGTCCGATCACTGCATGCCCTTGTTAACAGTCCGTCTCCAGCTTTCCTGTAGTGGAAGGCTGCAATACAGTCTCCCCAGAGCCTTCTCTTCTTCAGGCTGAACAAGCCCAAATCTCTCAGCCTATGTTACATACAGAAAGACACTACAAATAAATAGGAGACAGGTAGTGACCGTCTTTCATGATCCTTTGTTTCTCAATTTAACAATGTCTTATCAGTCTTAAAATGTTGACAAACTTCAGGTGTTTGGGATAAAATTTCATCTGCTCAGGTACAATACTCAAATTCATTTTAGGGTTATTTTTAAAGTTTTGGCTATTTGGCTATTCTTAAGAATAAGTCTTAGTAAAAATGTTTTTATAAATTAATTTAAACCATTTTTTGTAAAACCTCATGCTTTAGTACACAGAGCTGTAATTATAGAGGGAACTGGTGATGATTGACGTATGTACCTCTTGCTTTCCCCGGAGAAATCAGTTCAACTTTGGCCAACACTGTTGGCCATTTTTATGTGACTTCAAATGAGAATATATTATTGACTATGAACTCATATACTTTATTTCCCAGAGTATGTATATGATATAATGTATCACTATTAATACAGCCAGGATATAAGCACACAAACTACTATATATAGTAGAGAGTATCCATATGTATCTTATATACTATGTAACATTTATCTACTTGTAAGCTATCTTCTATTTAAAATTTAGCAGTTTTGATCCTGAAATGTCATGGCACATAGTTTCCCATTGTTTCTGGCTCATAGAAATATCATTGTTTCCTACTATAGTTAAAATATTTGAAGTTCTTAATTCATTGGTGATTTCATAGGTTTTATTTCTGGTATGATACATTTCTGAGAGGCTATAGTCAATTGTTCAGTAACTTTGTAACATAAAGTTCATAGCTTCTCAGTTATTTGTCATTTATTTCTTAAGGCTTTGTTTGTTGTACAAATACCTTGGATTCCAGCTGTATTTCTTGAAGTAGCTTACATGAGTTCGTTTTGTCTGAGCCCTCTCAGTCATAACTAAGTTTTATTTCTGCTGACATCATAGAGTGGTACATCTGAGTGGTGACTGAATGAAGTTTAGTTTACTACTTTACGCTACACAAATAAAATTCAATTCCTGAAGGAGATACCCCAAAGATCAAAATAACCCCAAGCCCCTCAACAAGATCCTTAGTAAATGCAAAAGCATAACAAAACAAAGAAAATGCTAAGCTACACCACTGCCTTTTGAAACAAGGCATTGCTGTACCTCATGTAGATGCAGGTTCTGAGGCAAGTTAATTCTCTGTTCTGCTGTGTGAAAAACAGGTCTGATTAAGCATTCAGCATTTTGTCTCTTTGACTGCTTGTAGCAGAGTTCCTGGCAATAAATATATTGTGGCTTGCAGGCGTAACTGAGATTCAGCAAAAAATCAACAAATTTAAGGCTGTTTTTAGCTTTCTGGATAAGTGTAAATCCTTTTTGTGTTAAACTGAAGGCAATTAGAAAACACTCTTGAATTGGTCTGTGCAAGAACATCAACTGATGGGCTTCTAAAGGAATACCATGTAGTCATCCACCATAGAGAGACAGTCGCAGGAATACATACCCTGGAGGACAGAAAGGATATGAAGGTCTCCTTTATAGTGGGAAATAAAAATGTAGAAAAGCCTTTTCCTGGGCATTCTAAAATTAAAGTTATGTGGTATTGCAGGGTTTTTTTCCCCATTGCTTTCAAAGCAAATGCTTGCAATTATTGCAAGAATCTTTTTCTGTACCATGGATTATTTGCAAAGCTGGTGTTTCTTCGTGTTTGTAAGATCACAGTGCTGGACTTTATTGGTTCTGATACAGTGAGCAAGGAAAGCCAAGGTAGATATTTGTTTCATGAGAATTAATGAAAGCCACATTTCTGAATGGCTAGAATTTGGAGGGGTAAAAAGCATCATGTATTGAGACAGTGACCTGGCATGAAATATTTCAATCTGTCAAAGCTAAAATTGGTTAGACTACTGTCTTACTCAAAACCATGTTAATTTCCCACTTTTAATGAGGATTAGTAATCTTGAAATATATTTGCTATTACAGTTTTCTTGGTATTTGCAAAAGACAGCTACAAGGACAATTCTAGAGTTTTCAGGAGAAATAATTCAGTAAAGTTTCATCAGTATAAATATTAAATTTGTAAAGACTATGCTTGTTTTGATGTATTTTCAGCTCAATTGTTGTTATTCCTTTAATGTATGTCTTTATGTTAGGAGGGACTAGTTGCACTCCACGTTAATTTGGTGTTGTCTTTAGTGGAAACCTAGGTTCAGCAGTGGTTTGCATAATGGAAACTAAATATTGCTGTTCTTCAGCCCATTCAGAGTCTGTCCACATCACACCACACCAGCATCCAGATTGGCATAGCTTGAAATACTGACCTTGTCTGTGCCAGGATTTCATTATCCAGTGTGTTACAGGTTGGTTACAAATGTATGTCAGGATTGTTTGGAAAGCTTTGAGAAATGTCTGTCCAGACTGGGCTTTGGTTTCTTTCATTATCTAACTCCTACTAAATTTTTGGAAACATCAATCTATGTGGCCTTGCTACTGGAGTTGTCCCTGGCTCAAAGCAGTGGAATGGGACAGTTTGTTTCTGGAGGGTCAGACATCTGTATCACACAGATACACACTGAGGCTTGATCCACAAACAACCCCCCACCCCATACTGCTCTACTTCTATAAAGTTACTCTATACAGTTAACGAAAATCACTGTGAAGTAACCTTGATGCAAGTGTTGAACACTCAGTAGACTCAAACTGGTAAGCAAAAACTTACCTAGTGTCTTCCTTGCCATGGCAAAGTGGAATTGTGTCAGTCTCTGCGCTTTAGCCCCATTTCAAGATGAGTATTATATGATACAATTTTTCATTGAATGCTTCGTATGTCATCAGTAAATTTGTAATTAAAATGCAGTGTTACTAATTTATCAGTATAAAGGGTGACTACTTTTTACTCATTGATAAGCACAAAAAAACTGGAAAATACCTAGAATAATCATGGGTTTCAAAATATATGTTTCTGAGAAAATGTATTGTAGGGGTAGAAGAAGGAAGGGGTACAGGAAGAAAAGATATGACTTTTGTAGGCAATTTAAGTGTCTAATGGATTGGGCCTCTCTCACAAGGCAGTATGTGTGATGATCTGAATAACCAGGTTTTATTCATTTAACATAGCTGACCTTTTTTTTTCAAGCCCAAGATCTTTCTCTTCCCTAGTAGAAAGCCTGTAACTAGATATTAGCAGTTTGGGGAAGGTTAAAAAGCTCTTTCATAGTTTAGGATTTGTTAACAGATGTGGTTATTGGTACTATGTGCTTTCCTAATCCCTCTTCAGTATTGGTGCATCTCCAACCCTACCGGTTTAATTAACATTGAAATTCTTGTATTATTTTGGTCTGCTGATTACAGGCAAAGACTAAGTGGAAGTCAGTTTGGCATCCCCAGAGACCTCAGCGTTAACAATGCAAAAAGGTTTTTTCCCCCTTTTCTCCCCCTTCATGAACTCCAGATAAGCAGTAGGCCCCAGTTAGATTTCATTACTATCACGCACTCTTCATGGTCATCTTTTAATATTTGAAAGGATCATTTGTTAACTGGAAATGGTCAATTTTTTTTCCTTTGGCTTTTGAAATATAATTTTCAATTTTTAATTTGATTCATTTAGATGAAATCATTAATCAGGGTTGAAACTGAGTTAATTTTCTGGAAAATAAATGAGGTTGTTAGAGTGAACGTTATTAAGTGGGCTCTTTGCAAGAAAGGGATAATAGCTGAAAATATGGAAGACTTTGAGAACTATAGCAGTTGAGGGATAAAAAACAGGGCTTTTTTTTCTAGCTAAGTGCGGTAATTCTTTAAAGGAAGCTAGGCATAGGAGGGATATTTCAGAACTACAATTATTAAAGCAAGAGTTATAGAGTAAATATTCTTATGAAATATATATATGTGACTTAAAATGCTACAGAGCTAGAATATAGATAGTAATTTTTAAAAATGCTCTTATATTTTTACAAACAGTATGTTTCTCCCAAAGCTCAGTATTTGCTATTCCAAGCAATGCCCACTTGAATTTTGAGACAGAGAAACATTATTGTTAGTAATTCAGCAGAGGTACAGCCATCCAGGTAGAAAGCTTCAGTAGACAGGGAGTGCAGGCCACTAAACCTTTTTTTTCGGTCTGACCCAAATTCAGCTACTGGCCCTGAGAAGGTTTTGTTTGCTTATTCTCTGGAGTTTACTGCTTGATACAAAGTGATTAAGATAGCCAGCAAAATCTAGTGCAAACAGAAACCAAAGAAAAAGGGATTGGATTAGACAGGCAACATCCTAGATTTACCATTCAAGTTTATTTCAGTTTACTGCAAAATTTAGTTTGCATTGTTTTGTAATATTGACTACTTTCTGCTAATCTTCTATTTAAAATCGTGCTTTTTTTGTTTGTTGTTTGTGGGATTTTTTTCCCCAGAAAATAGGTCTGCTTGCTCTGTTCTGATAGCAAAGAATTTTTTCCCTTCAATTGTTCCAGTCTTTGCTCAAGACTTATCCTAATGCTGTACACTTAGTGACTTTAGGTCAAAATTTTTGATGGAGCACTACAACTGTTTAGGTTTTCTTTAATGCCTGTGTGTTCATTAAGGACCATTTCAAAGTCCATTACTGTGAATAAATTGTAGAATTTGTAGGTGTCTTATCCAACAAGATATTTCCTTGTAGTTTTTTTTTTAACTATCCTTTCCAATAAGATATTAAATACTCTCAACTACCTTTCTCAAATGGAGAATGGTGGAAAAGTTTCTGTGGTGATCAGAACATTAAAGTTACACAGAAATGGAAATTATTATGGACTGTAGTTGCTTTCCTTTTGCAATAGACCTTTCCACACTAAGGCAGTCATGATAGAACATTGGTTAAGCTTGAAACATTTTTCTTTTAAAAATTTAAATCTCAGGGAGCACATCTGAACTCTGGCAGACAGGGAAGTTGAGCTAGTACACCCTCACTGCTAAGAATTCTAGCTAAAGAGATTATAACTAAAGAGATTATAACTAAAGGCTCTTAAATGTCCAAAATACTATTTGAAAGATGGTTGTTTTGAGAAAGAGCATAACAGATGTTGATTTGCAATTTCATTTTTGGTTACATCGTCATGATGTAATGCATCACAGTGACGTAACAGCCTCAAGTGAATATAGTATAGCATGTTAATCCAAAATGGCAGCTACATGGTATAACTATTCTTGGGCGATACTAACTGGTTTTGAGATACATGAAGTAAGTGACATGATACATGATACATGAAGGAGTGACAGAAGCACCTCTCTTCTGGAATAAGACAAGTTCCCAAAGTCCCTTCATTTGATTAAGATCAGTCGCTTTTCATCAATTAGTCAATTGCAATTAGTTACTCCTAATGGTTTTTGTATCCAGCCCGCGTTATACAACCTACCTGCTAATAGGAGCACATTAATGGCAAGGCCAGAGGCCCCAGTTCTTTATAATACAGTGTATTATTAAGAATAGTAGGTTTATAGTAGTATTATGTAGATGCTATGAAGGGGGCCTGCTTAATCTCAGTAACATAGTCCCGTGCATTTGAAGTTAATAGGCTTTTAAAACTGCAGAAAGTAGCAGAAACAAGATCAGGCCAATGCTGTGCCATAAACTTGTTTTCAAATCTGTCCTACATAAAACCCTTTGGGTTTAATGGTATTGTTTTCAATCTGTAGTGTGTTTTGGTATGGAGAAGCTATTTCTCATAAGATGTATTTGCAGAACTTCATAAAATCATTCAAATTTTAAATTAGGTTTTAAATGTTGACAGCATTTGTTGTTTCTACATGACTTTTAATTTTGCTACTCGATTTGTTTATAACAATGGCTGCTTTTCTTCCAACTCTATGAAACAGTCGCAGACTCATGCTCCCTTCTACAGTCAGAGCCACTTGAGACTCTTACACTGAGAAGCAAACAAGCCTTTACATAAAGTTGATTCCTAGCCAGGCTGTTTCCATGACTTTGCTACTCATTAATATCAAACAGCTTGTGGTGAGGAAAGGCACCAGGGAACATGAAGATGGGATCAAGAAGAAAAGATGGCAAGGATTGCCTAGTTGGGTGGGTAGAGAAGGACCCACTTGTCATGTATGGCATGGTTACCAAACAGTGCTTTGCTACTTGCTGGAGGCAGTTTCTAACAGCTGGCTTGGCTGCTGGCGGTGATTTCAGAAGTTGGTTCTTTTGAACCTAATCAAACCATCTCCCAAATCCCCTTTCCTGTTTTTAGTGTAGGAAACCCATCTCTGTCCAGCTTTCCTTTCATGTTTTCTTCAAGTGCTTAGTCCTGGCCAGCTTCTTATTTTCTTGTAGTGTTTTTTAATATCTTTGGACACAACCATTTCTAATCCTTTCTTTCTCCAAGATGTTTCCTAAAGGGAAGGTTGCATTGTATGTATTTAAAAATACATTAGCAGAAATGTCCTGTAAGTTTGGCCTGGAGATTCTGCCCTCCAGTCGCCATTTACAGTTTCTGGGTAACCTTCATTGTATGTGCTAAAACTTTAAAAAGTCAAGACTTATTACATACTGGCATTTCCTGCTATGTTAATTACTCTGTTTTCAAACTGTGCCGTTAAAACTCTTCAACAATGGGGAATTTGATCTATACAACAGCCCAAAATGTACAATGGACAGCAGTGGACAGCAATATTGGATCTCTGAAGGCGATGGTAATAGCAATGGCAATAAGCGGGTAAGAGTAGATTTCCAGTGTCTTGAAGAATGACACCATATAGAGAGCACCTTGAGGGAAAACCTCCATATCTAAAACTCCTCAATGATTTTTGCAAAGTGATCATTCCTTCCTGCTATACAGCTTTGCTTTTAAACCTGTACTTCTGCTAAGTTTTAACTGCAAACATCTGTATTAGTTGAGCTTTCATCTTGAGATGAATGAGATGTTCTACTTCTTTGGTACATTCCTGGTGTGGACAGATTGGTAATTTGAGACCAGCAAATAATTTTTGTTTTAGTAGATATTGAGCCAGATGTTATACTGTAGGAATTCCTGTGCCTTAACCCACTGCTCACTTGATTCTCTGCCTGGCCAACTACAGCTGAGAAGTAGCTTTGCTCATAAGCAAAGTTTTTTAAGAGGTGGATGGTTAATTTGCTTTGTCTCTAAAAACACACTTTATGTAAGCTTTTAAAAACATAACCAAAATGGTAGCTACTAAATAGCATGTAACTGATGAAACAAATTTCATATATAAAATCTAACAGCAAGGATAGTCTTCCTATATGTTTGATTTTCTTTCAGCTGTCCTTGTGCAGCAAACAGTGCTAGGAATTGGGCATTCACACAGTACTTAGGATGTCACTGAATGAAACATGTCAATTCAGGTTGGCCCCAGTCATTCTGTAAACAGATGCAAACATATGCCACTGATTGCAAAAAATTTTGATTTATTTGCTGTTTGGATAAGGAAGCTGAAGCTACAATTCACATGTTTTTGAACTGAGTGCACTGGGATGGCATAACCATCTGTCCTGTAAGTGAGATGCTCAGCTATCTGCAGCTATTGATAGTAATGTGGGTTACTGGCTAGCAATCACCAAAGGTTTGAGAGTACACAAATAAAAATTACTTAAAATGGCCATTTTTAAGAGTCTTCTGAAGCTTTTAAAGAAAAAGCAGGGCTTGCAAGTACAGTAGTCCTGCTTCAAGTTTCTTATTTAAGCTACACTCACCAGTTTAATTTTAATCCCTTTCAAATGCCTTGGTCATGCTTTGAAGATAGAAAACCGCCCCCTCAAGCTCTGAAGCTGAGCAGTGGCCCTTTTTGTTTCCACAAGCTGAAAATAAAGTGTTCGCATGAGCTCATTTACAGCGAGTAGAGTTGGCAGCCTTATCAGGAGAGGAGAAAGGAGCTCTGAAGATGAAAAGCTATCGCTGTGACAGAAGTCTTTATTAGGTTGGGCAGTAATGGCATGTGGTGTACACAGGATATAGTGACGGCTACCTAGAGCATTTAGGGAAAACCAGAAGAGTAATAATGGTTTATGTTGCTCTTAGGCTGGCTTCTTTGGTGATCCCCTCTGGCCTAGGGATGTTTTGAGTGAGAAAGGGGACTCTCTAAGCAACATACTGTCCCAACTTTGCTTAGTGTTTGAGCCTCTGCTGATCACAAGAAAGAGTAAGTCAGAAAAAGGAAAAGTAAAGATGTAGTTTCATAATTACTCAGCAGTCCCTGTTGTGCCAACCCACTACTGTAGAGCTTGCTAGTAGACAGACTTTGATGGAAAATCCCTTTATCCAGTTTCACACGTCTGTCAAGTCCCATTTACAACAATCACTTCTGATGAAAATCAATTTGCTTGGGATAATATTTTTATCCAATAAGGATGCTAAAGGTATCATTACAGTAAGATAATGCTTTAGTATTATTTGTATACCTACATTTATATAATAAATATTAAATGTAATTAGCATGAGAGTAAAATATTTTATTTTTTTCAGCTTGCTCTGTTGAGTTTTTTCTTTTGCATTCAAGATGAGGTGGCACTTTTCTATCAGTTTCCACAAAAGAACTCTGTGTTGTTGTTGCAAGTTTTGTTTGTAGTCACTAAAAAGACTTTGTACAACAAATAACTGAGCACTCAAGCCCATTGAAGTTAGTGGAATTTATGCTGTTTGCTTTTCTTTCTGTGGATTGGGACTGTGACGTGTTACGGATCGTGTAGCCAACACATATGCCCTCTGATGCCTTCTTACCTTATTATAGTGAGTGAGACTGTGACTTTCCCAAACCTTGTCTCATGTCTTTGTGGAACATCTGGTTTAGCATAGTGGGCAGTAGTGTTGCAGGGAACCTGTATTCTGCAAGGGTTATTTAACTTGTGCTCCTCTTCATTAGTACTGAGAGGGGTCACGTGGCAGGGCAGTTACAACTGACGCCTGCAAAAAGCAAATTGCATGCCTGGGAATCAGCTGGTTACTCGGGTGTGTGTTCATAGCAGGACACACGTCCGTCCCTGAACAGAGGAAGGATTCCCTGAAAGTCACTTCACTCAGTAGCTGCTGGGTAAGTTGCAGTTTGGAAGTACAACCTGTAACTGGCACTAGTATCCTCCTTTTACAAGTTATTCCTATGACTTGTAAATGCTGTGTTAATGCGGTTTAAAGGGCTTAAGGAGTTTTAACTGTTGCAGATTTCTTTACTGGCATTTGGTGTGTTTACTTTACCCATGTGAACCAAATGATCCGAATTTTGACTGATGGGATTTTTTGCAGCAGAGCTTTTTTTGTGCCAGCTGAATTAATTGGTGAAACTTCTGCTGACTTTAATGGGAATAGGACTGGAACTTACAGTCATCGTATAAACAATCAGCTTTATATTAAAAATAAACAGCATAATTCCAGTAATCTTTCCCTGTCATGGACAACCTGTATGGCTTTCTGTTGTTGTTAGTTTTATTTCAGAATTTTTCCTGATCATTTGTTAGATTTCTGTCTTCTTGCTAGCCCAGAATTAGTCACAGCAACATTTTGTAGGTAACAATGTATTCACAACCCAAATCCATTAGAATTAGTGGTACTTTAGCTAAAAGAAAAAATGGATAGCTAATTGTTTCTGTGGCTCTTATAAATTTCACAACTGCTATGAAATTCAAATAGAGACCAGCATTGCTTTTATAGGCATCTCTGCCCCTCAGTAAAAACAAAAAGGCTTTACTTCAAATTTTGAATTGCCTTCTTTAATGCCTTTAAACAATAGACTCATTTCTTCATTTAATTAAAACAGTAAAAGTTGTGCCTTAGCCATACAGATTGACAGGAGACTGTAATTGATTTGGCTCATTTCTTTTTTTTTTAATCACATTTAACAATAAAACACGGTGTGTTTTGTTAGAGAAGTAACAGAAAAAAACAATGAAGAAGAAAGATAAATAGCAGTAATACTGCTTACGTTAATTAGGAGGGTATGTTGAATATTATTCATGCTGGAAAAAGTCTGCAATTGGGATTTTAGTGGCATGGGAGTTTTAGAGTTTTCTCTGAGTAAGGACTGCAGGCATTTGTTCATCAAGAAAACTGCATAAAATCACCTGATTTTAATAACAGCTCATTGTGCCGTGGAACATGCCACTGATCTTTAAGCATGTCCTCAGGTAAGCAGTTCCTTAATAAAGTGTGATGAAAAACTTTCTCTTGAAAGATAGACTTACCTGTTTTTCATGGGCTGTCTCAAGATCCCATATTTGGCTGGAAAAGCAGTACCTATTTTCATTGATCCTACATCCAAATTAAATTGTTCAACGTTTGTTAACACTTGCACATCACAACTGAAAGAGAGGGAGTACGTGTCCACAAACCAACTGACTTTTTAAAATGTTTTGCACCTTAGAATACTTCCTTTGTAATGCTTACTTTATTGAAAATAGTATTTAGCATGGTTTCTCACATGAGAAATGAAAGTGAAACTATTACTAAATAATGCACCTATTTTTTTGTAGTATGATGAATGAGAGGACATAGAGGAATTCTTTGTCTCTCCCTGCCTTGTCTCAGTGGAGGAATCACTAGCCTAGCCATTGATATTTAACCATTGGCAGGAGGGACTGTGTTGCCATTGCATGTAATAAGATATGTTTTGTGGTCTAATTTCTAAACTGACTTAGTTTTTTATTTCTTAAAATCAAATAATACAGATTCAGCAGTTCTGGCATTATACTTTTGGAGTCATTACTCATTTTATGATGCATGACATGTAAGAGTTACCTGGAAAACATCTGATTATGGTCCAGTTCAATAGCAGCAGTCTGAAGCGAACAAGTAAATGTCTGTTCACTTCATGAGTTGTGTTGGTCCACATAACTGAAGTTGAAACCTTTTCTATCTCTGCCAGCACAGGCAAAAATTCTTTACTGGTACATCAGACCTTACATACATAATAATTAACCTGTTCATATAATGTTGTGAAGTATGTTCATGTTAAACACAAACTTATTTTAAATTTCCCTTCAAAGTTCAGCACATGGAGCCATTCTTTCTCGTGCATATGCTGCCAAAGGAGGATTTTTCTCTAGATAAATTATGCCCTTTCAAACAAGATTGAGGATCTCTGGCTGTTAAGTATAGCATCCAGCACTTGAAATCCCACTCTGTTTAGTTTACTGTGACAATTGCCAACTGCATGGAGTTTTAACAAGGATTGTATACCTTAGTGGTACAGTGTATTCCATGGCTTAAGAAATTTGAACTATAGAGTGCATTTATTTATGTTTAGTGCAAAAATTAAAGTGCATTCCTCCAAGTAGAAGCAATAGAATAGAATGGGACAAATTAAAAGCGAATATATGAAAAGCTTTTTTGCTCTATCTTGCATATTTATGTAACTATGAGGAGAATTTCCCCATTAGATAATTTTAAAAATCAAGAAAACCTTGTGGAGTATTAACTTTATTTTAATGCTGTTTAGTGGCAATAGCTTTGAATAAAAAAATGGACCACACCATGCTCGATGTAGGGAAGGTGCCAATCAAAATCACAGAACTCCAGCTCTGAAATTATTTGAACTTTAGATGGTGTTTGATGTAGAACCTGAGTAATCTTTGGTCTGTAGAAATTGTGCTAAACATCACTCTGAATGTGAAAAGGAGTGGACAGAGATAAAATTCTCAATTTAAATTTTGCAGTATGTTTTTATTTTTACTTTTTGCTCATAATCTTAATTTAAAGGTCCAGATATCACTAAAACTCCATTGAGTTGAGGTACTTAGAGTATCTGCCCAAGTTTCCTATCGACGTAGTGCTTAACTACAAATTAACCTAGATTCAAGAAATGTGTAAGTACTGTCACTGAGAGAACAACAGACCCCATGCAATCTTGGCACCAAGTAGAGAAGTTTACTCTTTGTGGGTAGTTTGAAAAGATCACTGAGCAGTCTAAAAGGAAAGACACGAGCTGGAGAGAATAATAAAGGAGTATCAATTCACTGTACCCCAGCATCTCTGACACAATGGCATGACAAGTGGAAAATAACTTAACTCTGTAAAATGGGGGAAAGGCAGTAAAAAATGAATTGTGTTGCAGTTTCTAAAACCTGCCTCAATTCAAGAAACAAATGCTCCTGAGCATTGCCAAGGTGTGTGATGTTCTCATAAATCTCTCATGTCAGCAAAGGGGAAACATGTAAAACCTTAAGAAACAGTATCAGAAATTATCATGTTTGTTAAGACCATTGAGATCTCTGATTAAAAAAGGTCCCATATTCAGTCCCAAAGGCCCTCCTTCATCCTCAATGCCGTCTGTTTTGATTTTCTCCAGTAAACGATACGGCTCACTATGCCCAGAAAACATACTGATGTTTCCTATAACCGATGCACAATTTTGCTGGATATAAGCAGACTTTTAGGCATGTTCTTCAATGGTCAGTTCCTTTCTTTTCTGCAGGTTAACTGAGTTAGGACTTAGAGAAAAAAATGTTTGAATCAGCTTCCTTTGAAAATACAGACAAAATCTTATTCCTGTTATGTCATTATAGTAATGCAATAAGCAGTGCTCTCTTGTTCAGAATTCTCTGCATGTTTTTTACCATTCTTCTGAATATATGTAGTCCAGATTAAAATTAGTAGGAAAAAAGCTTGAACATCTAAAAATAGATACAAATTTGACCTCAGGATCAAAATACCTTCTTGTAACAGACCATGCACTTTGCAGAGGGAGGTTCTGGTCCAAAGAGAACGTTGTAAGGTCAGAGAGAGAGAGAAAAGAAGAGGAAGAAACAAGCTTGTTTGGCTTAAGGGGCAGTCCTGGGTATAATTTTGGATCTTACAGAAGTTATCTGGAGGTGCAGGGGTGGGCAAAAGCTAAACACTGAAAAGTGAACCACACAAAGACTTTCCATGCCAATAGCTCTCAAGACCTTTAAATCTGTGTGTTCCGTTTCCTGCTTTTCTATGGAAGGATTACCTATGTAAGGCAGAATAGAAGACTGAGGAATTTAGTCTCTTAGCCTTTATTAATCATTAAGCAATGTAGTGTAATTTGTTCAACTTACACCATGATGTGCAGAGCACAAGCAGCCTTTGGTGATTGTTCTCTCAGGAGTTCCGCTGGAGAAGGAGAAGTGTATGCACTGCAGCACATTATGGATCTGGTCACCTCCTTTTCCTTTAAGCCTGTGTCTGGTTTCCTGATCACAGAGGTGGCAGCAATTACATTTTTTTCATTGGGAACTCACAGGACCCAGGGAACTCATCTGTATTCAAGAACAATTTGACTGCCCTTTGCAGCCACTTAAGATGTTAGAATTTATACCCGTGCATGTGTTTCTTTAGTGCTTGCTTTGGTCAGATCAAGAAGAATGGATTAGTAATAAAAACAAGTTTTATGTATCTTTCCTTTATATAGAGATTATAGTTTCTTAATCTGACTTTCAAAAGAACTAAAGAAGCCTTAAAACTAAATAATGATTATACTAAGAGCATTTCTGATACTCTTGGCAATAGTGTCAAGTAAATATTTTTCATGTGTTTTATTTGCACTTTGTATTAATATTTTAAGCCGTGATTGTCCTCTCTTGACCTAATGTCTTTAATATCATAGCAAATGTATAGAAATGTTTCAAGTAAAATCTTATACGACCTAGGCTGTGTGTTTTGACTATGTAGACAGGAAAAGTTTAGAAAAATCAGGAGATGAAATTAAAATTGCAAAACAACGTTAGGAAAACTTCTATTGGAATGGTTGTTTCTAAAGGCAAAAGAACAGTATTTTTAATAATTCAAAATTAGGAGTGTTTAAAAAAAATAAATGAAGGAACAACTAAAAGAATCCCCTGTTCAAATACGGCAGGAGGAACATATACAGTAATAGGTGAAAGGCAGTACATGATTTGTGGAAGGGGGCATTGGAAAAAGTGTTTCATAATATGTCCAAGATATTTTCTGCTTGAAAGTTGGATTTCTGAGGAAGATGAAATACAATTCAATTTTTCCTGAAATTTATGGTCAACTGGTATGGTAAGTCTCATCACACTCTTAGTATGTTAATGAGATAAGGCTTGAATGTTGCAGTGGATGTCACAAAAACAGTTTTGATTGACTTGTATGGACACTTCATGGTTAAATTGCTAAAAAAACAATCCTTGTGACAGGGTTATACACATTCATTTGCTTTGTAGGTACTAGTTATAAATATCCTGAAATACTTCTCTAGGTTTCTGTTTGTGGGTTTGTTTAGCTAGTTTGTCTGTCATCTTTTTACTCAGTTAATTCTGTCCTTGTTTTAGCCTTAATTTCTTTTAAATTGAGTGTCACAGTTGTAGGGAATGACATCCAGGTAGAAATGTATAGTTAAGTGTTTATAATAAAAAAAAAAAGTAAGAAAAAGTCAATCTAGTATATAAGTTTTAATGGGGGGAGGAGATCTTGGGGAGAGAAATAGCAGAGGGAAAAAGAAAACTTTGAAAGGAACACAGTATTTGGAAAAAATACAAAGTACATGAAAGAAAATTATTTTCTCTTCCTGCCCTTAGAAGTAAGTGGAGAAATGTGTAGACTTCAGTAGACTTGTGGTAGATTTGCAGTGCATCGAATGAGAAGACCTTGGTCTCCTGTTAGGTAAATATTCATTTTGTGGCCCTTAGAAAAATAAAATATGTGTGTGTTTAGCATTGCACACGGTGAATATTCCCATTGAGATCACCATTCAGAAGAGTAAGCATAGGCCAATTTAAATAGACTCAGCTTGTCAAGAATTATTGACTTTAAATTAAATTATTATTTTTTAAAATTCTGCATCTTTTAAAGTTCTGTATGAAAATAAATCCTGGGGATGAAGAAATTTTATGCCTTATTTCTTCTCTTAAATAATGTTTATGTAATTATATTGCACATTTACTTGTATTAGCATACCCTTGTACATATTTATACAGTTTTTCTTCATAGCAGTTGCCATTAAAGTTTAAACAAAAATATTCTTCAGACAAACATGTCTCATATATAAAGACACTTTTAACAGGGAGGAGTTGTTTCTTGTGGAAAAGAATAATTTTCATGACAACAATTATTGACCTTTTTTCTCTTTTTGTTTTGTTTTGTTCATTTAGTCTGGCTAAAATTACATACATATTCATGTATTTTAATAAGAACAAAACATTACTCTTGGATATTTTCCATAAATTTGTTCTCATAAGCAATTTGATAGACATCTACTATAACTGTAATGGAGGAAGTTTGCAGTAAATCAGTCTGCTGAGTTTAGAAAAATAGAATTTAATAGCCCATTTCCCAAAGGCCCAACATCACCTATGAGATTAGAAGAAAATTGTCATTGTTTTCTGTTTTAGAGCCAGGGCATTTTATAATAGAAGTACATTGTCTAATTGTTTCAAAATTTATTGTGTTTTATTAAAGGGAAATCAGTTTATCTCGTAGCATTAATTGTGCGTAACGTTACAGACAGTCAAAAAGGCTGGAAACACCAAGCACATGGTAATTGTTTTTCAACTGGGATTTTCAGCATTAACTCTGATCCACTCCTAGTGCTAACTACAGAAGAAGAGTCAATATGCAGGCTAACAATTATGCTTTTGTACAGCAAGCCTCTAGCAGTAGTATCAATAAAGAGGTTTCACTAATAAACTTTCCATTAATTGCTCAAGTATTATTGAGGTGAGCTGCAGAGGCCAGAAACAGGGTAACCCGTCGCTCCAGCGTGCTAGGCAGTGTGTCAGGTTATGAGGCTAGCAGGATATATGAGCTAATATATAAATCAGTTACGCTCTGGGCCTGAATGAAATGTTAAATATGTTCAGGAGAATACTTAAAATTCAAAATGAAGAGTTACTTAGAATTTTTCATTTATGTCCACAGAACTTTGCCTGTACCTGTTAACTCCTTGTGTTTCATTTTCTTTTCTGTTGCTTTACCAAGACGAAACACAAAATATATACACTTATTGTAGAAACTGCAAAACATTAATCTGGTGGGGTTTTCTCAAGCTTATCAGATATTACTTTAGGATTTTTATAAATATATATGTACAGGATTATTTCACTCCTATTTATGTTAAGGGCAAAACAGTAAGCAGTAGAAGATTCAAAAAATTAATAGGGTTTTTTTAATCTTACAACATTCCATCAAGTCTGATACTTTTATATATTACATAGGTTTGTCCATATAATTCAATAGAAAGACTGGAGCCCTTTTATAAAACTAAATAATTTTAAAAAATTATTCACTATCTTGCTCCTCACTTAACCTTAGCATCAGAACTTGATTATGTTTGGTTTTATCCTGTTCAGTTTCGCTTTCCAATTCTCATGTGTGCACAATTTGATCCTGATATTTGTGGAACAACAGGGGAAAGGTTATATAAAGACAAAGGGAAAGTGCATTTTTTTAAAACATTTGTTTCAATAATGTTATATAAGTATCTATGTTAAAATGTAAAGACTTTCATTGTAATGACAGTATCTCTTCAACCAGTTCATCCACTGTATCTGCAGTATTCTCAGTACTCTGGAAAATGTTTGTACACTCAAATACATTGTATAAAAATACAAATACTACTTGAAGTGAGTTCTGTAGATGGAATGGCGAGCCTTGGTATTGGCCACTTATAAAATCCCCTCCTGGCAAGGCTGTTTTCAGTGGATCACGTGCAACGTCAAAATCAGGTGATTTTTAATCAAGCACACACTGGGGATTTAATGTTGCAACATTTTGATATTATGCACTGGTTTAGTCTGTGACTTCAAACACCAGTCATAAATCTAAGAATGGATGTGCAGACACAACTACCTTTGCACAATGAGGAGCTATGATAAAGCACCATTCTCTTAGATACATACTACTGCAACCCCCAAAATTCCCTCTGCTTTCAGAAACTTTGCAGCCAGATTTTTTAATTCTGAATGAAAAATTAGTTTTCTGGTTTTAGCCTCTGAGTAAACACTTGAAATTAGTATTAAGGACAGATCAGCTACATTCCCTAATACGGGGGGTGGTGGGGACAGAACAAAGTTTCACATTAATTGTAGCACATTGTAGATGAAAACATTCTGTACTAAAGCTCTTGCAGAACTTCCTGAAGCTGCTACTGTCATGACCAGAAATTATAGGATGCTACTTGTAAAGGGTTTGTCTAATTCATTTATTTTTTCTGTGGATTACTGAACACAATCTTGTAAGTAAACTATCAGGGTGGTGTCTTTTTTTTATATATACTCACCATTAGATACACTACTACACAACTTTGTTGACAGATACTTTTTTCCTGACTGCTTTTTTTACTGGTGTTCCTTAAGCTGTACACATTGGAATGTTTTTACCTGTTACCCCCAGAAGCCATGATATATGCAGAGAACATGTCTCCCTTCTTCATTTCCACCTTTCAGCACAACGCTTTAAAGTACAGGGTAACACTAGTAGGGAGCAATTCCACCACATTGACATTTGACATTATTTTCTTTATTTTACTGTGCTATGTCTTGATTTGATGCCCATCTGGCCACTTAATTTTAAAGTTTTAGTTTTGTGATTGAACAATCATCACTTTAACCCACTGCAAGTAGTGGAACAAACAAACAAAACCAACCCTTAAATTCATTCTTCTGCTTTAACTCTTGAGGTTTTCAGGCAGGAGCAACACTGCTGTGATATGGGATGGCAGTACGTTCCAGTCTGACCACAGTAACTTAGATCATCGGTTTTTGCCTAGCCATGTAGCAGATAAAGATTCCCTTTTTCAAAGGAAGCAACTGTTGAGGAAGCCAGAAAAGGAGTAGAAACCAGAAATTTCAAATTCCTCACAGTCACAAAATGTTGCTGTCTGTGCTGTGAACTCATATAAGCCACTGTTGAACTTTACTCTTGCAGGAGGTAGAATTTTAAGAAGCAGAAAGTTACAGTATGTGGACAGGAAGAACAAAGTAAAGAAAAACCATGTTATTTGCCAAAGACACCTGAAACCTGTAATGTAAGATCTCCTTTTATCTTGAAGTTAGAATTATCTTGTAATTGTATGCTGTTATGGGTGAGATAAGAGGAAAGCAGGGTCTAGATGGTGTTTCCATGAATAGCCTTGAAATCCTAACTTCTGTGAGAACACATATTTTTGCACTGAGGGCAACTTAAGACTCACCTGGCAATATAAAGCCACTTGAACTGAAGACTTAAGTCTCTCTTCGTTTGCCAGATGAGTGCAATTTGGAAAAAAATTTCGCTCGGCTTACTCTCGTACAGTTCATCACTGGCTGGCTACTCCTTCAAGAAGATCAGAAAGATTTTGTCCCAAGGAGGCGGTGGCGGGGGGAAGAGGATAACAAAACAGAAAAGAAAAGAATACCCAAACTTAGGGAATACATATATATATATATATATATATATGTATATGTACATATATTTTTAGGGTAAAGAACTTTTAATATTTCTAGTATGATGAGAGAAATCCATTAGTTGGTTCTGTTCCAGCAAAATGAAATCACTTCCTCTAGATAGAAATCCTAATTCTAAGCAAGCTATTTCTTGGTCCCAGTACAACTGATATGATTTTAAATAACTGTTTCAACTCACACTATAAAGAACTTTCCTGTGGCTTCTGGATCTCGGATTAATTCCAGAATCCCACATCATCTAAGTCACTAACTGAAATATTGTGACACTACACATTATTGTATCTGAAAAGGGTATTGAGATCTTGATTCATGCTACTGGTACTTCACAGTCCGATTATTATAACGCATTTCATTTTGATCTTCCCATCTCTCTTGAGAGTCGCCAGCAAATGGTCCAGAACTTCAGTTAGACTTCTTTTCTATTAGAGTTGTCACTAGCATAGCTCTTGAATTCTTTATAAGCTGTGATGATGTGATCTAGAATAAAGGCCTGCTTTTGACCTTCAGGCATCGATACGGCATTGCTCAAACTTACTTTTTGACCTTTCTGTCTCCTGACATTCCATGCCCTCTCCTTTGATCATCAGCCAAGCTGACTTTCCCAGTGTCTGCTTGTCACCTTAAAGTAATGCTTACAAGTGTATTGATGCAGTAATGACTTTACAGCCCAGCAAGCTCCACTTCATTAAATTGGTTGTAATTTGAACTCTGAAACAAGATAGCATCTTGTGTAACTATATTTAAATAAATTAAGGTAAGAACTGTGCTATTTAGTTAGTGATAGATGGCCTTTATTTATTCTTATACCGGGTCCCAGGGCGTCATATGCATAATTAAAAAAAACAAGGCATATACTAATATATAGCATAGTTATGATATATAAGCACATTGACGTGAAATTTAATGGTGCAATTAGCAACGGTATTTTCTCTGTTATTCATAAAAGCTTTTGCAGTATTTTACACTGCTTCCTACTTATTAGCATATTAGTAATCCAGGTGATGTGGAGAGAACTATTATGTGATAGTAACTGTTTCATTTCAGAAACATCAGTGCTTCATATAGTCACAGTCTTACTTCTGCATTGCTTTTCCGTCGGTTTACAAGCATGCACGTTTTGCTGCAGTGTGGGCTCTTTCTCAGTTTGGAAAAGTGAAGGAAAAGAAGCAGAAGTTTTGCAGCCTGTATGTAATGGCCTGATTTCAGTCTCTAAATTTAACGTGAGTCTAGCATAATTCTAATGAAGTACTGCTAGTATAACACTCAAGAAAAGATCCGGTTTAGGCATTAGGAACTGAGTGCATAGAGCGACACTCTTCTGGAAAAGAAACAGATTTTTTTTATAAGTTCTTCCGTGAAGTGTAAAAGGTATTCTTTTGTAATATTTGAGAGCTAATAATGGGTATTGCATGTTTAATGCAAGAGTAGCTGTCCTGTTTTTCTTTTTCTTTTTTTCCCCCCCTTTCTTTCTGCACATTCACCTCTTCTTGAACAGAAATAAAAGGTTCAAGACTTGTCAGCATCAGTTTATAGATAGCTGTTTAAAAATAATGAGATATTGGGTATTGTAAGGCTCAGGGCTGTCTTGCCAGACTCATTTATTTCCATTCACCTTTTGTCAGAATTGCAGACAGAAGACATTCAATTAAAACTTGTCACCTGTTGCATGCGACCTAATTTGTATTTGTGAGTGTCACAGATTAGAATACTTAGCTTCCTATGGAACCATTAAAAATGTAAAGCAATGGTAGTATTCTGAAACATTTTATGCCACATTTTCTTCATGTGAACATCTTTGTTTATGGGCCATTCTTCAATGGAAATCACTTGTGCTAAGAAATAATAGAATTTATTTACACAAAAATCTCATTTGCATGGGAAAACTAAGTGGATTTTATGCATGGTCTTTTATGTTTTAATGCATAAATGACAGTGCACAAAAATTCAGCATGTAGATGATTAGTTCATGCAAAGTTAATGTTCCTTTCAAGAGAGGTTGAGTATTGAGCTGTGTAAGTAATACATTTATCAGTTCTTTTGTCAAACTGAAAAAAACCCCTACAAACCTCTGAGCTTTAACCAAAGAGGGGTGGGGTTTTTTGTCTGGGTTTTGGGGTTTTTTTTGTTAGCTTTTGCCAAAACCAATCTCTTCCTCTCAGGAATAAAACAAGATTTTTCAAAAATGTTGCTTACATTTGATTACCCAGAAACATTTTTAATTATTAACCATAAGCAAAATCTGAAATGAAATATTAGTTTGGAACACTTGTTTGACAAAAGCAATATTTTTCTCTTTTGGTTTTTCAACCTGAAAAAAACTACTAAATATTTTAATTGCCCAATACTTTAAAAACCAAACAAACAAACGAACAAACAAAACCCCATTTGTTGCAAATCTTTGTCAGAAGAACTGATACATTGAGCAACTTTTTCATAGTCACAGAGTAAGTTGGATATTGAAGTAATAAACACTGGTTTGTCTTTCGATCTGTTATATTGGCAGATTCCTGAACTGAATTGTTTTATAGGCACCTCTTGAGGACAGCAGATTCTATCCAGTATTAACAAATACATTTTGGTACTGATGGGATGTAAAGTTAAAAGAGTAATTTCTAGAATACCAATGCTAGACTAGTGTATTTAATAGTGCAGATGGCTATCAGATGCCAAAACACTAAAGCCTTCCCCTGCTAATTGTTAATTCAGCTGTAGATCAAGAAAGCTTTAATATGAGTTACAGCTTTTATCATCTATGATGACTTGGGACTGTTTTCAAACTGTTACCTGCTTAACAGACATAGTTTACATCTCTGGCTGAATTTTTACCTGCACGTGGTATTATCCAAACATTTTGTAAACTGATTGCAGAAGCTCTCTGACATTCTTTTAAGTCAGCACATAAAACAAATGTGTAATCCAGAAGAAAAGATAGTTCATATTATCCTTTTTCTTCATGCTATGTTACTTCCTGCATGCTTCTGCTATATTGAGAGAGGTCTTTTGTAGTTTAAAGTGGAAGTATTTTTTTCCACTACAAATCTTTCAGATTGTAGGATTAATTCACTGGCTTTACACTTCTCTAATCCCAAACTGTAGAGATTATTGAACTGTCTGAAGAGTAGCTGGACAACCATGCCTTCTTTAATCTAAATGCATTCTGTCTGTGTTCATGGTGGAAAAATCAACTGGTTTTCCTGTTCTATGTGAATAAAAGCAAAATGAAGAGTTTATGAAATTAACCCAAGCTTACCCAGCAGTCTTACAAATGAGCACAAAAGGAGAACCACATTGGAACTTGCCATTAAAATTCTTTTTCCTTTTTCCAGTTTTGCCATTAATCTGCTTTTTTGCATCTGCTACTGATGTTCCTTTAAAGTTTGGCAAGATGCAGTTTTGTGGGTATCCATTCTTTCTGGTCTCACTGTAAAATTTAAGGCAATGCTGGGAATTGTACAGACATCTGTAGAAAATGGATTGTTGCCCAGTTACATATCTCAAAAAATGGGATGGGAATTTATTTAGTACATATGGAGTTCTGTGTTAGAGGTGGAGCTTGCCAGGATGGCATTGGTGTGCAACCAGTGGGGACTGAGAAGGCAAAGAATTTCAGATTTCTGTAGGAAGTCAAAATTATGGGTTTGGTTCTGATTGCAAGCCTGTTCTTTACTGGAAAGTAGAGAGAGAGTTTTGATTCATTCAGATACTGGTTCATATTTAAGTGAATTAGATTTTTTTTTTTTTTCCCAAAATGAAAATCTCTCCCCTGTTGTAGTAATTAACAATTTCTTACAGCCAGTCCTGGTGTTGGTAAGTCTGGAAGGATTGGGCTAATGCCTTCCAAGTTAGGCTGAGGACTTCCCGTGGGTATAGAGCTCTGTGGAAAGGACCATAATGTTAGTGGGACAGATGAACACTGGAGACTTGTAGCCAAGGTAAGGAGGAGGAGGTGGAGAATAAGAAGAGAGGTAGTTTATAAAGGAGGAGACAGTAAATAGATACTCTTTGGATATGGCCTGGATCTGTATGGAAAAATGAGAGGACATGGATAAATCGGGTTATCATACTGAGGACCCAAATTGCAAAAAGAGTGATATATTGGGGTAAGGGCAATCTTTTTGATGATGTAGCACGAGTCACAGTGGGTGTTTTTCCCAGATGAGGGCTTCAGGGCAGTGTGAGAAAATAGCAATAATAATCTGTTGTTGAGGGAGGAACAGGTATGGAAATACAAAGAAAATGGAGGGTTCAGGTTTGCCTCTGTTAAGTTTGTGTAGATTGAAGTAGCCGGTGGGTGGCACAGTGTGTAAATTGGCTCTAGCCTTCAGTTGTTGCTGTCCAAGACTCAGTGGACACTTTCACTTTACAGTGCCCAACATAATTTTATTTGTTGGTAAACATTTGATAGAAATTATGAAAAGAACTAGGAGGTAAACCTTTGTATAGTGACTGTGGGACTATTTTTTTCCCCAAAGGCTACCTGGAATAATTCTTACATTGTATTAGTATGTGTAATTACTTTCTTTTTAAAAAGTAGCTGTTGTATCATTTACATAGTTTCCATCTTTCCATATGTTACAGTCTTAGTCTAATCCTCCTCAGCTTTGTAAATCATGTCAAAATGTGTGACTCCCCTTGAGTTGTCCTTATCATAAGATGCAAAGTGAATGGGTTGCAGTTGACTGTTGGAAGTAACTGGTATCATAACTGGTAGCAAGCCTGTTCTTTCTATTTGGACCCCATGGTCATCCCTATTTTTCTTGTTAGTGCTGTTGGGTTTGTTTTTCTGTTGAAGAATTTTAAAATTAACCTGAGCATTGGGGAATGTGGAGAATCAACTTGCTTGTCTTCAGTGGAGCTCTACTCACAGACAGGAATTGATGTTTCGACCCTCAGCTACTGTAATGATCATACGTACAGTTGAGTGGATATCTTCCTTTTTACTTTATGCTTGAGGACTGATAGGGTGAGTGAACTGAGTTGCTGAAGACTGGCAAGCCACATGCACAGCAGAGCTAGAGCTTAACTTCTCCCTGTAAGCTAGCTAGGTGCCACAGTATCCTCCTTAAGAGTCTTGAGTACAGACTGTGTGTCGATTTCTAGCAATTACCTCTGTGATCAAAATGCTAAGCTCCTCCTCCCCCAAATGGAGGTCTTTGTGGACAAAATTGTCTTTTTTCCCTTTGTTTTTCTAACAAAAAAGGCATCAGCTGTTACTGTCTTGAGAAGAGATAAATATATCTTTATGTAATGAATTCTCTCATACAAGCTATAGGACTTACAGGGGAAAATGCATGCCATATACACAGGAACTCTGGATTTCAGCTTGCTACCCACCAAACTCCCAAGTTTTTATGGCATGTTGGATGGGTATACTTCCTTAAGAAGTGTCTTGCATTGTGTTTACTACTACAAAGACTCTTGGGACATAAAATGCCACTTACGGTGTATCAGATTATCAGAAATTCATTCTAAAATAGCTACTTTGTAGGACTAAGGTAAGCTTCAGAGTTAAAATGATGGTAAACTCTGTATCAGCTTTAATGAAAGGTTTATAAACCTCTAATTTACAGTCAGTTGGTATTATGTTATCAAAATGTTTTCACATTAGAATTGCAATTAGTTATAGATTTAGGTAATTTTAAAATGTGCAATATCATTACTACTCAGATATTTAGGATCATAGTGTTTCCTATTAAAAAAAAAAAACAAGTAAGTAGCTATATTTACAGGTATAGCTATGTATAATAGGTGAGTACATGGGTGTATGTATATATAATTTTCCCACTGTGACATTTGTCCGTATTTCCTTCAATTGAGTATGTGAATGGCTTGAATGTGTACCTCAGCAAATGCAAAGGAGGTAAAAAAATTGTTCATCTTGGTAGATTTATATTATTTTAATTTAAGCTTCAGTTCCATTACTTTTTGATTAAACATACTTCTGTCTGATGCTATCCATCTTTTATCACTATGAAATCTGCTCCCAAGCAGAAAGAAGGATGGCATCTGAATTATGCAGAAATCATTTTATATCTATTTTTCTCCAAATGCTGGGCAGTCTTTTTCATAATCCCACCAATATCACATGTGGCTTGTTATAATCCTGTGCCTATTTCTGAATATTCAACTGTCAAACCTTAGTCTTTTGCTGTTTGTTTTTATGGCAGTGTATTGCCCTGGATGTATTTTGCTTCAGGTATAGCTCAAACTCCCAATTCAAGGGTGGAAAAGACAGAGTTATCATTAGCTTTGAAAAGCTTTGGGCTATCAATTTTTAAAATGGTCTTGTAGTTCATGCATTTCTAAGTATAACTTCAAAAACAAGCAAAAAAAAAAATCACCTTGCTTTGTTGATTGGATCACTATGAACTTTATCAAACAGCTTAGACTACAAATCAGTCACAAGTTTGGTAGTGTTATAGGTAAATATCATAAATAAAATTTCATTCATAATTATACACTGACCTGTTTGGGCATGCTGTTTATTTGGTTTATTATTTATATAATATAATATATTTATACTCTCAAAAATATAACTGGTAACATAAAATGAGTAATGAACTTCTTGAGTTTGAGGGAGTGAGATGCAGTGTCTTCTGCTGCAAACAGAATGAAATTTCATTGTTAAATAGAGGTAATCATAACCCATTTCCCTGCTGAGCAAAAACTATTGGGCACTGTTGTATACAGTTTGCTGCATTGTGGTTACAGGCATTGGTTGTTTACTTAAGCCAAGTATCTCCTGTGCTCCTAACCTTGATGGTCCGTCTGGGTAAATGAGAACCCCATGCATGCAAAGCCTTCCCTGCTGAGAGAGGAGCACAGAGTTGGACCTGTAACCTGCTGTCTCCCTTGAGTCAGCTGAGTGTGCTGGTTTCTTAGCTTCCTGACAGCTTGGAGAGTGGAACATGGAACAGAAGAAAATTAGGAAGCAAGAAAGATAAATCAAGAGGAAACAAAACTAAACCAGCAAGAATTGGCCTTGACTTTCTGACTAGTTGGTAAAATTACTTTCCGTCACCAAAACCCAGTCAATCCTCTTTGGTTTTTGAGGATGAAAGAGGACTGACAGATGTTTCGTAGTAACTAGATGGTGCTGCCAGTGCAGGTTGATGGGCAGTGGGTACTCTGTGCTGTGCACATAAACTGTCATTGCTTTGGTGGTGGCCTCTCTGCTCTCCAGAAACCAGTTCTGGAGATATTTCCTGCAAGAGAGAGAATCGGGAAAAGGGAAGTAGCAGAGTAGGACACAATAATGGCAATACAAAAGATAAATAGAAGGAGGAGAGCTAAAATAGCGCTGAAAAGTGAGAAAGTGAGCTGCACATTATTACATTGCTCACAGGGCTCATTGATATGTAATATGTCCTTGCATTCTTGTCTGCTTAAATCCATGTCATCAGGGACAAATCGTGCACTTGGTATTAGTTGTCCTGTTGCCCTGCATATGTGCTGAGTGCTTTAACTTCACTGTTATGATACTACTTGGTTATACTGACACTCATCCTGGTTGTCTGGAAATCTGCCTGGGTGACTCAGAAGGAACTAAAAATACTTCACTGTTTTATAGGACCTCCATCTTTTTTTCTTCCTCCTTTTTACATTTTATCTGGGAGAGCAGCTATAGTTTGTTTCAGGAAGGTAAACTCCTATGTATCGATACAAAACAGGTAGCAGAATGCTTTATTGAAGCAATGAGCAATGTGGATGTAAAGCATGAGTGTTAATTCATAGAATCATAGAATCTACTGAGTTAGAGGGTACCCATAAGGATTATGTAGTCCAAGTCCTGGTTCCACACACGGACAGCCAAGTCATCATTGATGGCATCTAAATGAAGAGCCATACAATTTCTTTCAAACCTTCACGAACCATTTTTGGTCTCTTAAGTCACATGTATGTTCTTATTTTATTAAAGATACTTTGTAACCTCTGGCCATGTAAATCCATGTTAATTAAAGCCATTGGTTTTGACTATCTAATCTGTATACTGCATTCATTATTTTTAAAGTTCTAATTCTCTGTACTTCCCTGCTCATAATTTTAGCCGTGTATGTCCATGGTGCTTATTGCAGCTTTGAATTTCTGCTTCTGGCAAAGGTGACTTAAGATCAGACTCTTTCAAATAGAAACTAAACTTGTTAGCTGTTCTAATAATATGTAAAAATGAACAAACGGTTTTAAACCAACAGGAAATTATGTTGTATACCTAATTCTACATGCGAGAAAATCTAAATGGCTTGCTAATGCTTGTAGCCTTGCTTTCCCTTCTAAATAAATGTTGGAAAGTAGGAGATAGAAGATTGTTACCTTCAAAGTACCTTCGTAATATATTTAATTACATGTTTTCTTATTTTTCCCAATGTAGGTGTCCGCCTAGACAGAGTACGTGGAGGTCGCCAGAAGTACAAGCGCAGAATAGATGCAGAGAACAGCCCATACCTGAACCCTCAGCTAGTTCAGCCAGCAAAAAAGCCATGTGAGTACACCAGATAAACACATTTTCTCTTTGAATACAATGTATTGACTCCTAGCCTTGTTTCCTAAGCTCCTCCTGACTGCAAAAAGGGCCTGGTCAGAAGATACTACCATGAACTCTATATTCATTTAACTGTTAACATACTTTGGTTTAAATATGCTCATCTTTGTCAAGTGGAGTTGAACAAAGAGTATTTTTACAGGTGGAAGTATATAAAGGCATGGTTTATGCAGTGCAAATTTTACATTTACAGGTTATCTTTATTTTCAGAGGTACATAAAATGGTTCATACTGTGATCATTAGTTCATTGAAGCTTCTAGTTTCAGATTTCACAAGAAACTGATTTTTGTAGTTTTCACTAACTAAATGAGTTTGACTGCTCAACCTCCCAATGAAAATACATTAAGAGCCTCATTAATTTATACCTACAGATTAATACACTACCTAGCATTAGATTAAAACAGCAATATGCCATACTAATAACAAGCATAGATTGGTGGTTTGGGCTCTAGTACCCTCATGGATTTTTTTTTTGCTCTGTTTTGTTATGTTTTAATAAAGTCCTTGATCGTATCTCACCAGGCTGAAATGAAGAGAGAGAGCCAGAGATGATCATCTCATTGCTAAAATACAAGTTCCATCCTCTTTGCGATTAACTAAAAATAGTTAGGGGTTTTGCTTTGCAGCTTATATAAACTCAGGCAGCAACTGTACTAATTCCATGAAGTAAATTTAATAGCATTATACCCATAGTGCAAGAGACTAGTGTATTACCCTGGAAAGGCACACACACTGTGTCGAGTGTTGTAAAGTCTTTTGAATTCAAATGAGAATACACAGGTCCAGTTGCTCATGCCAAGATTAGTTTGCTCTTAAAATAGAGAAATAAGACAGAGAAATGAGGAGGCCAAACTCCTCCTTGTCTCCCATTTGCCTCTGTGCCTCTGACAACACAGGTGTCAGTTTTAGGCTCTTGGAAGTACCTGGCTGTATGGAAAAGGGATGCGTTTCCGATCGTGTTCCCCAGTAGGAGACAGTGCTGTGTGCAATACGTTGGAGCATATGGGATCTGGAGAGCAAATAAACAGTCTTTGAACTGTAAGTGAAAGGGCATTTTAGCTGTGTCAAAGAAAAAACAGCCAGTTTTACATAAAATTAAGGCTTAAGTGAACATATGGCGTAGTTTCCTTTCGCCTTTCCAAAAAACATTATGCTGATTATATTCCTTCAATTGTCCAATCTGGCATCTTCTACTCAGCCTCCATAAGCCGTCCCACCGTTCTGTAAATACAATCTAGGGCTGCACTAAGCAGATTTTGCACATTATAATAAAAACTTTCTGATAATACAATAAAATTTAATAAACTCTAATGCTTAATTTCATTAGAGGTTTAGTTTTCCTGGGCACACAGATTGTCAATTTTTCATTTACTTGATATTGTCATCGAATAGAAATGTTGATAGCCTGGCATACCACAAAAGCCAAGACCAAACAGGCAAAAAGAAGAATAAAAAAATCCAACCTAAAACCCCCAGCCCTTCAGAGGTTAACGCTGTGGTACTGAAACACAAGAATCTCTGTGTAAAGCCAAGATCACTGCAGAGTAGTGCATTACATTACCTTTAAGACGATAACGACACCAATTTCTGTAAGCTCCGTTTGCCTGAGATAAACTAACCTCTGTATAAATCATTACTCATGACCTAAGCGCCTCCCTTATTTTTCCTTTGCTCATCCAATTACAAACATTTTTGTAACAAACATTTTTAAAACTTAATTTTCGGATCCTGTCAGATCAGTGTCAAGACTTGAAACAGTTGGATCGGTTTTGTGTGGAAGTAGCCTGGGAGATTTTCTGGACCCTGACTGATAGTTTGTGCACAACAAAGGCACAGGAATGAGAATTGGGTTCTATTGATTCTAATTAGGGAAAGATTAAATAAGATTTACCTAGAAACAGTGCTCATGGCTATTCAGTTTCCTGAGTGACGGAGCTTTCTTGCTACATTCTAAATTTTCCTACGGTCTGTACTAAAGCATGCTTCAATAAATGTACTTTTCACCCACTGTAGGGAAAGAACAGGTGATTGGAGAATCTTTCCTACCCCTACTTCTGGCCTCTGTTGTATTCACCATGAAATCTAATGGCCTACCTTGTAGACATTGTTGATTTTTGGGGAAAAAAAAGAATTTGAGATTTTGTGAATCCTAAGTTAAAATATACACTATTCCTGAATAATCCACAGAAAACCATTGGTGAGGAACCTAATTTAAATGGGGAAGGGGGTGGTGGGGGAAGGTTCTTTGGCCATTTCTTCTGTTTGCACAAAAAAACCCCACAACATGGGGAAGTGAGTGCTGCTTCATTCATTTTTCCCTGATTAAAAACCACAAAGTTGAAGTCCTCAGCTATATCTGTTTTGGTATTAACAAACTCTAATTTATTTATCCTACTTTTCAATGCACGTTAAAAATACTGGAATTTGGGAAGAAGCAGTGTTATCGTTTCTCACTTAAAAAGATGATGTTTCCTGTGTGAAATTAAACAGAATATGAAAAGACTGTTTAAAAAATAAAAAAATTATGTGCAAAGGCTGTTTGCCAATATAAGTTAAAGCTACCATCTGTCATCTTTAAATAAGAATAGAATTCCTCATTAATCAGTTTGATAATCAGTAGAATATTGAGATCAAGAATTACTTAGTTGGCGTTGTTCCCATAGTTCATATAAAGCATGAATATATCCCCTTGTAATAAAACATGCTTGATGTGATGGTTTCCAGTTGGCTCTTGCACTTATTTTATGAAGGGCTAACATATATCACAACTTCTGACATACAAATTTAGAATAAGGCAAAAATTGTAGAGACAGTAGATCAGAATCAAGGAGTCTATGTCACGAAAGAGCAGTAAAGTATCAGAAATCTGAATCAAGTGAGTATTTTATGGAAATCAGTCATGAACTGGTAGGGAGCCTCTCTGACACTCCTGGGCAAGTCACATCCGTCAGCTTCCATTGCAGCTCCCCCACAGGAGGACACGTGGAAGGGGAAGATGATACTTGTTCTGGCAGTTTTCTCTGCAGTCAGAAAATGCCTCACACCTTCTCATAATGGAGTTGCATTTATATCAAGCTGCATAACTCTCCTAACAAAGGGAACAGATTTCTGTAAATTCACTAAAGGGTGCCATTTGGACTTTAAATTCTGGCGGTGCATTTGAGGTCACAAAGGTGTACCTACCATGGAAGGTAAAATGTAAATACATTGGGAAGGCTCCTGTGTTAGGAGGCTTATTGAAATAGTCTTTCCTCATTTTTTAGTTCTGCCCTCTCGGAGTAACTAGTCAACCTCCTGTACAGAGATATTTCCTGTGCTCCTACACATGGATAAACATTTTACATTTATCCTACTTAGACAGTACAGAATAGCAACACTGTATTGTAAATCATCTAGGCTCTTCTACCCTTTGTTTTTCTCTTCACTTTTCCTTATGACTTAATTGACTATTCCTAATAGACTTCACAAGTCATCTGGATGGAAAAGTAAATGTTAAACACATGAATGAAATGACATGAATGAAAATGCTATGTAGATAAAAGTAACCAACGGGTGAATATGGGAAAGTGTAATTCTTTCCACAAAACCATTTTTCTGAGGTAGTCTGCATTTGTTGATACTTTTCTTGCTTTTATGCTCTTTATTTTCAATGATTTTAGTAGCTATTTCTGCCTGGAAATGAGAGGAAATCATTACTCCAGTTTTGTACTTAAGCTGATTTTTTTGCATTATTCTAGATTTGTGTGCTTCACGAAAAGCAAATATAAGACAACATCTCACAGCATAGGCCCTAAGGAGTACACATTCATTTTGAACATTTCAACAGTCAGGATACCCACAATATAAGATATATGGGATAATGACCACTGAGAAAGTCCTGAGACCATTTTTGTTGCAGCAGTTGAACAGTGACATTCAAACCAATGCATGGTAGTTGGTATTGCTGACAGAAGGGACAGATTTTAGTGATTGACTAATTGCTTGTGATATTTACTTGCTCAGAAACTACATGTGCCTTTGGGAATGGGGTGAGTTGCAGGTAATTGGAAGGTGAAACTTTTCTATTTGGACAGTCCAAAATATACAAAATACATAAATATTTTCTGTAAAGTTTGTGTTCCAATATTAGGAGGTGATCATGCATTTTTACATTCAATTAAATTTGCTGTCTTAAAAACATGCACGTCTAGCTTGATAAATATTGTTACTGGGTCAGTTTTGTTTGTGCTATAACACACTTACACACTTGTGGAAGCCAGTGAAGTTACAATAAGGTTTAATTAGGTCCAGTATCTTAAGACAAATTCTTGTGCACTTTGAAATATGAGCCATATGTCTGAAAAGTAGTGTGATGCTACTGGTGATCTTGTACTGTTCTGGACCATTTTACAGATAACAAGATTGTCTCCCATTTGCTGGTGGCTGAACCAGAGAAGATCTATGCTATGCCTGACCCCACTGTTCCCGACAGTGACATCAAAGCACTTACCACTCTTTGTGACCTGGCAGACAGAGAACTGGTGGTGATCATTGGATGGGCTAAGCATATTCCAGGTACATACAACATTTATTGCAAACAGATGACATACAGAAATCATCATATTGGTTGTTCTGGTTAAAAATATGATTTATTCTCTTACTACAGCACATAAAGTTTTCTTAAAGCTCCAGACTATTCACGTAAGACATAAGTTAGATGGTCATATATATTATTTTAGAAATAGTATTATCGTTGCTGTGTCACTGTGTTAATAAGTTTTACATGCTGCTCAGTTGAGTGGTTTATTTTTTTTTTAATGTATTACTTCTACTAAGGTAAGCTTACCTTGCTATGCAGAGCATTGGTCTGGTATGAAGGGCAATGTAAGTCCTCTCCTCTACTCATCTGATTCAGGAATAGATGAATGTAAGTTTTGTTGCTCGGTTACATACATCCAGCACAATCTTATGCTGACCACAGGAGGTGCAAAAATTCAGTTATATTTTGGGCTGGCACAGAGGAATTGTTCTCTTCATTGAGTGTACTAGTATGAGAACTGAATTGTACCAGTAGTTCAGTACAACGAACTCAATTGTACCAAAAGGTCTCTTCTTATGGCTTAGTAGTTCCCTGGTCTGCATGAAATGGACTGTGGTCTACATCACGTAGATGTGTTGATATTATAAAAGCTGACTGACACTCCTGTTAGCAAGTGGGGATCATCAAAAGCAGTTTCTCAGATGATCAGCAATTTCTTCAGATAACATTTCGAGTATATTTTATTTCTCTCCTGTGCTGAGGTATTTGTGCTTGCTCTGTGGGCTAGGAGACAAACTTACAGGGAGTCTCCAGGGTTCTCAGTCTGTCACCTTTCACAAATGGTAAAGTCACACAAAAAAGGTCGGCTTTTTTCGTTGTTTCTTAAGGTATTTTTCTAGTTCAGCAGATGAGTGAACATGTTGGTGTGTTTTCATCAGCTCATTAGTTTTCTAATTTTGATAGTGGAGCGTTACTGAGCATAAGAACGGATAACCTTTAATTCCTCTGAGTAATACATCATCCTGATTTTAGATGTGATTTTGGGATACCTTAGTAGTAGAATAAATAATCCAGTCAGTTGTTTGTTTATCAAAGTTAAAAATATTTTATTTCTGGTATCAAAAGAAATAACAAAGAAATCAAAAGAAATAAGAAGAAATAATCTTCCTGGTTTTTTGGGTTTTTTTCCCTTGTGCAAACCAGCACAAAGCCTCAGTTGTTCTGCTGCATGCTTCTGGGTCATCTTCGATAAATATAAACACTAACCAATAATAAAATAATTTGTGTATTCATGGAGCATTATTTTACTTCAGATGAGAGACAACAGCCTCTTTAGAGACATACTGACTCTAAAATAGTCGATATGCAACACGGTTGCAATCCAGTCATTCCCTGTGCCACAAATGGTGTATAAACAAGCTTTTGTATCACAAGCAGTGTTTTTCTGGTACAGTTAACTTATTTCTGTCTCCTTAAACTAGTTTGTCTTTATGCTTTGAATGCTACAGTAATTTCTTTAATCAAATTGATGGAAGTCCCTTTCCCAGCCCACACTGAAACCAATTTATTGGTCATGATACGCCAGCTATGTTGCTAACAGTCGTAACGAACTGTCAGGCAATATCGCAGTGAAGCTAATTTGAAGTCATTATAGGTGTGCAGCGTTCAGGCAACAATTTGTTACAGTGGTTAGGAACACAGCTGACATTTCTGAATGGCTTTGTTCAGAGCAGTTCTAGATGAGCCCAAGCAAATTGTAAACTAATTTAAACATCACTCTATATTATACTAGCTACTTTGTCTTACACTCGTTGCTAATAAAACACCCCAAATTAAGTCAAAATGAGTTAAATAGGTGAATTTGAGTTTCATCATTGGAAGATACCTAGATCACTTTAACCAGAATAGAGTAGTTCTCAAAGAAGTCGGTTGTGCTCCATAGTAGTTGCAGGGAAACTTTTGTCATGTTGATTTGTGAATATGCTGTGTAGCTTTGATTTGGCCGGAGGGGTAGGAATGGCAGAGGGATGAGACTGAGCAGCAGCCTTAGCTTAGCATGGAAAAAGTACTGGATGCTGTAAACTGGCCTTGAAAATTTAAAGTCTGTGATCTGAACCAGTTAAGAAACATTTCTGCCATGAGGCAGCCTTTTATTACAAGGTGAGCTCAAAAATGCACCTTCCCTGGTAAAGCCACACTAGCTAAGTTTGCTCTCCTGACTCCGTCTAGGAATGTGAAGGAAAAAACCCAAAACAAAACAGGAAATAAAGACAGTATTTTTATAAGCCTTCTGGTAACAGAGGGCAGTAATAAAATCTGTGCTTGTTTTCTGACATTTGATCACAAAAATCAAAATGCAAAGGGGCTTGACATGCTAAAGGGCAAATGTGATGAGCTTTTGTAGCTTGGTTTAAAATGATGAAGTAGTGCTGAACTTGGACTGTCTATGCTCAGCTAATATCTGGCACAAAACAACTTGTAGAAGAGCCTGGATTGTTGCTAGCTGACTGTTTTCTAAGATAACAGATATTACTGAAGGCAGAAACATAACAGAATTGGGAAAAGGATGAGTTAGGAAAAGGGTACAAGTTGCATAAAAGTTCTCTGTAGCTTAGCAGACTAAGTAAATCCTTGGTGTAAATCTCTTGGAATCGATTAATTCTATCTGTAGCAAATTTGTGTGTAGCACACCAATCAGCAAATCTTTCCTTACTATAGTGAGTTCTTAAGGTTCGGTATAATTAAAGGCCTTTATGTATCATGTGCTTAATAACTAATAAAGATCTTGGCTGTAAAGCAGTGTAGTTCAAACCAAAATTTGTCTTTGTGGAAGAGGCCAAAATAATGTTTTTCTTATTCTAACAGAAAGTTGTTTAATGAGGTTATCTATAAAAAGGTAACAATGCAATATGCATTCTGCCCTGGCCAACTGTTTCCTGTTGCAGTCACAGACTAAGAAATGCTTTAAAATTATACAAAGTTCAAATGCTTTCATAAAATCATTAGTATTTTGTGCTATTGGGAACATTTCAATCGTTGCTTTTATTGAACAAAAAGTTTGTGCCATCTACAAAAGGAAATATTGAGAGAAAAATATATATGGAAGGCCTTTATCAGTAAATAGAATTAGTCTCCTTGCATTTATAAATCAAATAAATGGAAAGTGTGTTGTTATGAAACATGACCATGTCTTATCTGAAGAAGAAAAAGATCACAATGGCATTAGGAAATGCTTGACTTTAGTTAGAGGAGCGTAAGGGCACAAGAACAGATGATGGTGCCCTAATAGCCCTTTTTAAGAATGACAGGGCCCCGCCATTAGCATCCTTTTATATCCTTGGAAATTGCTCATGCCTCGCTTTTCTGGTTCCTATCTGCCTGACTCTTTTTTATTTCTCTTTCAATTTCATCCGCGCTCGGATAAGCGCATGCTAACACAATATGATTGAGCTGTAAAATGGAACGCTGTCGCCTCTAATCTCTTTTATGTAGATATGGAGGTACTTCCACACTCCACTTCATTCTCTCTCCATTGTTGGCCTTTTTAGAATGTGTTGCCGAGTAATGGAGGCTCAGTCAAATATTAGAGCTAGGTTTCACAGGGTGTGATAAGAAGATTATCAGCCCAGCAGTCAGATCTATTGTTGTTCTTTGTGTCAGATTAAAATATTCCCATGTACTGTAACTTCGTTAGTAAAATACTGAAGGTGCTTAAGGAGAGGCTGATGCTTCTTCATCTCCTGCCTGATGAGACAAAATCCCTATTAGCTGACCCGAATAAATAATTAATATATTTATTAAGCCTCTGAAAGACTTATCTTTAAAAGAAAAAAATTTTTATCTTTTAAATAAGAGATCCTTGCCTAATTCAATGTATTTACTGGTGGTTGAGTTTCCTATGCTATGCATTGCATTTTGGGGAGGTTCCATTTTAAATTAGCTGCATTATATTAATTAAATTCTTTTCCAGTATAGGGCAGAATTCTGCTGATACCTAGTCACAGTATCAGTCATTTAGGCACAATTTTCTGTAATGTAACTATCTCATTGACATTCAGCAAAAATGTGCAATGTTCTTTCATATTAAGTGGAGGCAGGAAACATTAAGCTCTTAAAAATGTGCATAACAGGAAGCTGAAGACAAAATGTTCTCTAAGAAATTTGCATGCATGAAAAAACATCAACCAGACCATAGAAATCAACTTTTTGCACTTAAAATGAAAAATTTGTTTGGAAACAGTAAATCAGACTAATACATCAAAAATAACTAGTTACATTATTTAGTAAAATAAGCCTGCTTGTCTTCAGCTGTGTCCCTGTTTTGCTAGCGGTACTGGCGATCGAGATAGGGAATAGTTAGAAATTGATACTGCCACTATTGCTAGTATTAAAACAAAACAAAACACCAAAACCAAAAAGGGGGCATGATTTTGATGGAGTAAATCCAAGGGTGTTTTGGATGTTTTTGCATTAATGTTTTATGAACCGTTATTGTTCCAGCATACTGTTTGTGGAGGACAATATTTAAGCTTTCTTGTCCAAAGCAGCTCTCAGGGGCATTGTTTAACATTCTAATACTGAACGAGAAGTTGATTTGCTGCAGAGTTGTCATTTCTAAAATGCCTTTTTCTCATCATCTGTTCCAGAAATACCACCCATGTAGGTAAAAGTACAGAGAAAAAGCTGAGTATAATCACTTTTGGAAATCAAATGTTCAGGAAAGCATGGGAGTGTACGTATATGGTACATCCATGCAGGTAGGAATTAGGTGTACATGTACCTGTTCTGATGCATGGAGTTGTGTATGTATCTACATCTTAGTGGACATACAGCATGTGTTTAAATGACAGAGCAAAAATGCTAAACATTATTTACTTCATGGAAGTATTCACGTTGGTAAGACTTTGAAAATAGACTGAAATTAAGGCATGTGTTGGAACTATCAGGTGTATATAATCACATCTATTTTATCTACAGACAGCATCTTGTTTATGCCCAAATCCTTCTCTGGATTGTTACTGGGGCAGTTCGTACGGAATCTTAGCTCTGCAAGGGGAGTGGATGTCTTCCTGTAGGTCTGTACCACGGTGCTTTCTGCTGTAAAAATGATCATTTCCACTAAGCTTGAGGCCTTCTCTCATCTCTTGTGCTGCCAGCTGAATTTGGGAGTATTTCAGACAACATGAGGGCTCCTTCAGTTATCCCTGTCACAGGATGCCTGCCACTCCGGAGACAGGTGGACTTGTAAATGTGGTGTTTACTGCTCACGTAACATGGAATAGAGTATGAGCTGATTCGTGCTGACTAAGAGGTTTGTAGTGATAATAACTTGAGCCTCCTCGGGAATTAGAACATCCTGCCCTTTATCAATGTGATATCTTGGACACTTAGCAAGTTCTTTTTCCCTTCTATTTATCAAAAGCCCACTATGTGTTCTTCTTTGAACTCCTCCTGCCAACATGCACTAATTATGGAAATCAGACATGCGCTTCCTATGATGGAAATGTTCTTGAACATTGACATATCTGATCTGAGGCAGACCATACTCTGGGCCATATAAGTAGAGGTTCCAGCCAAAAGATTTCTCAAAAACTCTTGACTTCCTTGATCTATCTTACTAAATTTTACGATATGGGAAATCAGCAACTGACCATGGGTTGTATTTGTAAGCATTAGCATGAATGGACTGCCCAGTACTGACAGTATGTAGATCATCACGTTGATTCAAGCTACTCTGAGCAGAATGGAACAGCAGTGTGCTTAAAATGCCAACACTTCATCTATGCCACTGATCACATCAAGATTTTTACTGTCATTTCAAGTGTTAGGAATGGTGGCATTTTTAGGTTTTTTCTCATTTTTTGAAAATACTATCTCAGAGAAGGTATAAGTGTGAATAAACATGTCAGCAGTCTCTTAGCATTCTCAAAACAAAACAGAAATCTGCAATGTGGCAAAGGGTAGTTACAGAAAGGTCCATTTGTTTATTTTAAAATTATTTCGTATATTCACTCAAGGTATCAGGGCAGGCTATTCTTGATGGGTCTGTTACTGAAGTTAGTGGTAAAATTTTAGTACAAAATCAGTACAAAAGATGAGACTCTGTGCAGCCAGAGGTATACAGACTCAGTGTGTCTGCTAATCAGGAAAGAGTGGCTCCTGTTCAGAACTGAGACAGCCAGCAATGGAGAGAGGAGGAGGTTTCCAGTACTGCTAGTCATCCTGGGGTAAAAAGAGCACTTCCAGGATACTCACTTCGGGCATCTTTTGCTAGCATTAACTGGGATGGGGGGAACAATAAGCCCAGACATATAAATATCTCATCATCAGCAAATTATACATTAATATAAAATGTACAGTAAGAATCTTACAGAAGCATCTGTACTCTTGCTAGTTTTGACTTTAAAATCCATATCTATTTCTTGAAACACCTTGTTATTCTTAATAATCATAAGCAAAAGCAAACCAACAACAAAAAATTGAATGAACAGGTAACAAAAGAACGTGGCTCAGTTCTTATGTTTTAGTTTTTATAACACGCTTTGTTAAAATTCACTTCTCTCAAGATTAGAATTAAACAGTGACTCTATTAAGTCACCTTTTATTCATACACAGGTACTCACCTCTTCCTTCTGAGTGACTGTGTCTTTTTTCTTTCTAAACAGTCCTCTCCCTCCACCCATGCCACCAACATACGCACTATGCTGTCTGGCTGTTGCAGGTTTTTTTTCCCAATGTCCCCCTTTATCTGCCTCAACCAATCTCCAAATGAATGCATGTCTATCATGGCCTTAGCTTTGACACTCTGGATATATTGATTAATAGTTGCCCTAAGCTCCTTTTAGCAAATCAAATTTTCACTTTTAGCAAGGATTTCGCCTCTGATTTATTCAGCAAAGTGAAATGCACTAAATTGACTTTGACATTCAGGGAAAATGGCTGAAAAACAAAGAGGGGAGGAAAGAGATATAAATTGTGTGGCAGCTGGAGACTTCAAGCATAAAAGAGGCAGTTTTCTATAGAATATCACTGGTTAATTTGGAAACACGCATTTAAACAGGAGTGGAAATTATTTTCTTAAAATTAGATGTTTTTTAGACTGAGGATTTTGGATATAATAAGGTTTACTTAGCAAAATGCAATATATTCAACCTAAATTCATCACTTGCTAATCATAGTGCAAGTGTGGGATCCACTTTTGTTGCCACTAATAATTATTATGTTAAATGAGAGACAAAGAGGTTTCTGAGTAGTTCTATAATGAGGTGCTAAATTGGTAAATATCTTCCTACCATTGCATTATGTTGTTCACTCCTGTGGCCCTTTAAAAATAAGAAATGATTAATAAAAAGAGAGCAAATCAACAGTAATGAATGCCAGTGCTTTTAATTTTCTTTCTGTAAACAAAAATGGCTATTATTTGATTCTTAAATGCAAGAGCATAAAAAGATGTAGCAGCCATTCCCTGTTATTCTTCTAGCAAAATCCAGAGTGTTGCGTTACCCTGGATGCCTTGTAGACTGACTTACACAACCTGCATCCTTACTTGCAAACATTGTATTACTGAGGTACCGTGACGCTGAAAATACCCCTTTGTATGTCTGAAGGTGTTCAGAGGTGATGCTGAATAGAAGTGAGAGGGGAAAAAAATTAAAATGTTTTACCCTGTTGTGGTAGCACATCTGAGGGCATTTTGAAGGGAGAGGTGTAAGAAGGTGCAAAATAAAACCATAGGAAGTGGTTTGGTCGTATTCAGTGATCAGACATTACAACAAGAATTTGTAGAAGAAAATACAGATGGTATTTTGCCCGGTTGATCTGTAGAGACAGACTGAGAGCCTTCTGTAGGATCAGTTGTCATGGGTGTACAAGTCAAATGTGCGATGCCAGCCTCTTGTTTAAGGATCTGGCTCCAAAGGGATAAACCCACATCAGTAGTCAGGATATCAGTGGGAGCTGAGAGTTTGCTTTGTCCCCTGTGTGTGCTCCACCTCAGAGTCTCTGCAGCAATGTGCAGAATCGAGCTTTAAGCAACTATTTCCACTTAGAGGACAACAATTCTCACCTTTGTACCTTTTCTTGTGTGACAAACGGGTTTACTAGATTAGGTCTGTGTAAATTGCAGATGACTCAGAAACAGTTTTCCTTCTTCTGAGCCAACAAGGAATTAATCTTATTACCAGAGGGTAGGAAGTCTAAATGTACCTTAACCTTTTTTAATTTTACTGTAGTCTCCGTTCTCTCTCTTTTTAGGGTTTTTTCCTTTTTTTTTTTTTTTTTTGTAAGCAAGCTGAATCTGACACTTCAGCAATAATGGCCTTTTGCAAGTGGGACAGCACCTGGAGCGCTGTACAGGAGATAGCTGGGCACTTCAGACTTTCAGGCACGTTACCTCTTTAAAGTCATTCTGCCTCCCACTCCCCCATCATTGCGTCCAACTGCTGGCCATACTAAAGGACTGCCAGTTTAGGAGCATACTGTATGGAACAACTCAAACTTCTTCCTTCCCAAACTTTTCCTAACTGTACAATTGATACATCAAGGATGGCCAACTTCTTAAAAGCAATGCGTGGCCACAAGGCAGATAGATGCTTTGCTCAGAAACACAGAAAGAAAAGTTGAAACAAATCTTGACATGACTCCTTAGGTGAGGAATTCGCAGAAGCAGCAAATGCTGCAAATCTGAGCCTAACATTTACGTTCACTCAGTATCTCCTCCATATTTTTAAGACTCTATTATTCTAGAAAAATAAGGGTTTTTTCAACCAGATTCAAATTTTAAAGATCATCAAAACAAAGAGGGTTTTTTTGTCAGATTTAAATTCCTGAAGGCTTTGTTGGAAATAAGATTGTGAATGTTACATGCCATTTAAATAGGCCTGTGAAGGGATCATGCAACCTGCTGGTAACACAGAAGTAAAATTAGAGCAATATAGCCCTCTTATGGTAACCATTTAGTCCCTTTCAAAGTAAACAGGTGACTTACTCATCTAACTTATCTGCCCGCCAAGGAAAGTATATTTACTTTGTTCTGGGTGGGGAAGAAAAGACGAGCTTTTCAGTTCTGTGTTGATACTGTCAATCCAGGATGGGAGGAGGGAGGGGAGAAAGAGCCGATCACTCAGACTGGATTTAGAGCAGACAGGTCTCCACCTGTATGACTGGGTCAGCGGCACAGGATGGTCTAGTTTCCTAAAGTCAGCTGAGACTGGTTAAATACTATAATTCTAAGGATGCCTCTACTTTCTCCCTGGATGAGTTGGTCTTCACACCTGCTTAACCTACATTAGAATAGGATTAATTACCTGAATTGCAAGGCCCCCTTAGCCAGTCAGCACGTTTCTGGCAGGGCACATGGGGACCTGGGCCTGGTTATATATAGTATAGGGATAGAATGGGAGCACCTGGGTTGTAATGGCAAAGCTCGATCCAGTCTGATAACAGAATCAGCAGTTTTTAAATATGAGTCTGCAGTAATCGACTTTTGCATCAGCTGGATCGTACAGGAGCTTTATGAACTCATGTCTTCATTGCTAGTAAGCTTTTTTGTTGTGCAGTGTTCAATTTATGCACACACATATATATACACATATATATATGTGTGGAAAAAGCATCCCAAGAAACACAGGAGGCACAGCATGCAGATACTGAATACTCCAGTGTTTAATTACTTAGTTGGAACACTTACTTGGCTGTAGCTTTTGCATCATTTTTCTGTGTTATTTTGTTGTCCCCAAGTTTAATATTATTGCATGGGAGGCAGGAATATTCAGGTAATTTTTCATATAAGACAAAAAACCCACAGAACCTTCCTTTCATTTGAAAAGTTGTTCTATAAAGAGAAGGTTCTCTGACTGTCTGCCCAAGGGATTTTCCACCCCAAACTCCTGAGGCACGTATTATAGATGAGTGGAAATGCCACAGTATAACTCTGAACCTTCATCAGATGTTTTCATCTGCCATGTTGTGCACCATCAATTTCAATCAGCTGCATTTACAGTTGAGCTGAAATCAAATATTGAAATGAGATCCAACTACAGACAGAAGGCTCCAAGTTCAGTGGCACTTGGAAGGTAGAGTCAACAAACTTACCAGTTCCTGGCGTTACGCGTGAGAGCACTATGGCAAAGAATTGCCATGAGGGTGGAGAAGAGGCAGGGGCAAATCTGCAGTTTGCATGTGTCTAGCTGTTGGAGAGACTAGGGGGGAACATCTTAGCATGTAATGGCTGCTGCTCATAGGTTTGTTCAAAGAAGAAGCTGTGTTTCCTGGCATGAATGTATCATGACATTAGCAGGTTGCAGGGTGTATTTGCAGCCAGAGATTTTCCTATAGCTGTGCTATAGCATCGTGCCTGCCTTAGTGAACAGGCATTAGACTCTCAACTTGCTATGATCCAAGCTATATCCAGTAGCATATGCTAGTTACCGTGACCCTTGTGTCTTTCATTAATTAACTGCGCTTGCAGTGAGAAGAATTTTGAGTCCTTCCCCATATCAGTCTCTTGTAGAAAGCCATTCTACTCTGTGATCCATTCTTCACTTTTTACTACTTTGAAGTTTCCCAGAGATAAAGTTAACTGTTGTGAAGATTCAGGAGCGCATTGCTTAGTGTCAGTGAATCTTCAGCTGCAGATTTAACATGCAATATGCGTTCTGAATTCTAATGATGTTCATTCAGTGAAATTGGTAGGAGTCTATTTTGAAGAGTTTCTTTGCATTTTGAGTTACTGAACACTTTCCAGACGGCATTAATGACTTGTGCCTAATGTATTCAACACAAATTCGGAGTTCACAGCGATCGCAGGATCGCGCCTAGCACTTCGCCGATGAGTAACTTACTGCGTGCTGTAATCCTCAGCTAGGGGAGCACACGACGGTCGCTGTAATTAAAAGGCTGTTGGGAAACCGGGCGCTTCAGGAAGGCGGTAGGCAGGGAGCGCAGGTAGAGGTGGGGACAGGAGGAGCAGTGCCGAGGCTGCTGTGCAGGGTGATGCCATCAGTGTCGCGCACCTACAGAGGGCACTGTCCGACCAGAGGCCCAGGCGGGCATTTCGGGAGAGCAGGTCAGGAGAAGGGGGTGTCGGCAAGGAGTATTTGCTCGCTTATGACCGCTACCGGCCAGCATCGATGGCAAACCTGCGATCTTTCAGATCACCTGCTTGAAAAGCAGAAATGAACCCAAAAAGAGCTTATGACACAGGGAGACAGGGACAGAGCCTGCCCTGGGTCTCCCGAGTGCTGCAGCCAACAGAGGTGAACTAGAATTTGCCATCGATAGCTATGCAGAGAAGTGTTACTGTCTCTGTGGTGAAGAGTGGTAGCTATTTATATACTGAATGGCAACACTAAACAACTTAGGAGAAGCAGTGAAGTGTGTCCTATCCAATTAAAAATGCAGTGAGAATTTTAGGTAGGCAAAATATAATTATTTAATTGGAATTTGACTGGGATGCTTTTCCAGTGTTAAAATAAGTATAAATTAGATGAGCTGTAAAACCTGAAATTATGAAAATATTTTGAGGTCTTTGAGCATGGTAATTGGAGCTATATATTCAACTTTGTTTTTAACCTGACACTTTGTAATAACTGTTCCTTAAAGCAAGGGGTCTTTTTACATTCTCAGATATCCCTTAGTGAAGCAAATTAGCAATCAGCCTGGAAAATATTTAAGTAGTACAATCACATTATTTACACAGATGCTTCCATTGTGCAGAGTTCTCTGTGCTCCCAAATATTTGTAGGATCACTTCTTCAGCTGTCAACTTTCACGCTCGAACCTCTCTCTTTAGTAAAGCTCTATATGAAAATCCATTTAGGCCAAAAAGACTTGTCTTGATTTCACTCTGCTTTGGATCAATCCCTAAATGTGCAGGTCACAATCTGAAAACTCTGTGGACCTCAAGCTTTATTATATGCCTTCTGCTTGACTTACCACTTTTGTTTAAATGGGGGAGGGGGACTTGGTGCAATTCCTTACACAAAGCTTTTTTTCCTCCTCCTTGTTAATAAGGACCAGAGTTATTAACAAGGACTAGAATCCTGCTGTGGGGAATTAGGGTCATTTAGTGTAAGCAGAGTAAGAGTCTGCTCTTATCTAGAACCATATTTCAGCCCTTACGGAAACATCAGCATCTGACCAGAATGATAGAATGTTTATTGCAAAATATATTATTTAACTGTTTATGTTATTAATATGGTGCAGATAAAAATCTCCAGAAAGCCTGCATTTAATATTTGGGAGGATTTTAAAACACCATCCAGCATGCCTCTGGAAATAGGTTCTCTGATGCTGCGGCTACAGACAGTGATTCCAATTGTTGAAATTATATTGTCCAAAATACGCTCCCCCATTAGCTTCCCATCAGGTTGAGGAATTCCAGGTATTTATTCTGTAACTTTTGTACGTGTGAGGAGTGTTCTCCTGGGGTTCCCTACATTAAAACCACTTTTTTCTTCTCACTCAGTAAAGGATTTTTTATCATTGAGTTTTGCTCTGGCTTTTTGCTCACTCCTTTTTACGGATCGAAGGCACACTAAGCCCAATCCTGGTGTTCCCACTGATACATTTGTACAGTGCTGAGGTACCGGCTCCATGTTCCATCCATACTTGGCTCTCGTTATCCTCTTATCAAGCTCTTTGCATCCCTTTGTTTATTTGAGGAGACAGGAAGACTGTGTGAAGGCTGCTTAGTCAGGGATATCAGCGTTGTTGGCAGGGGAATGATTGCCAGTTGAAAAACAAGGCATTATTGCTCATTTTTTCCCTCTTATTAGTTTGATTACATTTGCAAATCAAATCAATCCATCAGACATGATCAGGCCTCGTCCGCATTTTAAGGAATAGTAATCTCCGTCTAATAAGATGCAAATGTGTCACATCGGTAAGTAACCAATAAATCATCGTCTTGTCTTTGGCAATCATTAAATATCAGAACCAACAGTCAATTTTTAGTATTTTCAATTTGCGATATGCCGCTGGAATATAAAGATAGATGGACGTAATTACACAAACCAAACACTATTTCAGTTCATTCCAGACAGCAAATTTAGTGGAAGGTATAACTGGCTTGTCATCACACTACATTATTCCTGGCGGTTCATGCAAAGTTCACAGACAAGCTTCAAATGGACATTGCTTTTTTTTTTTTACTTCCCTTAACAACATTCCCACTACCACCACCACCACCACCAAACTTCAATAAATGACTTGAAATGCTGCAGGACATCACTTCCATCAGTGCACAAAAAGGCACAGAAAGAGAAACATTAGCCCTTTTCCCAGTGCAGGCACCTTGTGCGCGTGTAAGACTGCAATCCAAAAGTTTCCTGATACTTGCTGCATTCTTCCTCTCTTTTTCCCTTCTTTTCTTTTTACACATTTTAATCTGAAACCTCAAATTTCTCCACTGACCCAGAACCCGTTTTTCACCATTTTTGCAAGTTTAGCTCACATCTAGTTATTCCAGAATGTAGTCAGTGAGAAGGATTGGCACACTAGCTTTCCTCTCTCTCTCTTCCTCCCATCCCCATCTTTTTAAGGGAGTGGAAATTCAAATTGTTTTCCTTTTTCCTTTTTTTTTTTTAATTGATTTGGGATTTGGGAAAATCGATTGCCTCATGTGCATCCCAGGGATTAATTGATATGTCTATTGTCTGATTTGCAATGTCTTGCTTTTCATTAATGACTCTATTTGTACACAACAATTTACATGCTTTTTAAGGGAGAAAAAGACATATAGGCTTATATCCTGGCAGCACTAGTGGCAAAAGAAACCCAAACCTTGTCTTAAAAAGCACAGCTTTTACCCAGCTATTTTAGACCGTTTTTAACAGTATGGGGTACAGACCCTAAAAGTACAGACCTGCAGGTGCATTTCAGTGAGAGTTTCAGCCTGTTGGAAATGATGTTACTGGACCTTCTTACAGTGCTGGAATACATGAGAGAGAGAGGAGCATGCACACTAATGTCGTCGCTGGAAATAAGAAAAGAGGATTGTGTAGGCTTGTGCTGACTTATGTAGGTTTCCAGTGCACCAAAGCCAGACAGTGGTCTTACTGTATTTGACCTTAAGAAACTTCTTGCCACGAGCTGTGTGCCCTGGGTGGAGCTGCTATTGCAGCACCCTGTTGGTATGTTTGTTCCCGCTCACTCACTTTGAGAAGTTGAACCTTGGGTGCTTTGGAGTGACTTCTGGGGAGAGATCCTTTAGCCCCCTCTGTGAAAAATAATTTTCACAGTAGCAGTTTGATTGGATTTGGTAAATGAATTAAATAGAAATTAGGGAAGAAGTTTGCTTGTGAGCACACGTACTTGCTTTGGGTTCCCCATCGTGTGAGCTCCTGTTAGGGAGCAAAGGGTGGGAAGAGTGGTTTTGCAAACATGACCATGTAAACTCCTGGGTGGCCACTGAATGTTATTTGTTCTTGGCATCAAAACCCTTCTTCTATGGTGAGGGGAAATTGCAAAGAAATACTTGTGAGCTGCACAGTGTTGATTCCACATGTCAGGGATTGCGACAACTTAAAATGTACCATCAATTCACAAATATTTTTTCTGGCTATTTTGAAACAAAATTGTTATTCCCTGCTTTTACCTATTTTTATCCTCAAACTGGTGTAGATCTGTAGCAGCTTTGTGAAAACAAGGGGTTTATTCTAGATTTAAAATTAAGAGACTTCAGCTCTATTGTCTTAGCAAAGTTTGAGCTTCCTGGCACTTTTTTTCAAAGATCTCTTTACATTAGCTTATTCTGGGGTGTTTATACCTCACTTGCTAGAGTGCTGCTGCCTAGGTCTCCTGCAGAAGTCTCTCCTGTATCCATAATCTCCAGAGACTTTGGTGAGTAAAAGCTTCGCGCAGAGCCCATGTGCCTAAGAAGCTCAGCACCAGAACCTTATGTTCTGTCTAACCAATTTACATACTACCATGATATGTTTAATTTGCTTTTTCATCAAATCAATAATGGGTCTAATTGGAAAAATTGGCAGAGCTACATACAACCTAAGTACCAATGCCAGTGTTTTCAGGAAATCAGAGATGTTGCACAGCTACGCAAGCGACACCTGTGTTAGTGATGCACCTCTGTTACGAATGTGTACAGAAACAAACATTACTCAGGTGCAGCATCTGTACCAATTCATCACTATGCTAGCAGAATTAATCACCTGGTATTCAGCTCAGAGAATACAATTTACATCTTAATGTATGACACTTACTCCAGCACATATATGCACTACTAAAAATGGTGCCGTTCACTCCTGTTTGAACATGTGCATCTCTTTTCGTAGGCAAAGCCTGGCAATTCTTCTTCCTAGCAAAATCCCTAACGCTTGGGATGGCTGCTTCTGTGAAGTTGCATCTTTTCAAAGACAAACTCGTACAGAACTGAGTAATACGATAGATTTCGTCCCTGGAGCTACAGGTCTCAAATACTTCCCTCACTTTCACAAGGGAAAGGGATTTTTGAAGATCTCTGTAGAAAACAGCCCATGTGAAAATGAATAAACTAACAAGTGAAGTTTGGCACTGGATAAGATTGGCAGGTCTTGGATGGTCCAGCAATGTTGCAGGTGCATTGGCTAGCAGCGTGGAGGAGCTTGTGTGAGAGCTACGCAAAACTGTAGCACGTGCTCCGAGTTCCTCACCGACACGAGCGCCCAGTTAGCCCCACTGCTGCGAACGGAGCCATGCTTTATGCAGAGACTCGTCAACGTCCGTGGGGCTGGCAGAAAGATTCAGGCCAGGTGCACCAACTGCAAGATGAGAATTATAAAATATTAAATTTAAAAGGAAGAAATGTTGAGTTCAACTTTATGTTCTGCGTAATTGCAGAGCTAGTGGGGTTTTAAAATACGACAAAGCCTTAGTCATTAGCGTAGGGTAATCACTTTTGCTGTTTGAAAATAAAATAGTAACAATAGAAAAGGTATTATACATTGACACATGGAAATTTAATGTTTTTCAGAGAAATTTTGTAGGGATTTTTTTATTATGTGGCTAATTACATATTTACATGTAATGGCACTAGCAGAGCCATTACAGTCCATTGGGTAAATAATACGCATTTTAAAAACCATTTATAAATATGTATTTATTTGATGGACCAGAACGGTTTTTTGAAGTCATTTTCATCCACTGAGTAAATAATATATGGATTGCTTTTAAAAATAAATATGTATTTCTCCAACAGACATTCCAGGCAATTGGTTAAATAATATGCATTTTTCGACTATTAAAAGAATACACATAAATGTATAGAGATCTGGCCTAAATGTGTATCTTCCTCCGAAATCAAAATGACTCCAAAGGTGTCAGGCATAGCTTTGAAATTTCGCTTTTCAGTTGTCAGTCTGTGTCACAACCTAGAGCTAATTAAATGTATTTTATGCATTTTCATACCTACAGTATTCTGTTTACAGTTTTATAATGCTAGTGCACTTGACCCTCGTGGTGTTATAAAGTCAGCACAATGTGGTTAAGATCATAGTTTTACTTCGTGTTCATCTTGAGATAATGCAAAACATTTATTCTGTGGGCATAGTTCTACATCCATGGAAATACATGGAAAAAAACCCTGGTCACCTGAGTAGAAGCCATCTGAAACTCTGTTGCACTGCTCGATTCAAACTCCCCTTTATCTTATTCTAGTCTTTTTCTGATGATCAGCTAGTGGGCAAAGTATGAGGAAACATGAACATGTTTCGTTATGTGGGCTTGATTCAGTGCCTGTTGATGTGAGCAGGACTCTTTCAACTGGCCTCAGAGGGCTTTAGTTCAAGCCAGACATAAAGATCTGCCATAATCCATAGCGATGGCCCAACACTAGAAGCTAAAGGCTAAGTCCCTTTCTTGACTCTGACACTGACTTATCATGTGACCTTGGGCAAATCATTTAACTTCCTTATGTTGAAACTGTGATTTATACCTCCAATTTTGGGAGTCCTCTGAGAGCTATAGATTTAAAACATTAAATATGATTCACAGCATGCTAGGATTGAAAGATGTGATCACAATGCATCACCGGTTTATTTCTTTTATATACTATGGGCTAGAGCTTATCCATCTAAGCATTTTAGCCAGTTTATCCCTTCATCCATTTCACATACTTTTCAAGAATGTTGAATATAGTTTGTAGCCTTTTTTTTTTCTTTTCAGGAAATTATCCATTGTTGTTTTCAAGCATTAAATGAATAAAATAGCGCGTTGAATTAATACATGTATCCATAACTTGCACAGAAGGACTGCAAGACAGAGGGGGATTAAGTGACTCTGACAGAATCACAGAGAAAGTCAGTTGTAGGTTTGGGAGACTAAACTGTCATTCTCGTATTCTTCCTGTATGCGTGTACCTCACGCTTCATCTATGCCTCTGACATCATCTATGATAACACTCCTGAAAACTGCTGATTTTAGTAAGTTAGTTAGCTGGTTGACAAGGGTGTATTTGCCAACTGTAAATTATGTGTGCCCTGTGCAGTCAGGATAGCTAAGTGGGGTCTGTTGTCAATCTAATTGTTACTTTGATACCGAATGAATGAAAATATAAATACATAGTGAGAATGTTTCACTGGAGCTCTATGACAAAGCAAATCACAGTAGCAGTGAATTAGTACAAATGAGCTTTTGGAGCCATCTCTTATGGACGTTCTTGCACACACATCACTGGGTTGGTGCTGATTGTGTCTTGATACCCGACATTGCCTGAGAACCCAGCAAACACGGTATTTTGACAGAACACGTGAGGAAATTCTCACCTCCTTCTCATCCCACTGATAGGAGTAGCCAAAGTACATAAGGAAAGCCACCATAAAAAAGGATCAGCAAGAAACAGGCTTTTCAAAGCAAATCATGGAATGAGAAGCCAAAGAAAAAATGAACTAGCATTATTACCACATTAGAATTATGTTTCAGACCTCCCTAACAGTGCATCCACACAAAGCACAACCACACTTTCTGTGTAATTCTTAAAACTACTGACAAATGTGTCCAAATACAACACCCCCAGGTCCTTCTCTGCCTGACAGCTCTCCAGCCAGTCTCCCCCAAGCCTGTAGCGCTGCATGGGGTTATTATGTCCCATGTGCAGCACTACAGGCTTGGGGGGGACTGGCTGGAGAGCTGTCAGGCAGAGAAGGACCTGGGGGTGTTGGTTGACTGCAGACTAAATATGAGTCAGCAGTGTGCTCAGGCGGCCAAGAAGGCCAAGGGCATCTTGGCTTGTATCAAAAACAGTGTGGCCAGTAGGTCTAGGGAGGTGATTGTGCCCCTGTACTCTGCATTGGTGAGGCCACACCTCGAGTGCTGTGTCCAGTTCTGGGCTCCTCACCACAAGAAGGACATGGAGGTCCTGGAGTGAGTCCAGAGAAGGGCAACCAGGCTGGTGAAGGGGCTGGAGGGCAAATCCTATGAGGAGCGGCTGAGGGAGCTGGGGCTGTTTAGCCTAGAGAAGAGGAGACTGAGGGGAGACCTTATCACCACCTACAACTACCTGAAGGGAGGTTATAGAGAGGTAGGTGATGGTCTCTTCAGCCAGGTGACAGGTGATAGGACAAGGGGGAATGGCATGAAGCTGTGCCAGGGCAGGTTTAGATTGGACATTAGAAAAAAATTTTTTACTGAAAGAGTTGTCAGGGCCTGGAACAGGCTGCCCAGGGAGGTGGTCGAGTCACCTTCCCTGGATGTGTTCAGAAAAAGGGTAGATGAAGTACTTAGGGATATGGTTTAGTTTAGGATGTGAATGGTTGGACTTGATGATCTTAAAGGTCTTTTCCAACCTTTGAGTCTGTGATTCTGTGAAATACAAGGTGGTGGAGCCTAACATGTTGTGGTTGCAAGAATGTCAGTCATAAGGGGAAGAATGCGAGAGAAAGCCCAACTCATCACAATCAAACTAATGTTTTCCAGAGCACTGGAAGCTGTATAGTGAAAAAAACATGTAGGTGAATTGGTGTGTACCAGTTAAGGACAGGGCATCGCTGGTAATGCTTTACATTGACGTACTGGTCCCCAAAAGGAATAAGAGGGTCTGACAGAAGAAGAATGCAATGAAAAGGAAGGCTGAAACTGATGGTGAGAGAAACGTGGTTTTGTGAAGTAGCTCTGAGCTTACCTAATGCTTCTTTTATAAAGCACATAAGTAACTGAGATATTCCTGACCGCCTGCCTCGTCATTGTCAGTCACCAGCTTGCTAAGACATGGCAGTGGGAGTAGCTCATCCTATTGAATATGAAGGAAGAGAAGGAAGGAGGAGATCAGGTAGGGCAGGGTGTCTGTGCATGAAAAGATGGGGCACTTGGAATAAAATGTGAAGATGCTGAGGGATAAGTTAGCCCAACTGTGAGAGAGAGTGTGTGTAACTTAGTCACTCTGTGACCGTAGTGAATACGGCTGTTAAATTCTCTGTATAATTAAAAGAGATAGGAGCATTCATACATTTTGTTGCAAATTGATATGATCTTTTTTGTCAGTGATCTGAATAAGATTGTACTATAGTTTTTAATTTAGCAGATTAAGAAACACAATTAAAATATCATGAAAAAGATTGTAATCCAAACCTCTGGGTTGTTTTGGGGGTTTTTTTGTGGTTTTTTTTTTTCCTTTGCTTATCCCTGCCAAGTTGATAACAAGAGCCAGTGTATGTAACAATTACCTCCACTACTGTAGATTTACTCTAGTTTGTGGGCTGAAGTGTTAATAAATACCTTGCAGTATTCCAGAGGGAGAAGCTTTCCATCTAATTAATAAAACTGGGAAGAATACCCAGGACACTGAACCATATCTCTCTTATTAGTGTTGGCTTCTACAAAGGAGAATCCCTGAATCTCAACACATTAGTAAATGTCATACTCCTGGGTTGCACAGAGACCTCTTGAAAAACTGCTGATTTGCTGTAGGAAAGAAATCACCATAGACTTTAGAAACAATTCAGCTAGGGAATACCAAGTGTAGAAAATCAGCGTAAAGCATGGCATGCATTATAGCAGCTACAGATTTGTGCTGCTTTTGGTGAATCTTGAAAGAGAAAACATACAATTATACCCCCATTTGCCTTCCAGTTCTGGTGTGTATTTATGCTAATATCTTCCTCTGTGTCCAAGTATGGTCTTGTTGCAGTTAGGGTTTTTTTAACAGACTTAGCAAAAGCCTTCCTTTGCATGTTCTCTGAAACAGGTTTCTTAAATAAAATACTTAATCCTGATGTGTAAGCTCAGGACGTGTAAGATGCATGTAGCTCTTTATTAAATGGGAAAAAAAAAATCCCTTGAAGAAGGAAGATGTTTTAAATCTAGTAATGTTAATTCCCTTTCCCTTTGTAGTAATCCATATTTGCAAAAATAAACATTGTCTCACTATGCCTGACCCAGTTCTGTTTCAAGGCAGTTTGTGGTAAACCACAAATTAACAGCCTAACTTTCAGACAATTCTTTGGTGGACTTCATTAAAAACCATAGTGATAATTTTACATTGTGGAATAATGATATGCATTCTCTGACAGACTGGACATTTACCGGAGTGAGTAAAAACTGTGCAGTTCTTTTGTGGAATAAAAATTGTAGGGTGGTAGATAGGTATTTTATCATAGTAGTATAATTATTTTTATTTTTATTTTTATTTTATTAGGCTGATAGAGCAGACTGGTGCTACTGCTTCCCATAGAAACAGAAATAACATATTTTCATTTACTTCTACTTGAGGTTTTTTCTCTGCAAAATGCTCCTGCTGAGTACTTTTGTATCTCCTTTTCATCCTACCAGTGTGAGTGGTTGGGTAGGAGGATAAAAAGAGGTAAAGCTGCAGAGCTCATCAATGAGTTGATGCTAAATTCGCTAAATATGAGTCTACTGGATGGTAAAGGGAGGAGGTAAAAGACCTGCCTGGTTTTTTTCCTCTACATCCAGTCGTCTCAATTTCCATAGGCCATGCTTTAGCTAATGTCTTCACTGAATTTTGGTAACTTGTTATAGCACAAGAAGACAATTTAAAATGCTGTGCAGGAATCAGAGTCTAGCAGTGTCTGTACAGTCTAGTGTTTTAGATGTTCTAGTGTTCTATATATGCTTAAACCTTTCCATTTGAGGATTTTTTTCCATTAAGAATGTTTATGATGCTTCCATACACACTACAAAGAATAGATCAATTCACACCATGTACAGTGAATAACCCACCATACGTGCAGTTTCAATAAAGCATGTTAACAGCAGATACTGGTCCTTAAAAGACCATATATCAAGCATCCCCCAGGATTGTGCTGGAAGAGGCTGAATCGCATATTCCCTTGCCTGTCTTCAGTTACAGCTTTGTTGACCAGTGACCCTCTGTGACTCTGTTCCCAGTCTCAGGAGATACTTCTCTGATCTGACCTGGGTGATTACGTTTTTGTTTTGTCCTTCAGCAAGACAGGTTTCTATATTTAAAAAAACCCAAAACACCCACAACCAAAAACCGAAAACCACAACCCCATCTTTAACACACAAAGACTACAAACGATGAGCAAGTGATCCCTATTCATTTTGCCAGCTTTCAGAACACCCTGAGTTTGCTTAGCAAATGCAAGTGAGCGCAGGCCTATGCAAACACACACTTATACATATACCTGGCTGCTTTTATGTATATGATAACATTGTGGCTCTTATTTTCATCTCTCTACAGTAGCAGCTCCAGAGTGAGAGCTTGGTTCCTTTGATTTTGAAATTCTTTGCCTGGGGCATGTCTCTCTAAGTTCTTCCTTTTTGAACTTTAATTGTAGGAGTAGGCTCCAAACACCTCAAAGAAAGGCAGCCCAAATACTGAGGCTTCAGATTTCAGGAAACTAGGAACTGAAGGTTAGGTCGTCAACACAGACTCTACTGTCTTCAGCAGTGATCAGCCTCCAGGGAAAAGATGTGGACCTCATAGTAGGTAGAAGCCTCAGGAAAACTTTTGCTGTTTCCTTACGCTTAGCAACTAGACTAAATAAGGAAGAAAAAGCTCCTTGTCCTTTTTATTTGGATTAATGGTATTTTATCTGTAGCTATTCTGGCTGTCCATGTAAGCATCAGCTCCCTCTTGGATTCAGTGACATCATTTGGCAAGGAGTTCCCCAGTCCAAGCGATGCTATAAATGAAGAGGTTACCTTCCTTCCTTACATTTGAATTTCCTGCATTTCACTGTAATGGCACTTGTACTGTGTTGAAAGACAGGGGGAATAAAAGCTTTAGACTTAATTTTTATACATTTTTAAAATATATACATGCACACATACACACTTTTACTGTGTTCTCTAATGTATCACTGTTTTTTGGAAAACAATTCCTGCCTTCTGAGCCTCTTGTCGTAAGAGCTTCCTTAGGTACACTGTTCTGCTTTACTTTTCTCTGAACCTCCTCTAAATCTGTCCTACTTTCTCTGGAAGGGTCTGAGCCCTTCTGTCATTAATATTGAAAATCAGAGACTACTGTTGATGTTTTCTGTTTAATTTTTCTTGTCTTCTGAGGTGTTTTTAGCCTCAACCATGAGCACATCAGCTTCACAATAAAGCTTGGGCTGCTGGAAATGGTACTAATAAATGCAGTTTTCAAGCTATATTTTTTCACTCTTCCCTCGACTCTTTGAGAGTTGGTCAGGATGCTGAAGCTCTCCATCTCTTTTTCCTACCTAGAGATCATTTAGTCAGCCTTGTCTCACTCTGGAGTGACTTAACAATACATACTTGGAAGGTCTTCTGTCTTAAATTAAAGAGGGCATTGATGGAGGTCATCCCCATAAAGTACATTCTGGTGATGCAAGTACCAAGATCATATATAATCCCCTTGTTCCTTTGACTCGTACTGAATTTTGAGAAGTATTTTCATTTTCAAACTGAAAATAAAATAATGTAGGACAATGTTGCATGAAATTGCATCGCCGGTGCTGCCTCCAGTGAAAGCCTATCATCTAACTTCACCTCTGTGCATCTGGTCAGGATGATACATTTAGAAATCAGGGATGTTTCGCTCTTTTCAGTCTCAGAAGCAAGTGACCTGGATTCACTTTTAAGAATATGATTTGCAAACTTGTTGATTAGGATTCTTCATTTGAAGGATGAGTTGATTTGTCCATATAAATCCCCTTTGTTGAATTTAGTAGATGGATAAAGTGACTCTTTGCTTTTCATAGAAAATTGCAGACTCTTAAAAAAAAAAAAAAAGTATAATTGTTTTTGAGTAGTAGGAGAAGGTTTTAACATCTCTAAGAAACCAAACATATTCCAAACTGAGTAAGAGGCAGAGCAAGAAGGTTGTCTGTAAGCCGGCAGCTTTCCCGAGTGTCTCATCCTCTCCCCTCTGTCATCCCGAGGCAATGTGCCTGCATTTGTGTGTAGATTTATAGTTTATCTTTATCTATGGCTTCATCTGTAGGTAGCTATTATAGCCGCCTTGCCTGGATATTGTTTGGGCCTGATAGATCTGTCTGTAGTTCATCAAAGGGGAGCTGAGTGGCTAAAAGCCATTGGGTCCAGCTGAGGATGAAATACGAGCCATCAGCCTTGGTAATGGCTGTAAAATTTCATAATTACACGGCCTTTATTACATTGCATAATGATCCTGAAGCAGTATGGAACAATTAATTAAGATTTTCAACCGTGGCTCTTTCAGAAATTAAAAGGTGCTAGTGGCTGAGAAATGGGGAAGTGTCTTGTCCTAAAAGCATTAGGGATGCTTAAGAAGTACTTCCTGGGTACTTAAAAAAAAAGGGGGGGGGGGAGAAGAAGTGAAGGAAAAAGACAAGAAAGAGAAGATCAACTAGTTAAGCAGCTAATGTCAGAGTAAGGTTTTTGTACTTTACTGCTAATTCTTAATGTCAAAGCTGGTTCTAAAACTCCTGCAATAGTCACTGCCATAAAGCTGTTCCTTTTCTGTTCTGCAAAAAAAATTTCATGCCTTTTTTCCCCGTGTTCTGTTCTGGCCATTTGTCACATTTATGGAAGTTGAGCTCTGCACATTATTAAATAAATGCATGCCGTGGCTTAGGAGGGTCACTGAGTATTGGGGTGCACTGACCAAGGATTTTCTCTTACGCACTTTCTTATGTCTGAGGCCATTGAAATTCTTTGAAGATCTCTGCAGTTTGACAGACATCCCCAAGGAAGACCTTTTTTTCTTTACTGTTTTGATATTTTTCCTCTTCCCTTTTCTTCTTTGTAAATGCAGCATGTCAGATGTAATATAATATTTTCCATGAGATTGACCTCAGACCTGATCAGAAGTAATTAGATTCCTAAGGTGCTGCAGAGGTGTCTCACAGGTTTCTGAAGTATGTCCTGAAAGAAAAGAAGTGTTCGTGAATGTGCAAGGAATACGCGGGGAGAAACGGGGGGCCTGAACCCGCGCATGTATGTGTTACCTGTTGTGATCAATCTCGGGGTGTAATTCTGAAGCCCAGCAAATTTTGACCCAAACAGAGTGTGGAGCACTCACTGTGCCAGTGGTAGTAAAGCTGAAGAATAAACAGGAAAAATAACCCTGGTGTGCTCCACACGCTGTCAAAACTTTTAGGTCTTATGGGAAGGAATCTCCTTTTCATGCCTTTCCCCCCCCATAAACTTCTGATTCATACAGATCCTTCTTATAGCTTTTAGATAGGATAAGCATCGAGTGTTATTGGTTTTAAATTGACTGATCATCATGTATGGTCCGATAGCTCTAAATATTTTATGAGAAGCTCAGGCTTCCCCGAGGCACGTCCGGTAATAAACTTTCTGCAGAAAATTTAGAGCGGATTATGTGTTTCAAGGAGGAGCCGACTGCTTGAAGTAAATTCTCTTGTTGAGTCATTTATTCCCTTAATAGGAATTTTCTGATCTGCTGTCATTCTTGTTCACACACTGGGTGTCACTGCCTCTAAAACACTTGTCATTCTTTAATGGAAACAAAATAGTCATTGCAGTCAGAGCCGCAATGTCATTCCGCTACCCCTTGCTGCGTCGGCAATAGTGAAAATGACAGAGCGGCTCTCAGTAGGGGTAATTAAAATGTAAATATTGATATTTTATTATTTGAAATTACTTTCCAGTGCGGCATTTAATATCTCTCCATCTGTGCGGCTCTGTTTAGCGGTCACTTTAGTGCAGCTCTGGGATGCCAAGCGGCGGCTTGATCCCCGTTATGTCAAAATGCTTGTTGCTGCTTAATTTTGATATCTAATTAAGTGGAAAAGTACAGTCCACACTGTAATCCATGGCATCTTAACCAGCTGCTTGGGTATATTTAGAATTAATCTCCACTATGGAATCATCCTAATGTATGCAATTAAGAGTCTGCCGATGGCTAATTAGGTGTATTAGAATCAGGCAGCTTCCTTTTTTTTTTTTTTTTCCCTCTTTCTTTTTTCTCTCTTTTTTTTTTCTTCCCTGCGTGTGGACTGTTGTAGACTTAAGACACAGCCTCCAGAGATGATCTTAATGGTACATACACACTCAACTAGGTAAACTGGAAATTTCATATTCGTGTAGGACAGTATGTGTGACTACCTTCTCCCAAACCAGGGAGACTATAAACATCATTTGAATTTTTTGGCATCTGCTGCACATTAAGAAAACCAAGTAACCAGTAGAAAAGTTTGAAAAACTGTGGAGAAGGAGGAAGATGTGTAGGACAGTGTTCTGAACTGTCATTTTCTTGCCAGATGGTGAAAGGATGTATTTACCCGAAATTTTGCAACCTGAAGTTTTTGTCTTTGGCTCTGGACAGAGATTTTTAGCTAGCTCAGCACATACAGGGTTAACACAGATATGTTGATTGGAACCTAAGTGTGGTTTTCTCTGTATGCTAATACATTCCAGTATTGGATTCGTATTATTAACATGATTGGGGAATTCCTGGAAACCTGACTTTGCCTGATGGAAAGATGGAGGGAGTGAGGATTGCCACAGCTCTCCATGAGGAAATGACTGGTGGCTTCCCCAGGGGAGCAGAAGGCAAACAGCAGTGACCCAGGGCTCTTTGAGGAAAAGCACTCTCAAAGCAGACCCGTAGAGATTATTAATAAAAGGCAGCACGTATTAAATGCAGAACAAACCCTTCCTTTCTGTAGGAAAAAACCCAAACACAACAAAATAAAACAAACCAACCTGATATAAAATAATCTGACAAACTTGAATTGGAAGCCTAATGTGTACCAGGCTGGAGAAGCTCAAACTCTCAATTTCTTGATGTTCCCAGTCTGTGTCCATTCGCTGGGAGGCTGATGCACACAAAGATTGAAGTGAGCAGTGCCCGAAGTACTGCTGATTGTTGCTATTGGTTTAGTCAGGTTTCTCTCGACATCTTTTCTTTTTTTTTTTTTTTTTTTAATTTTGTTTAGTTCAGTAAAAAAATAAGAAAAAGGGAAAAGGGTAGACTGCTTAATTATGTGTGCTTGCAGTTTCACTTCTGCTAGCTGAACTCTTGTGAAGGATCTACCACGCACATACCACGCGCAGAATATGGACAGAGTGATGTCTCTTCCAAGGTGAACTCTGTTACCATATTCTGGATTGGGCTTTGAAAGACATTCAGCTCTATTCATGATACTTGTTTTTCATCTGCAGTCGCTTTACTGATGACAGAATGTAAGTTTTTTATTTTTTCACCTGTAAATCTGGCTTTAGTGTGCCAATACTCAGATACATACATACACAACAGATTGAAGGAAAATGTGTGTGAAATCAAGGTTTATGTTGAAAATATGATTGGTCTTTTTTATATTTGCACAGTGAAAGAAAATAATCAGGATTATAAATATTTTATTTTTTCCCATGCAAATGTTTGGGTACACAGGTGATACCTCAAAATACATCAGATGGTTTAAGAAGCAGATATTGTATAGAGTGCTGTACCCTCAGAGGCAGACTTTTTAAGTCTAAGGGCGAAGGTGGTTTTAAGAGCACACCATGTCACATCATTTGGCCCTGCTAGCTTCAAAAGAGGACAAAAAAACCTCCCATGGTCTAACCAAAACATGTTCAAAAGTTACAGTTTAAAGAACTGCAAGAGTTAACTCTAAATAAGCAGATCAGATCGAGTCTGTGGTGCATTAGAAAGATCATCCTCAGGAATCTGCAAGTTCATACTCCTGACCTTAAGGACACCTACAGCTATGCTGGACCATACTGGACTGTTAGTTTTAATTTTAAAACTTTTTCAATTCTGTATCTTTGAATTCAAAATCTCCCTACAGAGAAGGAAATACCTAAGGAGTGCCAACTGTCTTAACATACAGGGAATAAATAAAGCAAGCTGTTTACTGCTTATCAGGTCTTCTTCTGTTCTGAGGGCATCCCGTGATAAATCAAAATATGAGTGTTTGGCCTGGCCATACATAAGGTCAGTATGAGTGTGAAGTAAAGTTATTTAAAATGGCACAAGTCCCAGTGGTAAAACTGGCCCAAAGGGAAAATCAAGTATTAACCTGTTTAAATCAATTGTCTTTTACTTTCCTTTTTCTCAGTGAATACTTAAATAATAAGGTGTGACATGAAAATTAATGGCAACCAGGAGTACAGTACTTCAAACCACGTTTCCAGAAATGCCATTATAAAGTACTCCATACATGGAGGTCTTACCAAACCTGTCCTGAAGCAAGGATGACTCACCGGGTCTTTTTTCATCCTTAATGTTTCACTGTAGAATATTAGCAACCGAAGGTGGTTGTGTGAAGTCAGGGAGACACTCTTCATCAGTCACATTTTCCAGCTCCTTGCCATGGCTATTGCTAAAGAACTTGCACTGTAACTAGAAATAAGAAAGGTAAAAGTAGCTGCCTGGAAATATTTGGGTGGTTAGAGAGGGGTGCCTCTGATTTAAGTACTGAAATCAATTTGAACTATAGCGAGTTACATCTCATGATACGCTTCTTACCCTGGGAAGAAATGACAAGCTGAAATTGCTCCTGTTTACTGTTATCATGTAAGGTTTCACAGGGCAAAAGACAAACCAGAAATATTTCTAACTGGTATTTAAATTACATAAACACCTTTTTGTATAGCTCGAGTGAAAGGTCACGCTAGACAAGCAGTATCCTCACTGTTTGTAAATGTCTAATTTGCTGCTTTTAAATTGCTGTGAACTTCACTTACTTAGTCCTGCTGAATGAATCCAGTGTTGCAAATACTTCTGACAAGCGAATATTTGCTTAGTGAGAATCCATTGTTCGTAATGGATTGAGAGGGACATGCACCGTGAATGCATTTTTATTGCCGGGCCATCTCTCTGCTGTTGTTTCAGTGAGATGAAAGTAGCGTTGCAATAAAAGCCCCAGGTTTCTTAGTGCTGTGTGTGGCATTTCCCATCTTACTGGTAGGTGTAAGTGAAAAAGTGCTTATCACAGGCATTTTTTCGTGTTACAAAATACAAACAAAAATATGTATATTTTATAAGAACCTGCACAGCAAGAGTTAGGAATGCAGGCACGCCCAAACAATACCCAAGAAAGCGACAGCCTGGGCCGAAGCCACCCCAGCGCTCTCCAAACGCTTTTTTTACTCGGCTCGGAGTCATTCTTGGGCACCTCTGTGGATGCAGTCGGATTCCCTCTCCCGCGGCGGCACAGCTAACAGATGGCAGTCACAACTCGTAGCGCAGAGAGCCCCGCGCGCAGCAGAGCCCTGGCGCTGCTTCTGCGGCGCTCGGCTGTAGGGGCCAGAAGGAGATGCTGTACAGCCCACGAAAGGTGGTGGTTGTATTCGGCACAAGTTGTTGGGTGAAACTAGCCTCTTGCCGTGGCATCACGTGCAGCTGTGTTAGCTCTTTGACCAGGGGCTCCGTGAGCAAAGGGGTGTGGAAAGAAAGGAAAAAAAAAATGAAATAACGGGTTCACTCTGGCATAATGAGTCCTATCTGTTTCTGTTCCAGCTTTCACCAAATTTCACCCATAATCTGTGAAATATGTTTGGTGATTAGCAAGAGCGCTCTCCTTCTGTTTAATGGTTTTCACAGCAGATTATATGTCTGTGGGTCTCGATGCATATTTTTATAGTACAGAGTATTCTGAAATGCAATTAATTTTTTTTTTAATTTATTAATACAATAGAAAGAATATCTTCCTTCAGATCTATGTAGGAGGTTCATCTCAAGATGTCCCCCAAAGAAAGTGAATCAGGCCATCCTCTTCCTTGGCTTTCTGAGAGAGTAATATTAAGTGGCAGTCAGGCTATGAAGGTTTCCTTCAGCAAATACTGTGATCACGTCTAGAAAACATTATGTAGCCCTGGCAGAAATTTCACTGCTGAAATTTCCCTGGCCTTTGTTTACATCCCTGGAAGCCAGGTGAAGTTGTACGATGGATCCGGGCAAGGGCTGAGTGTGTGCGGGAAAGGGAGAGGAGGGCAGAGTGACAGCTGTATGTCTGAGAGCGCACTGGGCCTGAGCCTGATCTTGAAATGGAGTTTCTTTACGTTCACTTCTCTGCAGCTGGCATAAACCTTCGGCCCATTATTTGTCATTTGACCAGGAGGCCATGCACTCTCTAACTAAACTAATCAGGGCCAAATGAGAAGTTTTTTAGAAAGTGTTTAGAATATCAGTTTTTTCTTCGGACAGTGGTGACTGTACATCATCTTTGAAATATGGGAATTGTGCTGGAAACATCAGTACCCATAAAACATTTACAAGGGAGTTAATCCATCAAAATTAAGTGTAAGTGATTTAAAAACCCAACTCTGATATTCCAACTGTGTAAATACATTGAATCTGCAACACGCTAGTGAACACGTTATTTTCAAGCACAGCTTAGACTGTAAAAAATGTAAATGAAGATATTTGAAGTGCAAACCAGGGCAAGCAAGAGGAATATTTTACTCATAAAACTAACAATCACAAAACCGGCTGCTGAAATAAATGGGAGGCGATTATCAGAAAAACCGAGCAACTCCCAGATTTGCCAGCAATTTCATAACTGGCTTGATCAAATATTCGTATTTCTAAACACGTAGCAGAGAGGAAGGGAAGTTCATTTCCTGCAAAGTGAAATAAAGTAGGATACATGTCATAGTAGCCTGATTTAGGCATCGCATCAAATGCTTAAGGCTGAAAATAACGGTAGGGATAAGTCCAGCCACGGTCTTTTTTTTCTTCTTCTTTTTTTCTTCCTTTTTTTTTTTTGTCCAGTCGTTCTCGGAGTGGCTGTGTGCAAGGCACAGATCTTACTTTGGCACTTGACCATCTGCAGCTGCTTCGCTCTAGCCCCTAGTGAGTTAGTGTCCATGAAGTCCATCTTAATGAAGTAGAGGAAAGGGTCTTCAGGAATATAAAAGATTTACCCTGCTTAACATGGAGCACTGTGCAATGTGAAATAGAGAGCAAGTGGTGCATGTGCTGATATTTGAAAAGATCTGTGGTTTAAACAGCCCTGTCTAAAAGACTGCAAACTCTTTTTGGAGCTGTCTTGGAGGGCTGAGCACTGCAGAGCACGGTCAGCTCGTCGCCGGTTGTTCCTATAATAAAAACGCCTTTTTACCTATTTATTTCTGCTTCCTTTGAGCTTTGGGCTTACTGGTATGCGAAAGGGGCAAAAAAACCCAAACAAGCATATGTTCAGTTGCTCAATCAACCTTTTCTCAATCCACACTCAGTGATCTCAGTGAGTCATTACGGCATAATTACAATTTGAGTGTGAGACGCTGTTTGTAGAAAAGTATCTATTTTTAGCTGAAGAAACACTACAGTCCCTGAAAGGAGGAGAAAGAGAGAAAAAAAGGAAGGAAGAAAATCTGTAACCGGCAAATCAGTGCTATTGTTAACTGATATTACGAGACACCCTGTAGATTTACAATGCTTGCATTCAGCCACATAAAAAACGCACTGAAAAGAATGCCTACCAGGGGTTAAATTCATATGCCTGCGCTGCAGCCTATTTCTGTCAACACTCAGCTCAGGAAATAAACATTTATGCTTTCTGAAATGAAAGTGTATTTTTGAAGACTGGCCGTCAGATATTTTTTGCCCTTCACACTTTCAAATGCTTAGCCTTTTTTGTAAGTTGACTGCAAAGTGCATCAGTTTGCTAGGCAAAAAGAGGAAAAAAAAAATCTTGACAAGTGCCCATGGCATCATTGTCAAGCACACGAGTGTCTAGTAGAAGATGGCAGGAGGGTTGGCACAAAACATGCTTCCTTCAAGCTTCTTACCTCAGGGGTACCTGACTCTTGAGAAGCCTTTCAATCCTTCCAAATGACGTTATTTCAAACTGTCATCTGGTTTATTTGGAGCGCGCTGTATCGCAGATAAACATGCTATTTAACTGCAGGTCAAGGTACAGAGTCATTCTGCTAGCAAACGCCTGAGATACATTAAATGGCATTGACTTGGGGAGGGAGATGGAAGGAGATCAAACTTGTCACCAATATGGTACGTGCTAAGGGGGAAAAAGGTACACAGCATTGTATTTTAAGAAGCCATGATGCAGTTCTGCATTTCAACGATGACCTGCAAGACTCGTAAGGATTAAGGAGCCACACAATGTGTGACAAAGTTCAAAACCACAGAGTCACGCAGCATCTCCAGGCGGTTTGGAAAGAGCTTATGGTTGTGACTGGGAGGGCTACCACTGGTCCAGAAGGCTGGGTGTGTATTTACCTCTGATTTGGAGACTTTTGTGTAGTTACATTTTAAAATAGACCATGTCACAGAATGTGGCTGATCTAGGGGATACCTATGACAAAAGCTCAGAGAATCAAAGCAGAGTTTGGCACAAAGTAAGTACATCCTCCTCCAAACAATTAAGAATAAATCTCTCTCTGTAAATACATCTGTTTGCGTAATCTATTCTTTTAACTGTGACTTGCTGAGCAGCTATTAAAAGGGCATTGGCGTGATGCAAGAGACATGATGGATGCTGTCACATTTTCTGAAAAAAAATCAAAACAAAACCAAACCAGATTAATTACAACTTGATACAGCTTTACATTCCCATGAGGGATGCCTTTAAAAGTTAAAACATGCTTTCACTGAGCAGGCTTTCAAGGGAAAGTTACTTCGATCAGGAAGAAAATAATCATGTTTATCTGATTTATTATCAGAGAGCCAATGTGGTTTATACTTGCCAGGTTTTCTACAACGCAAAAAAAAATTCTTTTCATTTTTACGTGTCATGTAAAAACAATTAGTATATTTACAGCACTGGAATGAAGATTTTTCAAGAGTGCCGTACAATAAATCGTAGGCAGCATCCCATTTTTCCCTCTCACAGGGCATATGTAATCTCCTTTGACTGTGGCACACAATAAATGTTATTGAAGTATAGCACTGTTTATTTAACAAACAAACCAACCTGTACTAAAATAGATAAGCAAATACAAGAAGGAAGTTGGGAGTTTTCAGGGAAGAAAAAAAAAAAGAGAGAGAGAAATTGCAGGTTACACTTTTTTAATCAAAACTGATTTTATTGCTTTTTGCTTAATTAAACTCCTCAGAAGTGTGTGAAACATTGTTATACCTGAAAAATTGTTAATTTGTAAATCACAGGGACAAAAGGGCTCCACTGCAACTTTAAAGTTTCTATGCACGTAAATGTCAATAGAGTGCCTTCTCCATCATCAGCACTAAATTCACATTGATGCCTCTTTTCTTCTCTGTATTGATCCTTCCATGAGAACGTAGATTTGTATCTGTTAATTAATGCGTCCTGAAACAGCGTTTGTATTAATCAGGCAGATAAGAAAAATTGGATGCCTGCACCCTCATGACAACCGTAAAAGTGCTGGCCCTGATAAAATCGTGGATGGACCTCAATAAAAAATTTCCTCCTTCCACTCAATAAACTAATCATCCTGCTTTTAATTATTCGGCAGAAAGATGTGTGGAGATTGGAGAATGTGTAAATCTATTTACTAACAGCAGTGTCTGGGAGGGAGAATGGGGCTGTCACAGGACGGTGCTTCAGGCTACGTTCTCTGTCCATCTGCTACTGCAGAAAAACTGGTCCTTGAAAGACGGGAAGGAGCAGAAATGGTGAAGCTAATTGAAATCACGAATTCCTCCCTATAACCCTTCAAATGATTATTTCTTCTCCATTTCCCTCTTACTTATTTTAATCGCAGGCGTGTTATTTTTCACTGTTACCTCTTCCAGGGTTTCCTGTTGTTGTTGGCTCAGTTTTTGTTGTGTGGGGTTATTTTGGTGTGGTTTGGTGGGGGTTTTTTTGAAGGCAGAGAGCAACAGTTCTATCACAAGACTCAAAAGACAGTAAGAGAAAATGAAAACAAATAAGGAAGGGGAGAAAAATGAGGGAGAGTGAGCATGCAGCTGGTTTTATGTTTCATTTTTTATGGATGCCTGGTGGTTTGGATGTGGGGTTTTCTTCTTTTTTATTGTATTAGTTTTGCTGCTTAGTGCTTATAGAGAAAATCTTGTTTGGAGTAGATGCCTTGCAGATTTGCTGGTTTGTGATATATTCCTGCTCAACTGTAACTCTCGACTTTCAAAACAGAAAAATGCATTTAAGTGTAATTGAGCACCAAAAAGGATGTTCTTACAGCGGGAACCCTGTCAAAGGACATGTAAGCAGCTCCATAAACAACTAAATGAAAGCCTCAGACGTCTTAAGACCCTTTAAGAAAAGCTTGACTAATCCCCTTTGATGATTTTATTAAGTACTTGTGGTTGATGGTGCCAACTGGCAAACTACTGCATTTCACCAACAGGCCAGGAAAATCACTCCCTCTCCCATATTGTTTTGTAGCTCCTAATGTGATTGGGGTATGAGCAGTTTGGTATAATAAATTAACAGGTAGTGTAAACAAGAGTCTGAAGAGGTAAGACAGCAAAGATGTTTGCCCTTAGTGATCCTATTAGGAAAGACAGCGAGGGGAAAAAAAAGAAAAATGTAAGTTAAATTCATTAAGAAGCGTTTATTAAATTTTTGGTTGGCCTCAGGAAAAGGATGGTGTGATTGCTGTTTGGTTGGCACTTTAACATGCCACCCTGTTATTTCAACAAGTGTAGTAGAGGCAGGAGCCATTACAGAAGTAATTAGCATCTTTTCTGAGAAGGGAAGGTGTTACTTCTTCTCCTGAGGTTAAAGTTCAAAGAGAATTTTCCTCTTTGTGATAATCACCTTAATTCTATTAAAACATCAAATCTTCCTTGTAAAAAAAAGCTGTGTGTGGGTTTTGTTTTGTTTTGTTCTCCTTCTTGGTAATGATGAACAGGGTCATCAGATTCCTGATTTCACAGCATCAGGTTTCACGACTAAGCAGGAGTATTTCAGAACAAAGAGGACACCATACAAATCATAGGCTGTCACCACGATCCTCTGCAAATTAGTATAATTCTTACAGAAGGAGCCTGCAAATTCCAACTTGTTTATAACTTTGTTTATTAGAAAATGTTTGATTTTACATTGATTTACTTTCCTGTAGTAGGATGAGGAGGAGAGGCACAAAGCAGAAGGGAGAATAATAGAGCACGTACATGTTGTATCACAATGTATATAAAAATAAATCAAATGAGGAGCAGATTTCTGGCAAATCCAAACATGCTTAATATTTTTCCTGTAATTTTTTTTCCTATTCAGGATTCTCCACTTTGTCTCTAGCTGACCAGATGAGCCTTCTGCAGAGTGCTTGGATGGAGATTTTGATTCTCGGTGTTGTATACCGGTCACTTTCTTTTGAAGATGAGCTCGTATATGCTGAAGATTACATTATGGATGAAGACCAATCCAAACTGGCAGGCCTTCTTGATCTTAACAATGCCATACTGCAGCTGGTAAAGAAATACAAGAGCATGAAGCTGGAGAAAGAAGAGTTTGTCACCCTCAAAGCTATAGCACTTGCTAATTCAGGTTGGCAGAGTGGCATGACGGTTGCTACATTTTTAATATGTCACTTCCCCCCCCCTTTCTCCCCCAATACTTTCTGCATGCTTGTTTTAATCATGGGTTTAGAATAAGAAATTGCTAATCAGACCTTAGTCTAAAAGGCACCAAACAAAGCAGTTCATGCCAAGAACTATTTTGCTTTAAGTAATTGTGGAATATGTTCCTGAGAGTGGAGAATACTGAACTGTATGATTTGGAGAGTATTTTGTGGGGAAAGATCCCTTCAAATGAATATAGATGATGTTCTCCTAAATCCAGACAGGCCTAATCATTGCAATTAAAACTAGCAGCAAGGATACATGAGAATATGCTATATGCATTTTCTTTAAAGGCAGCTATTGATTTATTTGGTAGGGGGAATCCAGGCAAGGGGAGGAGGGAGGCAATTCTTACTTAGTCTCACTAGGACCACACCTTACCCTGCGGGTCCCCTGCCTTTATGAGGATGCTTCTGCGGAAATTATTACCTGTGCAGCAAGGGTTAAAAGTCTTCCCAGCGAATTTTTTTCCCCGCATTTGAATTTAAAAGTGCTGAAGCAGTGAATACTGTCAGATAAGTAAAAATCGTTTGTGCTTTGTTGTTTTTCCTTTTGTGTCTCCTTAATGCTTTATTGTGGTCTTAAGTCCCTTTTAGCATTTGCATAAAGTTCACTATAGATCCCTCTTTAATGACGTGCCGATCATTAGATACCTGTGTGTCAATAACATGCTCTGATGCTATGTTCCATTGACAGTCACACCGTGCCCCTCCATCTGCTTTTGTTTTGACCCTATCTTTGAACTTTATCTTGGTTGCTGGCCAGTAGTTTTCCCTTTAATTACAAGAAGGAAACTGTCAATAAAATCTGTTAAATGGGATGCAATGAGTGGCTTGAATGGGCGGACGGCTATTTGTTCAAATTCTGCAGCATTCAAGGTATTGACAGTTTGTTTTCTGGGGCCATATGTGACGATCAATCTCAGGCTGGGCTCAGCCGCGCTGAAAAATGAAAAACCAGATTGCTTTTGCTTACTTGTGGATGACGACTTGTGATTTGGCGCGGTCCTAGTGAGATGAGACCTTCTGCCCAAATTGCCCCCCTGAGAGCCAGGACGCGTGACTGTTTTTAGAAATAATTTTTTAATTGATTTTGTAATTAACAGTTCATCTACAATATTGATGCATGAATCCTCAGATTGATAGGAGGGAAATTGTTTTCAACAATGAAGTTGTACGTTCCTATTTGTCTTTGTAATGTGATTTAGCACTCTGCATTTTTAATTGGAAATATAATTCAAAAACATGCAAAGCCAAAATGCTTTATTAGTCTCTTTGTAAAATATTCTCCACCCCACTAACTCTGCCCTTAGTTTTAGAATATTATCTTTATTTCCAGAATAAACAACGTGCTGAAACGCCTCTCTAAGATCAGAATTATTTTTAATTGAAGATTTAGTTACAATTTTTGACCATTGTAAATAGACACTTGAGGATGCTTTGCAGCTACAGGAAGGATTTTTCTTCAAAATTGGTCATGCTTAACGAGCAAGAAAGTTATCTGGAATTAGGAGTCAAAACCGACAAGGTTTTTTATATTTATTTTGATTCTGTAACTCAAAGACCGAATTAGAAGTATTCCTATAGTTTATTTGATAAAAGGGATCAGGGGTTAGAATATAGGGAAGTGGTGTTACATCCTACTCACACCTTTTCCTTTTTTGTTTTCCCAAAACTAGACATGTGGTGCTTGAGTAATAATAAAAGATAGTGCTGCCAGAAAAAGTTTAGTCATCCGTTGTGCACAGAGTGTATCAAAATCATCTGTAGCTTCATTAACTTCTCTGGGAATTACAACCAAGATAATGCCAGGGGTAAATACAATTCAGCACACTAAAATTCAGGGCACATTTAAGTGAAAACGTTTCCTTCCTTCATCTTAAATTTAAAAAATTGCTGTTTTAAAATTAAACTGTTGCAGGGGGAAGTTAAAAAGCAGCCCAGCCAGTCAACTTCCCTTTCAGCACAATGTTTTGACTGCTGACATTCAACATTTCAGCTCCAGTGTTGTACATGCAGCAGATACCCTAAATCAGCTGTAGCTACACTAACCTGTAGGTGTAAAATAGCACCTACAGAATTACAGCCCAACAAAGAGCAGACCCCTGGAGTTTAATTTTAATAGCATTTGTAATTAAAAGCAATGCGAAACTAAAAGTAAATTTAAAGTTTTTGTCTTTTATGGAGACAAAACCGTATTTTCACATAATTCTGAACTTGATTAATGTAAACTCAGTTCTTTAAAAACAAAAATCATTTAGCAATTCACACCTTAATATAGTTTGTTGCTACATCTGCTTTCTTCTGAAACTCCCACTATTTATTTTTCCCTTTTAGAATATGTTAGCCTTTTTGTAGCCATAGAGAGAATGGGCGAAGTATAATAAGAAATCTCAGGCATTTCAGACTTTTTTTGCCGTATCTGCAGTGCCTAGAAACATTCCCGGGTTTCCTCTCCTGTAAACAGTAGACAAAGATGGTTTTATAGCTCTGTATCTCCGTTAGTGATTTATGATAGAGTGTCACAGTACTTTCCCTGCTGGTGCATAGAAACAGAAAAAGAAATTGTAGATTGTCTTCATATTGATTGTATTTTGTTTAAATAAATGCCACAAGCTTGGTTTTGGCCAACAAATCTCAGCATTGCAGGCGTTACCTAGGCACCCCAACTGCTAACTTGTCTCTAAATCTACAGGGTCTACTGGTGCAGTACTCCATCTGAGGTTTGGTTTCTAAAAGGTGGGAAGGAGGAGCTGTTTTTCAGGCAGATTCTCTGACTGCCATTATCAAACATTCCCTTGGCAGGGTTGGGCAGTGCCACGCTGCTTCTAGAAATTTCCAGGAATGCAAGTAGCAGTAGGCTTGTAGGTCGTCACTGTTTCCAAAAGGGGTGCATACGGCACCTGAAGAAGTTTCAATACTTCTTTAGGAGTTCAGATGTTGTATAGACCTTTCAGTCCTGTGTATGTTGAAGTCTGTGCAGGCATGATTTCAGCAGTTAGGTTGAACTTGTGATGCTCGATACTGAATTTGCCAGGTTGGATTTAAGCCTCTGCGATGACTCGAGAGTAAAGAATACAGCCTTTAGCCCCTCTCACCGTAGCATTGCCCATGTCCCCTCAGTATCATCAGCTCCTTCCCTCTTCCTCTACCTTCTCTACACAAAAGCAAGTGGTGCCTTGCAGCCGCAGGATGCACCCGCCCCGCGTTCCACCTCATGCCGCCCAAATGAAACAAGCTGGCACCAATGAGCACTTTGTCTACCCACGCAGAAAATCAACCTTGAATGGTTTCCAAAACATGCATGTACCAATTACTTCCTCGTGTGTAAGGGAAGGTGAAATATTTACAAAATATGTTCCAAGCATACACCAGCACGGGGAGGTGAAGGCTCCAGCACAGAAAAACTGACCTGCTCACTCTTTTGTATTAGAAAATGCTTTCCTCTATCGATTAAGCAATGCTAAACAGGGAGTTGCAGGTGAGCAGGTTTTTTTTAAATTGCCTCATCAGTAAGGACTAAATTGTGCCTTCAGGCCAAATGTTGCAGAAGATCTTCGGAGTCACATCCGAGGCCAGATTTTTATGAGAAAGCTCAGTTCCCATCTAAGACCTGATGTAAGGAACGAGAGTGTCAAAATACATTAGCACGTTGGAAAATCTGATCCGTGTGTGTCCGCCTAATAGGCTGCTGGCATCTTGAAAAATCTGACCCAAATGTGGATGCCAGGCACTTAAAAGTATAACCCTATGCACTGTTGAAAATTTAATCTTAAATGCTAATCTGGCAGTCTAGCCTGTACCACCAGAAGGAGAAAAGGACCTCTGCTCACCATCGCAATTTCTGGTCTCTTACCAACTCCCCAAAAATAACCCCTCACCCTTTCAGCACTAAAGGAGCAAGAACCAAGAAGTATCTTGTGTATTTTAGCACAATGAAGCACAGATCCACACGGATGCCAGTAAAGATTATCTATCCTGGTAAAAAATTTAGCTAGTTCTTGCAACTTACTTAGGTTTCCAGCCACCAAAACAGTGTATTCACAGCACTAGGCTGTCACCATGAAATAACATAATCATAATAAAAATTAATTGGTAGAATCCTATAAATCACTCGTCTTACCGCATGTCATCTTTCTTCCCAGTATAGACTGTGGCTTATTTTATGTCATAGCATACTATATGTAGTTTCTGATAATGCCAATTTTTTCATTTAATTTTATTTACTCATCTTGTTAGAGTTAGAATTCATTATTAAAATGTATCTGTTGTGAATAAGCATATTTTTAAAGTATATATACACACACACCACCTGTGTGTTACTGGTGAGATACCAATATTTATTTTGCCAAATATAAATAGCAAGGTCTGTTAACTTCTCTTTTAATTCTAGATAGAGTGGTAAAGGACAGAAACAATTTTTTCCATAAGGATGTTGCCACTCTAGTCAGAGTTTTCATATTACTTGAACACAGTTTACTCCTCGTATTCCATTTTCATGTGCTCAGATAGATGGTACCCACAATTCTTAGACAAACTAAGAAAATGGTCACAGAGGTAATGGTTTAATTTTTATTTGTTTTTCTTTTTCTGGTAGTTGGTCTGGTAATGGAAAAACTTTGAGATATTCCTCACTTTGGGATGAAATAGCTCGGTGTTATTTCCCTGCTAGCAGCCTGACAGTCACAAAGGGAAGGACTGAGGCCAGCCCAGTGGGAGGACAGAGCCCCAGGTTGCTTACTGCTGGGACAGGACTGTAAGGGGCTGTGTCTGCTGAGGACAGCTCTGTGCTGGCAGGCAGATTTTCTGTGTAGGAAAGCAATGGCAAGGACTGCTATGTCACCAATGCAGTTGCTAGTCTTTGCTGTTACTTATCCCACTTTTCCACAGCACTAAACCAGTGGCTCTCCATGGTAATTATGGCAATTACTTACAGCTTGTAGTGGATAAAAAGGGTTTTGAAGCATTCAGTCAACATTTTCTTTTAGTTGGTGCTTTACACACACACACACCCCCACACACCCACACCCACAGAGCTCTATCATTCGAATTCCCCTTCCCCAGAGTTTTAGTAGCTTTGTTGAGTACAAGCTCGAACCAGTTCATAGTATGCCATTCCTCCTGCGCTGTGGAACGAGTCCTTTATTTATTGCCCTCACTGCCTATCCTAGTGGAAAGTAAGCCATTTCAGGAATTAAAAAAAGGTGGTTTACTCTGTTATGCCTTTGGTTTTAGTTCACTGCGACTCCAGTTAGCCCCTGAAATAAATAGGGGTGTACTGTGAAGTACTGTCTTTACTTACTACATCATCATTTCGTACTGTGTTTTAAAAACTGTTTTGAGGCTTCAGTTTTCATGTCTCTTCTTAAAAGTAGGCCAAATCAGTGCAATTCTGATGAAACCCTTGTTTACTAAAATCAATCAAACAAGCCTTTGTTTGACCTTTCTGTTTGTTTGTTTCCGCTGCCTGTAATTCCTATGGACAAGGAATTCTTGAATTTATTCTTCTTAAATTTCCAATATATGTTCTGATTGAGGTGTCTATTTCCAATAGTTAATCCAGATACCAGACCATTTTTGCCAAGGGAAAATATTCTATTTGCCAAGGGAAAATATTCTATTTGTCTCCACCTTTAGCAGGTAGTTCTGTTCAGGAAAGATGGGCAAATGGTGGTCAAATTAAATATAATTGCTGACACAGGGAGGACCAAAGTATCAGTTCTAGACTGGAAAAGGATTGGAATTCTTCCTGAGACCAAATTTCCATGGGTTGCTTCTATGTTAAGCAAGATTCTTTTCAAAATGCCAAAATGCAAGTTTCCCAGTGTAATTCCAGCGTGTGTTGCAGGCAGGAGAGGAAGGGGTTCTGTAACAGTTCACCCGTCAGTAAACACCGCGGTGCTTTTGGTGGGGCTTTTGGATTGGTCGTACAGCCTAGATAATAAATTCCTCCTATTTGAGTCATAATCCAGATTAGGATTTTGTTGTCTTTACATAAAGCAAAACCACTTTTTTCCTGCTGTTCTTATTCTTCATCCCTTCCAGCTCTTCCAGGCTCCTACAACTTTCTAAACTGATTTATCACCTTTGGGATTATGAACTGCTCAGAAACATGGAATCGCAATAGCCTCAGTGATCGCTGTCTTTCAAGTACCTGTTGATATTTGCTCCTCTGATGTGCTTTATCAGCATCTTAACATGTGCCTTTGCTGCTGCAGGCTCCCTGCTGCTCGATCCACTGGAGTAATTTCTTAATTTGTGCTGGTTTTTCTGACATAAAGAAATACTTCATTCGAGACCCCTGGATTTCTGCCACTTCTTAGTGATGTTGCATACTAAATACCTGCATGCCAGCCTTTAACTTTCCTCAAGGAAATAATTTGAGAGGTTTCCTTGCCTTCAGTTCAGGTACTTTCCAATCTTAAGCAGCTGTCACCCTTTGTGGTGTGTTCTAGATGATGTATCAACAAGTTTTGCTTTTGTCTGCTGAGTTCTTTAGTTTCACCTTCCTGGGATCCTTTTTTTGCAGGGCATTCATGATAAAATCCTCCTTCCTTTCAAGTGATGATGCCTTCCAATGATCTTGTTTAATTTCATAGCTTATATAGGCACTGATTTTATTACAGCTGCGTATAGGTTTCCTCTGGATGTTACCTGTGTTGGATGTATCTAAATTATCCAGACTGTGAACAGAGCCACTTAAAAAACCCTGAGAAACAAAAGAAAAATATTTTTTCTTGGTACATGGAGCACATTCAGAATATTTGTACTTAGAATTCAGTTTCAGGTTGTCTGTGGAATTATTTATTTCTGGATTGTCACACAGACTCTGCATTTCCTCAAACTATAGTGGCTCTTGTTGACATTGCCCTCTCTTACTAGTGAGGATTTGGTTTATCAGCAATAAGTTAACCTGCTCTGAATTCACTTCTGCCAGTCTGTAGTTACTGCAAAGATTTCTCTTTTCTTTTATTTTACCTCCTCTTTTCCCCTTGGCTAGTTCAGCGTTTTCAACCATTTCCCTTATTTTCAAAGGCTTACGCCTGAGGGATTAAGATCTACATTCGTTTAATATAGGGAATAAAGTGGAAGTTCCAGACTGCAAGGCTAAAATTTGAAGAAGGATCTTTGTAGAGATTAATATTTTCCTGAGCAATCTGCTAGCTGAATCACGGGCTAATTAAATAGCACAGATTGAGCGAGTTTGCATTTAAACATTAGCAGATCCTCGGATGGGCAAAGCTGGGATGAGTTTGAGTCTTTTCTGTGAACGGGAAGTGGAAGTATCGTAGTAATTTGATTAAATAATTTTTAAATCTTTCAAGCTGAATCACCATGTTAAAAGAACAGTTTGAAGTCTGAATCGCTGTTTGGAAGTGCCCTGCTCGACGCTATTTTTTCTTACCTCATTTCCGCTGACAGAGCCATTTCCCAAGGCACAGCTTCCTCAACTTTGCTCTGTGAACCAGTTTGGCAGTGGGGTGCTTGCATCAGGCCAGGGGAGAGCTGGCTGGTCACGTTCTTCCCAGCTGCTAAATTGATTTCAAAGGCAGCAACCAATGCATTAAATGCTTTACTGCTATTACTTTTCCGTGTAAGCAATTGGTCTGTTTACCGGAGGGATGGTATACAGTCACCCTTGCAAGGAGAAGAAAAGATCCCTTGTTCTAACATGTCCACACAGTGGAAGAGGTGGAAAGCATGGAGTCTAATAGCCATATCAGAGAGCAGGTTTTGTTTCACCTTCTGTTCTTGCATCTTGTGCATTTTCTAGGGGTGTTCTGTTCCTCTTTTCCCTCCTCACACAGTTTCTGTGTAAGAAATATTTGGAGCATATCCATTCCTAACACTGCAAGCCAAACCACTATCCAAACTGCAGCGCTAAGGCTCTCAGGCAGGGTTCATCTCTATGCAAAGAACAGACAAGTCCAGACTCCCATCTGTGTATTTGAAAATTGTAGAGGGTTAAAAACTAAACATTTGTAGTCAGGTTCTCCAGAAAGACCTGGCTCGCTATGCAATATGGCCTAAGAAAAAACATTCACAAGAATTTGGCGAGACTTTGACTCACTGAGTTTTTGTTGCTGCTAAAAAGCCACGGTTTGGTTCCCCAGCAAATCTGGCCCTCCGGGTCTGGGAGAGGAGGAAAAGGTGTGTAGGTTCTGCACTGACTGTGCATGGTTTATAGAAAAATGATGTGGAGTAGCGCATCATGCGTTCTGTAGCACAACAGGGAGTATCCAAGGACTTGCTAAAGAGTCAGGGAGTAAAGATGACATTTGGGTTGGAGTTTGCATCCCAAATGAAGCACAGTGGTTGGACACTACGCTTAAGATATCAGTCACATTTGTATGTGTGTGTTGTCATGTCTGTATGGATAACCTCTGTTTGTAGGACACAGGATACGAGGATTTTGTCTTATTGACACAGAATTATTTAATAGAATTGGCATAGTAGAAAACTATCAAAAATGTAGGGATTTGGGGAATGGTCTCACATTAATTAGAACTAAATTTTGCTAGAGGTAATATTTTCCTGTCATCTTTTTTAAAATGTTGTTGCTTGCTTTATCCCTAGGAGAGAGATTTTTGCGTTTCTCTACTTTCAGCACAGTGCACCTTGATGTGCAGTTTCACATCCCTGCAGCGCATCTTAACTGCGTGCTTCTTAGAGCATGCATTTGCTAAGACTCAGAATTATTAAACATGTAAAATTCCCATAGGACTCCATTATGTGTAATTAACAGATAAACTGTCATCAGAATCAATAAAACGTGCTAAATGATCCAAACTTGTATATAATTAAGTGTCTGTTTTAGAGCGGGAGCTGTAACTTTTTTATTTTTTTTCCCTTTTGAATTTGCACGTTTGTTTTGACAATAGAAGCTGGAACATTTTCCTTAACCTGTTACTTACTGGTTTGTGTTTTGGTTTCCATGTTTGTGTTTGAAAAGAGAGAGGTATTTACTATGTGGCCTAATTATCTGCAGAAATAGTCGCACGTCAGCTTTTAGGAAATGAGTCTTGGGTGCATCTTAATTCTCTGAATGTAATTCAGATATTTGAAGCACGTGCAAATTTTGATGTAGCTATCATCAACAGGGTAAAACATAAGGCTCTGTCGAAATACTGATCCAGGGCATCAGACTGCTTAATGCTGGGCTTGGAGATGATGACAGGAGTGGGTTCTTCACCATCCAATTCCTCAGATGTTATCCTGTCTGGGAACAGGAGCTTTACTCCAAACTCAAAATTTAAGATGCAAAGCAGTGTTTTACTAACTACAGCTTCCAAGCATATATGTTAATCAGATGTCGTGTCCCAGTTTCACCCCGAGCTAAGCTTGTGCAGACAGCGTAGCCTGTCCCCAGGACTCGCAGCCCCTCTCAGCAGAGTGTTACTGGCTCTGTAACAGTCTCCAGGCCATCCATATTTTGGTAGCTGGTAGGAGCTGTTCTGTGGCCTCTTTCACCTGTGACTGTTCTTCCTTACTTGCATTCACCTCCCTTGGGACCACCTCAGGGTAGTCCAATGATAAATATTTAGCGTTTATGACTACATAAAAGTCAAAGAATTAGGGCTGCTTGTCCGAAGTCGTCTCGGCATGGTCCAGTAACTGCGCCTTCTCAGGGACATCTTCCTTTTCTATATCTGTTGAGGGTTATACTGTTATTTCAGTTAGATCTTTTCTTTTTATTTCACACTTCCATTGCTTTAATCTTTCAGGGTCATGGAGCAGTTTAGTTTAGTTCCCGGTGTGCATTGTGTCTAGGCTTGTCACTCAGTACTTACACCACCAAAACATCTCACCTGGAAAGGTACAGGGCAAGGTGGTTGCTTTGAGTGACTTAGGAAAAAATGCAAACCCCCCAAAGATAACAAGATAAATCACCTTCTGAGTGGGTGGGAGAGAAGGATTACACCTTGTAGGAGATGTTAGCTGCACAGAGCAAAAGCTGTTCAGGAACATACTAAGTGTTGCTTGTCTATCTTAAATGTGCCTGAGGGAGAAAAAATTTGCTAAACCTATGAGGAAATCCCATGAAGCCTACTTTTCCCTTGTGTCAGTGCAGTGGTCCTTATCCCACGATTAACGTCCCTGGGCAGTGGGTAACGACCGCGGCATCCAGCTCCGCAGCGCTGGGGCCCGATGCAGGATTTTACCAAGCTGCTCTGTAGTGGGGCAGCCATTCTTGTTCCCCTGATAAAACACAAGCCCCAAATCATATGTCCCTCTGGCACCATCATCTCTTCAGAGCAGCAGTAACTGTAAGGGATGGTTTATGGAGCAGTGAGAACGACCATTTTACTAGGTTGAGGAGGACAAGGAGAAGGATTAATTACACACAAGTTAAATACATGTTTGTAGTCTGACAGCAGTTCCAGATATTTTCCCAAAGTGGGTAATGATCTTCCTTTTCTGTGAAAGAGGATGGAGAGAACCAGTGACAGTGTTGTGTGGGCATAGTGTTGTCTGACTTGGGCACACCAAACTGAAACCTCCTGTTGCTCTTTTGTTTTGCAGACTCAATGCACATAGAGGATGTTGAGGCAGTGCAGAAACTTCAGGACGTCTTACATGAGGCTCTGCAGGATTATGAGGCCGGGCAGCACATGGAAGACCCACGTCGCGCAGGCAAGATGTTGATGACTCTCCCGCTTCTGAGGCAAACCTCCACCAAGGCTGTGCAGCATTTCTACAACATCAAACTGGAAGGCAAAGTCCCCATGCACAAACTTTTTTTGGAAATGCTGGAGGCCAAGGTCTGACTAAAGCATCATGGGCTTCCCCATCATGCACGTTTTAAAAAAAAAAAAAAAAAAAAAGGGAAAATAAACAGGATAATAATGGCAAAGAAACTTAGTGTTTAATTAAGGAAAAAATGACTGCACTGATATTTAGCAGCAAGACTGTGAAGCAGCTTTCAACTTTTTCTTCTGTGTCTTTCTGATGCAGTTTTTCATTTCCTTTTCCTTTTCTCTCTTTTCCTTTCTGTTCTTTCCTTTCCTTTTTCCTTTTCTCTTTTTTTTCTTTGCTGCTGAACTTTTTAAAAGAGGTCTCTAATTGAAGAGAGATGGAAGCCAGGCCTGCCAAAGGATGGAAATCCATAATATGGATGCCAGTGAACTTATTATGAACCATAATGTCCCCAATGACAAAGGAATCAAAGAGAGAACCACCGTACCTAGCAGTACAGTACAACACGATGAACTGACTGAATGCAGTATTAGATTTCATAGGAGCAGTCTCTAATTAGACGACTAAGCGACGATGCATCGGCTGCTTCTTATCATTGCATTTTCCATCTAGATCAGTTACAGCCATTTGATTCCTTAATTGTTTTTTCAAGTCTTCCAGATATTTCTTAGGTTAGCTACGATGTAACTTTTTCAGGGAATAGTTTAAGCTTTATTCATTCATGCAATACTAAAGAGAAAGAAATACTGCATTTTTTGTGCTGGCTTGAACAATGATGAACAATAATGAAGGACAAATGAATCCTGAAGGAAGATTTTTTTAAACGTTTTGTTTCTTCTTACTAACGGAGATTTTTTTGTACCAGCTTTACCAGTTTTCAGCCATTTATTAATGTGGGAATTTATCTTACTAAAGCAATAGTCGAAGGGAAGGTGCATATTATCACGGATGCAATTTATGTTGTGTGCCAGTCTGGTCCAAAACATCCAGTTTCTTAACATGAGCTCCAGTTTATAACTAAATGTTCACTGACTCAAAGGATTAGATTACACCTGCAGTATATCCGAGTAGTCTAACATAGAAGTACTCCACGTCAAGTACCAATCCGTAACGCTGTTAGGAGACAGCAGCTGTACAAGGGTATAGTTGCGACGGGATTTCTAACTGCTTCAGTTGCAAAACGAACCAGAAACCAACCGCCTGTTCGCAAATTTCTAACCTCATGCGCAGAAGACCCCTCAGAACCGGTAGTAGCTTAGAGGCAATAAAGGCAAATGCCGATGTTTGCAAAATTTAGAAACCAGAGTAGCAGACTTCTGACCAAATTGAAGAAGTTAACACTTCTGTACCTTATTTATTGATTTAGATTTTATTTTGTAAATGGCAATCGTTAACAAGTAGCTAAACCAGTATACGTGCTTTTCAACCAGTATTGTCACAGCATGAAAGTCAGTCAGTTTCAAGACTGTTACGAGGTGTAATCTAATGTATAAACCGATTAGATGCCCCCAGAAAACTACAGTCGCTAAATAACCAATAAACAATAACCTCCATCAAATGCTATACCAATGTACCAGTGTTAGTAGCTGCTCCCTGTACTATGTGAACATCCTTATTCTATGTACACAGATGTAATTAAAATTGTAATCCTAACAAACAAAAGAAATGTAGTTCAGCTTTTCAATGTTTCATGTTTGCTGTGCTTTTCTGAATTTTTATGTTGCATTCAAAGACTGTTGTCTTGTTCTTCTTGTGGTGTTTGGATTCTTGTGGTGTGTGCTTATAGACACAGGGTAGAATTAGAGACAATATTGGATGTACAATTCCTCAGGAGATTACAGTAGTATATTCTATTCCTTACCGGTAATAAGGTTCTTCCTAGTAATAATTAAGAGATCGAAACTCCAAACAAATACTCGTTATGAACAGATACACATTGAAATCATAATATTTTCAAAACAAGGGATAATTTCTGTAACAGTTTATTATAGAATACCAATGTATAGCTTAGAAATAAAACTTTGAATATTTCAAGATTATAGATAAGTCTAATTTTTAAACGCTGTAAATATAGCTTTTATTCAATCATCTCTCAGATGTTGTTATTAACTCGCTCTGTGTTGTTGCAAAACTTTTTTGGTGCGGACAAGTTTCCAAAACTATTGCTACGTTGTGTGCTTTAAACAAAATAACAATGGGCCGATGCTCCATCGGCCTCGTGCTAGGAAAAGAAAAAAAAACAAACTGTGTATCTATCATTAGCTATATGGGACTATATTGTAGATTGTGTTTTCTCAGTAGAGAAGTGGCTGTAGTGTGATTCTAGGTAAATCATCATTAGCAATTCATTCAGATGGTCAATAACTTGAAATTTATAGCTGTGATAGGAGTTCAGAAATTGGCACATCCCTTTTGAAATACGTCTAAAAAAAAACAAAAAAAAAAACCAAACCAACTCCTGGGAAAAAGGTGCTGATTCTATAAGATTATTTATATATGTAAGAGTGAAAAAAAACAAAAAAAAGAAAAAAAAAAGTTTATTTTCCAGAAAGTTTGTGCAGGGTTTAAGTTGCTACTGTTCAAGTACACTATATATATAAAAATATATAATATAAATATTGTTTTTGCTGTATCACGTTAAAGAACTTGGGCTTCAGGGTCAAAAGCCAATCGACTAGAAGTACACAAACCCACACAAATGATGGAGATGTGTCAAAGGCACACGGTGCAACTTTTAGTTTCATTTTCTGTAATTTTTTGGAGCTGCAAAAGAACAAGTATCTCAAGACTGTAAAAGCATTACCTGAAACATAGCTAAAAGAACTGCACGGGCTTTATAACGTTGTTCATCTTAAACCTTGCCGGAGAAGAGTTCTTTCAAGACCACTTACTTAATGTGAAGTGTTGGGAAAATTTCAAAGGGTGTATGTTTTAGCCATAACGATTTAATTTCTATTTTTGCTTCATTTTTTAATTTTTTCTTATTTAAAGCAATATGATTGTGTAACTCCCAGCAGTTACACATTTGTTTCAATCAGATCAGATTGTTGTATTTATTCCACTATTTTGCATTTAAATGATAACATAAAAAGATATAAAAAATTAAAACTGCTATTTTTCTTATAGAAGAGAAAATGGGTGTTGGTGATTGTATTTTAATTATTTAAGCGTCTCTGTTTACCTGCCTAGGAAAACATTTTATGGCAGTCTTATCGTGCAAAGATCGCAAAAGGACAAAAAAAGAAATAAACTGCTTATAATAATCCAGGAGTTGCATAATAGCCAGTAGTTAAAAATGAAACAAAACAACAAATAAAAACAAACATGTCTATAGCTGTAGATGGGCTTCACATCTGTATAGCAATCAACTGTATATTTTTGTGATGTGTATCATACCGTGTGCTCCAACCAATGTCCATTTGTGTAAATGTATTTATTTTATATTGTATATATTGTTAAATGCAAAAAGGAGATATGATTCTGTAACTCCAATCAGTTCAGATGTGTAACTCAAATTATTATGCCTTTCAGGATGATGGTAGAGCAATATTAAACAAGCTTCCACTTTTGATTGCTTTTATTTTATTTTTTGTGTTGTGGGGTTTTTTTGGTTTTGTTTTCTTTTTGGGAGAAGGAAACAGAGCAGTTAGCCTTACCTCCTTACCTCCTGTCACTCCCATGCAGACCGGAGCCAGCCTTTACCCCTTCTCCCGCAAAGTACAATGCGAGTGTAAATAAATGCTATATAAAGCCTTGTCAGAATGAATTCCGGTGTGGTACAAGACATTTTGCATACTCTTAAATATGCAAAATGTCTCATAGCACATTAGAATTCAGGCTGACAGGCCTTTATATAGCACTTATTTAATCTTAAAGCATCTTCACATCAACCTGCATTACTCAAAATCATTGCCTCTCCGTCAATGTCATAAAAGAAAATTTTCTCACTATTTTAAGATCACGTTAATATCATCTGGAAGTGCTTATTTGCTTTCTCCATCACCAACCGAGTCGATCATTCATTTCCTACCGCAGGAGACGCCTTGTATGTGTTCTGGGTTAAAAAAAAAAGAAAAGAATTAAAAACCTGTGTGATGTGATCCAGCTTTTCTGAATGGAAGTGAATAGCGACCGGAGCAATAATGTAGCCTGGTGTTAATGAAGAGCACCGATAAATCGCGTCAGGATCCAGGGGGGGTTGAACAGCAAACGGCCTCGCAGCCTCTTACCCTGCAAGGCTGCGGCCCCCCTCGCGCGGGGTCAGCCCCTCTTTCCCGCCGACCCTTCCGGAGTCGTCGCAGAAGTGCTAATGTGTGCTTTTCTTGCTTTTTAGCCCATCTCGATAGCGTTTTGTCCTTGTGTGTGCCGACATATTTCTCACCTTCGCTGCTGGCCGTTCTCTGGAGATGCTGGCTGGTGGCGCAAAGGCTGCTGAACGGGACGGTGACGCGCAGTGATGGGAATGGCCTCAGCCCAGCTACTGGGGCAGCGCCTGGGGCTTTTTGTGCTTCGCAGTCCTTCGGTAGCAACACGCCTGGAAATGGGAGGGCACCGCTGCCCTGCTACCCATGCCTCCTGCACGTTAGCTAGCCTAGGAGGTAGGATCAGGGGGGTTAAGAAAGAAGTGGCAGAACAATAGAAGGATGAATCCTGCCTGGACTCCGCAGAGGAGCTCAGAGCTGGTTGGTAGTGTCGCTGCTGTGTGCATGCCTGCACAGAACAGGTTCTCCCACCCCAATCGTCTAGTGTTCTGCTCTGTTACTGCAAAGCACCTCTCATCAAAGGGAAATGTAAGGCTGCACCATAACTGGGAAGTGCAGTGAAAATCATGTTACAAATCTCCACGCACAAGAAGGGGGGAAAGAGCATGAACAGTGGCACTCCTGGGCTGCCTCAATGTGGGTTTGTCTCCAACCACTGGTTACAGGTTTTCACGTACAATTAAAAAACCCATAATTAATATTTCTGTGCCATATTTCATGAGAGGCTCGTGCAGCACCATGCAATCCTAAATTCAGCACCACAGAAGAGAAAGTGCTTCTAGGGGTGCAACTCTGCTGAGATGTTTTGGCTTTTTTCTTTCTGCCTTCTCCTATGCTGCCTCTGCAGTAAAGCCAGGACGGGCACAGAAATCCATCAGAAACGTTTTGGTAGGCAGAAATGTTTCAGTAGGTATCTGTGGGGAATTTGGCTAGGAGCACAATCCTCCTTAAACTATGAAAATAGCTATGAAACCTTTAAAGAGAAAAGGAAAGGGCTCGGGGCGCTGGCGCGTCCTGCTGCAGCTCTCCACTGCTGCAGCCGCGGCAACACCACGTAGCTAAAATGAGGACATCGGCAAACCGGAGGAGTCTTCCCTTCGTAGCTATGGCTTAGCTCAGCGAAACTAGATTGAGACTGTCGTGGTTCTCATTGCTCTTCCCCTCTGCTACTCTCCCTTCCCCCTCACCCCCCCAATTAAAGCAGCCACCCCAGTGCATGAGCGTGGTTTCGCCACCGCGGGTGCTTGTTTGACAGCCGCCTGCCCCCACTGCCGTGCCAGCCTGGCCCTGGAGCCCTCCGCTCCTCCCACGCTGTTACACTGGCGCCCGTGCCCGCTCACAAGCTGGCTGATGCCGTCACTATTGATGCAAAAAGGAAAACGCCTGGCTTGCAGAGCTGGCTACTAAATGGCAGGGGGATTTCTGACGGGCTCCAAGGTTTTTTTGGAGCTTCACATCCAAGTGATGGTTTAACTTGATGTCGTTTGGGCTTTTTGTTTGGTTGGTGGGGTTTTTTTGTCCTTGTGAGGTTGAAGTGTGAAAAGGTCTGGCAAACACCAATAAAAAGTAGTCTGGTGGAAAGGAGGAAAGAAATGGCATGAAAATCACGCACCAGTCAATGCTGTTCCCCATGCAGTTATGTGCACTTCTTAACACAGTGCCAATGATGCTGAAATAGTAACAGAGATTAAATATGTTAAAAAAACCCACCCCAAGACTAATTGCCAAAAACAAAAGAAAGATGGATTCTGAATGGTAACAGAGATGGAAATACTATCCTTAGCAGGATGAGCCCTCATGCTCTACATCTTGCAGCATCGCCTGGTAATACTCCACTGGAAAAAAAAACAACCACCAAACCCTAAGCACAAAAACACCCCAGGTTTTTTTGTTCAGGGTTTTGGGTTTTTTGCAGGAGCAAATGCTCCTTTTCTGTTTTTTAACATTACCTGTCCTGGCTCCAGCACTAACCTCAGGAACAGGACAGCTTCCATCCATTTTCTGAATTCTTTTCTACAGCCTTTGTTTATTTTCCTTAACAGCTTTTTTTTTCACTCGCACCTTTCCTTCCCTTTGCATTTCGTCTCCCTGGTGTAATGTAGGTCTCTGATTTCACATGGCACTTTGCTAATTACTATATCCTTGGTCATACAGCCTGCCTGCTGTAGCTGCCTCACCAGGCTCTCTGATAAGGTGCTGATTCTGTGTGTATAGGTTGTCTCTAACACACAGATTACAAACTTCCTTCTTGCTGTTGCTATTAAAGAAGAAGGGGCTGGGGGGAGGAGAGGGGGGAAGTAACCATAGAAAAGGGTGTATATGTTTGGTTTTAGTGGTTTTGGTCACAAGTGTCCCGAAGTGTCTGTGTTGCCACATCCCAGCCATGCTAATTGTTAGCACTTTGTTAAGATTAAAGGCTGCTCTTTCTTAGCGGTCAGATTCCCAAGCCTGGCTCCTTACAATCTCCCTTAATATGAAAAAGCAAGTGGCGGTAGATTGATTACACGCAGGCTCTTATTATTAAGCAGAACAGAAAAGAAAGGAATTTCAAAATATAATCCTCCATTCCCAGGAGTATTTGTCTTGTTCTCCATGAAGTTAAAGGTCTGAAATAATGTGCCCATCAGGAGCTCAATGTTGCATGTCCATGCCAGTTGGTCCAAGGGCTTGTTATGATGGTAATGACCTGCTGAAACGTGAGCTTTGATGGCAACAATACAATTGCTACCAGCTCACCCGCTGGGAGAAATATTTTATTATTGTCAAATGCCCTCCGCAGAGATTTGTTTTGCCTGTTCCTGTTTAAATTAAATTCAGAGCAGAACTGCATTATTATTTCTCTAGAGTATATTTGAAATAAACAACTAGTCTCCAAATTTAGGATTCCTGGTTAGTTTAAATTTTCTTATTAGCAGAAAAATTACAATAGGTGACAACATAGCTGCAGGAATATTATTATGGCAGCCATACAAGAGATTTACACACTGAGAGCATGGCCTAAAAGCACAAGAACTCCCTTCTACTTTACAAATGCCAGCCAAATTAATAATTAACTGTGCCATAAATTCTCCAACCTTCACGAATGATGTCAATGCTCTTCTGTGTCACACTAGAGGAATTTTGTCATAAGACTAAGTGGTGCTCTTCATAAAGAGCGTTACTTAGATGTAGAAAGCGGCCCAAGAAAACAGCCCTTGCCACTCCATATTACAGCAGCTCAGTGAACGAGTGACAGCAGGACTTCAGAGTCATTTACTGCTGCTTTCTCAAGGCAAAACTATCTCCTTACGCCTGTGAAACAGAGCAAATTTTGTTCCACATTAAATGGGCCAGATTATCTCTTCCACAAGCTAAAGAGACAACACTAAATCCCAGCTCATGTAATTTCCTTCAAAATTGTTCTGCTCGGGCTGGGTGTTCCCAGGAGCGCCACCAGCAGAATTATCCAGCGATTCAGCTGTACTTAAATTGGCAGATGTCGGAGATTTAAGACAGTCCCGAAGCCTTAACACAAATCCTCTCTTCTGTACTGCCTCGTGGCCTCTCCTCGCTCGTCAGCCGATGCCACTGTTGCTGCCTGCTGCCTAGCAGCTGAACCCGTGGAAGGACAAGCTGCTGGGCAGTGCCGTGATTGCCTCACTCAGTCCTGCACCGAGAGCCAGGAGGGGGGCAGACGACCAGCTGGGGGTCTGCATCTCTGTCTTGCTAAAACCAGGCCCTAACCCTGTGCTGCTCATTCATGGGGGCCAGTAGTCCGCTCGCTGTTGGCCTTTTTCTCTGTCACCGGCGTGCACACGGCATGAAAAGCTGCCCTGTTGTGAGACTGGGTGATTTTTGTACCCTGCTTTGCTGAATGGCGCTTCACCCAGAGAGGTGCTTGACTGGTGCAGGGTGGGAACATTAGTATGGGCAAGGCGATACCTGTGAACTCATGATGCAAGGGCAGGACATCTCTTAAAGGAGCTACCAAACTCCTGAAGAAGGAGGACCGTGTCCTGGGGAGGCAAGGCCTGGTGGGTACACTTCCCCTCCAATGATCACCCATAATCCGCAAGCTGACGGCCACTCACAGAGGCTGCGGCCTGACCGGCAGAGAGCGGGGCCCGCTGCGGCCAGGGCCATGAGCCGGCGTGGCAGCCGATGGCAGTCCTTGCAGGCTCTCCTTGCAGGTGGTACAGATGAGGTCTGAAAACTATGGATGTTTGCCTGGCTGGGTGCTGGGCAGCCTGCTGCTGTAGCCCCTCAACATGCATTTTAGAGAGAGAGAGTTAGAGAGTAAAGTGAGACAGGATAAAAGAACAAATAAATATTTCTTTTTAAGCTGCAAGTGCTTCAGGAATCACACTCCTAACACTCTCCCGTTCAATCTACCGTGCTCTATCTGATTTCACAGCTTCATTGGGAACGTCCACAAGGTGAGGGACCGGCAGTAAGAGGAAGTCAGTGAGGGCACAGTTCTCATACCAGGCTGTGAAGCAGTCACAGAAGGGCCAGTATTACTTGCAAGAGGTTAACCTGGGGTCTGTAGGGCTCCTCGATGGTGCCGAACAGAAAAACTCCATAACATCCTGAGTAGTTTTCCTTCTTTGCTGCTACCCTGATTAAAAAGTAAAAAATATACCTGGGTCTGAATCCCCGTGAGCACCTCTATATTCTGCACAGGAGTGTTTCAGACTTCCCTAGGGCCTGCAAGCTTACTGCCCCATGGACTTGCCCTGTACACAGGTCCCTCCTTACCCACCCAATACTTTGTCTTTTCCTACATAACAAAAACATCTTAACAAATCAGTTGTCCACAGCCCACTGGGGCTGATCTGTACTGCTTAGGGGCAGACACAGAATAACTTCCTCAAGCAGGGCTTGTATCCCAGATCATGGCCATGGATTCCACCTGAGTTAATTTGCAGGAGGCTGTTCCCACTCTGCTGTGAAACCTTAACATAACCACACAGCAGTTTTCTATCATCACAAAAGAAGTGATAAGAAAGAAAGCCCTCCCCTCACTCAGCCTTTTTACTTCTCCTTCCTCCCCTCCAGGCTCCTTCTGCTCCTTGTCTCTGCAGGACCAGTACTGTTATCTATGCTGGCTCAAAATACGGGATTCAAGGCAGGGAAGGGAAATGATATTTGCCTTCCAGAAAGCATCCTTTCCCCACCTTGGTACCCCTCACCACTCTTGGCTCGCAGCTCTGTCCTCAGTGCCCCAGCCCACGCTGTTATTTGAATCTGAAAGAAGTACCTACAGCAGCAGCGTAAGGTTTATTTGGGCTGGTTCTGGGGGTGGGGTGGAACAGAGGTTACATGTGTCCCCAGAATTTGTGTGAATGGTGCTTGGTGGATACTACACGTGCTGCAATCTCAGGCTTGAGATGGAGCATTACACTGTAGAGCATCCTCTAGAAATGTGGAAAGAAGTTCTGCTTGTTCATAAAGAAAAAAACAGGGGTCTGGTGCAACCTGCTTCTCATGTTATGGAAAAAACCTTCAGGAAAAAAACAAATTGTCCCTTTAGTCACTGTGGATTGGGGAAAAAAAGGAAAAATGAAGGGCGAGGAGAGGGGAAGGAGCACTGGAATATAGTCTCATGGGATACACGTTTTTATCCTTTCTATCTGGCTCCCAATGTAGTTTTCTTGTGACTTCCGTGCCATCAGCTTTCTCAGAAAGGGATCTTTCCAGGGAAGGTTGGCACTCTCCCATCTCCCCAAGCTGTGCTGTTGTGGCTTAAAGACACATTTGGTTTTTCCCCATTCCCAGGTGACTGTCTCAGTGTCAGCCTGCCATGCAGTCCTATGCTGCTCCAGACAATTGAGAACAGCCATATTCTGGAGCATCCTGGTTTGGTTCCTCTGCTCAAAGTGCCCTAAAAGCTGCGGCACGAGCCTTGTACGGCAGCGGCTGCTTCTGTGGAGTTTAACTCTGCAGAGTGCAAGTGAATAGCTTACAGCAAGCTAGCGGTCCAGCCCAGAGTGTTTCCTAATGAGTAGCAGTGGGGTGAAGGAATGCAAATCCATTATAACAAGTTTCTGTCTTGCTCTAGTTTGGCTGCACCACCTTTTTCATCTCTAGGGTGGAGACAAGCTCCCATGTAGTATCTACACTGCGCTGCCATCCAGCGAGACCTGGACAGGCTGGAAAGCCGAGCAGGGAGAAACCTAATGAAATTCAACAAAAGCAAGTGTAAAGTCTTGCACCTGGGAAGGAATAACCGTCTGTATCAGTACAGGCTGGGGGATGACCTGCTGGAGAAGAGCTCTGTGGAGAAGGACCTGGGGGTCCTGGTTGATGACAGGTTGGCTATGAGCCAGCAGTGTGCCCTGGTGGCTAAGAGGGCCAATGGGATCCTGGGATGCATCAGGAAGAGTGTGGCCAGCAGGTCGAAGGAGGTGATCCTCCCCCTCTACTCTGCCCTGGTCAGGCCCCACCTGGAGTATTGTGTCCAGTTCTGGGCTCTCTGGTATAAAAAAGACAGGGATCTCCTGGAGAGAGTCCAGAGGAGGGCTACGAAGATGATTAAGGGCCTGGAACAGCTCCCGTATGAGGAAAGGCTGAGTGAGCTGGGACTGTTCAGCCTGGAGAAAAGAAGACTGAGGGGGGACCTAATTAATGTTTATAAATATCTTAAGTATCGGATGTAGGGGGAATTGGCCAACCCTTTTTCAGTAGTTTGTGGAGACAGGACAATGGCTGTAAACTGGAGCACAGGAAGTTCCGCACCAAAATGTGGAAGAACTTTTACCCAGTGAGGGTGACAGAGCCCTGGGACAGGCTGCCCAGGGAGGTGGTGGAGTCTCCTTCTCTGGAGATATTCAAGACTCGTCTGGATGCCTATCTGTGCAATACGTGCTAGGGAGCTGCTTTGGCAGGGGGGTTGGACCCGATGATCTCTCGAGGTCCCTTCCAACCCCTACGATTCTGTGATCCTTTGATTCTGTCCCACTAACACTGGGAGGTAATGGATCAGCCCATGTAGGTAGGCAAGGCCTGATGGTGTCTGTGTATTCCAGTCCTTAAGGACAGTCAAAACAAACTGTCGTAGGTAACTTCTTGAGGCAAACTGCATGCTGTAAGGCAGTGGCAAGGGATGCAGACAACTACAGCACCGCGCTGGTTTTGCTTTGCATCCCAGATTGGAGTAAAATGAACAAGTTCTTAAATTTCTTTCAATGGCTTTTATCCTCTCTCATTTATATCTTATCCTCTGGCTACAGCAACAACAAGAAAAAAATTTTCTTTCATATATTTGTGGTTGTGGCACATTGATGGATTTCAGGCAAATCTTTAAGATGGGCCTTTATAATACTGTGAGATGTAAACTTGCCTATCCTGGCCAATATATGAGGTTTTACATAGTTCTTACATTGATTCCCTTGCTCCTTTGTCACCTCGACACAGAGACCCACTCACAAGGTGACCATGACAAAAGTGCACAATGGCGAGGGGGATCCCTTCCCCCTCCTCCCTTTACTCCTTTACATTGACCAAATGTCTTTCTAAATGACTTGCTGAGCCAGGCTATTCTTATATCTTACACAAAAATGGACTCTTGTCTTACAATCAGAAGATTCAGGGGAAAAAAATTTCAGCTCCCAATGTGAAAAGATTAAGGTCAGTCACTTTACACTACAAAACCTTTTCACAAGAGCAGCATAACAAAAGGACCCAAAAGCCTACCTGATGTGGTTTATAGCTCCAAGAAAAACAAGACACTCTATGACATCTTTTTAGGACTGTACCACTTCTTTATAGACTTACAACAGACACAGATGGGGAGAGGAAAGTGATGCTGAATAGGAAGAAGAGCTAACTTGGCTCCCTATGCCGATTTACTTACTGGCATTTTTTTTACAAGGAGAACAACCTGCGGCTTAATCGAGTGTGTGTGATTCATAGAAAGCATATCACAGTTTGGATCACACTGGGTCACACTGCAATGAACGCAGTGGTACCAAATTCCTTCAATGGGGGGTCTGAGGTTTTATTCCTCTTTGTTTACTTTATCAGTGCCTAAAAGTAGGTGACAGAAGCTCTGTGACTCAATACCTGTGAAGCCCAACACACTCCTTGGCCTGAAGCAGTCAAATGGCCTTAACAGGTGTTCCAGCTAAAACATTATTTGTATTTGGTATTTTGTACTTCCTTCAGCAGACGCCACTTTCACAGCAAAGAGCATGACTTATCAATTGCATAAAGTAATCTCTTCAAGCTATACAAAACATGCCAACAACAACAGGGACTTGGAGCAGGGATTGGTTAATATGAATACATTAGCAGTGGCCAGAAAGGGTGGCAAACAGTAGTCATTGAGCATGCGCATGGACTCAGAAGAATCTGGAGATGAGGAGATCATGCCCATGTTAGAAGAGAGAGACAAAACCTCCAGAGAGGAAATGAGACCCATGCATGAAAGAAAATGCAGATGGGGGGGTGGAGAAGAGCCCAATATGGACAGAAATAGAACTTATGAGGGAGTGGAGTATCCATCAGGGAAGAGGATAAAAACTTCAGCTTGTTTTTTTGTTACATCCATTAGGTAACAGCCTAGCCCTCCTAGAGTCAATAGTTATATCTTTTCCTTTTTCTTTTCTTTTTATTTTTTTAAGTTAATGCAGAATATGAATTGGGCTGACAAGGCAGGGGGCAGATACCAGACTAAAGAGGCAACTTAACAGAAAAATCAGAACACTGCTCTTCGGTTTTGTGACAGAGATAGGTCCACCCTGTTTTGTTTAAGCAGCAGGATGTTTCAGGAGTTGTGGAGAGCTGCAGTGTCCTGGCTCCATTTCCTCCTGACAAAAGGGTAGTCTGAGCTGGGCTCCCCGCTGGAGCTGATAGGGCAGTTTGGGTCTTTGCTTGCACCCAGGTGCTTTAACTCAATTTGTTCTCAGCTGTCAGGAGTTTAAGTGATGGCCCAGAACAATTAAGAAAGAGGAACAGGTGGTCCTAATCCCTCTGTATTTAAGGCAGAAAGAAAGAAGATCTTCTTGTTACATTGAGGCTAGGTGTGTTTTAGAGTTTGGGTACTGGATTTAGCCTGGTAAGAAGTAGCTTTTTGTCCACCTTGCTAGGTGCTATTCAAGAGGAGCTGCTTCAAGTGCATCAGGTTGGTGGTTTGTTTTGGCTACAAGTAAAAACCTGGGCATAGTGGAACCTGTGTGGATTATTGCTGTTTGGGCTGCGTGGCTGATGAAACCCTTTATAAGCAAGTATAGCAAAAGTCATTCTTAGCTGAAAGCCTTAGGAACTAAAGCATGGCATAGCAGGTAAAATATAGCTTTAAAAAAAAAGGATGGGTGGGCACAAATAACAGTGAGAGGCTCCTGATCAGGTCTCTATGTATTGTGTGCCTGATCAAGTGCAAGGGCTTTCCTGTAAGCTGAGAGCAATAAAGTTTCATCCTGGTCAATATGCAAACTGTTCTGTGCACTTTGGCAGCTGGATGTCTGTGTTCTACCTACTGTATGAGCAGCTATTTTTGGAAGCTAATTACCCCTGTTTAGGGAGTTGGATTAATATATATTTGTGGGATGCAGGATTAGAAAGCAGAAGGCCTCAGCTTGTTGGAAATCAATTTTAATATCCCTATGGCTCTGGTAGCGTAAGTGTCAATATACCATATACATGTCTTACAGAGGCTTCTCTTCTACAATTAAGCTACTTGATTTACTGCAGGCATGGCACTTGAGCTGAAAGAGCTAGGGAGGAGGTTTATTTTCAGGGAAAAGAGAAGATGCTGTTCATAAACCACTCCTAAGCATAACTGCTTATTTCTCTTATCATATGAGTTCTTATCAAATTGTAAATACATATATTTGTGCCTGAAAATATGGTCATTTGGAAGGGAGAATATTTTTGCCAGCTTGGACTTTTCTCTGCATTTTATGCTGGCAGTGTTACTGCAGGGCAAAGCTTGACTACCTCTTCTGAACCCTTAGAGTATCAGCACTTGGGTCGAAGGGATGAGTCTTTGTGCTGGGATGAGGCAAATACCTGGAGGTGGACACAGACCTTAAAAATAAGGGCAAAAAGAAAATCTACCCCCATATCTATTTTCTGTGGAAAGTTCCCTTCAATTTAGAGGAAGAAAAAGGATAAATTTGCTATGCTTTATCCAATGGACCAAAATCATCTTGGCTTGAGGTGTATCCTGCGCACAAATCAGTAGTGCGCAACACCTCTGTTTCTCTCAAAGCCTGAGTGAGAACAAACTTCAATACCCAGTACCAGCCAAAAAACAAGCTATTTCATGTTATGTGAAGGAAGAGCACACAGCTTTCAGCTCCTGCTAAGGCGAGCCCAAAGTTACCCACTGAGGAGACACACCTATGTGAGTGGGGACAACATGCTCTCCAAGCAGCCTTGCCCAGGTGAGCTGGGGAATCCGGGGTTTTCCTTGTGCTGTGAGGCCTTCACAGCAGTCTTGTGGAAGGCAATTCTTGTTATGGGAAGGTGAGCTGCTGGGGAATGGACAGAATAATTGCATTAATAGGTTAAACTGGGCAGAACTTGTGCTGCCAAAGCCTGGATTATAATTGCTGTGTGGAGGACGGGAGAGGGAAGGCAGAGCAGTGGAAGGAAAAAGAGAAGACAGTGTGTTTCCAAGGAGCTGCAGAAGGCCAGGTTAAGACAGGGGTATGAGTGGAGGGGGTCCAGCTGTCACAGAAAACAAGCAGCACTTTTGTTGGAAAGCTTGATACTTGCTACTATCAAATAGATCCCACAATGATGTGGCTGGACTCCATGACCTAAAGGGTCTCTTCCAGCCTGGGTGATTCTATGAAAGCAAAGGCACTAAGGCTGGGTGCTCCAGCAGCTAGAAATGGCTGAGCCTGAAGAAGGGGAAGCTGCTTTAGGCAGTGGTGGGCAGTTCTGCCTCTTCTGGGGAACGTTTTGTGGGTACAGTGCTCTAGGTCTTCTAGGCACCCTGTTCAGTGTCCTGCAGCCCTGGGCTTTCTCTGAAGACTGCAACAAAGGTATTCACGTGGTTTGGGTTTTTAATCTAAATGGATCTGTGCTAGTTTCTGCTCAGAATACAGGATTTCCTTAACAAGGACACATGCCACTTAACACTGGCTGAATGAGGAGGAAATTGTGTATAAAACATCTTCCATTTTTGCTTTTTTTATTACACATATTAAACCAAAGTAACACTGAAACAGCCTTGGCAAACCAACCAAACTAGGTAGAACTAATCTGCACAGATTAATTTTGTTCTCTAGCCCCTGTTTATGGGGCAGCAATCTTGCCCTGCTTATTGATTATCAGACAAGACTACTAATCCCCTTAAGGTCATTAAGTGTACTTAATTAAAGAGCAGTTAGCAAGCTTCTCTTTACCAAGTTAATAGTGGCTGTTAAAAGTGATTTGTACATTACCAATATGGTAGCCATTAATCTAAAAGTCAATTTGTCATTTCTATTTTCCCAAACAAATACATTCAGTAGGCTGCAAAGGAGGCTAGAAAGCATTCAGCATCCGTTGTGTAAGGAAGACCTCTGCTTTCTTAAGCTGTAAAGCTTAGGCACTAGCTGTTTCCACTCTCTCTTATAATCTGCTGTCCTGTTCCCTCCTGCATTGGCAGGGGGAGCAGGAGAGGATATGAATCCTGGGAACAGTCACTTATGACAAGTTTCATGAAAAGTAAAAGGAAGATGGAGAAGCAAAAATCAAAGCCTTGTCTGACAAAGTTTGGAGCTTAGTGGTACTTGGCTTTTTGCCTGGCAATTGACATGCAAGAAGCTTTGGAGATGATTCTCATTAAGGTTAAGGGAGGAGGCTGAAGGTATGGTCAGGGTGGCTTAAAGGCATGTATGGGGAAAACAGGGACATTGAGAAAGGAGGGTAGGGGGAATGCAGTTCTACAGAAATCTGGATTTCCTTGTTGTGTGAATATCAGAATTGATTTTGTCATTGCTTTATGCAAATGTGAATACATAAAGCTTTAATGTTATCTACTTAAAGATTAAATGCATAATAATACAGAAAGTTTTCTGGTTCTTATTGCGTACATAACTTGTTTTGAGGCAGATGTATATAGGTTGAATCTTCAATATAGATGATGTTTCACTAGCAGAAACCTATTGCTACAATTAAAGCAAAAATTCTTTAGCAAAATACCCTGTGTCTGTCATGTACCCTGCCCTGCTCCACAGGCTTACATTTGCTTTGGGTCTTAATTTCCTAGAAAAATATGTAATTTATGGAGCTCAGCTGAGCTACTTTAGGGCATGAGGTAGGATGAGCATTGTCCTGGTGGTGGTGATGACTCAGAATAGAATCATAGCTGCTGCTGTGGTCTGCCAGCAGGGACCTCTTCCAGTGCTTAGTGGTGCTCTTCCTTTCAGTAGCTGCCAGCTGGTGAGGAAAGCAGCTGCTTTCCCTGTTTGACCAGAGCCATTGTCTTTCCAGGGGTGGAAATTCAAGTTCAGGGAGCTGGAGGAAAAAAATCTCAAAGTAAAGGACTCACCTGTAGAGTACTGTAGACTCAGGAAACTTGCAAGGATAAAATGTCAATCATAAAAGTATTGTTTTAACTCATATTAAGGCTCAATTATTTGTCTCCAATATTTTTTCTGCTGTATCTGAGATATATATGTATATAAATCTTTTACAAAGATAGACACCATGTTGTACCTTTCTTTCCCATTAAAAAATGGATTCTATACTTGCCAATGGGATAAAATTCTCATTTTGATCTCTAGATGCAAATATATTCATAAGCCAGGATAAAACATTATCTGTCCTGATCATACAGCCAGTGTCATTCTGGGATAACACCTGCGTTTGAGAACTTCTTTATAATATATTATGTTTTGCTTTGCTAATCAAGCCTGTTTAGAAAGTTAGCAGGCACCTTGACTTATGGTGAAGGTCTGTCTTTGGTAGAAGTACTGATTTAAATCTTTTGCCTGCTCTGGTATGTCAGCAGAGTTTCTGTGATGATGCTGGGAACAAGACCAGGGAAATGATCTTGCTTTAAAAAAAACTAAATAGGGTAAACAAAAACACCCAAACACAGCAAAAAATTCTGCTCTAAGTGAATCGGTTCTCCAGTTAAGTTCAAGGTTTGTCTGTGAAAAGCTAAGGAAATAAAAGGTGGAAACAAAATTAGAAGGGAGAAAACTGTGGTGAAAGGGAGGAACTGTGATCTTTCATACTAGTACTATGCAGAGAAAATGCATTTGGGGCTGTTCAGGCAGAGTGGAACAAAGTGTGTGTAGTGCAATGTCAACCTGGGAACCAAAACTTGTTATTTGTGCTTTTAAACTTGTGTTTAGTACAACTTAGGTGTTTGGGTTTTTTTTAATATTTCAAGCTAAGCACATTACAAAACTATTTAATAACTGTTATTTGTGTATAATTGAGAAGAGAATACCTTTTAGTTATGAAGCTTTTTTGAGGTTTATTGAAAGAGAAATTTAACCCTACCTGATTAAGGGCTGGACCAGCATCTCCTGAAAAAAATCCTTTGGTTCCTACGAGGGTGCCAAGGAGAGGTATTTTGCAGCAACAGCCTCAGGGGTCAACTGGAGTACCAGTGCAGGCATCTGAATTCTGAAAATGTATATACCGTTAATGACAGAGCTCCCTCCCCCCAAAATACATTTAATTTGGAAATTTCCAAGCAGCTTATCTGCTAACAATCTTTTAATATTCTATTTATTTATTTAATATTGTTGCTCGGGCTGCTCATATAATCAGATAAAGGTCATTAAACCAAATTTATGATTAAATAGGATAAAACTATTTATTCTCTTTACTCAGCCTATTAATGTTATAGCTTATGCCGACTGGATGTCGATATTTCAAATGAAGTTACTACATTTTTCAACTCTCATAATTATATGAAAAAGCTATATTATCTCATTGTGAGGATTACTTTCCACTACCTTATCTGCCATAATGTCTGCACATATTGGCCTTCAGATCTCCTGGTGCAGCTAGCTGCTGACTGCAAACACTTCTCTAGGTCTCCCATCTGGTATCTGCCTCAATCTCCCCATAGTTTTACTTTGTTATTTTGTTCCTTAAGCCATTGTTAAGGATTTAAGGAAAGGTTTCATCTGTTAGTCAGGCTTTGTATCAAGGTATCAACTGCTTTCTCTTTTAATTGCAAGCCAAATGGTTTGTGCTATAAGAGTGTCACAGTGTACAGCAATTGTCTTGTAGATTTGGGGTGCATTAATGGAAGAGTAGTCTTTGAAAGAAATATTCACAAAAATGCAATGGATTTGAGCGCCTACCTCAAACCTACAGACTCCTGCAGGATTTGTTTCTGTAGAAAGATACCTTAAGTTTTGTATTTTTCTATGCCAAGCTAGAAGAGACAACCTGAAGGCACAGTGCATCTTGCAGTTCCTTTTGTCTTAAAAACTCTGTGGTATTTGAGGGCTTTCAAAAGCAAAGTTACTGTAGTTTGACCTAATACTCTTTTATTAACTATTCTTTTTTCTTTTAGTCGTCTGTCACCTTGTCTTCAGAGAGCTTCAATTAGAAGCTCCTAATGTCTGCAGCCAATTTGATGGGTTTTGTGTAAATGGAGACTGCAAAACAGTAAAGCTGGGATCCTGGGACAGTCAGTATTGTTACAGAGAGCTGGGCAATTAACTCCAATTTTTAAGATGCCTGGCGGGTCTGAATCCATCTATGTGTAGTAGAGCCCTAAGTCTAGAAGAGAGTGAATGGCGTGACCACCCTATGTGCAAATGTCATCTCCTAGTGTGGATGTTGACCGACTGCGCAGCAGTCTGGCTTAAGCAGTAAATTAAAAACAGGGCAGAAAAAATAAATTTTACTCAGAAAATATTTTGTGATAGTCTATTATGAAAGCTTCCCAACTAGTTATAAAGCAGAAGTATAAACTAGATTTTAAAAGTAACTTATTCATGCTTTTCATGCTGAAAATTTCTAATAATTTAATTTACAGTTCTTCATAAGAATTAGTGTGCTAGTTCACCTCCCAGATTGTCTGCTTTCTTGACTCTTTGGGTAGAAAAACTGGACAACTTTATCCTCATTGCTGACTCCTATCTTCGCTCTCATATTCTTCTAGGTTTTTCTGAGTTTCCTGTTCTCTCAACAGCTGGCCTCAATTTCATCATCCAAAACTTCATTTCTCTAGGCAATCAGGCAAATGAATTGTCTTCATCCATGTTTAAACCAAATTCATTCTAAATTAGTCTGTGCCCCTTCAGCGTTAATTTTCCATGACTATTATAGTCATTGAGCTTTATAGCATGAACACAAGCAAATATTAAGTTTGAAGGCTTAAATGTTTTTCAGTGAATTCTAAATTGTGGGCTACATCTTCAGCTGTGATTGGAGTCAGTAGGAGTCTTCAAAGCCAACGGATGTGGTTTGCGTGAGGTGGTGAGAACAGTAACATTATGTTGTCTTCACGCTAGTTGAAGAGATGGCCTATAACTAGTCAAAATAAGTTGTTTCACATTAAGAGTATTCATAAATGTTAATGCAAATTGCTTAAATGTCTCACCTATGAAACAAGTATTGCTTCAGTATAGTCTGAAGTTGGCGTAGAAAGCTGCTTGCTATTTTCATCTGGGATAGTTGGCTGAAAACTGTTCAGTTTGTGTTACAGTAGTAAACACTTAAATGCACTGAAAAATTTTGCAGTTGATTCAGAACAGGAAAAATGTCATACAGCCATGAGCTTTTAGAACACTTCTTGTGTCAGAGGTATATCTTACTTAGATATATTAGTGGTCATATGAGGAAATCAAGATAGAAATCTTAGAGTCAATTAGGACCAGAAGCAGTGGCTTGGTTCTTCCTTTGAACTGTTCTCCAAAGGAGCTGAATTTTGGTAGACTATACTACCCCTCAGAAAAGCCTCTCTATCTGCTCTCAGCACAAAAGGCTTATAAACATATTAATCGCTTTTTAAATCTCTTATGATCTTAATGTATGTGCAGTTGCTTAGTTGAGGCTTATTCCACAGTTCTTAACATTTTCACCTCATGAATAAGGGTATTGGTAAATATTAGTTACTTAACACTTAAAGAAAGCCTCAAGTGGAAAAGTATTGTGTAAGAATATATTTTTGGGTGTATTTTTGGAATTCAATACTAGATGATGCAAATATGTCATTCTTTGCTGGTTCAACTTGATTCAGTTTGATTTGGTGACAACAGTTACTTTGCAGCTCTCATATGAAGGTAAATTTGACACATTCAAGGTGTGTCAGGAAGAGAGGCAATGTAAGTATCCAAATATAGTAATTTCCATTCATCAGGTACACTCTTCACAGCACTTACTATAACTTGTTCCCTTTGTTGGCTTCCTAATGACAGAAATTAAAGGATGAGAAAACATGGACCAAGCTACTTCCGCATAAATCAGTCCTCCATATCCAAGCTAAAGCATGTTGACAACCTGTCCGTGAATATTGTATTTCCATATTAATCTGCATTACAGTCAAGTAAGACCTCATCACTCAGGATAGGGCAGTTTCTGTAATAAAAAGCTAGTATTCAGTCTAGCAGCTTCAAAAGGAGGATTTTCAGTGCTTCTGCAGTTCCCTGTCACCGCTGTCCAGGCAGCATTGTGGACTAACATATCAAATATTTCACATGATTTAAGTGATGCTCAGGGTTTTATTTAAATTTGTAGGAATGTATCCTACTTACCAGACTGGTAGTGTTTCACATACGCTTTTTATAGCCAGGAGTATTTGACTTCATGGCATCATGTGAAACAAACACCCTCAAGTCCTTGCTACTGATGCTATTTCTGCTTTCTTTTTACGTGTTGCTGTTGGTGGTTTAGTTCAGGCTTCCCTGATGTATCAGTGGACACCCTCGGGAGCTTTATGTGGCAGGGAGAAAAATCCCAGCTCTTGATTATAAGAGATTGACATATTGGTCACGAATGCTGAAGACTAGCAGGCACTGTCTACAGAAAAGCCTTTATAGAAAATGCTCAAAAAGCTGGGAGTTGGGGGATGGAGTGTGGGGAAGACAAGACATCGTGCTTTTTCAGCTCCCTTTTTACTCTTTTACTCCTTTTTCTTTTTTTTTTTTTTTCTACAAGGAGATTTCATCTCCTTCAAGTAGGAAGGAGCACTGTCAACTTGAAATCTGTCTTCAGAGGGAAAGGGAAGTGAGGCCAAGCCTAATACTGGAAGAAGATGTCTATGGCAATGTACTGGTCATGGGGAGCAAACACTTCACCCCAGTTCAGTTTTGGTTATCCTTTCCTTAAATGGATTCCCAGGAAAGATTTTCAACTTTACAGAAGGAGGCTCTGCTACAGCATTATGTGGCAGGAATAAATTTTAAATTGCAGATTTCTATTTTCTCCTTCTTATTATTTTCTGGACTTCTCTCTGTTTAATTTTTTTCCTGGCAGTAAAGCCTAAGAATGTCTTTTGGGTTTCTTTTAATTTTGTCCTGCAAATATGATCTTTATATAAAGTATCACAAAACCATCTTGAAAGCAAGGAAGATAAATGGGATTTTAAGAATTTTTCTTAAAATATCATGAGGACCAGTGTCTCCTTTAAGTGGGTATATGGTAGGTGAAAAGAACACATTTCCAACACTTTGACCAAATCAGGAAAAAAGCTGAAGCCAACCTGGGTCCAAATCAGGAAAAAAGTTGAAACTTTTCTCAGCAGCTGACTGTTGTCTTTGTCATCTGCTAAGTTCTGCTGTCAAGGGCTGAGTCACACTAATTTGAGACTCTGTCACAAGAGAAAGAATACCTCTCCCAGACTGCATATGTAATTTTACTTTGACACTGAACACTCCAGCTCAACATTTTAAATGAAAAAACAAAACAGAGAAGCAAAACTTCAGCTGGGTAACCTGAACTGTCTTTTTTTTGCGTCGTGCAGGAGGTTCTGAGTCAATGCCCTGTGCTACCTCTAAACGTCTTTAAGGCTGATTCAGCTTCAGAGTTTCCCAGATTCCATTTCTGCTGCAAGACTGCTCTGAGTTCAATCACATCTTCCTGGATGATGACTTTCAAGTTAAAATTTCCGTACAGCTGCTATAGATATTCATATCAATTTTATTTCCCCTAGCCCTTCTGAGTAAGCTTTCTTGCAGATTTCAATCAGGTTGTTCATATAAGGCTAAAAGATGGGACTCAATTCTGTAATACTGAATTGTGAAGGACAAAATTGTTTCAGTCACAAACTTAATTTTTTTGGATATCCAGGCAATAATGCCTTATAATGTAAAGTAAGCTGAGAAGGATGAATCCTAACTATGAACTTTCTTTTAATATACTAAATTAGAATGGATTGATAGCATATCTCCTTCAACCTGTGCATGTTAAGGACACATTCTATAATGGAATAATGTGGTTTCAAAATGTGTTTGCCATAACTACAAACAGGGTAGCTTTAGTCTGTCCTATGGAGACCCAGTACCATTAGAAGTGCAGTCTAATGCTCTGCTCATGATAGTGAGGTTCTAGTTTTGCTGGCCCTCAGAGAAACTTACAGTGGTTACCAGTACTTTTACCAGTATGGCTAAATATCAACCTCTTTGTAGTTCCAAAGTGTTCTTGTCTTTTGCATTCCCCCAAAAAAGGTTGGAAGAACCCAACAAACGCAAAGATGCTTTGTAGCTCGATTTTTAGGTAAAACCGAGTTGGAAATTGTATGTAGAACTCAAATGGTACAAGAGGATTGAAAGCCAGCACCAAGTTTTTATGGCATTAGAAACTTTTGAAGCATTTTCCTTGATTAGAAATTGTGATTGTAAAAATGGCATTGGAAGTTTCTGTTTGGTCTGAAACCACTTAGTTTTCTCCTTTCTGTTTAAAGACAAAAAATTCCCAGCAGAATAGAGATAGCTGTGTAGATGATCTACTCCTTGCTCACAAATAACTATCTGTCAAAGGTAAAAGAGCCCCCAACCTGTCATGTCTCTATCTGAACCCTGATGCCATTACTAGCTCTCCTGAAAAGTTAATAAGCCTCAACAGAAGATCAAAGTTCAGTCTTCAGAGGATGGCTGGCAAGTTCAGAAAAACAGTTGAGATGTTTTTTGTGAACAAGCTTGTAAGTTGAAATGTATCTGAAAAAGTTTCAGAATATCAGATTCTATTCTTTGAAGAATCTATTGTTTCTAATTGACTGAAACTAGGAAGGAATATCAGCAGTCATTTATTTGGCATTCACAATAGATTTTTTGTTTTCTATGTTAGCCTGCTGAAGTCGGTAGATTTTTCTTTCTTCTAAATACTGTCTTAGGCATGAAACTTTCAAACGCTTGTTCCTTTTTCCAGCTGTGGGAATGCTAGATTGCTATGGAGATATCTGGTTAAATTAAAAAGAAAAATAACCTTTAAAACTGAAAATCATTTCAATAGTGAAACTTCTGCAGTAGACAACAGAAAGGCAAGATGTACAGTGACTTGCTTGGAGTACAAACCATGAAGTAGACATCAGTCATATTCATATGACTGTTAAATTTTAAAAACGAACTAAAAATTAAAGTGAATGTTTCTACAGTCTTTTCATAGACAATGACTTAAATAATTTGTGAAGATTAATTGAAAATAATTGCATTCTTCTGTAAATTAGTTTCAACAAAAAGTATGTGTATTCAAAGGACTTCCATAATCTGTTTCAGTCACTAGAAAATTGTACCTGTTAAAGGCAAATATGATGATTCATTAGAAGTTCTCTAGGCCCTGAAAACTGGACTGTAATATGAGGCCACTTTCTCATTTATACTCAGTTAAACTCATGTTATGCCAGTATAATGCTGGTATCTTTAGTGTTTTTTTGAAAAATTATATAAATTAACATCAAGTGTGTGTGTGGAAAATGATGGTAATGACTTCTCTTTATCCCAAACATCTAAATGCTGAAAAGCACAAATATAGATGTTTGAGTGATTTCTTTTTTTTTCTTGACAAAGTGTCCTTGAATGAGAGGATTTAAGCCTCAATGCTGTTGCCTGGGCCCAAGCCAAGTCATGTATCCTCATTGGTCTTGAGGCCTTTCCTGTGAATGCAGCTGTCACTCGCCTTTGCTCTGTATCCTAATGGGATGAGACTTCTCTGTCCAGTCCCTGCCTAAGACTATGGATGTGTAGTTGCAGCTAGAAACCCTGAGCTATTTAGCATGTCTTACTTGAGCTTGATGGTTTTTCATTGCTCTGAGACCAATTCTGCAAGAAAAAAAAACCCTCATAATTACGAGATTTATAAAATATGTATTAAGCAAATGAGCTTGATTAAAAATATATACATACATCATATTTAGGATAAATTATGTGCAAAGTGCAGTGGGATCGTTGCCTGCTATTTAAACCTTCTCTGTTGCATAGGCTGCATTGTTTTAGCAATATTGATAAACCTGAAGCAATGCATTCCCAAGTCTTTATTTCTATCTGTATAAGCATATTGATGCACATACAGTTTAATTCTCTTCCCTTAGGGAAACTGGGGTAGTAGGATTTACCTTTCCTCAGAGATTTCAAAGAGGAGTCAATTGGACTGTGGCTGTACCAAATTGTGTTTTCTGCATACTCATGATGAAAATTGCACTGACATTTCTGCATATTCATTAGGGTGGTCATGAAAATGCAGAGATAATGGCATAAAGCAGTTCTGCCCCTCACAAAACAAATGGAACACATTTTCCTATGGTTTTGTCTATTTAGTGATGTCCTATTTCTCTTATGTGCACACACTGTCCCTCTTTCTCTGTTTTCTGGTCTATCTGTTAAGATTCTGGGCATTAGCCAAGGCAGATGTTTCCTGGCTGAGTTTTGCCTCCTTTTCCTTTACTGGTATAACTAATTAAGATATCCCCCTTTGACTTGGCTAGCAGGTTTTTAAGCACCTTGTAGACGCTTAAAATTTGCTGGGCCCCCTTCCCCTGCAACACAGCTGAGAAGGGGGAAGACACTTGGAAGCATAGTGTCCTAGAATGTCATGCCTCATTCTACACAAGTGGTTCAGAAACTGCCACTAGTCCTGGCCCTGAAAGGAGACTTGAAGGATAAAATAAATACACAAGTTTAGATATGTTTCCTTGAAGCATACTAAGACCATCAAAAGCCTGCTGCATTTAGAATGGGTGTTCTGTTCTTGCCAATACCTCTGTATGCAATATTGGCACTTCTTGGTGAGAGGATTCAATCTGCTTAGTCCTCTGGGTGGAGTGGGACTGCTCATTTTGGCAGCAGTCAGCTGTTAGATTGGTTCTGCTGCATCCTCTAGCAGCACTCTTTCCCTCTAATTGTCCTGACGTTTTTCCTATGCTGTGTCCTTATCTCCCACTGGACTTGCTCATCATGCTTTCTAGATTCTGTTTATTCTTAAACTAGAATGAGGTTAAATCAACCTTTCTTCAAAGATCTTCTCCACCGGGAGACTCTATAGTCACTTTTCTTATCGTGGCTGGCCGACTCCTCTGCCTCTGTGTGCTGTCACTCAGCACTTTGAAGTTTGGAGTTGTTCTCCTCTAGAACATCTTCACCAGTAGAAATGGAAATCCCTGATTCCTTGCTGTGACAGTTAGATTGTATTTTTGTGTCATTAATACTATTTCTATTTTAGCTGATCATGTAGGAAAGACTTATAAAGATGCAGGGTCCTACTATAAATTTGCCTTTGCCATTGGATGTTAATTATTGACTACACTCTAGCATCTCACAGGACTGGCTTACTGGACCGTTTGGTCATCATATTAAAATTCAATTTTTTTGCCTTTAGTAGGAGAGCTTTTTGTTAGTAGTAATTCTGATTTCAGTTTCTAAGTTAAGCACTTTATCGAACTTCAGAAAAAGGGTTCATTTTGACATTTGATTGTTAAATTCAGACATTTTACTGCACTTGATAATTCTTTAGTATTTTGTTCCTTCCTGCACATCTCGTAGTGCTTTGCTAAAGACAAGCAATTGTCTTGACTTGTACATAAGGAAGCTTAGACCTGGACATATACAGTTATCAGTTCCTAAGATTAGAATTTGGATTTTCTGACTGTTTTGTTTCCTCTTCAGACAGCCTGCCTTGATCTAGTATCTGAATTTTATTATGAGAAGGATGTCCATTTATTTTACTTAAACTAGTCCATATTTATCCTACAATTCTGGAAAAGCATGAGGTCCTACAATATATGCTAATGATCTTTGGAATTTACTGTATAGAATAAGGTGCAAAAAAGTGTATGTGGTTACAGAAGATATAATACTTGTTGAAGATAATTGGGAATAATGAACATTTCCGAATGATGAATAATGTTAATGTGCTTCACTCACAGGTGGAAGTGTAACGAGCTTACCTCACTGGCCCTGGGGAGATGGATGTCTCTCTAAATGCAACACACTTTTAAAATGATTCTTGAAGAAAAGCGGCACCAGAAGCAGAGGAATCATGACTTTAAAGAAAATCATGTGGCTTCTACAGACACCACATGATTTGAAAAGATAATTTTTACTTGAGAAGGCGATGCTATGCTGGCACAGGTGAGCTGTAAGAGGAGGGAGGAAGAGAAGAAAACAGGCCTTTACCCAACTCGGTATCTTCTTAGCCCCTCGTGGAAGGGAGCAGGTGGGGAAACAACAGCAGCTCCTCCCCTATGTCTTGTCCTTCATCAAGGATCATATTGGTGCAGCAGGAAAAGTTTTATTAGGGTAGATCTTGAATATGGCCTATACAGGAAAGAAGGGTAGTGTGACTCTGCTCTAGAGATGATGAAGGTCCTACCTCACCATTACTACTACTGCGGCAGCTTAGCAAAGCATAGCAATGATTTTATAGCTCTGGAGTTTTCCCTTTGAGTGTCTCCCTTAGGACATGTAGAAGACAGACAGCTCTGGAGAAGAAAAGATATTTACCACAAACCTGCGAGATCTTTGGACTGAGGTCAGGGTGGAAACTCTTAGAGAAGGGAAGCTGAGTAGGAAAAGAGGGAAAACTAAAGGTGGGACAATTAATGCTGTGAAGGAGACAGACATGATGAATAGCAGAGAGAGAACCTGTTGGGAAATGAGCCTTCTGAGCACAGAAGTTAAAGCTTGGAAGGACCCATTGCTGGTTGAAGAGTTGGTCTAAATAGAAAGTAGTAAGGTCCTTACAGGAGCAAATAGGAGGAAGATGTTGGGGAAGGAGCATGTCCTTGGGAATTATAAATATGGGTGAATTTACTGATTTGCAAGAAGTAGCAGGAGGGGCCATGAAATAGAAGTGAATTTAGAAAATGAAGGAGAAGGATATAAATGCAGGAGTTTTGTTGGGGGTGGGGGGTGTGTGTGTTTGAAGTGAAGTATTTTGAACTGTGGCATTTTTGGAAAGAAAGTCGAATGTTTATAGGAGGAAATGATTATAGTCTGTCTGGTGCAGTCCTCAACCAAGTACCCAGATCATCTGTCTTCAGAAAATTTCCTAATTATATGAAACTTGGTCAAATCCCAGTGTAACCCAGTTTTTCAACATGTATATGGCATGTCAAAATTTCACCATTTTGCTTTCTTTATTTTTAAGAAAACACAGGAAATAATTTTTTTTTTTTTTAAATAAGGAAAAGATTTTTTCAGAATAAATGCGGTTTTTGGTGAATATATCTGAAACTTAAGATCAGGATTGTCTTTTTTTCCCCTTTAACATCTCAAGTGTAAGATTCTTCATAGAATTTATGGTGGTTTGTTGCTGACTGCTTCTCCTGTCAGAGGAGGAACAGTCCACCTCCTTTGCGGTTACTTGAGGCCTGTGCTGATGACGGATAGTAACTGAACCTGATCAGAGAAGAGGAGGCAGCTGCAGAGCTGGAAGATCCTCCTTTGGGATGGAATGAAAAGTTGGAAGATGATGTAGAATCGTGTTTTGCTGAAAGAAGTCTTAGGGTAAGTAAGGTGGCATCAGTGTGCATGCTCAAGGCTGCTTAATGATAATAAAGCAGAAGAGGATGGAAGGTGCTGCCTGGTAAAGCAGCCATGGATGAAGCAGCCATTGAAATAGGGGATTAAATGAGAAGGTCTAATGGAAAATTAAGAATAGGGGGAGGGATTTTTGTTTTGTGGAGAATGGGCTAATAAAGGAAAGGAGAAGCTGTTACTGGGACATGTCCTGCGCTGGGAACTGGCAGGAAAGTGTATGATGGATTGGGGTGAGGGGAGGTGTGGAGGAAACAACAGATGCTGAAGGGAGAGGGAAGATGGATTACTAGAGTTCAAGTGCTTCAGCTGTATAGGATGGCCTTTCCAAGCAGGAAGAGCCATTATTAAGTGGTCATGCAAAAGAAACATTGTGTACAGAAGTCCTTGCTGAGGTTTCCTCTCACAGGATTTACCACGTGGAGATGCACAGTCTAGCTCAGTATTTTCAAGTGAAGGAAGCCTGTAAAACTTGTTGCCTAAGTCTTTCATTTCTGCCTTTCTAGTAACAAAGAAAATTTTGGGTGCTAAAATAAGCGATGTGATGTACTGTACTTCTAAAGCTGTTAAAAGGCTCTTAACAGCTCTATAAAATACTTGCCGCCTCCTCCTGTGCTTTCAGAAAATTTTACTCTAATATTTATTTCACTGCCTTATACAGAATTTCCTCCCCTTTAAAACATAAGTTGTTAATTATTTCTGGGTTGTCATGATCAACTCCCCTCCAGCTATTAAAATGTACTTGCATTGTAGTTTTATTATTACTTGCAAAATATTGGAAAAAATAATTTTGCTAGGCAGTTAAATTTGAAATAAATATTGACTTGGCTATGCAAATGGATCTTTTATGTTAATTTCCTGCAAATATTCAAATGGTGTAGTTTTACAAGAAAAAGCACTCATAAAAACAAGTTGTTATGAATATTCACTGAAAGTGAAGTTTGGATTGTACACTTGAGCCTAATCTTTGAAAGTCATGCTGCGTGGATTAGTCTGCATAGTCTTCTTCACTCAAAGATAGTAGGATGTGACTAGTCAACACTGCACAAATACAAGCTAATATTGGTATAAGGAGACTGCACAACATGATACAAATGGGAGCTTTCAACACACTGCAGAATTATTCAGTTTTTCAGAACTCTTTATGAACAGAAGACAAGGCAAAATTGATGAACAAACTACTTGTCAAGGCTTTTCTCACCAGTAAATAAAATACTATTTAAGAGCAATTGTGATGGTGCAGAACACCCACTGTGTTTTGGGTAGAGAAATAGATTAACTGAAATTCTACCTCAATAGTTACAAGAATTATGCTTCTAAGGAAATGTTTTAAGTTGATATAGCACTGTAAAACATGTGCAATTGTACCCTACTTGTGCAGTCTAGTTTTGTATCGTTAGACTTTTGAGTAAGTTTATTACTGTATTGACTGTCCCTCTTCATCCTTTTTTTCTTCCTGTGAGATTATCATTACTACAAAGCCAAGCACACTGAAGTTTGGAAATGGTGGTGGTAGGTTTGACCCGTATGCAAACTTATCTTAAAGTTTTCGTCTCCAAGAATATGCTCCACTGAGCGCATGAAAATTGGTATTTTGAGGACTTAAAACTTGAATATAGAAAGATGGTTTCTCATATCTGTATCTAACCTCTGCTTCAAGGACTATACATTTTAGACAAGTGTTTGCCAAAATTTTCCAGTCATGGTACAGACTGCTGTATAACAAACTAGGTTTTATGGTTTCTTTTGCTTAGGAACTTGCCTCAAACTTCAAGAGCACTCACTAGGTCTTGAGACTGCTAAGAATGGTTTCAGAAAACAGCTGGTATGGAAAGTGTTTTGGGATGATATCTGCAATGGATAACGTGTTAAATCGTTAGGATCAGGCTCTCAGTAATGTCACACAGGTCACATTCCGGGATGGCATCTGCGTGGCTCAAAGCACTGCAGTGGCTATCGAAGGCTTTCTTTTCTGATGAGATGAACAGTTATAACTAAAAGCCTGAAGCATTCAAATTTAGTCATTTTCCTTGTGCCCTGATTCTAATTCTGTTAAATGGGAGTAATGAATCCTTCATGAAAATTCATGGCATAATGCTAACAGATTTTCTTGCCTGGTAGGATTCCTTGTCTTCATATATGGATATGAAAAAGCCTTCAAAACAATCTTGTGAATTGGATCCATAATATTTCCTGCAAAATCACTCTTGGGTTTTTTGTTTATGGTGCAATTTATATTACATGCCTGTTCCTGGCTGCAAAGGCCTTTGGATGCCTTCTCATTTATTTAGCTTGTTCATTTTACTCCTGATGAACAATGGTGTCCTTGGCAAAAATCTAGTGATCTTTGACCTGGGTAACTGCACTCCTGGCCTGTAGTGTGGTTTTGCAAGGTTTGTACTATTGTCTTGATTTTCCCCTTCACATATTTAATCCAAATACCCATATGTCTGCTGGGCTGGTTATCTTTTGGGGATGAAGGGTGTAACACGATCCAGGGCCATTTCCCCAAACTGAACACTGACCATGAAAGATGCTACTTGGGAGGCAGTGTGCAGTCAAGTATCTGCAGAATACAACAAAGTGCATTTTGTGAAGAATGTGCTCTGAATTTCTTTTCAGATACCTTTTAGACTTGAAAGGATTCTTGGAGCAGGCCTTGCTGGTTGCTAAGAAAAGGGGGGACAGAGCAAAACCTGATTTCTTGGCATCCCTGAAATACAAAAGTACATACAAGTCACCTTCTGGTATCTGTGGTAACTTGGTAAGCTCCCACTTTTCAAGTGTGTGCTCCATCACTCAGCTGTTCCCAACTTGTTTGATATCTTTAGATAGCAGCTAACACCTGGGTTTTTTACTGCATTGTTTTCTGTCTGTTCTTTCCATCCTGTTCTAAAACACCTGGTTTGTTCTTGATGTGCAAATGTTCTTACTGCTGTACTATTGATGGCACTGTGGTAGCCTATGGTCTGTGTTTATCTAGAAATTTTTTTACATGCTGAGGTGCTGCACCATGCCTCTGACCAGTGGAGTCGCCCACCCCACCCTCCATCCCTTCTGTGGTAAACCTGGTTCTTTACTTTTGGGTACTTTGGGCAGGTAATCTGACAGAAGAGCTACTATGGTTAATCACTAACAGAACATGAAAACACTGCAAAGTGATAACCCTTTACTATTTATCTCTTGTGACCTTAGGAAACAGATCTGTATTAAAGCAGAGATGTTCCAGGAACAGTCGAAGAGCTTGTTTGATGTGGGATGAAGGGCTTGTTAAAATGCATTAAGAGTTATGACAGAGGAGGATTTCTTAGCAATTGTATATGTTGCCAAAGAATTTTGTCACTATGTAGCTAGTAAACGTCCAAACATGCTAAGGTGACAAGTGACTGGAGGCTATTTCAACAAAATTGACAGGAAAGATACCAGCCAGGTTGCAGCTCATGCAACTTCCATAATAAAGATAAAATTTATAGATGCTTTATATAACCTCAGGGGAGGTATTAATTGGTGCTTCTCTGTCCAGAAATACATACAAGCAGCCTATTGTGGCTCATGCTCCAGCTCATTGATGACAATTTTGCAGCTTGTTTTTTTGCTTTGCATAGCTATACCACAGTAAGAAACTGGGTTCTTGTCAAAAACATCTGAAGGTCTTGATAATGTTTCTTCTTTGCGTGTTTTTTTTTTGTTTTTTTTTTTTTTTCCCCCCTGTGGAAAGCATACCTATGGCACTTAATCTGCTCTTGTTTGTGCTCTTCAGTCTGTCCTCTGACTTCAAACTACGACCCCAGTTTCAGTGTGTAAAAGAAATTATTCTCCTTTCTCTAACCAGTGGAAGTCTGACCCCAAAACTTGAGAAAATCAGTCCCAGAGACGACTAACTCGTTGCTTCTAAAACTTTACAAGAGGGCCCTTGACAGACGCACCCCGCAGGACGCCTCGCACCCCTCAAAAAAGGCGGCCTGACCCCTCGGACGTGGAAACACGGAGGGCCGCCCCACAGAACCGCGGCAGACCGTCGCAGGCCGCCAGCTCCTTCTGAGGTGACGAGCGGCTACCTAGGGCTGCGTTAAATATTTCATATGGCGCACCCGAGCGCCAGCCACACGGCTGGTCTCGGGCCGTCCCTCCTAATCCCGGGGGAAGGGGCGGGTGCGTGAAAAACTAAGCCGGAGTAGGGTGGGGGGAGAGGAAGGAAGAACCCGTGCGCCCCGGACTGCCGCCTGCTGCTGCCACTTTAAAGCGCGGCGGGCCGGCGGGGCCGCGGCGGGCCCAGGCCGCGGGGGCGGGGAGGAGGCCGCAGTGTTGCCGGGCGACGGCGGGTGGCGTTGGTGGGGGGAGTCGCCGGGCGCCGCGCCGCTCACCTTGCTCCTCACCGCTCCTCTCCCAGGAGGAGTAAATAACGGTAAATCAACTTATTTATCCACTGCCATCGCGCCGTTCGCCGCCTGCCCCTACCCAGCCTGCCGGTGAGCCCCAGCGCAGGCGTTCGGTATTAGAAAGGCCCACACGGGACAGATGGGGAACGTGATTTTAATCGGCTTTGCCGAGCGCTGAAAGGAGCGGTGTGAGGTGGGCAGTGGGGTAAGGCACGAAGCGGGCAGTCAAGAAGGATAGACGCATTGCTGGGGGCTCAGGCTGCTGCTCCTGCTCACTGGCACCCAGCGTGCCTGAGGAGCAGAGGTGGAGGGTGTCCTTCAGCGTACCCTGAAATAGCATGGTGGGGATAGTGCTGAGCAGCTCCCTGACAGAGGTATAAAGCTGAGGTAAGCAGTGGGGGATTGTAAATTTAAGATTCAAGGAACTAGCTTGAAACCTTCAGGAAAGACATTTGGAGGCTGAAGTTGCATGCCTTGGGTTGCTGCCTTATGCTGTACTCGTTACCTTAACGTGCAACGCTGAACGCTGACCTCAGGTGACGTGACAGATCAGGGATAAACTCTGTTCAGCCATGAACGTGTGCGGGCTTGAGTTGGCCTAGTCCCTTTGCCCTCACTTAGAGATGTCTTGGCCATAGCCAGAAAAGGTGTGCAGGTGGGCCTGCTGGCAGAAATTTGGAAGAATCCAAACCCTTTAAGTCTCCAGTGTGGCATTACCTCTGTTGGTGCAAAAGGGCACATTCTTCCCACATATTGTATCTGTTTTCTGTCATTTGCAGATACCGGTTGTTGCCCACGTGCATTTTGCTGGCCAGAAGACATAGATGTTCCCTGCAACTGCGTCCTTACATGAATGTTTTGAAGATGAAAGGCTACATAAACTCTTAAAGTGTACTACCTGAGGACATTGCTACCGACATGGACATCATTATTTATTTACAGATGCTTTAATCAGGAGGAGCTTTTTTGTAAACATGAATTGCTGGGCTCTTTCCTTGAGGTGTCGTTTCTTGTTTCATGCTATTGAAACATTAATCTTAACTTATTATGACTCCTTTGTGTTGGTCAGCTCTCAGGGACATTTCCCGAGGCTTGAAAATGTGGGAGCTTTCAAGAATGTGTCAATCGTGCCAACTCAAGCCACTTGTGGGCTGCCAGACCGAAGTACTTTTTGTCATAGCTCAGTAGCTGTTGAAAGTATTAAGTCCTGCACCCAGAGGTTTTGTGTTCAGGAATGTCCATACAGGTCATCACCTTCTTCCTACAAACTGCTTCTTTCAGAAGGCCTTGGTACCTGCATCACAGAGGACAAAAGGGATTTGCATCCAGGGTCCTTCAGCAATGCTTCCAGCTTTATTTTTCATAATCACAAGGATTGCTTCTCTACTCCCCATTCTCTGAGGCTTGCAGCTTCATTTACATTAACTGTATGGTTGAAACCTGAGCAAGAAGGTGTAATGTAAGTAGTATTGAAGGTGTTTACTTTCCTGGTGCTCTTAAAAAAATTGATCATTGTAGTCACAGTCATTATTAGCAAGCTATTTAAAATTTTAAAAAGGTACAGTGAGAAACTGTGACGTTTTAAAGCTGTATTTAGGTTGGGGTCTTTGCAAATGTCAAGGTGAGTAGGTTTGGTTTCAGTAGCGTTGACTCAGATCAGTTGCTTTCATTGTAGCTGTCCATACGTAATATGCATGTCTGTTCTTAAAAATCAGAATTTGTGTTTCTAATTTGCATTCCTCCTCCTAAAAAGCTGCTAGGAAAACATGTTGTGAAGGATTTGTACTCTTGCTTCTTTCATGATGGAAAACCACTTAAAGCTTCAAGAATCCCCCAGCATAAGTTTACTCATTTCATTTACAATGAAAGCAAGCCCCCAGATATTCCAAAATGAATATTTCTGAAGTCTAGAAGAGTGGTCAGAATTTTTCTGGAAGATCTGGGGAATGTTGATTGAATGAGAGGTCATGTTACTACTTTAAAAAATGACCCACTATTTAAACTACAAATGAAGTGTGGTCAAGCATCCTCCCTCTCTTATTTGCCTACATGTCACATTTTTACCAAATATTGCTGTTATAAGTGGCCCTTCAGCTTGACTGGTTCTTACTATAATGAAGAACTCTGAAAAATGCATCACAAGTCCTGCAAAAAACCTTCCCTTCATCTATCAGAAAATGCAGAGCTTCCTACCCTTTTTACTTTGGTTGTGCATGTCCTCTTTAAAGTGAAGAACACAAAGTATAGTAGTCCTTCAGAGTCTGTCACAAATGTTTTTATACTTGTAAATTGTTTTTAAACAAGAAAATGTGCTGCTCTGTTGTAGCATTCTTGGTACCTATTTTGCATGCTGCTAGGAAATATTAAGCTGTCTTGGGGGTGTGAGAATCATCACAAACAATAGAAATGTCTAAAATGATAATGATGAATGTAAAATTATAGTCTGCTTTATGCAAGGATGATTACCTTAAAAATCAGCCTAACTAAAAATTGTGGTGATGGAGGGGAAATACATGAGCGCTATTGACTTTAGTTTGAGCTTAGGTTAAATCAGCTCAGCTGAAGGTATGTGTAGATGTCTCTGGAGTTTTGGCCTAGCATTTTCTATGTGATGTTTGAATCTTGAATGCCAGAGTCCCCATGAGTTCATGCCCACACACATGTGGGCATATCAGAGTCTTGTTCTGCAGAGCATATGCCTAACTTGAAGCAGAAATGTCCTGCTAATTTCCAAGCAGACTTGCAGCAACGTGTTGAGTGAGGTCTCTGAAACTCTTGTCAATAGGAAAGGCTTCTGCTCGCACGGAGCCTAAAACAAAATGTATGTCCTTTGTTTCAAATGATTAAGTGCTGTGTGGAAATCAGACTCCACTGCTGTCTGATTATCCATGGACTAGTGTAAAACATTAGCCTCCAATTGCTACTGTATTAATAACTACACAATGTACATACTCCTGTTCAGTGGGTTTTATAGATCACTTTAAACTCTGAATGTTTTTATTCATTTTTTGTAATAGATAGCCTAATTTTTCTGCCTTGTGAGACTGTAATTTCTACATGTTGAGTAGCTGCAATACTAGAGCCCGGTCCTGAAAATGGAAGTTGGACAGCAGTTGTTCCAGTGGTCAGGATGATAGGCCACTGTCCAGAATTTTTGCACCCTTTACAGAAAGAAGCCTGTTAACTTTTATTTTTTCACAAAAAGAATACAGAGCTCCAGTAGCAGTGAAACAGGAATTGCCACTGAAGTTTGACTCAAAGGCATTCTGCAAGAGAGAAAAAATTTAATAACAAGTTTAGATGTTTTTCCTTTTATCGTATTGGTTTAGTAAGTCCTTCAGGTTGGCAGAAAATTTACTTACCAGCTGTTCCTACATTTTTCAGTTCCTGATGGGGACTTGTCCCTGTTAGATGTCATTTCTGAGACCTTTTAAACCCCATTATTACAGGAGAGGGACTTCACAGACCTGGGATGCCTCATTCTAACAAAGTCTCCATGCTGCCACCACAACACAGGAAGATGAGCCAGAGATAGTTGCTCATTTTACCAGTAGAATAACTGAAAGTTTAACAAGGTGTTTTGCTTACTGGTGAAGTGCTCTTACATCAAGTTCAGCAGACCTATAGTTTTTGGACATACCATCCTAATTTGTTTTTTCTGGACACATGTTATATGGTTTAATTTCTAGAGAGGGATTAGGAAAGAAGCTAGGAGTGCTGCTATATAATATCCCATTGCATCCTGCTAAAGACTGACATTTCTTAGGCATGTACCTGTGTAAGAGTAGATGTTTTCCGCCTGAAATTACTGTGCTGACTGAAGTGGAGATACTGATGCAAGGATCCAAAGTCTGAAGGCCCTTTAAAGATTGTGACATTCTGGGGGAACAAATAAGTGTGGATAATCAGACACCACTAATTTTCTTCTTCAATTTCATACACCAAGTTTTCTTATGTAAATCTGGAAAAGAATAAACTTTCATACAAAGAGAGGTAAATCATATGTTGTAGATTTATTTGAAACCCTAGTCTTCTAAAGTGTAGAGTATAGATATTTGTAGGTATGCTTTTAAGTCACTGCAGATTGGAAATCTTAAGGAAAAGCAAGAGAATAGTGAGCAAACACTGACATTTGTACTCCAGTTTTTAAATTTACTTTCCCTTTAGGCAGTAAGTGCAATAAGTGAGCAGAGTTCTGTCCTTGAATTTTATTCGTTCCCCATGCTCCCTCTCTTACTGCATGTACTCAGTTAATATAAATGCTTTCAGTAAGCCTGGGCATAGCCTGTAAGTAAGCCCTAGCAGAATATAGGAAATTGTATATGATGATAACACTTCACAATGGAATAGGAGAAGAATGAGTTGAAGCTTAGCATATATAAGTAATCATTATAGGGAGTTTATATCAATTTAGTGTGAACTGGTGTAACTGGAAGTTAGGTGACCAGGAGACATTGGCAGTGAGAGAGAAATGAGCTGGAGCCTTTTACATACAAAAAGGTTGGGGAAAGTGGCCTGATTAAGAAATACATCTACTGCCTATTTCACAATGTTATCTATCTAAAGGACTAAAATCATCCTATATCTCTATATACATTCAGTTGTTTTACATTAGGGATTGGACTGAAAGGGAAAGTTGCCTTACGGTACTCTGTACATCTGATTTTTTTGAACATGTGCAGATGTTCCATTTGCAAGTGCTCCAGTTAATGTGTGGGGATCACTGGTTCAGCTATGTTACATTCTCTAGAATATTTTTCCTTAGAAAGCTGCTAAAGCAGATTTGTGTTGCTTGCTTTTTCTCCCTGCAACCCCACTGTAGAGAATTATGCAGGCAGGAACTGGCTCTGTGGGACTGTGAGTTACCAGAAGATGGAAATTTTACAAGGAACAGTGGTTTCATTTTGTAATCGTGGCTGAAACGGCAAATAATGCTCAGTCTCAGAATGCTTATGCCTATTTCACCTGTGATAGCACTATTTTTTCTTTTTTATTTTCTCTTCTCCCTTCCTCTGTTTTCTGACTCTTGATTTTTCTTTTTCAGCAGTGAGTCACAATTCACATTTGTTCTTTCCAGTTTTGAAAGTGATGTGCATCAAGGTCACTTCCTTTCTTAAAGTCATGACACCTTTGGGGATAAAAACAATGTGGGGATGTTTGTTTTAGATAACTAAAATAAACAAAAACCTGGATTATCCAATTATTGTTTATCCAGGAACTGGGTAAATCCAGTTCCTAAATATTTTGCTATTTAGCTGAGCCTTACCTCACGTTTATTATCTAGCAAACTACCATGTTTACAAGCAAACAAAATACTGAAAAGACTAGTTAACAATATATTAAGAAATGGGTTTTTAGTAAGGTTTGGAAGACAGAAGTCTGTTTTGCATGCTGCTTTATTGACAATGTTCTAGCAAGCTAAAATGGTAATAGTTAAAATAATTTTTGTCTTGGATGTAAAGGTGAATAATGGCAGTATCAACGAACAGCCTTTTCAATATTTTTCTTTTAGGAATCCATAGTAGGTGAAGACACTTTTTGGTAGTTGAGGATTATTTTTTTTTTCTGAAATAAGCCTAAGAAAATCCTGGTCTCATACAAATTTTATATGCTTCTTGTGACTTAGTCCACTAATATAGGCTGGTGTAACTGTTAAAATATTTGGATTTTCATAGCTCAGTAAATTGGGGACCGGATTTCTCAAGCAGTTGAAATAGGAATGCAGAAATTAATAATTTTTGCTGTGCTCCTGGTTACCTTAACAAGATATATAGCTGTTTCACAAGCATGTATAGCCTGTGCTTTCTCAGGACCCTTGGCATCATGGTGATTGGATTGGCAAAATGTTTCAGCAGCTAGATACACTCTGTGGGTTGCTATGGATGGTATTCTTTGTACCTTGTATGTCAGTGTTGCATTTGATATTGATGTGAAATCTTCTGTGAAGAAAACTCAACAAATGGCTGGATAGCCTACTTGCCTTGTTCTAGTTTGCTTAGGCTAAAAAAAGGCTATGTTTACGGGAGAACGTAGGGAAAGCTAGTGTTGTTGCTACCTTACCTAGACAGACTGATTTCTGAAATGTGTAATTTTTTCTGCTTTCTGTGGTTATATTAAACTTGACTATTTGGACTAAAAGAAATATGTAAGTGCCTCCATAGGGTGGACATTGTTGTACAAAAATTGCAACAGAGACCTGAATAGTGCTGGCCAGCCACTATGGTTTGTCATGAAACCCTGAAGAGAGTAGGCAAAGCGGGCCACTCTTCGACCCCAAGTGAACTGGGGTTACATGCACTAAACTAACAAAAAACAAACCCAAAAAAACTCCAACCCAACCAACCAAAAAACCCCTCTCATAGATTAAGACTGAAAATATCTTTGCTAAAGTTCTTCTACATTTAGTATGTCCTGTGACTTTCACTGTCACTGAGCATCTTCTCAAGAGCTGTATTTTTAACATTTATTTTAATGTATTCTGGTTAGCATCACTTTACAGGATAGCACCTTGGCAAGAATGTGTATATGTGTGTGCCTCTGACCTTATGTTGTTTTTCTTGGTTATTTCCAAAGGTGTGTGATAGAAAAGGCTATTGATGGGCAGACTGTGTTCAAACTCTCAATCTCTGAGAAAGAGACCATGTTTTATTATCGCACAGTAAATGGTTTGCAGCCACCAATAAAAGTAATGACACTGGGGAGAATTCTTGTGAAGAAATGGATTCATCTTAGCGTGCAGGTGAGTAAAATAAAAAACATTTAATATTTGTTGAAATACAACATTTGTGTGAGAATGGTATGTCTGTATAATATAAAAGGGTAAGTTGGGGGATACAACTCATAACTCTTGAGTCTTGTATGTAAGGATTTTAATTTGGGAGCTCACTTTGAGATGACTAATTTAGCAGAGAAATACTGTGCCTGTTCTGAACAAACAAGACTGAAAATTCTCACCCCTAAGAACGTGAGTATTTGGGGTGAAAAAACCCTACTTGTTTCTAACATTACCAGTAAGTCTTGGGTCTCTGAGATTATTTCCTAAAAAAGAGAATGTTGTCTATATATCCTAATGTACTTTTATCGTAAAGGTGTGTCCCATTTAATTTCAAAAACTTCTTACAGTGTGGGTAAGTAAACTTGTACGAGTTTGTGCAGGATCAGTCAATCTAATATCTTCTAGAACTATTACCTCTTGTTTTAAAAATATGATTCAGAATTGTTAAAACAATCCTTGTGTTCTAAAAGTCTTCTGTTGACATAACTTTTTAATAAGTGTACAAATATCCACTGAGGATAAAGCAAAATTGAGTTTGTTAAAATTTAAAGTGTATGTACAAAAATCAGTAAACAAACACAGAAGAAATTAAAATTCAGTTATTTGTCTTGTAATTCCCAACAGACTCTCTAGTAAATTCTATTTGTAAGCCAAGTTCAACTAATAATTATAACACACAATTATCAGGTATCGAAATGTTTATCTTCTTCCTTCCTTCATTTTCTTTGTCCATTCTATTAAATTTTGTTTGGTTTATAGCACAATCAAGAATAGTTTTGCTGCTTTCTTAAAACTTGCTAAAAGGTATTGACTGTGATTTGGATTTTTAGTGCTGATCTTGTCACTTGTAAGAAGTATCTAAGCTGATGTCTTTATTTTTTTGCAGTTTTCTTTTTTTTTCAAGATAACAGCATGGTAGTGCGAATAAGATTTTGGCTGTTGGATTAAAAGAATGACCTTAAGGTAGAACTAATGAACTTTACACTTCAAACACTCCAAGGGTGATATATTACTGCTGCTGCTGTCAGCCACGTTTTGTACTAGCCTCAGAAACTGCTAAAGCCTGCGACAGCAAAGTGAAGAGTAAAAGGGCCGGATTTAAATACACACACATATCTTACAGAGTGCTTGAGGGTTCTTTGTAATAAAATTTAAAATTTGGTCCTTTGTTTCTTTGGGGAAGTTGTTCAATTCATAGGAGTAAAGCAGCATAACTTCTATAGAATCTGTGGGCTTAATACCTTTTACAAGTTTCTGTAAAACCTTAAATTTTGTGATTTGTCATGTTGCAGGTTTCAGCTTGTTAGAGATCATAGCAGCTGTAACCCTTTTAGCACTAGATCTGGAGATGAAACTTTAGGCAAAACTTTAGTTGTGGTGTTTTTTAGCAGCTGTCTAAAAGCAATTTTTATTTTGAATGAGGAAATAAATAGAAAATGAGAATGAGAGACTGTGCAAACATTTGCAAAAGTAACATTCATATGGAAGTGCCTACGTCTTCAGACAACAGCAGTATTTCATCATGGTATTTGTATAACATGATATATATTTGCATATAGGTGTTTCCTTAAACTGATGAAAGTCTTCTGAAGATAAAGTACTGTGTAGTTTTATAGGCCTTAGTAATTTTAAAGGCGGTGGTAGAGTCTGGAGTTTCCACCTAAAAATACAAGTTACCCGATGTTTCCACATGTGTGACTTTTGACTTCTCTGACTAAGCAGCCTTCTCCCCAGGCAATGCCCATGCAGTACACAGGGGCACTGCAGTGTGTAGGAGACATTCTTCTGTGAGTGACAGGTGAGCTACCTGGGGTTGAGGCAGCAGAGGGGCTGATACAATAATGGCCTACTATGAGCTTTTCCAACTAAGTCAGGCCATGTAGACTTCCATACTGTCTTGTTGAGGTGGAACTGACTCTAAAACACATAAAGGATTAGCAATCTCAGTTCTGTCACTGTTGTAAGCATAAACTTTATTATATAGCAAAGACAAGCCCTAGGACTGAACTCCATAGCTAGTAAATCAGGAAAGTTTGCAGTCATCTTACAGCCATGCTGGTATTGAAGTATGGATGGTGTTATCAGTGTGTTTGCTATGTAACCTCCTAAAGAAACACAAAGGAAACTTCTGGATGTGAAATGTCACGTATGTGGCTGTGATATTAAGCCACAAGAACAAGCTATTCAGATTTATTTTTTTTTTCAGAAGTGTATACTCTTACAGTTTTCAGATAATAAAATTCAGATGCTAGGGACAACTGAAGATGTATCTGGTAACAGCTCTTTTGTTTGTTAAGTTTTTAAAAAAAAAAAATATGCCAGAGATGTGAGCATATTGACAGCTAGTTTGGTTTCCCAAAAAATTGTTAGAAACATTGCATGCTGCAATTAATATTTCTGGCCTTCAATATGCATGACTTCTAGTAGGTGAAGCATATTTGGTCCTGTTTTTCCCTGAGACTATAAAACTTCTTACAAGTGTAACTTTTCACTTCAATTCTGTGACTTTGGTGACAACAGTGGGTCAAAATCGCTACCTTGTAAACAACGTTGGATGTAAACTTGACCTGATATTATCTACAGAGCATTACCAAGCCACACGCAGTATTGCATGCCTGACTGGTAGGCACGGAGGGGAGTTTTGGCATGATGCCTTGCTGCTCAGTGAATGCAGACCAAATTGCAGATGTGTCTAATCTGGGGTGAATGATTCAGGATAAAACTTTATTACTGAATGTTAGCCATTCCTAATAGAGCTGTCTGATGGGTCCTGCCCCTCAGGCAAAAACAATACTGGTTTGTTGGCTCACGGGGAGTTTATGCATCTTGTTTGCGATGGAGCATGGCCGACGGACAGGGGCGGACTGCCTGGCATGCCCAATGGCTGCAACCAAAGAGTTGGGGATTGAGTCACAAGGCTTTGCGTGCCAAGTTGGTGACAAGAAGAACAGCAAAGGGAGACTGAGGGATGTGGCTTTACTAAGCATTCACAGCAGATTGGTGAACTTCTGTTTGTTTTTTAGCAAGTTGGTTGTATTTTGTGTAGAGTGTGTGATGTAGCTGACCGTGAGACCGACGGCCTCTGCCAAGGAGCTAGGGTCCAAGTCCATTTCTAAACAATGTTGTGCCTAATATGAGACTGATGTGGGCCAGAGGTCTCCAAAGCCAAGCAGTCAGTGCAAGCTGGGAGCCCACAGACAGGTGAGTTCCTGTAGTCAGTAGGAAGAACTAAAATATTTGGGCATAAATGCTGGGTAATAGACACCATGACAGAGGAGTGTGAAGTACTGGTTGCAGAAACTGAGTTTAGAGAGAGCAGGAATATGGTAGGATGGCAGATATGTTTGGATTTCAGATATAGGAACATGTGCCCATTAATTAATGATAAAAATGAAAGCGAAATGGTAGAATAGCACCAAATAGTAATTAAATGATAAGAAGAAAGAAAAGAAAGGACATCACAGACTGAAAATAATTTCTTTGGAATAAAATAATTCTAGGGGAAGAGAAGGCTAGTAAATGAATTCTACTGAGGTAATCTAGGAATTTAAATCCTTGGGTTTGGATTTAAATGTGTAATTCGTTAGAGAGAACAACTACTAAGTGTGTCACTGCAGAATTCTTCCCCAGTTTTTCATTGGGAAATTAAAGTTCTAGCAAGAGCAGGGCCCAAACATTCCTGTACGTTCTGCATGAAAGCTTTTTTCATCAACTAGTTACTGAAGCAGAAGGGGTGGACAGGGAGGGGCACTCCTTCAAAGGAGGGGCTTTCACTGGCCAAGTGGGAGACTTAAAGTGCACAGAACCCAGTACTGTTCAGTTACTACTTGCACAGGTCAAGGGCATGCGTTCTAGCTGCGACTCAGACCAGAGCTGTGAGCACTCAAGATGTAGACTGCATTTGGAACATACAGTGGATTCACAGCCAAAAAGTCCTCCACCAGCACTCACAGGAGAGAGGGGAGCCAATAGTGTGGAAGAATGGAAGCTTGCAACAGCAAGGCCCATTAGGCCAAGTCACTGAAGTGAGAGGCAGAGATGGGGAGAAGGAAGCACTGCTCATTCTAGGGGAAGATCAAATTCAAGATCATCTAAGGAACTTGGAGATGTGCAAGTCCATGGAACCTGATGAAATGCATCTGCGAGTCCTGAAGAATTTGGCAGATGAAGTTGCTAAGCTACTATCCATCATATTTGAGAAATTGTGGCAGTCCAGTGAAGTTCCCACTGCCTTGGAAAGGGGAAACATAACCCTCATTTAAAAAGCAAAAATAGGAAGACCTGGGGAAACTCTAATCTCTGTGTCCAGCAAGATTGTGAAGGAGATCTTCCTGGAAACTATGCTCATGGACATGGAAAATAAGGAGGTGATTTGTGATAGCCAACATGGCTTCACTAAGGGAAAATCATGCCTGACAAAGTTGGTGGCATCCTATAATGGGGTTACAGTGTAGGTGAATAATAGAACTGCAGTTGATTTCATTGACCTGGACTTCTGCAGAGCATTTGACATGGTCCTGCACAACATCCTTGTCTCTAAATTGGAGACAAGGATTTGAGGGGACCACTCGGTGAACAAGGAATTGGCTGGATGGTTGCACTTAAGAGTTGCGGTCGTCAGCAAGATATCCAAGTAGAGACCAGTGGCAAGTGGTGCTCTTCAGGGGTTGCTACTGGGTACCAAGGATGCTTAACATATTTTGCAAAATGGACAGTGGGATTGGTGCACCCTTACCAAGTTTGCCTGTGACACCAAGCTGTGTGCTGTGGTCAACTTTGAAGGGAAGGGATGCCATCCAGTGGGGCCTTGAGAGGTGGCTGTGTGTGAACCTCATGAAATTCAAGAGCTAAGAGCAAGGGCCTGCTGCACATGGGTTGGAGTAATCCCAAGCACAGCTACAGCCTGGGCCAAGAATTGATTGAGAGCAGCCCTGAAGAGAAGGACTTGGAGGTGTTGGTTGATGAAAAGCTCAATATGACCCAGCAGTGGGCTCTTGCAGCCCAGAAAGCCAACTGTATCCTAGACTGCATCAAAAGAAGTTTAACCAGCAGGTCACGGGAGGCAATTCTGCCTCTCTACTCCACTCTCTGGTGAGATCCCACCTGGAGTACTGTGTCCAGTTCTGGGGTCCCTAGAAAAAGAAAGACATGGATGTGTTCGATTGAGCCTACAGGAGGGTTACAAAGATGATCAGAGGGCTGGAACACCTCTGCTATACGGACAGGCTGAGAGAGTTTTGCTTGTTCAGCCTGGAGAAGAGAAGGCTCCTGGGAGACCTTATTGCAGCCTTCCAGTACCTAAAGGGCGTCTGCAGGAAAGCTGGTGAGGGACTGTTCGCAAAGGCATTGAGTGATAGGACAAGGGGTAATGGCTTTAAGCTGAAGGATGGGAAATTTAGATTAGATATAAAGAAAGGATTCTTCTCTGAGGGTGGTGAGACATTGGCACAGGCTTCCCAGAGAAGCTGTGGCTGCCCCCTCCCTGACAGTGTTCAAGGCCAGGTTGCATGGGGCTTTGGGCAGTCTGGGTTAGTGGAGGGTGTCCCTGCCCATGGCAGGGGGCTTGGACCTAGATGATCTTTGAGGTCCCTTCCAGCTCAAATCACTCTGTGATTCTGTGAAAATCTAGATATCAGGTATACGTGATCAGAGCTTACAGTGATTCTGTAGGTACACTTCCGTGTTTCAAAGAGAACAAATAAACAGGGCTACTTTAATAAAGCAAGATGAACTGTGGAGACCATAGATTGAATGGAAAAAAGGCCTGGAGGTTATTAAAAAGAATAGAATTAAGAGGAATCTCTGCCCTTAAAGAAAATAAATTGAGATGTAGTGCCTAGGTTTATCTGAGTGAACAAGCAACTTTGCAGTTAGAAATGGCAGAGTCTGCAAGCATGGGGGAAAGGAGAAACAAATTCAGAGAATGCTATGTAGAAATAGAAATAAAATTCTAAAGATGTCAAACTGTATTACACTTTGCAATGATTGTTAAGTGGTAAAAAGTTGTCTTTTTTTGTGGAAGAAGGCAAGACCTGTGTACAGTAGGAAGGTGCACTTGAGAATCATTCAGGGAACTTACTCCAATCATCCTTAAATAAATACTTTGCTTCTGTTTTCAATGAGGATAATGATAACAGTCACAGAGTTATTTCTAGGTAACAGAAATGAAAGTATGGAAACAAGTGATCATAAAGAGGTAGAAACATGAATTTGCAAGCTTATTGACTACATGCTGATGCAATCAGATGTGTTTTGTCCAGAAATTATGAAAGAGCTGGTACATAAAATCCTGTGACAAATAAATTGTATACAAATCTATCAAGCCAGAGGTAGAGCTATAACGCTGACATTTAGGAGAGTGTCATGGGTTGATGCTGGCCAGCAGTCATGTACCCAGGCCCCTCTCATCTCTGCCAGTGGAACAGGAGGGAGAATAGTAAATATGAGAACTCATGGGTCAGTGATGACAGTTTAACAGCTGTGATGGAAAGGGGGTGGAAGGGGAACAAATAATGCAAAGGCAATCACTTGCCACCTCCCACAAGCAGACTGCTTCCCAGTCAGTCTCTGAGCAGCAGCCACCTTGTAAGTAAAGTCTTGTCTCCCCAAAGTCCTTATTCTAGCTCAGTTTTTATTGCTATCATGAGGTTATACAGAATGGAATAATTCATCGGTCAGTTTGGGTGACCTGTCTTGGTTGTGTCCCCTCCCAACTTCTTTGCCCAACCCTAGATTACCAGTGAGGTGGGATGGGGCAGCAGTGTGGGAGGAGAGAAAGGCTTGACTCTGTTCAAGTACTCTTCAGCAACAGCGAAAATAGTGCATTATCAATGGTGTGTTAGTCACAAATTCAGAGCAGGCAACTGTATAGGGTGCTGTGAAGAAAGTTAACTCCATCCCAGCCAGAGTGTGTACGAAGAGGAAAGAAGAAGGATCTTGGCAATGCAGACCTATTTGTCTTGACACAGTGGCATATGAGGATTTAGAAATGATCTTTGAAGGAATAGATAAAGATGTGGAGCTAAATGAAAAAGGGGATAAAATGCAGTGTGGATTTACTAAAGATAGCTCATCACTGTCTAACCTCTTAGCTTTTTTGATGAGAAAACTGATTTTCAGGCAAAGTAAATGTGTCAGATTTCCTCTATCTGGAGTTCAGTTTAGCATTGATGTGACAACCCATGAGAAGTTGTAGGGTCAAAGGGAATGCTCATGGGGAGGGTTGGCAATACCTACTGCTCAAAGGAACTTGCTTGTAATCCTGGGGCAGAGGAGAAGGGAAGCAAAAAAGCAGTTAATTCCCCGAGAGTTAGGGTTTGGACCAGCCTTGTGTTATATTTTCATTAATGATCTTGGCAGCAATATTAAGAGTGCACTGATAATACTAGCTGGTAACATGATGTGGAGAGCCACCATCAGGAAGAGGAATGGTAAGGTGTCATACAGGAAGAATATCACTACTGAAAGGACTAGGGTAACTGACATGAAATAATTTGGTATTACAAAATGCAAAGTAATGAACTTGAAATCCCTCAGGATATTTTGTGTAGTTAGTCATTAGAAAATTGCTGAAGTAGTAGTCCCAGGTAGTGGTGATGAGTTACTAGTATGCTGTGATGACAGAAAAGGCACATGTTGGGGACACGCATCAGGAGAGGCATTGCCAGTGGTGAGAGAAAAGCATCATTGTTGCTGCTCCAGACTCTGGTGAGATTTACTGTAAAATGTTGGGTCCAATTTCAGTCATTCATGTTTAAGGGCTATAATTCAGAACAGAGCTGCTAAACCTGTGATGATTATGAAAGGCTCTATACAGGCCTTACAGAAAATGAAGTGGAGAACCCTCTTTTGGAATTAACTCTAGTGAAGAGTAGGAAGTCATACAGCTTTCCTCTCTAAGCCTGTTGGAGTGTAAGCACCAGGCAGAAAAAGAGACTATAAGTTAGAGACTGAGTCTGTTCTACTGTAGCAGAGTGTTTCTAAAAAGGTCTCCTGATCAGAATAGTGGGGATAAGAAAATGTTTTCGTTTATTTTTAAATTTAAATTCAGTAATGGTCATAAAAAGGATAACGTAGTATAATGCATCCAATAGGAAAAGATGGGAATTCATATCAATTAGTTATGTAGGTGGACGGTGGGAAACTTTCATTTTTTTTCTCTCCTTTTTCTTGCAACATTACTGTACAAACTGCAGCCAGCAGGATGTTGGACATAAGTCACTAATAGCCTTGGAGTAGACTGTTGGAAAAGCTACTTGAGACTAGATGGTATCAGTCTACGAGTAACTTCATACTTTTTAATAGTTTATGTAGCCTTCTTAATAAGTAGTATATTGCTGACAGAGCTATTGGCTATCCATTTTGTTATTTATACTCAATAAATATTTCAGAAAATTAATCCTTGAAAACTTCTGCTGAAGTAAGTTGAAGTGGATTTGCAACAAAATTGAATTATGATAATTTTTTTCTGCTCTTAAATAAATATGACTTTATCTGCATTTATTTTCTGCTGCTTTGATTTGTAAAGGAACTTATCCTTTTGTTTTTCAATTTCAGTTTTGTTTGTGTTTTTTAAGATCATAAATTGTGGATCCTGTTTCCTTGAAATTACTGCCACTCTTCTAGTTGATTTCAGTTGGTGAGGATCAAGTCCTTCAGGCTTCTGAAAGTCTGAACCCTTCTGTGTGTTTGAGCGTGATTTAATGTTATTTATTACTGTGGTTTTTTAGGTATATATTAGTAAGAATGTTGAAGGTATGCAGTGGAAGAAAGAATATATAGCCTGAACTTAAAAGAAACTAATATGCACTGGAGTGAAACCTCAGGAAAACGAGTGTCTTAAAAAATTGACTTTTCAAGAAATAAAAACATGAAAGCATAGCAATGTGTAATTAAGCCCAATTGTGTACCTCATTATCTCTGCATAGTGATACCAATATCAAATTTATGCCACTTAGTAACAGCAGCTCCATTATGTATTTTCTTTTTTCAGATTAACTTTTAAGGGTCTCTCACTTTCCCTTTGATACTTGAGAATTTACTTAACCAATTAAGAAGAGTGGAATTTAAACATGAATTTTCAGATACAGCCAGGGCTGCTGTGGCAGGAGATTCTTTGAGAATGTGTCAGATTGATGTATTTGTTTCATATTTAGTGTCTGCAATTATAAAAATAATCTCTTTACTAGCCTTTATTTTGCCTGATCATGTCTATGTAACTCTGCCATGTTTTGGCAGACTATAGCACATTAAAAGCTTTAGAAAGTAAGTTTAAAATCTAAATGCAGAGAGGTAGCCATGACTGAATTACTCTCCTGGGAGGAAAATGCTCTTAGAGTGCCTATTGAAATCAGCATTATCATTTCAATACGTGTCAAATATGAGTCATTTCCTAGTTTAGGCAAAATTTCTTTATAAATCTTTAAATCTTCCAGTTCTTTCAAGAAAAGGTTAAAGTACTTATGATTTAATGAGACCGCTTTACATCATAACTGTTTGACTATCAAGAGAAAACTTGTCCTTTCCAATTTGCAAAATCCTTTTATTTTCTGCACAAGTTCTTGAATACTTTAAAATTTATATTAAAAGCAAAGAACCTGCGACTTAAAAGCAGGTAGGAAAACATTTACTCTATATAGTCTTAGTGTATGTGTTACTAAATGGGAGGGGTTTTAAATTCTGTATTCCCTAAGTTTAGTAAGGACATGTAAAAGGAAGGAAGCATTTTAATTTAACAAATCGCTTTGATCTTCTGTTTGAAGTCATCACTTACTCTCTATTAGGAATAGTTTGTCAGCCCCAAGAAGGGAGGGGGGAATTTTGCATTGCTTCTATGTATTGGAGCTTCTTGTCTTTTAATTGTGTTTTGAAAATTCGTACGAGGATGCAGTCTGTCTGTATAGTTGGTGCTATGCTTCCAGCCCCCCCACCTCTAGTCTTGATTCTTTAAGCAACCTGCAGTTCTTAAGGCTGTCTTTTTCACATCTGCTGTCCTTTTGCTTTTTTAATTTATTTTAAATTTATTTAGATAATTTATCTCTAATTTACTCATTTTTATCTGTGCTATTTTAGAATCATAAGGGATGGGCTGTTTTAGTTTTTTATTAGAAAGTAACTTTCAGTTGTCTTCCTGACCATACCATATTTTTAAAAGGATAATTAATAGTAGTGAATTACACTTCTCTTGGCCATTGTAATATAAAAGATGTCTCTGTCACCTGTAGCTATGGTGCATAAAATATAATTTCTAACCATATGTTTTGTTGGAAAAAATTATTTAATATTGTGGTGTCATATGAATATAAAAAGTATGTCATAACATACAGAAATAGATTGCCTATTTCTTGGAGAATGTTTTGGAGGGTAAAGAAAAAATGTTCTTCAAGTGTTCAAATTCAATATTAAAAATAATAATAGAAATTGCATAGTTCTTTTCAGTGGTAGGACTGAAGTAGTTCCTGACAATCAGATGCAAATATCTTAATCTTTAGATTTCAAAGATTGGAAAATTTTATCACAGTCTATATGCATGCTTAGTTAGGACTTTTTAGTTTTTTAGATACTTTAAAGTTATCTTTTGTCTAAATTGACTGGTTTCTTTCCTAATTTGATAAATAAATTAGGCCTCTGTGTGTGTAGGAGAAGCTTACCTTTCTTTGATTTTTTTTTTTTGGTTTTGTATTAAAGAAAAATGTATCAATTCCAAATTGACCTAAATGTTTTTTCCCTGCACTGTGTGTGTGCAGAATCATGGAACCTTGTGCTTGTCTGAGGCCTTTGTGACACTGGCAGAATTTTAAGATTTGCATTGGTTTTGGTTGTCATCCTCCTGAACTAAAGCCAAAATATTTTCTTCTTGAACATTGTCTTTCTGGTGATATTTAGGTGTACTATTGCTGTTGACTGCAATAATAGATGGCCTGTATTTCTGGCAAGGTTCATCATCATTGCACGTGTAAGTAAAACAGCATGTGATAGTCAGGCAGCATAGGTTAAACTATCAATATTACTCCTAATACGACATTTTGGAACTTCAAGCTTCCGTTTCTTTCCATTGAAATTTCTATTGTGAAGACTTATTCTCAGCGTTGAGAGATGTGCTTTTCTGTTTCCAGCATGATGACTGTGTCCCATGAGACACTAGTGGTTCTTGGCACCAGGACTAGCCAACAGAAAAAGCCTCTCACCTCTCTGAGGTTTTCTAGTTGGTTTGCTTGAGTGTTGATGATAGATACTCTGTCTTTTCAAGTTACTACTTACTTGTGCCTGAGACATGTACCTCTTGCCTATAAGGCAGGTAACTGTTTACGTAGCAGGTCAGTTAACTGTATTGCCACTCTTCTGCTGGACTTTTAAGTGCATTATATTATATTTGAAGGGCTTTTATCCTTTTCTTTAAATTGTGTTTATTGGCATCCTCATCTTTGCTGTTCATCAGTAATCTCCATGGCATGTCCGTGCTGTATACTAAAGTGAACTTTGAGTATCCTCCCCCAGTCATCTCCTGGCCCATCTCCAACAAAATGTGGTCAAGGCAGGTGCTGCCTAAACTTTTTCCTTCAGTTTTCTCTAAATACAAGCTACCAAAACACAGTCTTCCTACATCAGGTTTGGTATGCTCAGTTAATAGCACAGGTTTGGATCTATTGCAAAGCTTTGCTGTTAAGATACTTAGTAACTCTTGAGAAAAGCAGCTATTAAAGAACCAAAAATTGAAGCTTCCAGTGAGTTGTCATCAAAAAGAGTGTAGGAGAGTTACAGTACAAAGGAAAAGTTGAATGACCATTTCTGAAGGACTTTGTGATGGAAGGAAGAAAGCGGGGCAGAGAGGAGGAGGGAAGGGCCTGAAGTAAGGTTGTAGGGAGGAATATGAAAGGAATCAAAGGCAGAATTTTGTGAATCCTTGGCTATGAAGAGAAACTAAGCCTTGAAAGAAAAGATGAGACTATTTGTAAAAATCCCTTAACTGGATACATGGAACTTTTGTGGCAAAGCATTCAGAGGGCAAGAATAATTGCTTTTTTCTTATGTAAATCATCACAAAGAGAGAGAGAGAGGGATGGATTTTCAACCTTCTAGTCCCAGCAGAGCTGTTCAGCTATTGTAGAACCAATGTATTCTTGCATTAAACTTGGGAATGACTTACAAGTCCCAGTACTGAGCAGTGCCAAGTGGTGCAAAATTCTTCACATATAAATCAATTCAAAAGATTAGAATTTAATCTATAGCTGATAGTGTAATACAGGGTTAATAATTGTACATTAGTAACAGCTTCCTTCATTTGTGTGGGTATGTGCTTATTCTTTGACTAGTGAAGCACAGAGACTTTATTCAGAAGGGACGTTTCATTTGACATCTACATCTCATCCCTAATTTACATGATTACAAGTAGTTCAGGAAAATTCAGAATCAGTGGTTGTGCTGTATTTTAAATGGAGGGGGCAGAGGGAAAACGTGCATTCTTATGAGATTATCTAAAATGTATTTTCAGACCTTTTGTTTCAATTAATTTTGGCAAGCCTATTTTATGTAACTGAGCTGCTAAAAAGCAGCTTGTTGAATCCTTAATACTTGTCTCCTTTCATGTTACTATAGTGATCATCAGGTCTTGGATCTGATTTGTTCTGTGACTTGGGGAAAATAGAGTCATTATGCAGAAAGAAAGCAATTGTTCTTTGGATCTGATGGCTAGGATCTTATTATGTTTTATTATTTGGAACTCATTTGCAGCACAAGGGTCATTTTTTAAACATTTCCATGTAAAAAACCAGATTGATCAATGGTTAAAATAATAGTTAGAGCAAAGCTTAATTGTTAATTACTTCAGTTTTTAAACAGAATCTATATTTACAGTTTTGAGCTCTCACGTTCCCTCTGCCACTCCCCTGTGCAGATGTGTTTTTTTCTGTCCTGAGGCATCAGTAATAGATTGATAGACTCTACTGACACAGACAATAAAGAATATTTTTTTGTTGGTATTATTCTGGTTGGGGTAGAAAGTGGCAGAGCTGTAGTTAACCATTTTATTATTACTTCATAGTGCTGAAATACTGGTGAAGTTCTCACCAAGAAAATATTAAATGAAAATTGCCAGTTCATAACTGGAATGCATAATCTGTGGTAATTTGATTCAGCTGTTTATTTTAACAGAATGTTTACTTATTAAAATAATTATTTAAAAATACAGATCATTTCTAAAGCTGTCTTTTTGCATTGATCTTTCTTTGCCTTCAGCCTTGTTTATCAGATAATTGACAAAGTGGGTTATATCGCTTGCTTTTTAACACAGTACTCAAATTACCCTTGTCCAAAAAATTAATGACATACATGATTCTTATTTTGGATCCTTCTGCTTGCTGTTACTTGCATTGTTGCATCTTGAAGGCTTTATCTGTGAAATAGCTAATAATTTGTCTTAAACCTATAAACGACCTTATGGATCAGTCTGAATTTCAGTTGATTTCCCATTTCACTGTTTGGGATCAAATTTGTATTAATACATGCTTGTTGTTGAACAGAGTTCATTTTTTTGGGGAGCACTTTAGGGTTTCATCTTTTTCTTTCCCTTCCTGACCCCTCTTTTTTTTTTTATGTATGTTGTTCAGGGAATTCAAACTGAACTAGTGGATCTATGCACTAACAGAAAGACCTGAACTGAAGGAAAACCATTTCCTGTTGAGAAGGGATTAACATTGTAGGAGTTAGTGAAAAAGAAAAGTAAAGGAGGGCAAAAAAGAAAAGCTAAGTATCTTTTATACAAATGCTAGGAGCATATGTAATAAGACTGCTGAATTGGAGTGACTTGTTTTCAAGGATAAGAAAGATATTATTGGAATAAGAGAGACAACCAGGAAAATGAAGGGGGATTTAAAATGCCAAGATACACAGTTTTAGTGAAGGGAGAGCTAATATAAAGCTGGAAGAGATGTAACAATATTGCTGAGGGATGATACTCAATCTGCAGTAGGAAACACTCCTGCTGCACCCACTCCCCTTTTTTATTTTTTCCTTCTTTTTAAACTGAGTTCAGTGGCTTGCATACAAGGTAAGAACAACGTAACATAGTTGGGATTTTGAACTGTTGCACTAGACTTGCAGGTGGTGAGATATAAAGCCCAAGCAATAAAGATATTTAAGATATAAAACAGGTCTCTAAGAAAACCAGAACTTTGATTTGAAGAATGCTGTGGTACTGAGGAGGAGACAGTAGGGAGAGAGGTTGTTAGAGATCAGTTAGGATATTGACTGTGTTAAAACTACAAATGAGAACATGTTTCCAGTGTCGCTGCAAGGTTGTTGCTTTTTTGCTGTTATTGAAATGGCATAGAATATTGTCACTGTTTTCATGGGAAGATTGCAAATATAAATCTCTATATGGAGATAAGAAATAAAATAAAATGATCACCAAATCATGAAATTTGAAATGGTTGTGGGGAGGGGGCATGTGCTAGAGGGAGGAAGCAGCCCTCAAGTTATTGATTTTAGCAAAGCTAACTTTGAAGGAAAGCAAAATGCTCCCGGGATTTTTGCCTGCAATCCTGTGATGAATGGGAAATCCACTCCACACAAGTGGAGAGAACATAGTGTATGAAACACGTAGAGAGGCTGCAATTAAAATTCATCCCAGTTAAGTCAAGAAAAGGAAAGGCCGATATGGGCCTGAGGCAAAAGAAGGAAAGGCAAAGAGACAACTTGCCCCTCCCGACCTTATGCTTTTTCCTTCCCCTTCGCTGTTCTTTACCATTTCTTCTACTGTCCCTTTATCCTCTCCAGCCCTTCTGTTTTAAGACAGTTCTGTGGCTGTGGTCCCCTGATGAGGTTTCTTCCTCAAGTCTCTGTTTTTTGTACACTTGATTTCTCAGAGCATGGGCATAGCTGTTCAGAGTGCTCATAACATGGGTGTGAGTGCCTGTCCCCCCTTTCTCCCCAAAACGCTTACACTGTGTATCCCCTTAAACATGGGCGTAGACCATATGTAGGTATATATAGGGTATAGGCTTCACTATCTGTGGCTTTGGGATGGTTTAAATTCACTATATGAGGAGGAAAGGAACGAGGCAGCAGGACCTGGGGAGAGCAAACAAGTGGGTTGATGTTGCAACTGGTGTAGACAGTGGGGCTATATGAAAACTTACAGAAAAAGATACTGTGCCATGCTGGAGTATCTATCACTGAAATGGCAGGAGATCTCTGAGAAGTGTCAAACACACACACAGATATTTTCAGGTGGGGTCCCTTTCTTTTGTGCAAAGTTAGGATGTAAGTCGGGTTATCTTGTGGGACCCAGTATGTGAGATGCGTTGTTGTCCAGCATCCCACATACACCCATTTTCAGACATCTCGTTTCAAGGTGTAAAGAACAGCTGTGAGGAAGAAAGTAAATTTGACATATTGGAGGTCTGAATCTCGATGTGTAAATTGCTGAAGCTGAAGGCAGTTTTTAGTAGCCAGAGGTCTAACCCTTAACTAAAGCGAACAGTTTGAGCAAATTTTGATTTGGCATTTTATTTTTTAAAGCGAAACAAAGATGATAATGACAAAGTGGATTTCAGAGAGAGATATAATGGGACAGTGATGAAAGATCAAGTGCTCTTTTTCTGTCAGTCAATCTGTATTCCCTCTTTCTACTTTTTTGTTTTAAGTCATAATGATTTGTTAGCTGAGGAAATTGGCAACAGGCAGAGAGGATGACCGTGTGGTCTTATGGCATCCAGCTAATGCCTGACTGACCAGTTTTTGAAGATGGTATAAGGGATCATAATGTTTAGTTCCATGTGTGTTGTGATGATAGTTGCATCTATATTTAAAGCTTTCTGTCACTGAAGCACTCTTGGTGTTGTCAGATGTCTGTTGGACTGGATGAGCTGCAACTTCTTGCAATTGAATGTCAATAAGACCAAAGCAATTTTGGTTGATTCATAGCACCAGCTTAAGCATATTCACTTGCACAGATTACATTTGACAGATAGTTACCTTCAGCTGAACTCTGTGGTTAGAAGCCTTGGTATACTCTTGACAGTGAGCTTAGAGCTGATGCCTTATGTTTATTTCATATCCTGTTTTTGCCTTCCTAATACTGCATGTGTATGTCTACATTTAAATAAATTCACAGCTGAAGTACTAGTCAGTCCACATGTTATCTCTGGACAGAATGCTGTGATGAGTCAATTTTAGTCTTTAAAAACCAGTGTGTTTTCTCATTTAGGCAATTTCAAAAGCCATCTAATCGAGGATTTTGTTTTATCAGGAACTCCTGGAAAAGCGTCTGTCAAAGTCTAACAGTAAAATAAAGAAAAAAGGGGATAAAACCAAAGATGAAAAAGTGTTATTCTTTTTGGAATGTTTTCCTGGTATTCTAGCAGTTTTCTGGCCTGCAGGAAAATATATTCAACACAAGTGTTCTTACCCTGTTGTATTAGTAGAAAGTTAATCCTCTGGATTCTTGAACAAGGCTGTGCATGGTGTTATCAAATACTGATGTGTGTGCCCATCCCCTATAAATCTTGTAAAGAAAGGCATCTTTCCAACTCTTTTCTTATGATGGTCTTGTCCTGGTTTTGGCAGGGATAGAGTTAAATTTCTTTCTACCAGCTGCTATAGTGCTGTATTTCGGATTTAGGATGGGAATAATGTAAATAACACACCGGTGTTTTAGCTGTTGCCAAGAAGTCAAGGACTTTTCAGCTTCTCGTACTACCCTGGCAACAAGGTTCGGGGCACCCAAGAAGCTGGCAGGGCATACAGGACAGCTGACCCAAACTTTCCAAAGGGATGTTCCGTACTCTATGTTGTCATGCTCTGTATGTAACTGGTTGGCTGGGATGCAGCACAGCTTGGGAACTAGCTGAGCATCAGCTTTGGGTGGCAAAAATTTGTGCTGGTTTTGTGTTGTGTATTTTTTAAATCATAATTGTTTTTTGCTATTATGTCTTTCAGTCCTATTAAACTATCTCAACCAGTGAGCTGTACTTTTGTTCCCCTTTTCTGATTCTCTTCCCCATCCTGCTCTGTGTGTGGGAATAAACAAACAGCTCTGGTTGTTTTAGCTGCTGGCTGGGTTAAACCACAACAGGTACTGAGGTTGTCTGGGTTAAAATACAGTTTAATTCACTGATTCAGCTAGTTGATCCTGCTTATGGTGAACATGAAGCTTCAATATACTTACTTAAAACATGCTGAAGAATAATTCAACTTCTGTATTATTTCAAACTGTTTCCCTATGCAAGGTCCTAACAGCTTAAAAGCGGCATCCTGATTTTGAAGAGAAATTCAGTGACTTAATGCCAAATACTACTTTGTATACCATTTCCACTCACAACTTCATTTCCTGTTTTTAAAAGGCTGCAGGTGATTTCCCAGTAGAGTTTATGGAGGTGATAAAAGGAAAATTTTGGAGTTCTTTTCTCAGTAAAAAATAGGAACAGAGCATCCTTAAGTTCTAATATGAATGAGCTAAAAATACTTAAGCTAAAACATTTATACTTGCATATTTTGACTAGATTCTCATCCTCCAGTGAGAGGGCAAAGTTGACCTGATGTTTTTTGGCTATGATTAGTTAATGAATTTCAGCCTAGAACTACCTTGGCATGGCTTCCTTCTAAAAATGACAGAATGGTTGGAAGTAAAGGTATCTCCCCTAACTGTGAATGAGAAGATAAACACTTTCCTTTTTAAAATCACCATAATGAAGTCCCTGACCATGCTGTTATTTAATGGATGGCCACGAATGGCCCCAAGCCCTCTGTTTTCTACCTATAAACCCCTCTGTGACCAGAGAACCAAAGATGTATGAAAAGCATCATGTTCAAACCCATGTGGATGCCAGGGTTGTCTCTATCTTCCTGTGCTCTTTTCCATCAAACTGGCAGCCAAGTTGCTTCAGAGGCTTGAAATAGAGGGATTGGTAGTAGGTTATGGTTTGCTCAGAGGTGTAGAGTTCTTGTAGCTTAAAAACTTCATTTATTTTACTTTGTGAGGGTGGTATAGGATTTGAATATGTAATCACAGGAATGTAGAAATGTGAATAAAGTAATAGCAGGTAAAATAAATTTTATCATGTGCATATCTTGCATTTGCTATAAGGTAATAGGCAAATCATCTAAAAATATCACTGAAGATTTTAGGCAACTGTAATAGCTTTTTAAGGTAATGGTCCTTTTCTCCTGAACATGGTAAGAAAGAAAAACGCTTTTGAAATGGAAGCAGGGTTCTAGCTGAAGCAGCACCAAGCTCACTGGCAAACTCAGGAAGTTTTTACTGGTATCTGTCAAGTGTCATGCAGATGATTTATCTGAGTTGGCTTGTCCTCCTGGATATTATTCTCTAATTTCCACATCCCTCCCTCCCCCCATCCCCTTGCCCTATTAACATGGTGATTAGCATCTTTTTTGGTCTGTTTGAGAACAAGATCCCAGATAAATTCCTCCTGACATATTCTTGTTCTCATATGTTTGCTACATAAATTCATTATCTCTTGCCAAGCTTTAGATCTGCCAAGTTCCCTCTGTGTTGTCTCAATTTTCATTCCAAATAAAAAAATTAAAATGCAAAGAGCAAAAAGAGAGAAGTGAACTCTTTTTATCTTAGAAGTGTAAGTTTTGCCTCTGAGAGCACAGGGGATTTTGATGTAAGACATCTGCCCAAACATCCCTAGCAGTAATGTCATCACTGTCAGAATGTACTTACACTACAAAAATGCATGATAGTGCTAACTCCTGAATTGTCTGTACAGTTAAGGTTTTGAGGGGGTAGGCTGCTTGTGGTGTGTTGTAAGGAGAGACAAGCAGGTTGTGCACCAGCGCCAGTGAGTAATGTGTGGAGTAGGAGGTGGTTGAGCGTGGTCTGGATTCCTGACCCATCTACAGGGGTTAAACTGTGGAAACTACCCCACCTCTTTATTTTCTAAAGCAGTCATGAGGCTGCTGACAGACAGATAAACTGAAAGCTTGGGAGGAACAGAAGAATTTTCGGATAAGCAGGTTTTTTCTGTTTGTATTGATGTTTAAGAAAAATAGTCCTTGGGGCATGGAAACTGCTCCCACATCTATATGCTATATTTTTTTTGGTGGTATTTATTTTTTAAAAAAAAGCAAACCCATAAATAGAAGTGTAGTGATTTACTACTTTTATTTCCCCTTTTATAGAAGAATACAAAATAAGACTAAGAACTGGGTATAGGAAAGGAGACTTTGAAATGGATGTTTCAGCTGTATGAATTAAGTAATTTATTCATTGAAGGAAGGTGTTGAATTGTGTCACAAGGTTGTCTGCTGTTTCTGATGCATTTAGGGACACACAGCAGAGTTTTAAAAGTATGCTAAATGCAGTATTGTGGGTTTTGGTCATTAATTCTGTTAAAATAATGGCTGAAAATAAACTTGGATTCATGTGAATGGTTTAATCCTATTCCACAACACACACACCGGTCATCCCCCCCCACCCCGAAATTATGTTTGTCCTCTTTGTGTTGCTTAAGTCTGTATGACCGACCTTTCTTCTTTACAGAAATTCAGTTACAAAATCCTAAAGCTGTGTGAAAGCCTTTTATAACTGCAGCTTCAGCAAGATTTGCAATTATGCAAGAAAATACATACCTGTGTGTCTCATCTCCTTGATATGCAAACTCCCTTTGCTGTATCTTTTATTAACTGTTATGCTTCTGTTTCATACCTGCTTTCACAGAGTAGAGATGTGAACCCACATGTGTTCCCCTGTGGTAGAATAGGCCATATATCTCTATATGAGCGGACAAAAAGAGCATATTTAGACAGGTTGAAGGTGAAAAAGATTTTTATGCTCAAGTTTCTGATTAGACCATTATAGCAGCATCACTAATTCCCCTCTGTCCATCTATTGTCTTCCCTCATATGTTGTCATCAGTGACCACTGTTGATTTGTTGACTCTATTAAAGTATTCAAGGAAGCCACAGGCCTGTCATTTTGGTCATAACCTTAATCTGTTTTCTCACCTTGGGAGAAAATGTGTTAATACACTGTCTGTTTCTATAGAATGAACTCATTGAAAAAATTCCTGATGCAACAAATCTGCAATACCTCTAGAAGAAGAAAGAAAGGTTTTCTGAATCTTAGGTATTTTAACAGATTGCAAGCCACATTTAGGTAGCAACTTTTATATGACTGATACCAAATTACATGATGGTAAGGAATTGTAACAGTTTGTTGTGTAGTAATTTTTGAGGTGGATGAGTTATCTTCTAGTTTCTCATAATCTCTGATTCCTTGTTGTTTCTGAATGATTAAATAAATCTTATGTTAAATTCGGCTTTTGTTTACATCTCTGTAAAGCCTGTGTAACTTATTGATGCTGGAGTTTCTTTAGCAACTAAGGGAGGGGTATTTCTCCCCAGTTTGCTGATCTGAAAAAGAAAATGAACACACGTGTGTGTGTGTGTATATATATAAAATGCCTTACAGGTAAATTATATAGCTACCTAATTGCTCTTCATATTGTATATCACCCTCTATTATAAAATTACTCTATTTCCAAGAAACCACTTGCTGTGCAAATAGAGCTTATTTAAAGGATATACTAATACAGACTTGTTTGAGTTTTCTTACAGTTTACTTTTTAGTCGCTGATTTTGAGAATTTGCTTGTTTTCTTCTATTTGAGAAAGAGGCTTTACATTTAAGCTTGTGTTTAACTGGCATTTGCAACTAGCTAAGTTCACATTTTTAACTTAAAGATTAGCTTGTATATTTTTTAAATTTTAGTTTGCAGATAGCTGATAAGTGGAATAATCTTGTTCGCTTTCTGCTACAGATCAGATCCCTACACTGCATTTTTTTATCTTAATTGAAAAAAGTGCTGTCCATTATACGTACTGGGATGTATTCAATTTCCTAGTATTTATCTACAGATACATTTTTGGTCCTTGTCCTTGTTTTGTATGTGTCAGTCATTCCTGTCCCTGCTGTCTGAGACTTTCTTTGATGGCATAAATAGCCTTAAGAGCTGAAGTTACAGTCAAAGTGCTTGCCATCACTAAGTTGGCTGGATAACTAAATAGGCCAGAGTTGGAATCGTTTGGCTTGAATGACTGGAAGAGTTGGGGCCTTTTTCTTTCATTTTTGGTGCCAGAGTTCAGTCTATTGTGGAACTCTTCCTTTATGGCCTGCGAATCTGGGAAGAAATCCATCTGGTTTCTTCATCTGTCTTTCCAGACACTGTGATCTAATTATAACAACAATAGATGATGAGAAGAAACTTTAAAGATTAAATTGTATTTTATGGTTACTAGAAGCTATGATGAATAAGAGTAAAAAGAATGTATATTTAACCAGTAGAAGAGATTAATGTTGTCTTGAAATAACTCCCCTTAATTTATCTGTAATATTTTAATAAATCTTTCCCGTGCCATTAAATAGTGGGAGAGGAAAGATAACATAAAGGAAAAGATTGTTCTTACTAAAAAAAAAAAGGTAGGTCTTTAAAATGTAATAATTATAAATGGTAAAACATTTGGGGAAGAGACTACTAGATCTGTTGGTTTTATGTCTTCTAGTACACTAGAGTTTTGATCTCTGGTTAGTGATATTGAGCTTTGCTATGATGTATTTAGGTATTTATTATTTTTGTAATGGAACATGAAAGATTCTTTTCAATTTCTCTCCTTCCTGTTTTGTTTGTTAGAAATAATTTTGTACAAGGTAAGTATTAGAATTTAGTTTTAATGGAAAAATCTTACTGATGCAAAAGGACTGTATTATCCAGTGAAGAAGAATTAATTATAACTTCATTAGTTTTGTCTGAAACGATGCAATTTGGATCTACGTGGAAGAAGCTAATACTGTCTCAGTTGCCTATATATATATGTATGAGGACACTTTGACAGCTTAATACATGTGATGAAAAAGTGTACGTTGCTTGAATGTGCTGGATATCACACATATATGTTGCCAGATAATACATGCACATGCTAATACCCTGAAGCCAAAACTTTGTAGAGTGGGGTCTCAGGATTCCCCCCAAATTGGCTCAAAAAAGGGGAATCAATATTAACTGTGTCTTTTACTTGATAACCAAAATATGTTCTGTCTATATGAATCTATACAGTTAGCATCTTTGGGAATGTACAAGATTGTGTGTTCAAGGAACAGCTATACAAAATCTTGGAAAGTTAGTAAATACATAGAAACCATGGCTGGTTGATGAAGTCTCTGAGCTGCTGGTGATTTGAGGTTCAAAGAGTATTCAGGAGCAGTATTGTACAGTATTACTATGCTCCTATGTGTTCCCCTGCCTCTGCTTTTTGCCATAGTTATTCCCGCAGTTTTAGCCAGCACAGCAGCTCTGGTTGTGATCTTTAATTTTTGCCCTACAGGTTACTGCAATGTAGTGGAAGTTTGTTAGCAGTAAATACATGAAAATATTGGATTTTGTTTACCTGACAGCTCTGCCTGATCCAAACTGAGTAGCAAAATTGTTAAACCTCATTACTTTGTTTTCATGGGTAGGGTCAGAGTAGCACAGCTCTTTAAGTGAGAAAAGAAGTTGTAATGCCTTTTTTCTCCTTATCTCATTTTACAAGCACTAGCTTGTTCTTCAGTGTGCCTTCCTTCACTCTGTGCTACAGTGATCTGCAGGGCAGGGAATTTTTTCTAGGTAGGAAGTGATTGCATTTGGTATTGCTGGCTCCAGTGGGCAGTTTGCTTGTCACAGGGGACCATAAGAGCTTCATCTGGGATGCACTGAAGGAATTTGCCTATCAGCTCATTGGCCTGGCACTTCTCATCTTGGAAACTCTTCTGGACCATAACAAGAATGCTATTAGAGGAAAGATTATGGGTATCTTTCACCATCTCTGTTCACCATCAAATGGATTTTCCATTGCTTGGAACTGGTATTAGGCTCTGCATTGGCAGAGGCTAATGTAGTTGCAGAGGGAATTTATCTTAGTAACTAATCCTTGCCACCTCCCTGTGAGGTGATTCGCTAAGTATCTGACAGATGGGGAAGGATGGGACTCAGAGATGGTTTCAGAGCTGGGATTAGAGCACTAATGTCCCAGGCTTCTGGTCCTGTGCTCTGCACAACCATGAGGCCAGCCTTTCCTACCCATCTCCTGTAGGATCCAATTTGCTCTTGGGGCAAATTCCTATTGAACTTTATTAATAAAGGCATCAGGGGAATTATCCCGTTGTCCTAGGCAGGAGTGAAATTCACCTTTTTTTTCTGTGGCACTCTATGCAATTTAATGCTAACAGTCAGGAGACCTTAAACAACCACATCAAACAGCTGATTCGGTGCCTGCCTTCCTTCGTATTTAGCTTAGTCTAAACCGACACCAAACTTTGCGACATTCCTCTCCTCCCACAGTGGAGAGCCGCTGGGATATTTTTTTTTTATACCACACATGGTTTCCCTCCTACATCTTCCTCCCATGTCAGATATTCATACCCCCTTTAATAACCAGCAGGGGGATCATTACATTGAGCTACTGCCAAATGCATAATGACTGCTGCCTTTGCCTTACACAGTCACTGCTCTACTGATATCCAATTCAGCATTGTAAAGTGCTTAGGGCTACCTTGGGGATGTGCTATATTAAACCCAACTATTCTAAATCCTATTTAATACAAAGAGATTGGTGGTGGGGGAGGGAGGAGGGAGATTTAAAATTGTCATTACTCACCTATTTTCAATGAGTAGAAATACCTGGCCATTTAGGGCCCAATTCTGTTGCTTTTAAGTCATGAATAGTCCCACTGATATCAGTCGGGGTGTGTGGAGGTGAGGGCTCTGCTTACCAATGGGGGAGGCAGAATCGGGTCCCGTAGAAGCTGCAGCTGAGACAGTTGAGTTTGCAGGGAGCTGATGGGGGCGAGTGCACCCGTTTCTGATTTGCACTTACAAATGTTTTGCGGTGAAAACAGGAAAGCAGGAACATGCTTCATATCTGACTAAAAATAAAGGTACTTTTAAACTTGTAAAAGACAACATTTTTATTTGAATGATATGACAGAGCTGCCACAGGAGTGTTACCTGCTATAAAGAAAGCTTAAGAATTATTACCTTTATTAGACCAGTGACACTGAGCTTTAGCCATACATTTCTAACTTCTGTCCCTCTACAGAGACAATTTTCTTTTCTTAAATAAACTGTCATGCTAGTGTTAATATATTGTCGGCTCCCTCATACTCTGAGAATACTGCTGATATAAAACATGTATATGTTAGATTGGTAATAGTATCTTTAGTGTAGCTGACTAGAACAAATGTGTTTCCCTCATGGCTGTGCTAATGTGATAAAGGAAAATTGGCTGTTCATCAGCTTTTGGCTGGGTAAAGACAGTAGAGATGGAACCACATTCTTTTTTATGCATTAATACCACTGAGAACTTTTCACTAGTTATATTTCATGTGCGGGCATGTTGTGCAAAGATGTTGTAAAACATGAGATAATGCTACAAATAACAAAGTAGAAAAGCCTGTATCTTTTATGATGATAACAGTCAAACACCAAATGACAGTAACAGGCTGTAAAAAATGTGATGCAGAAAAAAAAATGCAATGTAACCACCACATACGCATATACTTAGGCTCTTGCAAATAGGGGATCAGATGTTTAGAGAGCTTTGAATTAAAATTAAATAAAAAACTGTTGTATTTAGGTCATTGATGTGTCAACACAAAGGATAATTTAAAATGGAGAAATGTGTTTTGAGGGGTGAAACTCATATGCAGTAACTTTTAGAACAAATCTCAAGGCTTAGTAATTATGATAATAGCCTTCAAATTTCCATCAGTGGAAGAGCAATAAATATTGCTGTCTAAATTTGGGAAATATTGACTGAATCTGGAAATGGCAATAGAGCTCAGCATGCATCTTTGTATTTGAAACTGTAGTTTAAGAAGAAAAATTCATCTGTACAATTTTGTTTGAAGCCTGAGTAATAAAAAATTCTCAGCAAACAAAAACCTCCATCTCATTTCATATTTTCTTTCTTAAAATACTGATAGACTCATGTTGCCTGGGGTACTGATGCTGATAATCTGAGCTCAGATTTATAGATAATTGTGTCTGATTATCTTGGTCTGAAATTTAAAAGACTTTATTGGTCAAATACCATTGTGAGGGCTTATATTGTGGTTTTCAAATTGATATTTTTTCATGTTCTAGCTTTTCCTCTCTGCAATAAATTATTCTGGCTTGTAAACCTTCTGTTTGTCCTCACGTAAATATTGTTCTTATGGAGGCAATTATTCCAGGTTTGTTTTGATTAGCATGGGTATCAAGACAGGCTGAAGCACTCTAGTTTTATTTGGCCTCTGTAAACACAATTCGCAAGGCGTCCATGTCTACAAAGTGAAAATAATGCTCTTAAAATGGGCAGCAACAAAGCAATGTTTCAAAATCTGAAGGCTACCATGTGAAATAAGCCATATGGAAGCTAAAGAGTACTAAAGTACAAGTAATTTCAGTTTTGCAAATAAATTGCTTTCTGAAATAAATAAAATTAAGTTTATTTAGTAAACAATTCAATGGTGTTCAAAAGTTTTGAATAAGTTGAACTTAGTTTCTGTGATTAACTTCATTAAGTTAGTCAGGGAAGCTGACTGTAGCCACAGTGCCTCCAGTTTTCATTTTATATTGCCTGTAGTTTTTGAATGCGTATTGAATTTCATAAAATTTAAGGCTGAAATGCTCTCCCATATTATTAAACTGTTTTCTGATTTTATGTAACCTAAATATGATGGTTTTTAATAAAAAAAAAAGTACTTTATTAAAAGCTCAGCATCTTCTGACTTTGTGGAGCTGGGAGAATGCCATAAAGCATTTCTGTGAATGTTAGCTCAAACTTAAAAGGAATTGGCAGGGAAAGGAAGGTTTGCAGAAAACAGTACCCTAAGGGTGCCGGCTGAGTGCATATTCGTAGCCATGGGTTCCCTTGATGGAAGGGAATTGCCCAGTGGGTGTAGAGCAGATGAAGCCAGTTCCTCTACTATTCCCCTCAGCCCTTGTAGAAAGAAACATGCTGGAGTTAGAGAGGCATTTTGGAGGGGTGTTAGAGGCCTGGTTGAAACGTGCTGCATTAGGTTATCCTGAGTATGGTAGATAGCCCCTTGAGGCCCGCATGAGCTGATGTGTATGAGAAGTGCTCTGACAGCTCTAACATGTGCCCATGGCCTGAAGTGGTGAAGTAGCTGTAACCAGCCTTGTACCTTGTGAAACAGACCCTTCTCCTTTCCTTCTCTTCTGCCTCCCCACCAGATCACTGTGCCATAGATTCTTCTTTGATTTAACCACTGTAGAAATGTTATACTCTGTGCATCTGAGTGATAATCTTATTTGGGCTGTATTGCTAACAGATGGACAGCAAAGAGGTATCTACTCTCAGTAGCACCAAAAAGACCGACAGGCAGCAAGTAGGTCGAAGTGATGTTAATCAGTGTTGGGGCAATGTTTATGTAATTAGTGATTGCATAATGAAGTGTGCATTTGTCCATTTGCATTGATTCTATAGGTGCATCACAGCAGAATTAGTTTCTTCTTGAATGGCTGGGAAGATGACAACACCCCTTTTGATTCAAGGATTCTTGTGGGAACACTTGCAGATGCTGATGGTGCATTAAAAATTGGACAAAGTTTCACAGGTAAACTTTGTAAATTTTATAAGTAAAAATTCGAGGTAACTTTTCCTGGAATATTTGAAAATAAGATGTGGACAATGTAGCTAAAATAAAGGTGTGCGTCATTTTAAGTTATCTATACGCTGCAAAGTAAGATCTTCCTGCAGGAGAAAATTCCTATCGTACAATTTGCTCTCCCAAAAGACTGGCTAAAAGATAGAAGTTTGGTAGGTTTATAATTTATTCTGTGAGTTAGTGCATATAGGTAGGTTTTCCTGTATTCTCCAAAATGTAGGTCTCTCAAGTGATACATTGCATTTCATTTATGACCACTGTTTTGCTGCATAACCATATGAAATGTTTTTAGAATGGGATTGTGTATGGCCACTAGACTATGCTCCTCTCCAGAGTCAGGAACAGAGCTGAAGATTTCAGGTTGTTTGTGTTCTTCCCTTCTGTCAACACTCAAGTAAACCACTAGCAGAATGAGAACCCCTCAGCCTCTAGTAATGCCTGTTAGTGTTACTCTACATCTAGAATTTTATGAGATACTACAGCATGACATGATCATTGCAGAACAGCTGGGGGATGTTTTGTTGCTCTCAGTGAATTACCGGCTCTGCAGATATAAGAGCACTGACTATTGCTCTTCAGGAACATGCAGAATTTGAAGCTAGCTCCTAAATATAACTGTGTATCACCTAAAAAAACTTGTGCTCTTGGGAAAGATTGTAGTTCTTTGTCTTGTTACTTAAGACTAGTATTTGGAAATGTGTCTTATTGTGTGCTGGCTATGAGCCAGCAGTGTGCCCTGGTGGCTAAGAGGGCCAATGGGATCCTGGGATGCATCAGGAAGAGTGTGGCCAGCAGGTCGAAGGAGGTGATCCTCCCCCTCTACTCTGCCCTGGTCAGGCCCCACCTGGAGTATTGTGTCCCGTTCTGGGCTCCCTGGTATAAAAAAGACAGGGATCTCCTGGAGAGAGTCCAGAGAAGGGCTACGAAGATGATTAAGGGCCTGGAACAGCTCCCGTATGAGGAAAGGCTGAGTGAGCTGGGGCTGTTCAGCCTGGAGTAAAGAAGGTTGAGGGGGGACCTAATTAATGTTTATAAATATCTTAAGTATGGGATACAGGGGGAATTGGCCAACCCCTTTTCAGTCATCTGTGCAGATAGGACAAGGGGCAATGGCTGTAAACTGGAGCACAGGAAGTTCCGCACCAACATGTGGAAGAACTTTTACACAGTGAGGGTGACAGAGCCCTGGGACAGGCTGCCCAGGGAGGTGGTGGAGTCTCCTTCTCTGGAGATATTCAAGAATCATCTGGACGCCTATCTGTGCAATATGTGCTAGGGAGCTGCTTTGGCAGGGGGGTTGGACCCGATGATCTCTCGAGGTCCCTTCCAACCCCTACAATTCTGTGATTCTGTGATTTTGATTCTGAATACTTGATAACTAATAAATATATAAAAGAAAGAAATATTTTAAAATGCTTTTTATCTTTATTGTATAAATTGATAGGTACAGTTGTACCTACTGTATCTCTTCTCTAATTAGAGGTGGCACAATGTCTGGCTCATTACTTCTGTCTAATGAGCCGATCCTCGTGCCACCTCTCTAATCAGAAAAGAGATAGGTACAAAATGTTCTTATAAAGTTGTTATAAATCATTCTTTTTTATCAAAAAAATTAAGTCACTGCCCTCTATAGTTTTGTCCAGGTCTAAGATGCTTTCATTCAGGAGGGGTAATTGTGCAAGAGATATCTCTGGGTACTGAATTAAAGGTTCTCTCATGCAGTGCAAAGCTGCTTTCTCCTCCAGAGATTACTTATTTATAGTATTTTTTTTTTTTAGGTTTAGAGCAGTTTGTTGGAAGAATGCAAGATTTTCGATTTTACCCAGTGGCACTTACAAACAGGTAAAGAACATTTATTTTTGTAAGAAAAACAGAAGTGTGGTGACAAGAAAGGATAACAATGTTTATTTCCCAAAGTGTAGTGCATTTCTGCTATTTCCTTTAGATGATTGCTTATGATGATGTAGTTTGCTGAACCTCATTTCAAAGATGACTGTTAATCTAAAAAATGTTGTGTTAAAGTAAATTCAAATTAGTGTGTCTTAATTTTGAACTGTTGCTTAAATGTGCTTTCCTTGTTATTGCTGTCCCTGCTACAACCTGACTTAGTCTTTTTTTTGAAAGTTGATTCAGATGCTAGATTTCAATGCTTATAAACTATCTAGGTGTTATCAATGCATTATAATTCTGATATAGTGTGCTGATCAGCTTTATTCCTGCTGAGAGAGAAGGAATGAGACTTGCCAAGCTTTCCCAGGGCTGCATGCAAACTGTGGGGTGAGGAAGGGAGAATAGCAGGGTAGTCCACTTTAGACACTTCAATGTTAGTGATCAGAGTAGAAAGGAAAGGAACTCTAATTGGTCAGCATGCTAGCTTCCTAGCTGCAAGCTTGGCTTCTGTGCTTAGCAGTTCCCTTCTGGTTTCAGCTCTCCATGGTATCAGAGACCCATGTCAGGTGTTCTTAATGCTCCCCATACTCCCACATCCCCGAGGTTTCTATTGTCTTAACTGTTCATTGCCTTCTATATTAGATTGTCACCAGAAGCTGCCAATGACTTTGCTAGCTCAGCCCACAGAGCCCTGGGCAATTGCTTTGACTTCCTCCATCCCTGAGGCCAAATTACAGTTTCCACTGCAATTTCTGATGCCCTCCAGCCTCTCTTCCCAGTGTATTACAAAGAAATGTAACCTTTGTTATCCTGTTCATGCTGGATTAATCTAGTCAATTCAAGCTAGCCAGAAGTAGTCAGGTCCTATTTGTCTGTGTGGTGCTTCTGGATAGGCTACATGCAATGACACTCATGACTGCAGACCTTAAGGCTACTTAATGATAGCCTTTCAATAAGATGTAGAGCAGTTTCCTAAGAGCTCACCTGTCTGCAGGATATCACAATGAACTGAGGTCCTGTGAATTTAAAGTATTGATGTGAATCTGAATTCCAAGTTGTAGGAAAATCATGTTGGTTGTATTCTTTCAGAGCAATGATTGTCAAATCTAACTACAATTTAAGTCAGTTAAATTAATAAAGTTTAAAAATGGAAAGATAAGGTAGTTTACAAAGGGTTGTGACCTAATGCTGTCTTTGTAGATGTAGTTTTATATCTACAAATTACTTGGTGCAAAATATTTATCTGGGATAAACTGTGAAGGAACGTCTTACCTGCATACAATTAATTCAAGTCTGTGGCTATCTAAAAGGTCCTGTAACTTTGGGTCCTGTGGAATTTGTAGGGATAGCTACCAAGTATTTATTTGTTGAATAAGTATGTGAAAATTATGTTCTTACTGAGTAAGTAGACAATTGGAAAAGTAAGTGCTTTTCAATTTAAAACATTAGTATCTGAAGGAACACCAGAATGCTCTGGTGTTGAGTAATACCCAGAGATCAGCAAATGCAGGTTTAGGTAACTTGCCCATGTTTGGATATCTCTCTGCTTGTCACCCTACCTACCTGTTTATTTCAGTTGCTGATGCCAAAGGGAACTAAAGTGACTCAGTTGCTTTGACCTTGGCTGCAAGAAGCAGCTAGAGTGATCACAGACTGGGGCGAATAAAAAAGCAAGCATTTGTATTAAAGTTAGTTAAACGTGAAAATATTTCTATTCACTTTTTCTAAGGTGCAATTGCTCCAGTTGGTCTTTTTGGAGGATTTGAGTGCAAATACTCAACTCATCTGTGGTTACAGGCAATATGGCAATGCTATGTGTCCAATTAATGGTTGGTGCCAGACATGATGCTGTGATAAAATGTTAAGAGTTCTTCTCCTTGTATCTAGGTCTGGATTCACCCTTCCTAGCTTTAGGTGCCCCAATGAGGAACTTGTTTCCCTTGGCTCCATGTATGTCTGTGGGGCAAGGAAAGCAACCCCAGAGTGCTTCTTCACAGACACCTTCTGAAGGTGTCTGTGGCTTGCCATTGATTATGTACGACCCTGGTTCTTGCCTGACTGCTCCATTTATGTGAGATGAAACCAAGCCTTGAGGGCTTCTACTATAGTCTCAGCTGAATTTTGTTTAATCTGTGAGCCTAGATGGCACAAAGTGGCACTTGTCCTTTTTTTATCATGTATGTAATTACATTTTTATATGCTGTGACAGAGACATTTTGGAAGTATTCTCTGGAAAATTTCCTCATCTGCATACCCAATCCGAGTGCCGCTGTCCTGGAAGTCACCCCCGGGTACACCCATTGGTACAGAGGTACTGCATCCCTAATGGTGCAGATGATACCACTAATGACAGAGTGCTGAGGTTGGATGCAGAAGCCCATCCTCTGTATTACATCAACGATGATGACATTGGGACCACCTGGATTTCATCTGTGTTTGCTAATACTGCAGGTCTGGGTCGTGGAGTTTCAATCACAATAGATTTACAAAATGGGCAGTATCAGGTAATAAGTAGTTTACATTTGCTATTTATTAAGTCAAAACTAGGAGAAGATTTTTGTAGACATTTCATTACAAATTTGAGGAAATTCAAACCTTGTGCTTTAAGATGTTATCCTTAGAAGACCAGGAAGAAAACATCCTTCATTATCATGAAACAATGCAAAAAGGCAACAGAATGCATTATGGTTCTTGTCATTCTCTTTTGATGTAATTGTAACAAGCCATAACCTATAATAGACCTACTAGAGTGGAAATCCTGTGTGAAGACACCAGTATTTAGAAAGTGATTGCTCTCTTTTAACACCACTTTTGTAAATTTCAACTTGCATTTCTATTAAAACTTGAAGTACGTTCTGGTAGAAAGCTGGAGGGAGTCAAATGGAATTTAACTTGTCTGAGGCACACTGACATATCAGAGGGGATTTCTGTTTTGGAAATAGTGGTTTAGCCTTCTGATGAATACAGGAGGAGAATTTGATAAGTAGGCAAAGTTTCTTAAGAGGCCACATTGCACCTAACACTTTACTATACAGTTGAGGAGTATCAGGATGTCTTGGAAGGAGGGACATATTGGTAGTAGGGCTGCATTCACAAAAGGGGCTCTATCAAATTTCCTTATATTTTTGCTAGCTTATCTCTTTTTTTGGTCATTAATGATGAGGAGGGAAATAATATGATGATGGATTTTGGCTAAATAAGTAAGAATTAGTCCTTTAGTTTAAATGCCTGTGAAGCTGTAGGGCCTGGCTTATTTGACACACAGTTTTATAAAAGCAGTGTGCTGGGGAAAGTGCTCTTTCATAGAACACAGGGTATTTGATGAGATTCCAAGCTAAGAACGTGGAGATTCCTAAAAAAAGAATAAAAATATCTGTTATAAGGCAAACAGCTCATATCTTTGTATTTTGCCAATGTAGTATTGCTGTAAGAAATCATGGATTAGATTTTGTAGTGCATTTTGAAATGATCTTAAAGAAAAAGTGGAGCTCTGATACAACAATTCAGTTGTTCTGTAATAATGTCTGAGAGATCAAAGAGCTGGTTTAACAAAAAAGGTTATCTTTGATTTTAATTGGGAATATGTGAACTGAAAATACTGGTTGTTTTTCTTTCTGTGAGTGGTAAAGCAGACTGTATTGTAACATTGAAGGAAGTTGTTTATATTCTCATTGCTCTACTATTTAGCCATTAATATCAGTTTATAAATTTTTATCTTCTTGTAGGTATTCTACATTATACTGCAGTTCTTCAGTCCACATCCTGAAGCAATAAGAATTGAAAGGAAAAAAAGAGATGAGCTCAACTGGGAAGACTGGCAGTATTTTGCTAAAAATTGCAGTGTTTTTGGAATGGATAACAATGGCTCTCTGACAAAACCAGACTCTGTCAACTGTCTCCAGCTTCCTAGGTATGAGTGGGTATTTTCTGCATAATACTGATGCTTTGGGCAGGTAACATCCTCACATAATTAATTTCTGTGTCCCAATGAGAGAGAATCTTTTAATTTGGTATACTCACTTATTATGGGCTGCTAAGTACATAAAAGATCCCAAATCTGACCTTTCAATTGAAGATTGCCATAAGGTCATCTGTCATTTTTATGAGATTTCAGACATTGAGGAATGTGATACAATTGATTCCTCTGTTATTTTTGAGTTAGTCTTTGGAGATTTTACATGCTTGCGTTTTGGGGGGCTTTTGTCAGTATAACTACAGAATGTTGTGGTAAAGAGTAAAGCAAAGTACTGATATAACAGGTTGTTTTAAAAATATCTAATGAATGTGAAAGTATACTTGGTCATCTCTGAGAGTGCAACTTATTCTGAAGCTTAGAAGAGAGCCCAAACTTATGTACAAAAGCCAGTCATTCAACCTTACTACTAACGATACATAACATGTACGAAATGGGTTGAAAATTGTATCCTGAAGCTTTCTAATCTAAGCAAGATCACAAATAGATCTGGGGGGAAGCAAGAAGGTTTGATACCTTTTGGAAACACGTTGCGAGCCTTTTTCCTAGACTGTTAGTATGTACACATTAAAAAATATATAATAGATCCAATATGCATTTCATAAATATAGCATATAACATGCGTAATAGATAGCTAATTGTCCCCCGTTCAGCTAGGATAGAGTTAATATATATTGTTTTGCACACATGTTTGTGGATATATATTTGAATCTATGCCACTACATAAATTCAAACATACTATCTCCTGCCTGAATTCTGGTGCCAGTCAGTATTACGCTTGTTTGGTACATGGCTGGGGATCAGTGAGAAAATACAGTACCAGGTACTGTGGGCATTTTGCTTTTTTTGTTTCGCTTTCACTACCTTCCTAAGCCTTTTCAGGCATCAGCATCTTTGTCTGTTCTCCAGGATTTCAGTATTCTGAAGAGAGGGGCACAAAGTCACCTGAGTTACATCAGTTTTCAGCTAAGGACTTTGAGCTTTATTGCTGATCCTTGCTTGCAGCAGGAGGTAGAGTGGAACAAGCCAAATATTTTTGTATAAATAATCTAAATGAGGTGTAATGCCCTTTTTGGCCCAGAAATACGTATTGTGTATATTTTCTAAAAAGAACTGAAGAGTTAATATGAATTGTTTCCACAAATGTTTAAGTAGCACTGCTTCTTCCTTTTGGTTACAACATAAATGACGGTAGTAAGTGATGAGTGAATGGTTTTGGGTCCAGCTGATGCACAGAAGCTTTGTTTCAAAGATAATAAATATACCCTGTAACGGTGAGTATTCTGTGTACTCAGAGAAGTTACTGTTGGACCAATGCTGGAAAGTTGTTTCAGCAGTGTAGCAGAGCTTCTTTCCAAGACCTTTATATGAGGGGAAAGTGATTTTATTGCAAAACTGTTTTCTCTCCCTCTTTCTCTCACCCACATATTTGTAAGCACCAAGACATGTCCAAAATGTCTGTCCAGGATTTAGACATCAGTGTGCTTGTATCCTGGTGGCCTAGCCAGGACTCATTGAGTTGGCATAGAAGGCCAGTGACCTTGGTTTTGAAATCCTTATCATGGTTTTTGAGGGTTCTTGGTTTGGTGGTGACATGCTAGTAGTGAATGGACTCTTTTGTATCCTTTAAGAGATGAAAGTGACTAAGGTTTTTATTTCCTGTACCATCTCTGTAAGTTAGCAGTTCCTCACTGTCTTTATTCTCTTATTAGAGACTTGAGTCTTTACTTAGTCTGAATATTTGGTGACCTTGCTTTTAGGATCTCCTTTGTTTTTCCTGGTTTCCTGAGAAGTTGTATGTAGATGCCCTAAGATCTTGATGATCTGCTTATCTAGGTGCTTTAGGCCTTACGGTCCTGTTCTTCCTGGTGCTTCCATACCAAAATGGTGTTATCCATCTGCCATTCGTACCTGTTTTAACATTTTTATTACAGCTCTGTGTCATGGAAGAAAAAATACTTGATTTAACTTGCTGTGGAGGGGAAGAGATGACAGTATCCCCCAGAGAAACATACAGATATATTCCACTGAGATTTTTGTGAATTACTGACCTGGATAGGGGCACAATAAATTCAGAGATCCTTCATGAAGACAGAGCAGTATGACTCAGCAGACCCAGTCTAACTACGCATCTCATTTTTCAAAAGCTCTGAGATATTTTGAAGTGACACGAATTATATTCTTGAATGTTCTATGTCAGGTGCCAGGTGATCCCATGGGATACTGTTTTTTAATACTCTCATGTAGATGTGTAAGTAAGCAGGCATTCTTGCCTCTTGCGGAAGCAAGTTCTACTCATAGCTAAATTCTGCCTAGTAATAATACATGAGATATGATTCATACCAAACTGGTAAACGTGTGGTTTATATATACTTGTTTACTCAGCCTTTGCTTGAATTCTCAGGACTGTCCTTCCCCTCCCTGTGCTTAAATATAGAATCACAGAATCGTAGGGGTTGAAAGGGACCTCGAGAGATCATCGGGTCCAAGCCCCTGCCAAAGCAGGCTCCCTAGCACATATTGCACAGATAGGCGTCCAGATGAGTCTTGAATATCTCCAGAGAAGGAGACTCCACCACCTCCCTGGGCAGCCTATTCCAGTGCTTTGTCACCCTCACTGTGTAAAAGTTGAGAGTCCTACTCTCAATTCTGATGCATTCTTTTAAATTCTCTTGCACTTCACTCACTGGAGGGTGGTGTGTGTTTAACTCTGCTCACTCATCAAATGAGATGATACTCTGGAATTCAAAGTGTAATTGGTTCTGTATGGCTTTATGTGGTTTGTGGGTCTATATAAACAATATGGGCGTGTTAATTATTGTGTTAGTCATCTGAATGATTTCCTTATGTAGTTCAAGCATAGTTCGTGGTGCTCAAAGACATTGTTTTAAACTTTTGGAAAACTTAGTGCAGGTGACACTGTACTTGTCAAACTTTTTTTCATACTTTGTAGGCTTTACTCATAATTGGAAACTTAGGGTCTGGAGAACAGCATGGCAGTTTGGGGGAAAAAAAGACATACAAAGGACATTTTCCTTGCTTGAATTCTGGTTACTGGGAATCTACAGACGAAGAATTTTCTTCAGAAAACACAAAAAACGTATTCACAGTAGAGACACTCTGAGAAAAATGATTTTAGGAGGTAGAATCTGTAAAATATATGATGTTTTGATTTTCATTTCTCTCCATCTCTGTTTCAACAGCTTTACACCGTATTCCCGTGGTAATCTAACTTTTAGTGTTCTTACCCCGGAACCAAATCACCGACCTGGTTACAATGATTTTTACAATACTCCATCTCTCCAAGAGTTTGTAAAAGCTACACAAGTGAGAATTCATCTCCATGGACAGTATCACACTAATGAGCCTTGGGTAAATTTTAGGCATAGATACTATGGAATTAATGAAGTTACAGTAAGCGGAAGGTAGGTGTCATGAAAGTCTTCCCCTACCCATAACTGCCTGTGACTCCTACAGCCATGCAAAGTACATAATCACCTGCCTAAAATTTAATGAAGTTGTTCTGCTTTTACATTTGTGAATGAGAAGGGAATTTGGTTTGAAGCTGTGCATCAAGTTTGAAATGATTGGTGTACTGCTTTTTAAAAACATTTGCTCACATGTTATTTTAAAATTAATTATACTTATTACACAAATCTGTCAAAAGCAGTCCTTTCCTTGGAATTACCAGTGCCTCTAAGCAAAGGCTTATGATTAAAAACATGGCTTGTGCTTTACTTCAGTCGCTCTTCCAAGTTTCATTATAGATTTCCAGACATGGCAATTTAAACAGTCTTAATGCAGAGCTCTTTCTTTGTTTTAGCTGTAGTTTTCGTTTTAAAACTGGGCAGCTGTCAGTAAGAGCGTTACATTATCTGTGACTGACAACTTTATTGTATATGATAAGTGTGCTGTCTTGTGAAAGGACTAATTATGCCCTGTAAATAATATGCAAATCTGGCAATGAAATAGTTTCAAGAAGCATATGGTGCAGATTTTTGTTAATAAGTATTATTCCTGAAATAATTTTGGTAGTTCTCATTTTAAGAGAAAGCACCCCATTAGAGGTCACATTTGTCTTAAGATTTTCTACACTACTAATATGTTTTGATTATTGATTTAGATGTGTTATGATAATGTTTTTGTTAAAATAGCTACAAAGTTGCTGACTCTGTAACAGTAAAATAATTTCAGCTGTAGATTGCAAAGCTATGCCATGTCTCCAGAGGAGCAGCCCTTCAGGTAGAGTGGGATGGTTATTGCCTATTAAATAATACTTTATAAATTTTTTATTTTAGTAAGAAGTTGACTTTTTAACTGAGATCAAAACAGGTTAAACTAGAAGATTATGCTTGATATGGTTAAGATTTTTTTTTTAAAACCTATAGCCACACTCTAAGGCTTAATATTGATGAATAATTGCCATTTATATTCAATAAAGTTGTAGACATTAATGTTAATAATGAAGTATAGTTTTCACTACATTTTTATAAGATAATGGTAGCTGTACTACATGCTAGGTTTTATTTTATTGAAAAGCAATTGTTAATACTTAAGTGTTGAGTGAAATAACCTTTTGTAGGGTACTGCACCTAACATTCTCTGATGTTTATTTGCTCTCAATAGAGTCAGATTACACAATACACAAAATTGTATTCATGACCATGTTATGTACTGTTGGACAGATGTGTTTCCATGCTTTAATTTTTTCCTCACTACCTGTTGTTCTTTCAGGTGTAATTGCCATGGCCATGCTGATAATTGCGATGCAGTTACAGAACCATATAGGTGCCTGTGCATCAAGGAAAGCTATACAGAAGGAAATAATGTTAGTCTCTTCTGTCTGTCACCCATGAACAGCCTCAAAACTGGGATGTGTATGTGTGTTAGCGTTGTCCTCGCTTTTATAGGGAAACTTTCCACAGCAGGGTTTGTATTAAATAAGGAAACACAAAACACACCATGCACACACTCCCCCTTCCAAAAGCCATCCTACCACAGACCATTAGGAATGCTGTGTTCAGGGATTTGATTTCTTGCTAGAGGATGATGCCATTTTCAAACATTACACGCAAATCTGAATTTAGACTGCCAGTTTCTAATAAAGATTATATCTCTACTTGCTATAGCAACTAACAAATGATATGTAGAGTGAAAAGGTAAGAGATGAAACATTCACAGTAGATGTACTTCGAGGCTTTTAGGTTTTTGTGGATTTTTTTGTGGGATTTTTGGGGGTTTGAGTGTTTTTTTAGGGTGGGGTTTTTTATACTCTATAGTAGTTTTAGTGTGGTTCTATGGACTGCAGACCCATTCAGTAGACAGAGGGCAGTAAGCACAGTACTTGAGTTCAATTTACAACTTAATGCCATTTGAAAAGAAACACTTCAAATGGTCCAAGACAGCTTTGTGATACAAACCAAAGAAGAGTAAATGCAGAAAATATGGCGATTTGCTTCAAAAATGCATGCCTCATTCAAGGTAAACCACTAAGATAGATTTACTTTCTTCTACTTGGAACATCTGTAGAGGCTTGGGACATCTGTAGATAGCAGTCTTTGACTTCAGCTAAGAATGAGATTTATAATGCAGTTGTTTTATGAAATATGTCTGAGAGGAAGAGTGAAAACATTTTGGACTTGTTTTTAAATGTCTTCCTAGTTTAGCACAGCTCAGAAAATACTGGGACATGCCCATGCATATGTATTTGGAAATTATTTTCTTGGGGGTCTTATTATTTTGTTCTGAACCAGTGATTTGGGTAGTGGGTTTTTTAAAACATTGAAAATTGAGCTTTGAATTTATTTAAGGACAGCTTGTAAATGTCAATTTCCCATGCTTTTTACAGCCATATATGACATTTGGTTATCTTTAAAATGTTCTGTAGTAGCAACATGATTGCTCTAATAAAGAGCAAACCTAATATTACTTTACTACTCTGTTTTTTCAGATAGTTGATACTAAGGTTAAATTTCTTGGAATTTGTTAAAAGGAACATTTAAAATACTCTAGATACAATCTAGAGAACTCTATTCTTAGTGCTTCGCTCTGCTCTTAATAGCATTTCTCAATAAAGAGGGAATTTGTGGAGTGTAGTCTGCTGTTGAAACTTACTAAGTTGCAAAATTATGGTTTTCCTACTAGTTTTTAGAATTCTTGGCCATTGGAGAACCAAATTAGGGAAAAGATTCTGTATCTAGATTAATTATTTTTCTCAAAGAAACCTGAAAACTCCAAGAAAATAAAAATAAGTTCAGGTTAAGAAAAAAAGAATTACATCAGAGGAATGAATTCTACAATCCCCCTGAATGTTAGATTCATGAGTATGCTTTGTATTCCTTGCTATATTTATGCCTTTCGTAAATAAATTTCTAAAAATTAATGAGTTATGGAATAGCAGCAGTAGGAATGGGGAAAGTAATCTCACAGCAGAAAACTCTCAAGCAGTCAGTGCTTGCTAGAAGAGTAAGAAGTGTTAACCTGAGTGTGTTGGATATTGTGTTTATGTTCACGTGAAAAACCTGTGTAGATTTTCATAGAGAATCTAAGTTTTCTAGGGCTTTTTTTAAAGCAGAAGCACAGGATTTATTGTCTAAATGGGATTTGAATAGAAATTTGAAGTTGTTAGATGGGTCAAATTAGACAAAAAAATCAAACTGACAATGTCCCTTTAATTAGAACACACATTGTGAAATGTTACTTTGCAGGGATTAATTATAAATATTTAATAAGATCTGGAAGTTCACCAAGCACTCTTGCAAGACTTATGCTACCTTGTGAAAACAAACCAAATACATCATTAAAATGTATCTGCCTTATCAGATATTTTCTGTCAATGTTAATGGGTTGCTCTAGTGAGTGTCATATTTTTGGTTTGGCATATATGCATTCTAACTGTAATTGAAATACCTGAATTAACTGTATTCTTTCAGTACAGAACAAGGATGTTTAATTATTTTATCATTCTTTACTGACCATGTCAGTATCTTCTAAATAGAAAATGTAACAGAAGTAGTAATAAAATAGAAATATTTGCAAATATATCAGTAACTACTTTTATCAAAGATTTCAATGAAAACCAAACAGCTTAAAGCTTTTGATTTAAAGGCAAAGCCAAAATCCATACTGATTTTTGACTACCATTTGCATTGATAAAGTAGTCTTATAGAATTGCATTTACATTTTTTTAGTCTCCAAACTCTGTGAATTAAGCATTTATTTTAAATTTTTAGTTAATTGTTTGATGAAGAAACTTTCCAAATATAAATTGTTTTTTGGGGGAAGGGGGCACGCTTTTTGGGAAGTTGCACTGTCAGCAAACAGTCTTTTTGTAACTTCTGTCTTCTGCTAGCAGTAAGTTACCACAGCTGAAGGGGTATAGATAGGTTTTTGGATTTGTGGATTTTTTTTTTTTTTTTTAATCTTGGACCAGAAAAATCAGAGATCCCTTGACAAGTTCTTAGCATATGGCAGAGTATGTCCTTGTCATATCTACACTTAATACAACTAAAATTACCATCTTGAATTTATCTGGCATATACATCTGGATAGCTGTTGTGCAGCAAATAAATACCAGAAACTAAAATTTTGCATAATTCATTACAAATGGAAATGTTAGTTTAGTTATTTGCATCACCATGTTATGAAATTTGACATACCAAATGGATTTTTTTTTAATTTTCCCTCTGAGTCCTGTTTTGATGAAGAAATATGTTGCTATGAAATTTCAGATGATGGGACAAAGGGAATGCTTAAGGACTTCCAGATGTTCAGGGGCCAGATTTAAGTAAAAGAGTCAACAAACCCTCACAGACCTTGTCTCTTATCTTATGAAGAAAATATTCATCTTCATTTACAAATTGTTCAGTAAATGCCTTGTTCAGCTTGGGGAAATATGTCTGCCTTTTACAAATAGAAACTGAGGCACCAAGAGTAAAGCTCAGATTTTGATAACATTTATATGCAAAGACTAATGTATAGATATGAGTAGTAGTGACTTCAGAAACTGCATGGTGTCACCTGATGGAAAGTCCCTGAAAAAGGAAAACAACCAAACAAGGTCAGCCTTACGTTACAGCCTCAGGGCCTCCCTTAAATTTGTCATACAGAATTTAATAGAGAAAGATAATGGCAACAGCACAGGAAATTCCGCACCAACATGCGGAGGAACTTTCACACAGTGAGGGTGACAGAGCCCTGGGACAGGCTGCCCAGGGAGGTGGTGGAGTCTCCTTCTTTGGAGATATTCAAGACCTGTCTGGATGCCTCCCTGTGTGATATGTGCTAGGGAGCTTGCTTTGGCAGGGGGGGTTGGACCCGATGATCTCAGAAGGTCCCTTCCAACCCCTACAAATCTGTGATTCTGTGATCCACAGGAAGAACAGTAGAAATAATAGTAGAAAATATAATTTAAAATAAAGTAAGCAACTCTGATAAATGCTTGAAAAGGTATGAATTGAAGCGAGAGAGTGATTGAATATGGTAAAGGCTTCAAGACTTCAGAAATTTCTGTGCAAACAATAGTCTTAAAATCTGTAGCCTGAAAACTGTTAATTTGCCAACAATTGGATAAAGCTTTTTATGTTGTTACAAAAGAATCCAGATATATCTTAGTTAAACGTCAATCTGTATCACTGTGTCAGATGTTAGAATTAATGATAAATAGTACCTGAGAAGCTGTAAATATTAACTATAGTAAGTGGTCACTCAATAACAAAGATTTCTGGCTTTCAGTAGCAAGCAAGCTAGCAAAAAATGTACTTTTTGGTAAGCTTTGTGCCATAGTTTGTGTATGCAGAGGATAGTCTTGGAAAGATACTGGTTGTATAGGAATGAAAAGAACAGAAGTCAAGCAGACAGGCAGCTGACTGGTGGTTTTGTAAACAGGAAGCAGAAAGGCATCTAGTCCTGTAGTGTTACTGCCTGAAAATTTTAGATAACTTTTGTCATGCCTGCAGAAGTTATGGGTTTGTCCATGAATCTATCCCTGGAAAACTGGTGTAATTTCACAGTTCAAAGATCCAGCCTTCTAAAGTAGTTTGTGTACGAGCGCTGCTGAAGTACTGGAAGAACTTGTTGGAGTCTCAGATACTTCATGATTTGTTGCACAGGTGATGACATACTGAAGGAATTGTAAAGTGGTCATTATCACTTAAAAGCATCAGATCAAAATGTGTAAGTTTTATTTAAGAGGTAGGCAGATGTCAACTTGTACTATGGGTGTCATTGTTTCCTTTCAGAAATTAAGAAGGCTCTCCAGTCTGAAAATTATTTTCAGGGGCTTATTCACTGTGCAGGATACTTCGTTTAATATGAAAGAAAACTGTGACATGACTGGGCTACTGTTTTCACTCTTGTTGGAAGTAGCTGTTGTAAATTAGTGCCGTGTATATTTATTGTGTTTTTTTGATTTTTTTTTTCATGTATTACAAGTAAGTGCCCAAGGTTTTTTTTTCCTCTTACCCCACTAAAACTATTATTAAAAAATAATAAAAATAAATCCCACACAATAGCTTCTTTAGATGAGTGAAGTTAACTCTGGAATACCTACTAACTATGGCTCAAGACACTAATACTACAAGACAACGAAATGCAAAGGCTTATTCCAAACAAAAAAGGTAGAGGGGAAAACAAAACACAAAATCTTTTACAATTTAATAGCCTGAGTATGTCAGAACTCTGGCAAAACATAACTCATGCACTTTAGCACCAAAATATAGCTTCTCCCCCCCCTTATTTTACAGGAGTTCTACAGGGTTGGAGTCTAAAGGAGAGTTAGATGGAGTGGATGACTGGTTTGAAAATACCTTTCAATTTTAGTCCTGAAGAATTTAAATGTGAATTAATTTGTTGAGCAGCTTGATTGTCAGAATTAGCATGATTGCATATGCCTTGATTTTGTAGGACTTAATGTGGCTTCAAGTAACTTCTCCAAAAAAAGCATAAATGAAGGAGGAGTTGAGTGGAAATACCTCTTATGCTGCTGGACAACATCTGTGCCAGTGATATCCATTGTGTCCCATTATTGGAATCTGGCAATCAGAATGGTAGTTCTTGTATTGTTTGCCAGTCAGGTTCTTTGTCAGTCACTCTACCATTGCAAAACAGCAGATTTATCTTTTCCTAGATAGCTCTTTGGCATATGGTAATTTTAAACCACCTTTTATGGGGGTGGGTACTTTCTAAAATAAGGTTACATCCTTTTAAAGTACATGGAGTGTTATGATGGAACCCCATAATATGCCCTTCATATCTATTCTGTCTGCCTTAGTTACTTGGAGTCATTTAGAGTGTTCTAGTTTGTTTGTTTTTTTTTGTTTTAATAAAACCTCGCTTTTGAATTTAAAAGGTCTTTGGGGAGTTCACAGAACAGGTAAGGTTCAAAAACATGCTAACATTTGATCTTGATAGACAGTCAAATGCTGTAGTGAGGGTGCTGAGGAAAAGCCATGGGGAATTAAGATGCCTCTCTTCAGAGTAGGGCTAATCTACACTGGAATATTGCCTAGAAGCTGTAGTTGTTTGGCTAAGGAACCTAAATGGAGTGAAAGCATACTGTCTGTTTGGGTATGGACTGGGATCTGGGAAGGGAAAATACAGTATGTGATTAGCTACCCTTTTATCAGCGCAGGGCAGAACAGGGTGGGGAGACACACATAACAGAGTTATGTAAGACAGGACTGTTTCAAAATGGCTGAGAAGGTGGCATTCTAATCTTCCTATCACTTCAGCAGATTTTTAAAGCTGTGTACTGTTAATAATGTGTATATTTTAAAATCATATATATAAGTATTCTAAATGTCTAAGTACACTAGTTACTACAACTGAACTTTGATTGATGAGTGTGAGAGGGGAACTCCTAAGCAGCTTAGGAAAAGAATAATTTCTCCATAGCATAACAAAAAAAAAGCCACTCAGAGGCAAGCAGCAGGATATTTTAAAATTGTTGGAGTATAGCTTTCCAGTTGATCGTGACTTATTGTGTCTTAAAGCGTTACTGCCATTGCCTTCTGAAGTATTTCTTCGAGTGTTTGTTGAGACGCTGTCCTCAGCATTCTTAGTGGCTCGTATAAGGAACTTGGCACAAAAAGGCTGAGACTGAGGTCACTGGTGATCATTCCATAAGTCTGCTGGATTCAGGAATTTTGGGGAGATAAGTTTTTAATAATCATTTGATTAAAAAAATAAAATCCTGAATTAATTACCAGAGATACATTTTTAATCACAATTTTAGGTATTTTAACCATCTGGCTCCGTGTAGTGTTTCCACAGAAAACTGCTTTCACAGAAGGTGAGCAGTTCACATACTATATATCAAGAGGACATGTTTGTTACTGTCCATAGAGAAAACCATATATTTAACATCTTTTTTGAAAGACTTAGATAAGGATAAGGACATCTTGCATGTTTGTGGGTTTTACAGTTCTGGAGAAAGGCTTATTGTGTCAAGAACTAACATTGTAAATCTACTGCTAGAGCTTGTTCAGACTTGTTAAAGGCTTTTTGGGAATTTACCTATGCATTTTATATGTGGTAGCTGAGAATCAAAATCTGAATCTCTTGATACCTTTGAAAATCTCAACAACTATGTCTTAGATAAGGCAGAGTTTACGTTGGGGGACTGAAGACCTGAAGGTTGCCATGCGTATATAACCATGCTGCCAAGCACGGCAGATCAGGAAGTTAATGCAATTCTTAACCTAATAAAACTGAGCAGAGTGAAGTGGGGTTCCAGTGCAAGTTTTTAATGCATGCAGGTGTGACAACTTCTAGAACAGCAATTGTTTCACTGGCATTGCCAATATTTGAATGACTACTTTTTTTGACAAGGCTTTAAAAAAGTGTTGTCAAAAGTCCTAGAACAAGAGATGTGGCAGTTTGAGGGGGCACTGTGCTATCTAATAAAATGCAATCTTTTTCTCCCTTACTTCTTAGTCCTTCTGTGTCATTTAAGAATAGGTCCAAGCACAGGTGGGCATAAGTTCTGATCTAAGATTAAATCTGAAATAAAATGATGACTGCTTTCAGCTGCTGTGTGGCTGGCCATGCACAAATGGAAATTCAGGGCTGGCAGGTTGGTAACTACTCCTGTTTTCCTTTCAAGGAGGATGTATTTCTGTAGACGTGTGTGAGGAGAAAGCTGAATCGATGAGATGGTTTGGCTGGGAGCTCGGGTTACCATCTAGCACTTCCCAAATTGTGCAATGCCTGAATAACCATGCTTGTCTCGTTACTGCTGCTGCCTAATGCTCATTTTTCACAATGTATGGGAAAAGGGAGTGACTAGAGAGAGGAAAGATGGATGTGGATGATGGACGGATTTGAATATGTTTAAGCTGTGTAATTTGTGTAACAGTTACGGTCAAGGCATTCCCCTCAATGTACTTGAACTGGGCTAATCCTGATTAAGTACTGATTCTCCCGATAAATGTTAAGAGTTCAAGGTCTCAAGTGAATCCCTGTTAATTTTAATCCTGAAACTTCCTTTTCCTCTCACTGTGATGATATGTATTTTGGTTTGGCTTTAACAGATTGCAAAAATGTGCAGTAGTTATTGTTATCTAACCGCCTAGTGTTAATTTTGTTAATTAAAACAAAATTCTAGCCAATAAGTCCTCATACTTTCATTTTGTCTCCCAAATTGCTTTTGCTATGAGTTGCCTCTGCCCCACAATGCTTGGATTGTCTTAGTCTTCTGTTTTCTAACTCAGTTTCTCATTTTACCCACAGTTGATGCTTTCCTAGCGTCAACTGTGAGTGAAGCAGTTCAGAAACTTAAGTATCATTTCCAGTGTCCAATTCTGGGCTCCCTGGTATAAAAAAGACAGGGATCTCCTGGGGAGAGTTCAGAGAAGGGCTATGAAGATGATTAAGGGCCTGGAACGTCTCCCGTATGAGGAAAGGCTGAGTGAGCTGGGACTGTTCAGCCTGGAGTAAAGAAGACTGAGGGGGGACCTAATTAATGTTTATAAATATCTTAAGTATGGGGTGCAGGGGGAATTGGCCAACCCTTTTTCAGTCGTCTGTGGAGACAGAACAAGGGGCAATGGCTGCAAATTGGAGAACAGGAAGTTCCGCACCAACACGTGGAAGAACTTTTACCCAGTGAGGGTGACAGAGCCCTGGGACAGGCTGCCCAGGGGGGCTGTGGAGTCTCCTTCTCTGGAGATATTCAAGACTCATCTGGACATCTATCTGTGCAATATGTGTCCCCTATGATTCTGTGATTCTGTGATGATCAGCATATAGGTACTAATAATGTAGGGACTAAATAATTACAATAGTGCTTGGAATAGTAGACATGAGAGATGAGCACACTTCTCTAATTTGAGAAGCTGCCGAAATACTTTACAGAAGCAAATTATTTTGAAGCATTTAAATTCCTTCTGAAAGTTGGATGTTATAATTGCATACGTTTTGCTTCTAAGATACAGCAAGGGACCAGTATTTTGGGAATGGACTTTTAATAATGCCCGTTAAATAAAAATAAACAAGTCTTCTAAACAAACAAATCTCCAGTGCCAACATGTAGCATTTTTTGAGCCAATTTAATAAAAAATAGCTGGATTGTTCACCATAAAGATAATGTAATTGTCCAAAATGCTATTCATTCATTACCTTTAAGAAATCCAATTTGGTTTTAGTTCTTGATGAACTAGTAGGCACAATAAATTATCTCCTTGAAGTTTTGTAGAGTCTTTTATGAACTGAAGATTATTCCAACTTCACATTCTTCACAAAGGTCTACTTAAAAGGTAATATTGTGAGTTCATCCAAATAAAAAATGAGCCTCTCAGGTGCTCCTGAACTACTTAAAAATATATTTTTACTGGTTTGAGTCTTCGATTATAATTAGCCTTTGTATCTAATACATTTGAAAAGAATTGAAGAAAACAAAATTGTTTAGGTGTTTATTTAAACAATGGACCTGGTATACTAGTATTGCATACATTTAAAATATAATTTGACAGGCTTGAGTATGTGTAAAGATTTTCGGGTTTTGTTTAAAATTTATTTCTTGAAAATTTCATGAGACAAACGCACATTAAGAAGTGCTAATATTTCAGGTACTTTGTTCAACATCACATAATTGGCCATAGGAGGCTTTTGGTTTCATTCGAAGCCAAATGGTAACTGTACAAACTACAGTTACTATAAGCTGCAATAACAGATACTGTTTAAATTGCATCCAAGTATATGCATTAGTTGAATGCCTTCTGTGTTCCAAACACATTAGGCACCATTTTGCATCTTTAGAGGTTTAACTAAATCTGAATCTGAAGACATTAGCCTGTGTTGAGTTTCTAAGTATTAAAATTCTGTTTTTCTGCCCATCTTCCTTGAATTTAATTTTTTTCAAGTAAATTAAAACAGATTAAATAAAAAGAGTTGGGTTTATTATTATTTAGTGCTTTCTCACTTCTTGTCTAAACCCAATATTGTTAATGTTTAAATAGGGGAAAACACATAGAATGAAACATGACTATAGAGAGCATAATAGTATTCTGGTAAGGTAAAGAAATATTATTTTCTCTTTTCTTTTTTAATTTCAGTGTGATCGCTGTTTGCCATTGTACAATGACAAGCCTTTTCGTCCAGGTGACCAGGTTCATGCCTATAATTGCAAACCTTGTCAATGTTACAGCCATGCAGAAAGCTGCCACTATGACTTAGCAGTGGATCCTTTTCCTCAGGAACACCACAGAGGCAGTGGTGGAGTGTGTGATAACTGTCAACACAACACAGCAGGTAAGTCACAAAAAAAGAATGGAATGTTTATTTTGCAGTCACTTTTTGGCTAAGTCTTGTCTCAGCTGAAATTAATCCTTGATCCTCAATAAATTCTTATGTATATGTATTTTTAAATTATCTGGATTGTGCAGCAATTACAATTGTGTCAATACTTAAGCTACAGGAAAATACTGCTAAAATTTGACCCAACCTAGTAGAAAAACTTCCATGTGAAACACATTCTAGTAAATAATTAGAACACACTATTTCAAAGCTCTTTCCATTACACGTGCCAGAGCATTTAAATCTAGAATATTGTCTTTCTAATTGAACCAGTTTAACAGATAACATATTACAATGTATTGTCAAATTTTGCTCTAATGTTGGTTTCTTACATACTGAGTAAAGGTTTCTGTTTCTGTGTAAGTAATATATTTGAATACTTTTTTAAACTGTTCCCTTCTATTTCAGTTTTCTTGGCTTTGTCTACTAAAGGGAAAAAAGAAAAGTTTCAGGTTCAACGATGATTTTTCCAAAAAATGTATAGGCATTTGCATGGCACAGCTTTTATATAAGTGTGGTATTATATAACAGATGGAAGTTTAATGGAGTAAAACATAGTTTGTAACAGGTTCATTGTTTCATATGCTCTGGATCACTAAATTGGCAGGTAGAGATGAAAGGTGCATTAAAATGGACGTCCTGAAAATTATAGAATTCTCTCAAAGGAATAGAGTCTTTAATTTTGAATTATACAGCTAATTTTAATGAATTGGAAGCCATAATGCATAACCTTTCTTTCATGCAGGAAGGAACTGTGAGCTGTGCAAGGATTTCCATTACAGACAAGCAGGTGCAGATCTTTCAGCCATCGATGTCTGCAAACCCTGTGACTGTTATGCAACAGGCACCAAAAATAAGAGCCTCCTGTGTGATAATGTAAGTAGCCTCAATATAGAAAAATGACAAAATGCCTTAATCAGCTGGGTAGATGACAGTAAAATTTTGCAAAGTGTTGGTGGCTACTTTATAAAAAAATGCTGAAGTTCAGCCTTTTCAAAATGATAATTGATTTACATCAGAGACTTAAAGCTGTGACAGCACAGAAAGCAATTTTAGATGTACTGTTGAAGAGTTCTTTATCTAGATCACCAACGTACATGAAAGGTGCTGTACAAATTTTCAGAAGTGAATAGTATTTTGGTTATACTAACAGGTATACTGTGCACTCAGCAATAATAAAACATCCAGGTTTTGAGTGGTTTTGGAGGTCTTGATACTCTCTTAAAAATAGTAGCAGATTTTTAGAATTCAAGCAATAAGTTAAGCTTGAAATTGAACTAAAATTAAGCTCATTTTCCCTGTAATAAGACAAGAATTGATCTCCATTGTAATTTATAAACTCCATTTATAAAAAAGAACCCACAAAGTGATGCTGAAAAGAGAACACCATCAGCTATTCTTTTTAAGGTGATGGACTGTACTGGCATGCAACACACATAGTCTGATAATAAATATAGCTTTCAAAACATGCATTAAAAAAAGGCAGGAAAAGTCACTGCAATCTTGAACATGTATTAAAAATATATTGTGGTTCATGTTCTATTCACGTATGTCCCGTCCATTGCCAAAATCCAAATTTTGTTAGGAATAAGAAAGAAATAGCATCTCTGTTTGAAATGTATTTTAAAATAATTTTTAAGGTAGAACTTGATTTTCAAGGAAGTGAGAGAGAATTTCATCAGCCTTTTCTCCACATTTTGTCTCATCTTTTTTTCTAAATTTTTAAAATTAAATAATATCTAGTATTTTTCATATGATGCGTCTTCTGATGGCATTTTACTTAAGTCATCTCTTGTGGATCCTATTGTATTTTCATCCTTGCTACTATAGTGGTATGAATACATGCCCATTTTGACTCAGTGCTTTCACAGGACTCGTGCATCAGTGCATATGCTAAGTCATATGCAAATTTAGCACAATGAGTTTTCTTTTAAAATCCCCTGTAGTACAAATAAAAATTAATTATAATTTTCTGCCTTCTGAAAGTGGTACTTTTTGCCAGCATCAAAGAAATGGGAAAAAAACATGAAAAACACAGATATCCTGCAAGGACTATTTTTTAAGGTATAGGAAAAATGAAAACAAACGCTAATTTGCTTGTCTGTGGATCATCCCTGTCCTGGTGAAATGTTAACCTAAACCAACTTTAGCTGGGATTAATAATGAGAGGAAGAGTAGTTTACAGAAATCACTGTTTTAATAGTAAAATATACAAGGACATTGATGAAGCTTGACTATGAATGCATGAACAGGGAGATAAAATGGGAAAAATGGGGGAGACTGTATTGCTCGATAAAGCATCAATTGACTGCTGCAGTAGAAGCAGAGCAGGGAAAAATGATTAAGAGGCATTAAAGAATAGATTAATAAGGCTGGGGACTAAAGGCTGAAATGAATTACATGAAATAGGAAGGCATCATTGAAGGAAGTGTTTCCAAATTTGACCTGTGGAAGATGGAATTATAAGGAATAAGGACTCTACTCATGAAAATTAATTGTCACGTCACAATGATAATTTTCAAGGAAATATGCCAAAAATGGGACAGAATACACTTTTAGTGCATAATTTACCATTTTCTGTAGTTCATCAAGATTTTTTCTTTTTTCAAAGTATCAGTTATATCACTAAATTCCAAGAGGTATAGAGTTCCAAAGTTAATCCATTGAATCATAAATTAATCCATTGAATCACACAGAATATTTATTCATCAAATGAGGTACTATTGATGTAGATCATTTACAGGATTGGTAGAAGATATTGTAACATCTCAGTTCTTTGGACTGTTCATGAAAACTTCGCCTGTTCTGTTCACCTATTTCACTCTAGACTTGGTAGGAAATACACATAGCTGTGTAACATTTCCTGTGTGTAAAAGTTCTCAGTTCTTGTACATCTGTAGGTCATCACCCAATTACAGGTCAGTGTGTAACTGAATTTGTGAGTGAGAACTAACATACTAAAACCTTCAAATTATAACTTTATGGTTTATAGTAACAAGTAGGATTTTAGAAGAGTGTTGTAGCATCCATGAGCTACCATTTTTGCACAGAGGGGTCTTCCCTTGAGACTGGTGGGTACAAGACAGAATTGTTACAGTCTGATAAAATTTGTCCACTTCAGTACCAGTTATTGTTATCTAATCAGTGAAGAAAAGATGCAGATTGATTGCATCCTCTTTGTGAATGTTATAAACCACTTCAAACAATCAAAAAGTCTAGATGAATTATTTGAGGTGCCTGTGTTTTATGAGAGTGAAAGAAGAATTGGCTGCCTTCTTCCCTTCTCCCTAACCATTCACATGTGAGAAAATTCTGCCAGAATACTGCTGATGTGATCATTCTTGCTCTGTATGGAGAGCTGGAGATTAATTTCTTCTGGCCCTTATACCACGATCCTTGACTCATTTTCCTGTGCAGATTTTTACCCAGGCTGCTCTACAAATGCTTACATATTCAATCAGGCACAGCAGTTTGTAGTCCTTTCATGATTCTATTATAATATGCCATATATAACAGTGTGGAAAAAAGCACTGTTTTTCAGGGCATTTGTTTCTAGGCAAAGCTGAAAGTGCTGCTATTGCTTTTACCTAGTCTTTGGAAGTACCATTCTGGTCTCAGTGAATTTAGGCATCATTTTTTTTACTCAGTTTTTGCTGATATTTAGAAATTGACTCCTAGCATGCAAATAAATACATATCATGTACTTATTGGTGTGAAGAAGCTGTACTTTAGTGAAGAGAAAATCGTTCGGAGTTGCAAAGACTTAATTTACTTGTGGTAAGGTGGCAGCTGTATTGCTTCCTGTTGCACAAAAACTTAAAGACATTACAGCAAACAAAAGATTAGTTGCTTCTTTCTTTAAGGAATCAAATGAAAACATAAATTCCACTGCTACCTTTCTGTATATTCTCTTAATTTTGCTCTTTTGGATGTCTTATTTTTTTTTTTCCCTCAGAAATTTGAATAGTTAATTTATTTTTTTTTTATATAATGGAAAAGCTAACTAGTAGCTGTGTATATATATATATGTATTTTAAACATAAGTAGCATCCTTTTTCTGATAATTTTATTTCTGAGTTGAAAAATTCTTTGACCTAAAATTAGAATGAGCATTCATCTTCTGATTTTTCCACCTACGCAGTTTTCAACCCATTTATTGTGACTGACAATAAATAAATAACTGGAAGGCGTGTTACAAGGTAAAACAGTTAATTAAGGGCATTTTAGTCAACAGATATATCAAATAGGAAAAGGAATATAAAGGATGCAAACTTGTCAAAATTTCATGTGTGTAGTAGAGTCCTTAAAGTTGAGCTCTAAACTACTGTGTTTATGCCGAATCCTGCATTTCCCTCATGGATGGCCTTTAATGTTGCTGATAAAATTAAGGAAAATAAGCTTTTTGTGTTAAGTAATTCCTTGGCTTTGTTTCTAACAGATTTTTTACCATGGAAATGCTGGGGTTTTTGATAGTTTTTCAAGTTATTTTGGGTATTTGGTCTACTCCCACCCTTTGGAAAGCCATGCACAGAGGGGTAAACACCTCATTTTACATTTTGAACTTAAGTAGCAGAAAGCTACGGACTTTGGAATGTCATTATGTACGATGGCAAGAAGAGGTAGTGAGGGAGTGAAAAGGAACTTCATTATTGCTACTTACTCAGTTTTCATTTCCCAAAGCTGACATACTGTGAATACTCTCAGGTATTTGGTGGTTAGACCATTAACCTATGTGTCTGAGCCAGCACACCTTATGGTTCTCATTTCCTAAACTGAATAAAATACTTACATCTTTTCTTAAGTCCCTACATGAGCTTAGTAAGTGGGCGTTGGGAGGGTTCCTCAATAGACTCCACTTTGCATTTGTGATTATAGATGTGACAAGTTAGATTAGTGTCTCCCAGTTAGAGTTGTATTAATACATACAGTCTAGAGGGGTGTGAACTGCTAGGTATGTATAAAGTTCAAAAATCTCAAGTAGTCCACTTCCTGATTAAGGACAATGATGCTGTAGCTGTGATTTGTTCTGGAGGACATTACTTGCAGACTACTTATAAGCCTTTACATTCTAGGATATATGACTAATGTGTATTTCATACATAAATTATAAATGACACAGGGGGTACATGCTAACTCTACATCAGTGATATTTGGTATCAAATAGAAATTTTAATTATGAGGTCCCAAGATGCACCACCACTTTGTAGTAATGCTTGGCTAGACTAATTTTTGTGGTGAACAATCTAGATGTGTATTTTCCATGAGTGATTTAGTACCAAGATGGTCATGCTCATAGATATGCTGTTTCTGTGTGCTTACTCTTTGGGTCAGAACCAGGCTTGTCAGGCATAAACAACTGAAGAATAGATTGCTTTCTGCTCTTCTATAACCAGCCTAAGTAAAGTCTGTTTCAGCAGTTGGATCGATGGGGAGGAAGGGAAGGTTCAGTAATATCTACAGTGCACAACTGGTGAAAACTTGGGTAACAGAATTTCAAAGTATTAATGGCTACAAGAGTTCTCAATGATACCATTGTTTCCCAAGTAAGATAGATTTACAGAAATAATACTAAGAAAAATAAACCATCCTTTGCTTCATAATGCACTTTTACATGATTATAGAAATGGTTTGTTCTTCTGGCTTTGATGTAGATGTCTATATTATAACCTCTGGTACAGCTGTTTCTGTACCATTATAAATCTCTGTCAATTTGTGCAACTTCTTGTAACAGCATCCATTGCCAAGCAGTTCACCATGCTTCTGTGTTGTTAGTGCTTCTCTGTCTGTACAGAGAGTTTTTCCCTTTTTTCACATTTTTAAGCCAAATTTCCCCAAATTAAGTTTGCTCCCTAAATTCATGCAGTTAACCAATTTTCATATGAACCTTAGTTTTGCTTTTATCTTTTAGCTAAAATTCCAGTTCTTTAAAGTTATTTTCAAAACTTTTTACTTTTCTTGCTTTTTATAGCGCTTTTTCTAATTTTCTGTCATACACTTCAGTTATGAGCTGAAGCCTTACCTTTCCTTCTCATGTCTTAAGTATGAGATTCTTTAGTCCATCCCGGAATGGTTTCATTGGGTAGTTTCTGGAAAAATGTGAATTACACTCTTTGGCTGGCCAGCTATTTCTCCCCTATTCTGAAGAGTTATGTTTTTCTCTTCTGGCATAATTTTTTACCCTATTAAGAGAAAGTTTGGGGAGATAGATATTCTTCAACTGAATGGGATGGAAATTACTACTCCTTGTAATAGCTTGACAAAATTATGTTGAGGATACTGGTGCTTGTTGAAGATACTGGTGCTTTCTGCTGCTTTTAACACTCAGTAATCTTCACATTTCACTTATTGCATCAGGAAATGGCTACTATCTGCTCACAATTAGACTTGGGCTTCCATGTATTTATGATAAGAACAGCCATACTTGATGAAATGAGGGTTTCATCTAGCACATCTAGTATCCTTTCTGATAGTCTATCCTTCCATGATATACTTTGCTATACTCCAGTTTTTCATTGTTTTGGGACTGTCTGAGCTAAACTAAGGGGTTTAATGCATTGTCATATTTAGTGTTCACGTATGGGATGAATCTTGCTCATTTTCTAATGCACTTCAAAATAAGTGTATTCCTTGTATATATAAAAAGTACTTTTCTTTTAACGTTTTCTTTCTGATAATTTCATGGATGTTTGAGAAATAATGAATATTCATTATGCAAGCCATTCGCAATTTTTATAGAATGTATTCTCTCCGTCTTAGTTATTTCTTTCCAATGTGAAAAGTTTTTATTAATTTTTTTCTTATTCGCCTTACTCTCTCGCCTCTTTTATTTCAGAGGGTAAACATATACAAATTGTGCAAAATGTTGATATACAGTGGCTTTTTATGATGGAATGAAATTTTCTATGTTATTTTCAGTTCTTTTCTGGTAATTCTGGTATTCCTGTTGCCTTTTTAACTGCCTCAGATCTTTCAAATGATTTTTAGGGGAAATTGAGCAGTTTTACCAGCTCCTTTCTAGAATGGTGATAACTAATTTTGGACTCATCACTGTCTCCCTCTAGTCAGCATTGGTTTTCATCAGGCATTAAGTTTGCGCTTCTTGATGTAGAAATTAATTTGACATTTTTGATCATCTGTTTGGTTCACTATAGGCAATATTTCCAAATGTTGCTGACTTAAAGAAATGGAGTAGAATCATGAAGCATGATTTTTCTTAGCCAAAAAAAAAAAAAAATTCCAATATATCAAACTTGTGTTTTCATTTCTATTAATTTGCTCTGTACAGGAAAAAAAGCTACTAGACTGTAAATCTCAGAAGCTTCCTTATAGCCCTTACAGGAGATTGATGTAACTTGTATAATTCTATTCCTCTTGTACTCAGGGTGATTTCAGCAATTAATAACTAATTTTATATTTCAGTTCATCTAGTAGTCTTGACTCATGAATAGTCACTTCAACAGATGAAAATTTGCTAAAAATCTTTTCCTTCTGATGACATTTTGGTTTGAAATTAGTCATCAAAATCATTCCTTGTATAGAATGGTAACACTTTTTCCATAATTAATAGCTGTGAAATACTTTGTAATCATTGTTGTGGACCTATCTGTCCTTAGTGCTACCTAGAATCATAGATGCATTAGTTGGTCATATGCTCCAGCTCAAAGGACAATTATGGCCAGTGCTAGGTCCAGCCATGATTTTTTTCTGGATGAGCACTGATCCTTCTGGGGACAGATTCCGCATTGCCTCTGGGCAACCTGTTACTGATGCTGCACTTCCCTCTTAGTGAAAAAGTTCTGATGTCCAATCTGAATCTGCTAATCATACCACTTAATTATTTACTGCCCTTGCTGATTCTTTGGTTGTCTTCATTTGTTTCTGATACTTGAAAAATATTTTTTTCCTTCATGCCTTAAGCATGTTTCTCTTTAAAAGGTGATTTTTGTATTGCCATGCAAAACTATTCTGGTTTTAAAATTTGGAGGTTGTTTTCCTGTCTTATTTAACTTCCTTATTGTGATCTGATTTCCACTTTTCAAAGACGGTTTGTTTTTGCATCTAATGCTTTTCTTTGTGGTAGCTTTTGGAGTAGCTTTAAAGTCTTTTTGAGTATGAGTTGTGCTGAGTGCTAATGAGGTATCTTTATGCAGTGCATGCTGTTGTGTAATCTGAGTATGCTATGATCTCTAACACGAAATGTTTCTTTTATAGTTGTTTTAAACTAGGTATTTTTCTTCATTTAGGATTAAACTCAAGAGTTGTTTTTCACATGTGGGTTCTCTGATGAATAGCTGTGATGCATGACTGGGTCTCTTATAATAAACTAAATATCTAGATCAAATCTAGTCTAAAAAGGAATAACTTGAAAATCCTTCTGCTACTGTGCTCTCTTACCTTTATGTACTTGCTATTTTCTAACCTTTTGTTTATAAAATATTGCTTTGTTTCCTTTTTAATATCTTCCTGAAAAATGTGTCTAATGCATCAGTAATAGATCTCTACCATGAAAGTGTACTGAAGAGGTTTTATTGGAGTAGAGAATCCTTTTATGATGATGGGGTAGGAACGCATGCTTCTCTAACTGTCAGTGTTTTCTGCACTGAGAATTTACTATTAGATGCTGAAAAACTCTATTTTATCTGGTATTAATAAAGCTTAGAGCTTAACTGTAGATTGGAGGATGTGATGATAACATTTAGGTGGAACATCCAAGTAGCTTTGTCACTGATGCCACAGGACTCTCTAGTTGTTTCAGCTTAGCCTGACTCATAGGTGTAAGATGAAAAAGATAACTGTTAAAAGACACTTTTGTTCTGGTAGCTAATTAAAAACAAGGCACATTGAACTGTGACTGTTGGGGTTGTAGGTGAATAACTGGTTTTGAATCGCTGTACTCTTTCACATGTGTAAATGTTTGCACTAAAAAAAAAAAAACAAACTGAAAACCACTGACCCAAAAAAAATGACTTCTAACACAGGTTTGGTTGTTAGCAGCCATCTCTGTGTTTCCCAGAACACTTGAGTTAAAGTTTGGGTTTTTTTATGAATCCTGAACCTTTCACCAGTTCACATCTCCTGCATCTCTCTGTTGCTTAGACTGCCCTCATTCAGCTATGTTCTATATTGGCCAATGTCTTCCACTCAATTCCTTGTTCCTGTGCCACTGCCCTCTCTCTGTGGTCAGTTTTCCTACCACATTGGAAAGTGATGAATATAAAGTGAACAGAGAGATTGGTTCTGTCTGTCTTCCCTGGCATTGAGAAGTCTGAAATTGAGACACCTTTCCTGGAGCTCTTTATCTTGCACAAGATGTAAGGGACATACTCCCAGATCATGGCTCAGGCATAACAAAAGATGTCTCAGCTCCTTCCGAGTAGCAGTGCTATCTATTTAGGGAATAGCAAAGGACCTTTATCTCCCACCACTGAAGTGGAACGCTTGGGTCCCAGCTGAACCAAAAAAAGAGGGAGAACGTTTTAGATATTGAGCTGTTGGTTCACATCCTTCTGTAAAGGAAGAGAAAATTTCTTGTGGATGAGTAGTCAGAAAGGAAATCTTTCACCATTCTTCATTCTTATTTAATATTTTCATTAAGAAAAATAAGCATATAGTCTGAACAAAAGAATGCAGAACTTAACCTTTGAAAATGATCATGTTTTGTAGTAACTGTGATTCAAAAATGTAGTTTGCTTTAATAGAATCATCATTTATACAATACAATTTTGTAATTACTCCTTGCAGTTTTCTCTGTCCAGATGGTAAAAAATGCCACATTGTTTACTCATTTTTTCTTTCAGTTTTGCAATAACAGGACATTTAAACTGCATTTAAAAATTGAGTATTTACACTCTGTTTAATATTTCTCTTTATTCTCTCAACAGGTTAAAGTATGTGTTATTTTTTTCTGTGCCATTTAAAGTTTTCTCTTCCCCGATTCATACTCCCATTCTTGTTGCTAATGAGTGTATCATCTAAAAATAGATATGTTCATCATTCCATATTATTTTGTATCTTTCTAGATTGGAGGCCAGTGTAATTGTAAGAGACATGTGTCTGGCAGACAATGCAATCAGTGCCAGGAAGGATTCTACAATCTACAACAGTCAAACCCTGATGGCTGCAGTCCCTGTAACTGTAATACCTCTGGGACAGTCAATGGAGATATTACCTGTCACCAAAATTCAGGCCAGTGCAAGTGCAAAGCAAATGTTATTGGTATGTGTAATGCAAGAGTTTGGAGCCATTTTTCTTGTTATCACTGGAAATAAAACATACTTGATTTATAAATGAAAAGTAGTCAACTTCTTTGCTGAAGGCAGATTATAAAAGTGAATGAAATTAACTGTTGAAAAATTATTAATTTAATAATTCTATCAAACTACAGCTTGAAGCTTAGTTTAATCAACCCTTTAGAAGTTTCTTTATGGCATAGCTACATTAGGTTACATAGCTCCATACTAATAAGTCACAGAAATAATGTAATTTGCTTACTGCATAGATGTTTCTTTTAGGAAATTAACACTTTTTCAAAATGTTTTATACTTAATGAGTTCTAAGCAAATCGTTTCCATGCTAGTTTTCTTAATAGACCAAAATAAATGGATTTTTTTCTCAAAATATTCTGTGCTACAGGGTCCTTTGTGATAAATCTATCAATTTTTTTCTATTATATTTCTTTGAACTGTTCCTATGAAATGCAAAATAAGTCAACATAATTCCATAGATCATGTACATAGCTAGGGTTAGTTATCAAGGGCCACATAATTTTAATTTTGTAATTCAATGCCAAGCTGATTATAATAAACTGCTACCTTCTGTGTTATTTATCATTTTTTTTACAAGACTTGCTTTTTTGTTTGTTACTCCCACAGGTATTTTTCAGAAATTAGATTTGATTATAGCAATTTATTACTTCCAGCATATTTGAGGGGAGCCACAGCCACATAAGGACAAAATTTATCAAGTGCCCAAAATACACAGTATATATAATACACTTTGAAATGTTGATGTATGGGAATATTATGCAAGGAGAATTTCCTGATAAAGTGAGCCTTGCATGGTAACTGTACATGTCTCAGACTATACATGTGTCTCAAAAAAAAAGGATCATTTTCTGCTTTGTTATTAACAGAATTAGTAATCTATTTTTTCTTTAGCTAACCATGGTTGTGGGCTGTTTACACAATGTTCAAGTATATGTTAATTAATATCTCACTGAGTTTTGAATATTGACGTTATCTATAAGATTGTAGTAAGTCTCTTTTTTCTTCTAGTTTCCAACAGCAAATACAAAATCATAACAAATAATGAAAATAACTCTAAACAGACATATCCTGAATAGTTTCTGTACTGTTTACTTGGGAATTCCAAGTACCTGTGTTTTCCATATGATAAAAAGGGTGCTGAGTAGAAAAATAACCTCTGTGCATCTTAAACCCCTTCTCTACGTTAGATAAAAAGGATTTCAGAGCATTCTTAATTATGTATGTTATATATTCTTTGCTTACATTTCTGTTTGCATCTGTGAAAACCTTCCTTAACTCAGACGGAATTTGGTATGCAAGAAAAGCAGTCTGGTTCTAACGTATTTGGTCACCTTCATATTATTTTAAGTATCTTCTCTCTTTGAAAATGGAAACAATTATTGTTGTTTCCACTGAAATACTAATAAAAAACTGTGTAAATCTATGCTTTCTGTAAATTTATCTGTAACCATGGCATGGGGCTGTAGTTATGCAAGTGTTTGTTTTGCAGGATAAAAAACCTAATTCTTTCCAGATTGGGTTCTCTTCCTTTGTTTTCCAAACCAATTGTAAATAAGCTTCTGTATATTGGAACGTGTGCAGCAAACTTTAACAAAGAGCTTTCCTCTTTGGATTTCTAAATTGGTTTTTAGAGCAATCTGTCTGTTGCCGTTTTATCTGTTTAAACAAACACGATAACAGAAAAATGCAACTCTGGGCTGCGCTGTTATGAAACATGAACTGTTAGAGTTAACACAACTGTTAAATCTTACTAATGATTCTATCACCAGTAAAATACATTAGCACCAATAATTTTATTAAAGTAGGTCATTCATCTAGAATAAAAAGGTAGAAGAATGTGAATTAAATGCCAAGCGTGCTAACTCCCCTGTACTTGTTAACATTGAATGTGATGCCCTGTAGGCCTTCCTCAGTATCGTTAGGAATAGATTACCTGTCAGGAATATGTATGGCATATTCAAATAAGCACTGCGCATATTTTTAAAACTGATATGATATGAATCCATGTAGACCAATTTTAATAGTTCAAAATGAGTCATAATTCTTGTTAACAATACAGTTATTTTTAAAATTTGCAGCAATAGTGGTCCTTTTTTATTTTCCTTATTGAAATTAAATGATATGCCTTAGGTGAGTCATTCATCACTGTTAAAGGAACTTGCCTTCTGTTGGAGTTTTTGAGTTTTTTATCCATATGTATAATGCATTTCCTCCCATTTTTAGTTTTATTTTTCTACATGTAAGTTGCTAGATGTATTTGTGCATGGTTTTCTGTTTTTTTAAATAATGACAATATTTGGTTAGAACACTGTATTTATATTTTCCTTATGGAACAATTAAGTGATGGCTTAATGGCAAAGGATTTTCCCATTGTAAGAGAAAATGCATAACTGAATTTGCATTTTTCATATAATAATCTAGTTTGCTTTCTTGTAATGTACATTTTATAAACTGAAATACAAATGCCATCCCTTGGGGCAGGGATAAAGCACGCAATGACTTTGAAAACAAAGCTAATAAAGCTACAGGATGAAGTATGAAGAAAACAGTTTAGATTTTAATGTACTGCAGGAGTTAACTAAATCATACATTTAGATAAAAATATTTCATTTTGGATTATGGAAAGCATTTTCTTTAAGGGCTAACAGTAAACACTAACAGTGTTAAGTAAATCATTCATTGTAATTAGTCTAACTTGTGTTGTCCTACAATATATTTAATGTTTGTAATATAATGTATAAATCTGTTATCAGAACAGATTGAGATTCCAGTGCAATTCTCTGTATATTGCATTTCTATGATATAGGGCAAAAAGTTCACGTAAGCATTGATTGCTCAACAGGTGCTATTTGGGGGGACAAAGAGATTAATTCGAGTTTGTCTTAGAAATGCTACAAAGAATCTCTTGCAGAAGTATCTTAAATTGTATTGAGAAGCCAGTGGAAACACAGAGCTTCTGAAACAAATGGGAAAAGTAAACAGATTTTCGGATGCCACTATTATTCAATCGATTTGTTCAGCCCCGTCATTCCTGTTAATTATGCTGGTGAAGAACATGAGTCCTCTCCTTTCTGTTTTGTTTTTCTTTTGAGTGTAATATCCTTACCCTTTTTAAAAATTGAAATTAATAGCTTTTTAGCTTTTTATTAATACCTTTTCTCTTTCCAGGTCTTAAGTGTGATAGTTGCAATTTTGGATTTAAAGCTCTCAGATATTCTAATGAAGATGGATGTGAGCCTTGTTGGTGCAACAGCCACGGCTCAGTGAACCAATTCTGCAACCCTCTCTCCGGGCAGTGCAATTGTAAAGAACGAGTGAAAGGGCTTCACTGTGACACCTGCATCGACAACTTTTATGGGCTGGATGTAACTGGTTGTAAGGCTTGTGAATGTAACGTTGCAGGGTCGTTTTCTGGAACTGTGTGCAATGAGAAGACGGGGCAATGTGCGTGTAAACCAAATATTGGCGGAAGACAGTGTGACGAATGCCTGGATGGCTACCACAAAGTACAGGAAAATCATTCCTTTGTCTGTCTGCCCTGTAGCTGCGATAAGGCAGGTACAGTGAATAGCTCTCTACTTTGTGACAAATCGACTGGACAGTGTCCTTGCAAAGCTGGTGTGACTGGCCTTCAGTGCAATCAGTGCATGCTCCATACATACAACCTTAGCATGAGCAACCTTCTTGGCTGCCAGCATTGTGACTGCGATGCTTTGGGCACATTGGCAGGAACAGTTTGTGACCACATTTCTGGACAGTGTGTCTGTTCACCTGAGCGTCAGGGAAGAAGGTGTAATGAGTGTAAACCAGGTAAGGGAATTGGAAGATAATCTGTTGGATGTTGTCATAGTTCCTGTAGTTTTTAATATGTATTTAGGCACCTTCATTTCTGACATGTCTCTAATTTATGAATAATTTTTCCATTTCTTCCTAACTGTGTGAGTGAGAAGGATATATTAATGTCCTGATTACCATCAAATAGTCTCTCACCAGAGGTTGTATAATTTGTGTTACTACTACAGTTTCCACATGTTCAAAATATAGTTCCTTTAGATATTGAGAAAATATACAAATTGGTGTGGTCTGTTTACTGAAAAAGAGATAAATTAGCATAGTTAGATGAACAGCAGGTATCCTCATAATGAAAAATATGGATTTGGAAGGCAGAGTGCAAGTGCTTCAGGAAGGGTACGAGCATGGCAGGAGGTACAGACCTGGTTGCTTAAACTTAGATGAGGCTGGCGAATGTGCCATTTAAAAAGCATTCACTTGCCTTGCTGTGTTGAGGATGTGCTGTCTTTCACAACTGCTTACAAGTAGGTGATACTGCTGTTGCTATATATCTGTTCAGCATTTTGTACCATATTACTGTACACAGAGCTTAAATGTTCGTTATAAGTGGGAAGCTCTGTATTATATTTTAATGTTTTTTTAAAAGTAGGTGGGTAAAGTAAAACTATAGGTAATAGTAACCTACCCTTAGTAATAATACTAAACAGATAGATTTAGTTCAAATTAAATACATATGCAATTTATTAAAGTAGCAGGTCACATTAAAAGGTACATTATAGCTCCATTGGTTTTAATATGCCATTCAATAATTTGAACAGAGGTTAAAAAAGCTGCTTAACCTCCATTAAGTATTTTTAAAAATACTTTCATTTAAATTATTTTAGGTATGTATACTAATAAATAAGGCAGCGTTCTGTTTTTCTTAGTTCCTCCTCCAGTGCTATTTGACCTGCTAACCCTCTACAGCAGCCACTTAATCAGAGATCGGCAGAGGAGTGATGTCAAGGCTTCCTGAGTCAGTGACCGCCCTTGTCCTTGAAAAAGAAAGGCCAGGGTTTATGCAGAACTAAATGGTTTAAAAAGGTTTAATTGATAGTATGAACAGGCTGGTTTGTAGAAAAGCTTGCATGGTACTCAAAGGAATACTTCCACAAGTTCCTGTTAAAAAAAAAAATTAAAAAAAATCTGATTGTAGGAATTATTTTCTAATTTTTGAGGTAATAAGTATAAGCATGTATATGCTGAACGCTGAGCTCTCTTCTGCAGGTGAAAGGGTAAATCTTTATCATTGTAAAATCATTGTACTGCTCTTAGAGTAGCAGAGCATACTATGGTATTTTCATTAATGTTTTAGTGTTGATCCCAACGTGAGATCATTTAGACATTTAATAGATCTAATTTTTATATAAATATTCTTTGTTAGTATTCTCCAAAGGACAGTTTTCTATAACATGGGTGGAAGTATAACCTGCTAGTAATACTGGTACTCATTTGTAGAAGTATGGAAGAGTTTAACTGGCTTCAAGTACTCTAAATAATGTCCTAAGGCTTTGCCTTGGGACAAAGATAAGAAAACCTACTCTAAGCCAACACAGTCTAATTAAAAGCACGCAATTCATTAGTTAAAATTGGCAGGCGTAAAAACATACCAAGGGCTACTTAGGCTGTTGGGGCAGTTCAACTCTATGGTCCAAGTTTCCTTAGTGGAATACAGGTCATATGTCTTTTTTTTTTTTTTTTTTTAAATTCTGGAAAATTGTAGATCTGTTATAGTTAGTGGTATTTAAAATAACATCCCATTGTAGCACCTCTGTGTGCTTTAATAAAATTTGAGAGCTTTCAAAAAGTTACGAAACTCTTAATGCAAGGAGAAGAATTCAAACTGGCTGTGACTGCAAGAAAGTATTTTATAGTGAGATTTTTTGTTTTAAATAAATTTCTGGAGCATTCAGCTATGTTTTTAATTTCTTAGACTGTATCCATGCCCTGAAGTCTTCCTGTTTGTTCTCATACAAGTAACATTTTTGGTAGATTTCTGTACACTTAAATTTTTTTGAAACTAATGATGTATACAAAGCGAGAAGCACTTGAGTCTAACATGAAGCCAAATGAAAGAACATTTTTACCTTGTATATAAACAAACTTTTGAGATTTTCTAGGTTGCAGTAGTAGAAATGGATTTTTCCAGCCCCCAGATAGTTATGAACTGTTTGTCCCTGACACATTCTGGGGCTGTGGTGCCACACTGACTGGTATTTGTGCCATGTAAAGCTGTAAATAAATAATTTCTAAAAAGTAATTTTCTAAGTTCTTTACTCAGTGACCACAGCTTTTCACAGAGCAGTACATAGCACGGAAAAGATGTAAACCAGCGATGTTGAATGTGTAGCCAGGCACCGATACTGAGTTTGTGTACACACTAATGCTCTTTTTGGCCAGGAAAAAAATGAAGTATGTTGAGATAATGTTCTCAGTGTTGTCAACTGTGCATTTTGAGGCATAGACTGATTAAGGAATAAGCATTACCACCATAGTTGTAAGCATGTAACGGTGTTAAGGAATTGTTTGGGTGTATCTTTTCCATGAGCTGTACAGTGGGAGAAATATTAAGATTAACAAAGAAAGATGAACACTTTCATGTGACTTTCATTCTTCCTTTTGAAGAGTATGTTTGATTGATAAATGTGATCAGTTATGGTTGAATTTAAAAAAAAAAATCTGAAAAAGCATAAGCATAATACTGGTTATATATGTAGATCTTGTAGAGATTTGCAGTGGCTGTCTTAAAATTGGAAATTGGCTCTATTATACAACAGTGGATCCTTCATAAAGCAACTTTTATGAGCCCTTCTAACCTTGCTGTAAATTAAGCTTGCATTAAGTTGTTGCTTACTCTTTCCTGCCAAATTCTAGGTTGTGGAAGTAAATAATAAAAACTGTTAGGACAAACAGTATGAATTTGTAATACAGTGTCTCTTCTCTTTTTGTCTACAACTTAAATCATATTAATTTACTTATAAATTAGATGTGGGAATGGCTTTCTCCCCTTTTCCTATCCCTTGCTTTTTTACTTGCTATTTCTGAAAATAAAAAAAAAAATTGTGATAGTATCCAGAAACTTATCTGAACTTTTACAGCATTTTAAAAAGATGATTATTTAAAAAAAAAAAGAAATTACTCTACGTCCTTCACTGCTCTATAGTGGTTTGGGTGGTATGACGTTAGGAGAGCCAGGATGTTTAACATTAAGGTATAGATTCTTTGGAACTATGAATTTCACTGCTATGACAAAAGCAATATATGTTGTGGTGACCAATCCTGCTCAGCTAAAATGAATTTCTAGTCATGTGCTTATTTACCTGCTACAGTCTTATGCAAAATTTCAGGTGGACAAGGATCTGGTTTAGCCCAGGTGCTTATCATTTACTGCAGTGTTAAACTGAGTCCTGAAGAAGTGCTTTGACCTTCTTGTGGTAGTCCAGGCTTAAACTTGTTTCTATCTTCCTTTTACTTTGAGTGGAATCATTCATTGTGCTCGAGTGACATTGCTAGGAAATGGTCTCCTCTATTTATGCACAGGATGGGCACTGTACTGCGCAGACAACTGCAGTATGAGATAATACATGCTGCCTCACTAATAACTTCAAGCTATTCAGTCTCTGTGGTGGCTCAGTTCGGGGCCTCTCTGGAATAAAGTGCCAACAGCATGGTTTTTTATGATGCGAATGTATGTTAACTGGAGACTGATATCACTTCACTGTCCACTTGAGATTTATCTCACCGAGGACCAGAGGCTAAACTTGAACAAAGATTTGAGCAGTAAAATTCTAATGTTTTCAATTTGTTTACTTCCTCTGCTATTTGGATATGAGCTCACAGTGCAACTCTGCTGCAAAGAGAGAGAATACCACCCTGGGGTGTATATATAAAGCTATTTCTTGTAAGACAAAATAAATAATATGGCCTTGGGTGATATGACATGCTACAGTACAATTTGGGGCTCTTTATTATAAACAGGACATCAGAAAGATGTCGGACAGCAAAAAAGATTGGGTAACAGAATATGTCTAAGAAGAAACTGATAGAACTGGAGGGAGGGAAAGTTGTCTTGAAGTCTGTGCAAATGCTGCGTTATCCAAGTAGCAGTTCAATTTTTTCCATTGAAGTTATGCAATAATCATTAATAGGAACCAGCTGACAGAGATAGAGACTCCTATCAATGTCCTGGTCTTAAGATTGATCTTCAAAGATAGGCACTTGCAGCTGACAAGTTCCAGTTAATGCTGTCACCGTCATCATTTGCAGAACTCTTACATGTTGCTACATTTTTAATCAACTGTACCTCTCAAAGGAAGAAAAAAAAAAGCAGAACAATTTGTGAAAAGCCCATTGAACTGTCTGTTAATAATCCAGTAAATATAGAAAATAATTTTGGAAAGCGATGTACTTATATTCCATTATTTCAATTATAGAAAAGAAATTAGTAAGAATGCAAGAAGTTCATAGATATCAAAACACATTATGCAAGTTGTACAGCATTATTAAAAAAAAAAAGAGCTTAAACTCTCTTTGGAATTTCAGGCAAGGCTGTGAATAATGGACATGTTCTTCAATGACCAGGTTAGAGGTGTATAAACTCTATCTGTTTTTATCTGTAATGGGTTAGAGGCTTGCATAGATGAAGACTGCTTGTGAGGCCAATGGAAGGATGGGATTCTGAATCAAGTTCTTTTAATAGCAAATAAGTAACTTTTCTTTGTCTAATTATTTTTGTAAAAATATTTGTGTACCATTCAAGCTATATGTTGAGGAGGATGAAATATAAATTTTACACAGACCTTGGCATGGTCATCGAATATAGATTTGCCTAAGAAACAGCCTCATGTTTCAAAGATTAAGCCAACTCCTGGTTGAGAAACACTGAGAAGCTTTCTTAGGAAAATACATGCATTTCTTTTGTTTTGCAACTGGCCACTGTCAGAGATGAGATCCTAGACAAGAATGGCCAAATGTCTGTTCTTCTATGTTATTTTTTTATGTTCCTATTGCACATGGTGTGCTCATTAGTACCCCTCATGTCCTTGGGTCTTTACTTTCCCTACAGACATGTTAATGTACTCACCCTATTTAGCATTTGTTCTGCCTAAAAGAAAGTCTGAAGAGAGAGAATATAAAAGTCAGAGTTGGCAACAGGAGGATGAATAATAGCTTTACAAAGTGCCAATGAGAAGATTTAGCAGCTCAGCTCTGCAGGAGGACTAGAGTGCTTTATTTGAGTTGATGTGTGTGTTTCCTAAGCTTTAGTTCTGTTGTTTCATCCTCGATTATACACAAGTTCATAAGAATCTTACTGTGTTCACTTTTCACATATTGTCTATTTTCAAAATTCCTTTCTTTTCCAGGTTTTTATTTTTCTCCATCCAGCGTCACTGGCTGTCTGCCATGCCTGTGCCACACAGCTGGTTCAGTGAATCAGGTCTGTGACAGACTGACTGGCCAATGTACTTGCCAAGATGCCTCTGTAACAGGACAGACATGTGAACGTTGCAAAGAGCTTTATTTTGGATTTGACTCTGTCACAGGGAGGTGAGTGTTTCTTTTTTACACATCACTTAAAACCTCCTCGTTACATTTTTCTTATGATGAAAGGTTTCAGTGCAGTGAAAAATGTGCTCTAGTTACATTAGTCCTTTGAATTCATGTATGTGCTCTGATTTACGTGTGGTGTGTCACACAACCCTCTGCGCTCCCATGAGCTGAAGGAAATGGAAGTTTTGCCACAGACTTAAGTAGAAACAACATGAGAGCTGTATAAAGCTAACACTATCTAATGTTCTAGCTGTGTCTTTGTTTTCTCTGCATCTTCAGTAAGGCATCTTGGTTTCTGAGGTGCTAATCGTTGAGTATTAAAATGCAGGTAATGTGCCATTCTTCTAAGCCGTGAATGCTTGTTAAGATTTTGGGAAGATATTTTTATGGGGAAGAAAAAGGAAAAAATTAGATATCCCTTTCCTTCCAAATCTCTTTTAGCAGGAGCAATAGAAGTACAACACCTATCCTCTTAAAAATCTGTTTTTCTGAAGCGGTGTATTCTTTTTCAGCACTTAGTTATGTGCCACAGGGTAAATTGTTTATCTAATGTAGCCTGGGGCCTCTAGGTACGCTGAAATTATATGGATATATTCCCTGGAATGTAAGGGGAAAATATGTCTATAGGCAGTGCATTGTTATTCCAACTATTGCTCTATCTTTCTTTTCCAGGATCATCTTTCTCTCTTAATCCCCCAATCTCAATTTCCTTTGAAATATTGTCCAGAAAGAGTGCACAGCTCTAATACTAGCATATTTTCATGCAGACTGATGGTGTTAAATTGTTTTGTTATATTTAATGTTTTTACATTTAAAAAAAGACAAACCACTGGCAGAAGCAAAATCTGTAACAACAATCCCCTCCCCGTGCTCCTCTCCCCCAGCTACTGTGGGGCAGACATGCTGTTAGGCAGTGACTTATCAGTGTCGCCTTGCATATATTTGCCATTATTCTGCAGATTTTTCACTTTAACTTTTATGTTACTGTCACTCATTAGGAGATTTTTTAAATTATTTTTTATTGTTGTGGGTCACAGAGGCATGTGCTAATGGCCATAAAGTAATCTGTAGGAATAAGGACTTCCTATTTTCACTTCCTGTCATTTTTAATAGTAAGGAATAAAATCTCTGTAATACTGAAGTTCCCTTTTAAATATATTTTCCTTATTAATAATGATTTTTTTTTTTTAGTTTCTTGGAATAGATTTCCTCTCCCCCCTCCTCTGTTTTAGCAGGTGATAGAGAGGTTTGTGATTGTGTTAAGCAATAGCTTTCCTGAACTAGATATTTGCCTTAAATTACCTTCATTTTGAGCTCTCTTCTGAAATACAAAATGTGTAAATATCTAGAATTATCTAGACCCAGATCTTGTTGCAAAGATAGAAAGTTTTTACAGTTCTGGAATTTGATTCAGAGTTAGCTTTAATGCCTTAATGCTACTTAATCCTCATGACAGTATTGAAGACTGCTCCGGTAGTACATTAACATGATTAACCTGTGTTGCATATGCTAGGCTTCCTTTTGGTTAGCAGCTACTTGGGCAATGGACCTCTGCGCCTCAGATGGAAACATTTATCCACTGAAAATGATAATCCAGGTCTTTATTTGTTAATCTATTTTAATCCATTTCTTTAACTGTTAATATCTTCTTAAAAAGAGTAACGTGCTTTTTATTTCTTTGTAAAGTTGCGAAGTCAGTTAAACCATCCTTGCTCCAAGAGTCTTTTAAGGACTCTGTGGTTACAGAATGAAAAGGATATGAGCTATCTGTAGCAGCAAAGACATATCTGTCTTGGCACAATAGCAGAAAAGCAGCAAAGGTTGTGACACACAGTAATTGTGAGGCTTTAAAATTCTCCCACTCCAAGGGAAGTGTGTGTAAGCTGATTTGTTTTGTGATATTTTCGAGATAAAACAGGAACTCTGCACTTTAAAAATGCATTTCAGTTTATGAAGCAGGAAAATCCCCTCAGCAATTAAAGAACTAGATTATACTGGATGTTTGCAGTGGTCTGAACAGATCTGTAATGGTTGTGGACACTGGTAGGCATTTGAAATGCTTTACCTCTGTATTGTTTACTATAATGAACTGGTCAATGAACATCACAAATTGTTTATCTATATATATATATATCTTGACAGATTACTGTTTATGAAATCCGTTTAGCAAGTGAGGTTTTCCCATAAGGATGAAAAATGAAGATTTTAAACAGATTGCTGGAGAGGCTCTAACTGCACCTAGAGAGTCAATGTAATAAAGGTTTCTCTATATTAATATTACAAAAACCATTTATCCTCACAAAATCAATATTGCAATTCGTCTTGGCCTGACATTTCTCTTTCTGTGTTTTAAAAGTCTGTTTTCCCTGATTATATATAATTCTGTTTTAATAAAACTGAAATACATTTGACTCGGAGTATCTTGAAGAAGTAGCATTTAACAAGAATGCTGAAAATATTTCTTATGTGATTAAAAGTTTCAAAAAATTAGTTACCCTTAAAAAAAACAACAAAAACCCAAAAAAACCCCACCTTAATTGACTGAATCCTTAATCCAGACTGAACTATGCATAGCAACAAAGCCAGTTCTAGTGTTCTGTGGTTTAAGAAAATGGTGAATGTGAATACACAAACACAAGGTGTAATCCTGTGGAACAGAGTAAAATGAGGGGAATGCTGCTGTTTTGGAATCAGGACCCTTCTTCAGTAGGGGTGGAGGTAGGGAGCTTGCACTTTTCCTAGAAGAAAATGCAAGTATTTCAGGTAGAAAGAAGCAGCCCCACCCTGCCAGGCTCTGCAAACTATTACCCTGCTGCTAGTTGTATGTGAATTTGATTGTCTCTCATGTGAATGATAATGAAAACTGGAATACTCAGGGGGCCTTTATTCATAAGAGGTGCAGTAATATACAGGAACTGTAAGGGAAGCTTGTCTTTTACTGTTTATCTATTGAGACACTTTTGTTAACACCCCCCTCCCCCCAACTGAATATATACTAAATATCATCATGTAATGAAATTATGAAATAATAAAGTACTTTCTTTCTGAGCAAGTAATTCTGTCTTTGTTTTTTTCCTCTAATGAAACCATTTTTTCAGTCATGACACTTCAATAGTCTAAACGAAACCTCTATTTGAAAGGGGGATTTGGATGCACTGTCTACAGATGAAAAGACTTAATACAGTTTGAAAAAATTGCCCTTTTCTCTTGACTATAAAAGAGAGCAAACTACAGTATAGTGGTTTCCAAGAGAGAATGCATTTTATTTATTCCCAAAAGGATATTAGTCCATAAAACAAATTTGCAGCTTATTTTGCAGCTTTAGCTTTTATCAGCCTTTTTAAGGGTGTTGAATGATTACCCAGGAGATCACACAGCACGAGCTGCTGTGGAGTAAAGAAACTCTAATACAGAGAGCTCTGTGATGGACAGAAAATGTATGTGAAGAGTTTTCTTAAACCTGTTTAAAAATATGTCACATTTAATGTCAATTTTGCTGATTATTGACCTGAATTTGAGTGTCCTAATGCGAAAAGATTTTCCCTCTCCCCTCCCCCTTGCCTTAAGAAGCCCATACCTAAAACATAACTGAGCGCACTTTTATTTCTGCCTTCATATAGATAGAAAGAAATAGAACAAGGTGATGGTGATGACTAGAAAAATGGTGAATTAACTTGTGTAAAGGTATCACTCTTGCATCTGGTGAAACTGGCCAAGGGAATATCAGCCAAATATGAATCAACAGCTCTTGTGTGGCCTTAAGGTTAGCAGAGCAAAGGGTACGTGGCATGCCTGTCTCTCCCTCGGACATTGCCAAGGTCTTTTTGTTGCTTCATCATCTTGGTGGCCTGGCAGCTGAAGTAATTTAACAGTCCCTGTAGGTTGATGTTGCTTATGCCTGAGAATGGGATTTTGCCAGTTTGGGGCAAAGGGGAGTTGAGTGTCAATTTCCTAGTATGTATTAGCTGCTCTTTACAGTCACACACTTCGCCCTTTACAGGGCTTTTCAAAACTCTTTTAATCTGCAGCAATTAAAATATAGTGAAATTAGAATGTAAAGTACCAGGTTTTATTTGCCATTGTTGACTGTTATGACTAATGGCGGTGCTCTGTTTTGTGATGGGCAGCGTAATGGTATTTGCAGCAAAGAAAAAATTGCTTTGCTCAACTTCTGAGATGTTCAAGTCTTTGAATATTTGCAAACTCTGACATAGGTATCCCTGCTATAAATGAATGTCAATGGAGAAATAGTATATCAAGTGAAAAACAAGTTGATCGTGAGAGGCTTCACATGCAAAAGCCAAAGCATAAATTAATCCTGAAAGTACTCTACTGATGCCAGAGAGATTTACAGAATTAAAATGTGGCATTTGTGTGATACCAATGCTTTTAAATTTTTTGTTCTTTTTAATTAAAAATAATTTAATTTACACATTTAATTAAATATTCTTTTTAGTAATTTTGTCCTTCAGACAGCAAAGAAAATGTGCTTTCTGTTATAGTACTAATGGTTTTGCTATTTTGTTTGCTTTCACTGTTTTTAAGAGGTTTTTTTCCCTCACGATTTTTGTCTACTTTCTCCTTTATTCACAGCATGTTAATTTTTTTCAACTTCAAATTGCTTTGTGGACAAGAAAATACTAATTGATTTCTTTTTCAACAAAAGCCTAGGTTTTTTCAAGTTGGAAGGTTGCATAGTTTTTATGGAAACTTAAGAATCTGGTTACATGTGTATTGCTTTACAGCTCTGCAAGAAAGGTTGTGTGAGTGAGTCTTGCAGGACTGGGTGCATGATTGTCCCATTTGGGTATGGACTTTAAGCTCTTTAATTCAAAGCAGTTTTAATCTAAATTAGAATAGTATTCTGTGACTGAGCTGTTAATATTTATTTTTATATTGGGCACCTTTTTTGTAATACTTTTTAAAATCAGGATAGTGAACTGTTGATGATTTTTTAAAAATTGTGTTACCCAAGAGTCTTTTAAACAAAACCCTACTGTGCTTAACTGGATTGTTAATGTGTTTTGATCACTTCCTTGATTTGTTTTTGTTTATAGATGTCAGCACTGTAATTGTCATCCTGCAGGAGCCATTAGTGGGACTTGTCATCTTGTTACTGGACAGTGTGTTTGTAAACAATTTGTAACTGGCTTGAAATGTGACAACTGTGTTCCGGATGCTAGTAATTTGGATGTCCACAACCTATTTGGCTGCAGTAAAAGTAAGTGGATGTTAGGTCTTAAAAGCATGTCTTTCAAATTAATGGGGTTTTTTACTGATTTAGTGAGTATTAAATTAGGTCAGCAGTACTAAAACTGGGTTTAACTTTTTTCTTCCCCCGTATTCCTGGTCCCTGAAGTTTGGGTGATCTTCACTGTCAGTATCTTAGAAGTGTTTTCTGGAGGGATGTACAGAATGCTTCGTGTCATACGCATGGCTTATGCTTGCAGTCTAACCCAAGGGAGAAATAATGGGCCATAGTTCCCTTGTACTTCCCACCATGTTCTTTGTAGTGGTCAATGCAAAGTTAATCTTTTGGTCACATGAACGCAACAGTGTTTGTACATCTTAAAGCTTAGCTGCCTTTCCCACCATTGGCAGGGGGCAGGATACCTGTCCTCAGGAGGCCTGAAGAACAGAAGGTCTGTTGAAGACCTGCTCTTCAGTGCTTGTCTTCTCCAGGGCCTTTTTTTCAGTCAGTTTGGAAAAATATGCAATATGGTGTAAACGGAGTATTGTAACTGGATGTGTGTGAGGTGGGGCTAATACTGTGTTGACGGTCAAGTCAGGAATTGTAATGAAAACATATTGCAGTGGAATATCTGCACGTTTCCCTTTTCAATGACTCTGAATATGAAGAGATGGCACAATTTCAGCCTTTGTGTCATAAATAGACACTGGTGTACAATCTCTAAACTGGAAGGGATTTTAAAGAAGGAGAGGAAAAATTTTATATGAAATAATGAAATTAAATTTTTAAGTTGCCTTCAGCCCAGTGTTCATACCATGTAATACCAAACTGCTTGGGTTGGACCTCAGGTAATTGTGAAAAAAGTTGTGTTATATTTTTGCAATCTACCTTACTGCCATACACAGTTAACAACTTGGTCTTGGAAGTCATGTAACCACTGAATGACATACCTTGCAGATGCTAATTGGTTATTTCGGTCAGCAGGCCTAATTAATAATGGCCACAGTGGTCCCGCTGTGAGAACAGTTCAGCCATGTGCAATACAACAACAGGGTTAGATGTTCTAAGCAATCTCTACAGTATGTTTCTGGATTCTCCTTCCACAAAATATTTGTGTATTCTTCATAGGTATTAATATGACATTTGTCATTGTGATATGTGCACACTATAGAGTTGCAGGCAGAGATGTACATGCACAGTTTCTTTAGAAGAAACTCTCACCTTGATTCCAGTTTGTATTTCATTGTAAATCAGTTTAAATTTCAAATAATAGGCACTGCAGAATGCACAGTGCTGTGAATTCATTAGAACGGAAATGATCTTGTTTGCAAAGATTATTTTTTTCTCAGTTTGGAAGTCTTTTAGGTGCAGTTTTGTTTTGGTTTTCCCCACAGTCTTCTCTAGAAGGCGTAGTATCTATTCATTGTGCAGATAGTTGATTGGCTTGTTGTTTCTTTAAAAAATGTATGATGTTTCAGCTGAATGTATAATAATAATAATACATGGCACTTTTATGATGCTTTTCATCTTCAAAGTGCTTTACAAACATAAACCAACCTACTTATTTATGTTGGGATATACATTGGATAAAGGTCAATGGCAATTCAACTATAAAATTGATTAATAATAATATGACATGGATAAATAATATCATAGATTTTAGTTAGAAAAAAAATACATCAGACAGTAGTCTAAATGACAAGCGGAGTCCTCTTCTGGACATAACTGATATAGCAATTGCAGTCTTTTGGTTATTCCAAAATATTTTCACTTGTCACATATAAGTGGAGTTTTGCCTGGCTTGGTATCTGTAGTTATTTTTGGTGCAAAACAGGATTTTGTGGACTTATAACATTACTGGCTGTAAGTCTTTGCCAAGAGACGCAAACCCAAGTTGCTGTTACTGTCCAACTAATATTGCTTAAAACAGATTTTCAGATTTTTTTGCCCAACTATCTTAGATGCTTCATAAAAAAATCTGAAATGCAGTACAGTACTTTAGACATCTAAATTGTAAAACAGCAAATGCATGGGAGCAACATGCAATGTAGTGAGATTGAGGACAGAGAACAACAGTAACCTTGGTAAATTTGTACGATTGTTCTGTTCTTGTAAGCATCTATTACATGAAGAAAAACTTTCAAAAATGCCAAAGGGATTTAGGAGCACTTATTTCCTTTCATTCTTAAACTTTACACCTGTAGGCACTTCAGTGTATGTTCACTTAACTAAGCTGATCTCAAACACTCTAGATTGGCAGCAAAACAACCCAAGCTTTTGAATGGGAGTATTATAAGGAGAGGCTGAAGTCCCTTGGTTTGTTCAGCCTGGAGAAAAGGAGACTGAAGGGAGACCTCATTGCTGTCTGTGGCTTCCTGACGAGGGGGAGCGAAGGGGCAGGTGCCGGTCTCCTCTCTTTAGTGACCAGTGATAGAACCTGAGGGAATGGTATGAAGGGGTGACAAGGGAGGTTTAGGTTGGATATTAAGAAGACATTGTTTACTGAGAGGGTGGTCAGGCAGTGGAACGGGGTCCCCAGGGAAGTGGTCACAGCACCCAGCTTGACTGAGTTTAAGAAACATCTGGATGATGCACTCAGTCACGTGCTCTGACTTGGCTGGCCCTGTGTGGAGCCAAGAGTTGGACCTGATGATCTTTATGTGTCCCTTCCAACTCAGGAGATTCTGTGATTCTATGATGACTGTATTCTGTTTAGTCTGATGAATTCTAGAAATAATTTCTGCTATTTCTTGGCTGGGAGATTGCAATAGAAGACAGGTTTTTCATTTTCTTGCTCTAAAGAGCTTCAACTGACATTTTAGATATCTATTAAAACCCCAGATGTAATGTTACCCACTGATGTTGGCATAAGTTTCTACATCTATCGTTTCTATGACTTGAGGTCCTCATGTCATTTTTTTGCCTGCAGCTTTACGCTTTGCTGTTTGTCTCCTGTTAGCTTGGCTGAACAGATTTTGATAATTAATTTTCTGTGAATCATGTATATTAAAGTATCCATGTATGAAGTTTATAATGAGACAGAGAAAAATATAAATGAAAAACAATGTTTCTAATGTCGGTATTTTTCTATAATGCGTAATGTAAGTGAGAAAAACTTATCATGTGGTTCTGGATCCAGCTACTTTGGCTTACTCCTTATGCTTATTTCTGTACTGTGTGTGGCTATTCTTATTCTTGAAGGAAACAGTTTTTCTCTAGATCCACACTCCCCTGGCTTTTCCTCCCTTGGTCAGGAGGGTTGGGAAGGGTACAGTCCCCCCCTAATTCAAGCTATAGCAATTACACTCAAAGACAGTGTAGTGCATTCCTTCTTATAACATAGCACGTATATAGGTCTCTGTACACATAACATATTGTGTGTGTATGTATATATCTATAAAACCCCTAATATATAGTATTACATATAACAGGCTGGCTGGAGATCTCGTAGCAGGATATGGACTCATGCTCTGACTTAACATAAATGTAGAATAATTTAGGTTGGCAAAGACTTTTAAGACCATCAAGTCCAACTGTAAAACCGTATGGTTATGTGCGCTGTGTATATGTGTATATCCACATGAAATTTAATCTCTGAGTAATAGCTGTTACTTTAGCAAGGACCATCACCATTCAGTTGGATTACAAAAGTGTCATATGAGGTACTTTAACTGCCCTTTCTGAAAATATGAGGCTTTTGGCTTGTGAACTTCGGGTTTGTTTTCTCTTTATTGATACTAGTGCAATTAAGTAGCACGTTTTCCAAAGTTAGTGGAGGTGACAGAGTATTATTTTGGTGAATAGGAATCTCAAGTTGATTTCTTAAAGTGTTAGATACCTCGCTCTCATCGATTTAAATTTCATTGGACACAAATGGAAGTGAATTGTCTAAATAACCTTCAAAATTTGCCCCTTTATGTTTTTTGTCATTTAATTAAGTAGGCTTATTGTAACACTTCAGTGAAATTTGTAGTTAGTCGGACTTTCCATTTCTATTCTATTAGAGGAAGTTATGCCTGACCTATGCTAAAATGGAATGAATTCACTGGAAAAAATAAATTATAATTGAGCTATAGACTTCAATAATGTGACCAGATAAACATGTTCCCCTAAAGTGTTTGGAAAACTGTGGTTTTTCTTCGAAGAAAGCTTAGCAGTTTCATTGCATTTCTATTTAAATGAGTGTGATTATTGATTACCTTAATTTTTACATCTTCTGTTTTTGTGTGTTAGCTCCATTCCAGCAACCTCCTCCTACAGGAGAAGTTATCAATTCCTCCGTTATCAGCCTTTCGTGGAGTTCCCCTGACTCTCCAAATTCTAACAAGCTTACTTACCAGCTGTATAGGGATGAGGTTGAAATTTATACAGCTGAAGACTACTACCCTTATAGTAAGTATTTATAGGAAGATAACAGCAAAAATCTTGCACACACGTGTGTGCGTACCCATATATTATACATGTAATTTTTCTTATTTCTTGTTTCGGTCATTATCATTCTCTGTGCTTTTAACTACATTATTCTGTTTTCCTTCAGTGAATTACTGTTCTGTGTTATTAATTGGGTTTGAAAGAAATGAATACTCCAGTCCAAAATCCAGCAAAACAGGTCACCCAATTGTTTTTTTACTTTTTAATCTGAAAAACTTGACTTGACTCACCAAAAGAATTCCTTGCAAGTATACATAGGCTCCAAAATCATAGAGACAAAGTCCCAGGGAAAGAATGAAGGTGAATGGAAGAGACCATAACGTGTTTAAACCGGCTTTTTTCATCTTCCTGGTTTTAAACTGTTAACAGATTAGGAAAGCTTTTTGTGGTCTCTAACTTTTAGCACCTCGTGTTGAGCTATCAGTGTAGCTCCTGATTTGCCTTTAGCAGCACCACTTCTCTCATGTTGAGGTTCGCAAAGGGATCCTCAGAAGCCAATCCTCAAGGATTTGACACTCTGTCCTAGCTGGAAAGGCCATTTTGTGCTACTATTGATCCTCTTATCAAAGGAGATGGATCTGGATGCTGGTTTTATGTACCTATGGCACATGAATGTGGTTATTATTAAGACTGATGTTGTTTATTGCAAATAAACTTTGATTTCTCTTATAGTAGCTTCATCAGTTTGTTGCATTTTTATACCAATGAATGCAGCATTAATATTTTGCAGAAATTGAGCTTAACTTTTGGCATTCACCCTGGAGGAGTAAAAAAAAGAGTATTATTCAGTGGATGGACAGATCCTTTGGAAGGCATCTCATATTTTTGAGTTGTGATGTAGGCTGCTGTGTTATGGTTGATAAGTCTGTGGTTTATGCTGTGAATTTGGACACTCACAGTACATACCATGAGGAAAGGTATGCGACCCCATTTAAACATGGGATTAAGTCACTGAGAGGACAGAAAGAAACATTACAGAAAAGAGAGCTGATAGAAAATATTCTAATTCCCTATTTTGGTATAAGAGCCTAATTTTACTAAAAATATGAATTAATTTCAAAATAAAAGATATTATACTTTGTTGTTGTGAATTTGTAATGTACTTAAAATTGAGCTCTCTGAGGATCTTGTGTCGTAACTATCTGTATACTTTGTAAAGGGTGAAAAATTTTGCATGTATTTAGCTGTAATTAGGCACTAACATGTTTCTATTTAACAAAACAGTATTTCGTAAAAGCATAGATTTGGTTTCAAAAGAGGCTTCTGACATTTCCTGGAAATCCCCCAAATTACTGACGTGAAATCATCTCCTGGTCTTTGAAGATCAAGAATACATTGTTAATGGTGTCAGAACTTTTGGTAACACTACTTTTTTCTCAGTATAGTGTGGAATTTGTAATGCTTATGAAACTCCCCAAGAGTTTAACTGGATGAACATTGTTTTATGACTAAATGAGAATTTTATAGAAACATTGAACTTCTCAAGGAAAATAAAAAATAATCTTATCAATCAGCCTGGTGGTCTAACTAATAGTATTGCAGAATGCTCAGTTAAAACCGTATTTTCCTAACTGCTCTGGGAAACCAGAGGCTCAGGAGATTCCAATCCTTGTCTTGAGGATAGCATCAAATACTTGCTCAAAAATGTTAAAAAAACCCCCAAGTTACTTATGATTCTAACTTCAAATCACATGTGGTTCTATTTATTTATAAATGTAGCTAAATCCATGATGGAGTTGTTCACCTGAGGAATGTAGAACCTTCTACCTTGGCCTTATCCAGATTTATCTAGCTTATAGTCCTATTGCAGACAATATCAGCAAGAAAGTAATGTGCTTGCTGTCAACATTAGACCTGGGGCCCTGGAGTCCAGGTCTGTTTCAAGGGTTAGTTGATTGTAGAGCTGGAGTGGTGTTGGTGCAGTCATTTCTAGAGCAGTTATGAATTTCAGAGTGGAAAGTTCTGTAGGGAGGCAGCTCTAAATTACACTCTAGATAATTTATTTGCTCTGAGTTGGATTTTAGAGTGCTTGTGGGTTCCTGAGCAGGTTCTAGATTGGCTGGCAGGCCTAGATCATATTCTGTTAGCTGGGTGGGACTGGATAATAATCTAGCTCCCACGTATACTCTAGATAATATTTCCAGCCTGCTCGTTGACTTGAGATTGGCTTTTTCAGATTGTTTCCTGGTTCTGGAGCAGATCTTGGTTCAGGACTCCTGGTTTGGTTCAGGAGCTGGTGTGTTGGTTCTGGAGCACGTTCTAGCTCACTTGATGGTTCCAGATCAGGTTCCCATTTAGTATATGGATCTAGAGCAGGGTTGGGTTCTGAGGGTGGGAGGTCTTACAGTCTAGTTCATGGGATACTCCTGCTTTGTCATCTCATGAGAATTTGTGGCACTTGATGCTGCTCTTAGCAGCCTTGCTGGGGTTTTTATTCTTTTCCTTTTTTCTGGTGTGCTGCTTTTCTTTATGGGGCTCTTGAGTTGAAGGCCTATAGGATGGAGATCCCATAAAGTGCAACACTTCCACTTTTCTAGTGTGCTGACTCTGTACCATTTTTTTTTTTCCTCTGATGGCAAAGTTGGAAACTGGATACATGGAAAGCTCCTACTTGCCAGTGTCCTTCACAATAACTGGTTGTCATACTTCTGCTCTGACGGTTCTTGCCAGCCTTGTCTTGTCTAACACTTTTTAATTTAGCTCTGGTACCCACTCTTGTGCCCAGAAGCACTGCAGCCGGGGCAGGTGTGCTCATGAAGCTTAGAAAGAACTCAACAATACTACAGTACGCTCAGGTACTTGCAGCTGCAGTTGTGAATGGCATGCTAACCTGAAAGCTGAAGAAGAAATGTCTGAATCGTGCTAAGACTGCAATCTGCTGCATCACTTTCCTGCTTACTAATAATGCACAAGGATGTTCCATTAACCATTGCTGCCACTGGCAGAGCCGTTCTCCAACCTTGCCTGAAAGGGTCTGAAAGGCATGAGGATAAGATTACCCAGTCTCCTTATTCCCGGATTCCAGTTTGTGATTGCTATAGATAGTTGAAACTCTGTAAGCAATTGCTGGTCTGACACTGCTGCTTTTGTACTGCAATGTCAAGGGATGAATATCTAGGGATGCTAATAATTTTGTCGTTGTCGTCTTTATTTTGTTCTTGTGGCTGGCCTGGAAGTGCAGACATCCAAAGAGGACTTAGCTTTGTCCTCTCCATTTGCTTTGAAAAAGATTAAGAGAGTGCGTGCTCTGGCATGTAATGTTACTCAATGTTCATCATTTCTTAAGGCAAAACACTGTGTGGTTGCTTGCAAATTCATATTATGCTGTGATGACAAAGATGTGTAACTGCTTCTGGGATCTATCCAGGAACTATTCATGGTCTTTGCTGCTAAAAAGCTACTAGGGTAATGGAAAGTAGAGGATGAAGAAGGTAAATATAAGTTTTGGATATACCTTTTCAATAATTATTTGCACTTCTGTTTCACTTTTCATCCAAGATCAAATGCTTTACAAATGAACTATCAAGCACTATTTTAGAAGTGAGGAAGTGGTCTTATGCTATGAAATAAACCAAAAACAAAGGTGTGAAAGCTTACAGAATGGTTTAGGGTTTGGGGTTTTTTTTCCTCTAAATAAGATTCACTAATATAGATGTTGATTTATATTTGAAATAAATATTTCCAAACAAAGGAGGATTAAGAAAATAATTGTATTAATCTTGTTCACGATTAAAGCAGGAACTAAGAAGAATTCAGTGGAAAAAAGTTTCTTTAGTGATGCCAGTGTACAGTGGAAGATAAAGGGAAGCAGGGTGGGGTTTTTTTTTTTCCCTATTTAAAAAATAAAATAAAAGTTGCGACGTTACATCATGATCTCAAGAAGAGAATGCAAACTGATATAAATATCTTATGTCTTGGATTAGGGAGGATGGAAAGACATTGTGTATGCAAATTAAGATTATTTTTAATGTGGTGGGCTGATGCAATTTTATTCTCACCTGTTTTAGGTGTTCAGACCTTCACCGATTCCATGTTATCTCCATATACCTTCTATTCCTATTCCATTCAAGCCAGCAACGTTCATGGCTTTACAAGAAGTGCCTCTGTGACGTACAGAACAAAATCTGGGATGCCTACAGGAAGCTTGCATTTAAATCCCGTTTTTCCTGTTAGTCACCGCTCTGTTTTACTTTACTGGACCAGTCTCTCCAATGACTCTGGGCCCATAGAGAAGTACATTTTGACATGCATTAGACTGGTTGATCTTCAGCCTTGTGGTCAGTATGAAGGCTTAAAAACCTCAGCAACTATTTGGAATCTTGTTCCGTTTACAAAGTATGTTTTTTCTGTCCAAGCTTGTACTAGTGGAGGCTGCTTAAAGAGCCAGCCAGTAACAGTAATTACTGCACAGGCTCCTCCAGAAGGGCTACACCCACCGATGATAGAAACCATCAGCTCTACGGATTTGGCTGTGGAATGGTCACCACCTGAGAAACCAAATGGTAGGATGTGGTTTTTACTTTTGTTACTCAAAATTTTGCAAAGAACAAGTGTTTGCAAACTCAAATCTGATTAGAACTTCCTCATCCATGTGACAAACAGAATGAAGTACAGCATTTTCTTAATTTGCCTGTCTGCCACTAAACCTGTCCTCAGAGCCTGTGTTTTATTCTTTCGGAGTCCAGAATTGCAACTGAATGTGTGAATCCCTTGTCCAGGATTTAGCCCTTTGTGGCATCTGTTGCAGCAAAAACCACATTTATAATTAAACACTGAAAGGAAAACTAATTTTTTCCTAATTTGCCAGATCGCCTAGTTCAGACAGATGTGGTGATATTGCCTGACAAAGAACAAATAAGCAGATAACAGTTATGGAAAAAAGTCTGTTTTAAAGCCATCCGTCATGTGTAGTAACTAATTCTATTAGCAGTATAACTTTGTTAGGGATTAGAGGATTGCCAAGATTTGCTGTTCTAACTTGTGTAATAATATTTTAGTGTTTTGAAACTGAGAACGCAGCTGTTGTAAGATACTTCTGTGATGCCACAGATTTTATTGGTCAACATTTTATCTTCTAATTCATGTGCAAAAGAGTTTTGGGAACTTGCACTTACATGCACAGCTATTTGTGCATGTGAAAACTAGCGTTTTGGTCTGTTCACAAAATGGGCATCTGTGTATGGGGAGCTCAGCTTTCTGTTGGAGCATCTCTTGTGCCAGCTATTGCCAGATTAGACAGGAAGAATGCCCACACAAGAAAGCCTGTATGTATGTAGAGGGAGGGGCAGTTCCTACAATGCAGGTCATGATACTTGTTTTTAGCATTTGTCCCTCAACCTGTATCATGAACTCTAATAGTTTACTCCATAACCATTACATGCATGAAATTGCTGGCACAGGCAGATTTAAGCAATAGTCTCATATTTCTTTTGATCTCTGGTCAGATTTCCTGGTCTTTCCAAAGACACAGGGAGAAACTCTTTCTCCCAAGCAATCTCTTCAGTTCTGTGCATGAATGCAGCCCCAGATATTTACAATATATGTTACTTAACTATCTCTTGGCTTTGCTATGTCTCTTAGCTTTTCCATTTGGGAAATCTCCAGCCAGCTGTTTTACCATGTATTCCTACAGTTAAACTGCTTCCATGATCCAACCTAGATCATGTGTCACTTCATATCACTATACTGAAGTGGGGTTTTATCCTCAGTGGCAAGACTTTCCTGAATACGTAATCGCTTTACATTGATGGAAAACTGATGCACACATCTCCTATCCAGTAGTGTGTTCTAAAAGGTTAGCATTAAGCTGTCATTCAGAATTTCCCTACTTATTGTATAAAAATAAAAAAATAGAAAATGAAAATGTCTTTTTGAAAATCAGAGACTTAAAGTAATTTCTAGTAGTGTTTGATCAGAACTTTTGGATATCACCTCCCAGTGAGGGTAGTAGAACTCATACTGCAGTATGCAGTTGTTTACAAACCCCAAAATTGCATGCAGGTAAAACCAAACAGTGAAATGCAAGACATTGCAAAGTAAGCATTTGGATGAAAATGGCAGAAATGAGGAAAAATCCTTACACTATATTTTCTGTGATGCTGATTGATTAAATATACTAGTATTGGTATTTTAATAGATATCCAGAACTTGTTTAAATGCACTAAATTTTTTGGTTTGCTTTTTTTCTTTCCTCTAGGCATAATTATAAGGTATGAACTTTACATGAGAAAGAAAACAAAACCATCTGAGAACTTTCTTCCTCCCGAAATTCGTATTTTCCAAAGCAGTGGATGGCTCAGTCCCCTGCCAGTTATGGAGTCTCCTAATGAAAATGCCCTGGCTCCACCTCAGACCAGTACTACAGTCACTGATCTGGAGCCATTCACAGAGTATGAATTTTATGTGCTAGCAGTAAACATGGCGGGCAGCGTATCTTCAGACTGGGTATCGGGACGAACAGGAGAGGCTGGTGAGTATGGGTTTGAACTTGTTTGATACAAAATAAATGAAAAAATTAAATGAGAATGAATTATTTTTATTTTAGTGTGCCTAGTAATGATTCAAATAGGAACAAATTCCCGTTTTTTAACTTAAAGATTGTCAGATTGTTGCAGATCTTAGTATGTTAAGCAAAAACATTTTATTCCCCATAAATCATATTGTTATAAAAAATAATCTTTGTTAGTTAACCAAAAATTTCAAAACTAGAAGATTGCAAAAATCTACCAAGCAGGGTTTGAAGTCTCCAGTATGTTTCCAGTTATTTATATTTAAAGGGAGATAACGTGAATAAAAGACTCGTTTTGTTACAGATGTATTGCTACTGTGAATCAGGATTGCTGTCCAAGAAGGTAGATATTTTCATAAAGGAGATTTAAATGAGTTTTCCTGAACTGAGGCTTTGATTGTTTAGAAATCAGGTTTCTTAAAGAATGATAGAGGGTTACCTTTTCAGGAATAGTGCTTGAAGCTTTTCATATGCTATTATGGAGGCCAAGTGTCATAACATGGACCTTTTTTCCAGAAGTTAACCAGTTCACAATGCCTCTTATTATGATCCTTCTGTTCAGATTTTCAAAAGGGCTTGCCATATGACATGTTTTTTGAAATAGCAGCTATTTACTTCAGTTCTTTGATTAGAAATCTAAGGGGTTTTAGGCTGATATAGACTTTATTTTGCAATTAAGCATCTCTTGTTACATCACTGATGTTTTTGTTTGCCGTCAGCTTGAAAATCATGTCCTCAGTTATTTGCTCCTGCAAAACAACAGGCTAAACTAATTCCCCTTTCAAAATGAGTCTTTGTACTTATCTGTTCTTAAATACTATATGTTATAAAAGTGTTAAATTGTATTTGAGAAGAGGTCCATTAGTGTGGTTGTTTGTACGTAGCAGAAGTGCTATGGGTTGGTATCCTATTATTACAGAGTAATCAGGTGGGGATTTAACTGCAGTGCAAACAATCCTTTTACAGATTTACTAGGGAAGACAGGGGAACTGTTTTGTAAGAAGTGAGAGACATGTTAATTTCAAACTGGCCTAGCAAACAAAATTGCTTTTAAGATGCTGAAGTATTGAACACTTTTTGCTTTTATCAGTTTTTTCCCATGTTGCATGAAGTTTTTCTTCAAGACTTTGTCATTTGTATGTACTTTCCTTCCTGCTACAGGGGTTAGGACTTGGTCTTGATTAGTATTTCTTTGGAGGCGTAGGCAGAGTTTTATTCTGCCAGAGTAGAAAACAGGAGAATGATGGGTGAGGTACTTTTAATGTACTAACAAAATAATCTAAAAATTCCTGTTAGACTGGAAAATAAAAAGACTGACTGAAACAGTGTTTAACACTGTTTACAGTGAGAAGGCTTGCATTACATGTGTTGATCACTTATTTTATGTACTACTGCAATAATTCCATTTTAGCCCCAGTGTTCATGCCATCTCCATCAGTATTCCCTCTCTCACCATATTCCCTCAATGTGTCATGGGAAAAACCTGAAGATAATTTAGCAAGAGGAGATGTAATGGGATACAGCATCAGTTTGATGACAGAAGAGAGGTTCTTGCCACCATTTTCCCAGGTATTATTGTTAGCTACATGAAGTTTTTCCTAACTGGTAATAATAAAATTAATGAAGTCTGTCCTCCTTGATGCTGTGATGAATTTTTTCTCTTATTTCCTGCATGTACTCTGATCTGATTTTTTCACCTCTCTGTTTGAGTGGTCTGCAATGTTAAACACTACTTTCAAGTTTTAAGTTGTATTCCTGAGCTGACTTGATTTCAGTAGTGGTTGAGATTCAAAATTAGGAGGGATGAGACTGAGCAACAACATTTAAATTGCCGTGATCTTTGCTTGTTCTGATTCTGTATTAGTGCTATATTTGCTGATAGGCTTCAAGACATGTTGTTTTGTAGGAATCTGTATTTTCACTAAGAGGGTACCTGTCTGGCTTCCTGGATAATGGACAAATCTGTGAAGTGGGAAACCTAAGATAGCAAAAAAAAAACCTGTATGAAGTCTAAATGTGTGATTTTAAAATAGTTATAACTTCTGAGTGACTGGGTTTCGCAGAAAAATACCATGGCAGTAATAGAAAGCTAAAAGCTGAGGAATGAGTAAAGAACCATGGTAGGTAATCAGAACATGGGATTGAATCTGTGCTCTGACAGTGTATTTCTCATTGCAGAGCTGATTTTGTGTTTGAGTGGTACCACAGATGGGCCTCAGTTTATTTGTCTATGAAGTGGGGATACTGCTGCTCCTGGGGCTGTTTTAACAGTATCTAAATGTAAATTGCTTCTGGTCACAGGTTTGCAAGACTTTTTTTTGTCCAAATAAGCAACTGATAAAGAAGTTATCTAATACACAACAGTTTATTCAGTTCCACTCTCTCATAGCTTAAAGTAATGTTAAAGTAAAGCATACTCAAGTGTCTCTAGGTATTACTTATTCCCCTCCCTCTTAATGCCTGCTAATCATGTTGCTCATTCAGTGGTGGTCAGATTTCACCACTTAATAGTGTCATCTTCGTCATTGTAGCTGCACTGTTTGTGGTGATAACTGCACCACCACACAGTTTTATGAGGCAATAACTTTGTTTCCTCATTTATCCACTCAGGAACTGGCTTATTACCTCATAAAACAGTGTGATGGGAAGTATTATCACCTAAATCTGAGCTTCTTCAGATTCTCGAAAATAATCCTCTCCCTCAGTTGGTCTTTGCAGGCATTTTCACATCTAAATGAAGGAATCTGCAAATTCAGAGACAATTTTCTTGTTAGTGAACATGTCATTGTTTAATAGGAATGAAAATATTATTAGCCAACTGTCGTCTTCCAATCTGTTTGCTTTGCAGGTTTTGCATATAGCTGAGGCTCATGAGCTATCCTATATAGTGACAGGATTAAAACCTTACAGGACGTACAACTTCACAATTACTCTCTGCAATCAAATTGGTTGTGTAACCAGTGAGCCAGGCATGGGGCAAACCTTGGTGGCTGGTAAGGAAACAATCTGTTCCGAAGTGCAAAGCTGACACACAGTTTACTAATGAATACTATTAAGATGATCATAGTTTGATGCACAGTGACAGGGGTAGATGTTGTGTTAATGCAAAGTGACTTGTTTAATTATTATTTGTTTATCTTGACAGATTAAACCCAAAATGTTTTCAGTGAAGGTTTAAGGTAAACTACTATGGTGATAGGATTTGTGTACTGCTCTTTCAGCTGCAAGTTATGGATATGTCTATTTTTGTTCCTGTTTGTTTGAATGGTAACACTACATAAATGCAGATGAACCTACTCATTTATTATGCTAAGAAGCTGTGAATTTGTTGCTGGCATTTGTTAGTGTGTGTGATATTTGCGTGACAGGGCATCCAAAAGGCACATGCTGTGCCAATGCCTTCCTTAACCCATGAAGGGATTGTCGCATGGATTTTGTTATTGAACTCTAACAGAATCATAGAATGGCATGAGTTGGAAGGGACCCCAAGGATCATAGAGCTCCAACCCTCCTGCCACAGGCAGGGCCACCAACTTCCAGGCCTGGATCTACTCAAGGTTGCCCAGGGCCCCATCCAATCTGGCCTTGAACACCTCCAGGGTTGGGACATCCACCACCTCTCTGGGCAGCCTGTTCCAGCACCTCATCACTCTCTCTGTAAAAAAATTCCCCCTAATATCTAATCTAAACCTTCCTTCCTTTAACTTTAATCCATTCCCCCTTGTCCTGTCATTGTCTACCCTTTGAAAAAGTTGAATCCCCTCCTGCTTATAAGCTCCCTTCATGTACTGGAAGGCTGCAATGAGGTCCCCTCGCAGCCTTCTCTTCTCCAGGCTGAACAAGCACAGCGCCCCCAGCCTCTCCTTGTAGGGGAGGTGCATATGTACGTAGCTTATTTGTGTGTCTAAATCAAAAGCAACATACATGCACTGGGTGAAAATGTTGAAAATGTTTATTTAGCTTCTGAGATTTACCAGGTTTTGCTTTGTAAATATGTATTTCCTAGGGAAACGGTGTGTAAGAAACTGCATATATGTGCCTGTGCACCTTAATACTTTTTCAGTCTTCAAGTTTATTTCAACCATATATGTAGGGATTTCAGAGGTACTAACTTTCTACAAATTTAGAGGAAAATACACATCAGTACAGAACAGAGATGGAGAAACCCAGTATTCACTTTGAAGAAAAGACTGGCATGAACTCACTTCTTCGGCATCAGAGGATCAAGAGGGGTTTTGAGAGGTAAATTGTTAGGAAAATCAGCTTCGCAAGTCTCTATTCATGGAATGAGGGAGTCAGTGCAGCTCTTCAATGATATAAATATGAGCTCAAAATCCATGCTATGAGGCATACTGGTGGTCACCTGCAGAGAGCTGACTACTTAACATTGTGGTTTCCTTTTGTATAGGCATTTAAAACACATTAACTATTTTCACAGTATTAACATTTTCAGTTAAACAGTTAGGCATGTTGTCATATGAATGCCATGATGATCTTTGAAATTACCTCTCTTATGTAATTCGGTGTCTCCCATAGGAAAAAACCCAGAAAATTTCTGCTGTGCAGACTGTTTTCCAAAGCTCCCTGGGCAGTATTTGAGTTACCTGAATTCTACCAAAGTTCCTCTAGGTAACCAATGAAGAGGTATAGGAGCTTCCAGACAGGGAATAAACAGCTGCCCAGAGCCAGTAAACAGGAAGCTTTATATACATGAACTGAAGTGGAATTTAAGCTGTTCAGATATTACCTCTAGTTTGTCCTCTGTTCTTCATCTGTGTGTTTAATTACCTTTCTATTTGTTCTCAAATAGAAGGTAGATTATTTGTTCTTTGATTCACTGTATCATGCTTGTGAGTTGGTGGGCAAAGATTATTCTGTCATTCTTCTCTCTTGCTGAATTGCTGATTTCAAAATTTATGTTTTTACCTCATACTGCCACCTCTTAAAGTTTCAAGCAGGCTGTCTACAAATCTCTTACCTGTATCAGCGTGACTTTACCCCAGACCATGCAACTGCCATGTGAGGAACAACATCTCTTACCTGTATCAGCCTGTGCTGATAACCATGGAAACAAATATGGACTACATGACACACCTTATTGCTACAAATGATCCAACTTTGCAATTGTAAATTTATTAAAAGATTCAGAAACAATAGCTTAGTTACACTTGACAGCTTGTTTATGACCATCTCCTCCCTGGCAGTGTTAATACTTAGATACCTATCGCATTAGAGAAAGCAGGAGAATGCAAAATACACTAACAGACATCCCCATTTATTATCAGGTTTACAGTATAGCCTTTTCCTGCTTACTGTTGTAAGCCTTGAAAGCAAGAATCAGTCCTGTAGCAGGTTCCTTCTATGGTTTTAAAGCGAATTAATACAACATCTTAAAATTTGCATGCAATCTTACCTTCCACCATTTGCATTTTTAATTTCTGGAGAAAACTTTTAAATAATATCTATCCAGTTTTTGGTTTGGTTTTTTTTGGTGAGTGTACATGTTCTGTTTGAACTTTTATAAAACCATTTCCAAAGAAAATTTAAAAGAAACACTACTTATGTGATGACTTTTACATCAAAGTGAATTCAAACTTGGACCAAAGTTAGGAGAGACCAGTCCCCATCAGTTGTGAAAACAGATGATCAAGTCTTAGTCCATTAATATCTTTTTGTGTCATCCAATGGTGCAAAGTGAAATTTAAATTGCCTTTCTAGGACTGTTGAGGACTTCTGTTTCATGAAGGAGTGTCTCCCTGGCACAGACACAGCCTCCATGGCTGGACGCCAGTCCCCCTCCATGCCCTGGCAAAGGGAGCTTTTTGGAGAAGTCTCAACTGAAATGTGCTCCGGCACGTTGGTCCCCTTGCATCATAACACAACCCAGGAGCTTTGAATTATGTTCCAAGTTGGGCTAGAGGTTATACTGAGTCTTAATTCTCTGCTCTTGAAGTAGATAATGGAAAGCCGTCTCTACTCCTTCTCCGTGTGGAATATACTGATTTATCATGTGGAGCATTTAAATCAATGGGTACCTAGATGACTGTGATTTTGGCATGTCCAACTGGTATATATTAGCAAGAAGCTTGCTTTTGTAATTGTCAATGCCTTCAGAAATTCGCCACTATAAATATCAAGTAGTTTTTAAGCTTTGTTCATATTCATTAGGTTAATTTAAAAGCTAGCTACAAAAAGAGATACTTTTAAAAATCTACCACTCTTGGTTTTCTCTGGCAACATGTTTGGGTTTTTTATGCAGTGTAACATGACAAATAAAAACAAGGGCAGAAACAAGGGTGGGAAATCATTAGAAACAAAAATTCTGAGGAAGAAAAGTAAGATTTTGAGAGAGGACTTAAAAGACAAAAAAACCCCAAACCCAACAGACTTCTGCAGTCAGAGGTGGAATTCAGGGCTAAGAACTAGAGGAGAACTATCAGAAAGAGTCTGCTGATCTTTCAAAAAAAGGTATTTTGGGCATAACTTAAAATTCATTAGAATAATCCAGGAGCAAACATAACAATTCTTCAAACCTGGTTCACTATAGGCACCATACCAGGGAAGTCTCATGAATAGTCTTGCAGGAGGAGAGTGAAAGAAAACTAAAATCAGCCATATGTCCTTGCACCTATCAGACTGGCAAAGAAATCTCATCACCAATATATACATCCTTGTTATTTGTAAATGGTAATAAAAAAAGATAATTGATCCAGAAGAATGTGAGGAGTGAGAAAGCAAACAAAACATAATAAGAATTGAGTTATTTAAAAAAGCTGTGTGGAAGTTGTCACAAATGCACTTGAAATCAGGAACAAGAATAGGTGTGATAGAAGAACTTGCAGAGGTATGCTTGTTGCATGACTACTCTGAGAATGGTAAAAAGTGTTGGAAGATCAGTGTTACATGGTAATGCAGTACTTGGATGAAAGATCAAAGGAAGTATGTCAAGGTAACAGAAGAGGATTAATCCATCTCCATTACTCAATGAGAAGGTGACTGGACAGAAAGGGAACCTCGCTTTGGTATGTCCTGGTACAAAGACATAAGTAGTTGACTTTTAAAGACTTGGATAATTAAAAGTGGTTCATATATTTTTTTTTTGACCAGTCTTCTAAACGTTAAGAGGATGCACATTCCACAATCCCTGTGGCTTTTTAAATGCTCTTTGTACACTGCAGTATTGTGCATATGCCATTGAAAGCCTTGGCTGACAGGTGAGGAAAAACTTAACTTTTAATACTTTGAAAATTTGGAATCGAATTTGAGCTCTTCCTTTTGTGTTTGCTACCCCAAGATCAACAAGTGGAAATGCATGTGTGTAACTGAAAACAATACTGGACAGGAATTACACATTTTTCACATCAAGATCTAGAGCCACATTTTACTTTATTCCTTTCTTCAGGTTCTGCTTAGTTCAAAATCCTATTTATTTTTGAGACTGGCATTTTAGATTGTTGTTGTTACCAGGTCTTAGGCTATTTTTTTATTATTATTATTATTTTCAAAAGTGCTTTTTGTTCTGTAGTTTTTATCTTGTGTAGGATTCTGTTTACAATATTTTTGCACAAAATAATGAATTGTTAGCATTATGCTTTGCAGCATCTACAAAAGATAGGTTTTCCAAATTTTTCCTTCAGACAGAGAAACGCTTTTCTATTCCCAGCAATTTCTGGCACTTCAAAAGGGTGGAATTAGCCATGGGAGCGCTTGGACTGCTGCAATTGCTTATCCTACCCCTCTCAAACCAGATAGTTAAAGGGTGACTCAAATGATCTATACAGCTATGTTTTATTAACTACTGTGACTGAGTTTATTTCTTGTAATTAATTTTATCTTTCCTTTGCCTTTCTTCATTTTTAAAAACCACTTCATTTGAAAAGCATTTTTAAGAGACACCAAAGTATGGTTTTGTGATTGCTGCCATTTACCCCAGCACATTGTATTCCTGGTGCTTTGCTTTTGATGGCAATTACAGGTTTCAGGAGCTAATTTGTAGAAGATATTCTTCCAGCACCAGCTGCATCTGGTTTCTTGGCAGACTTCTCAAGCACTTGTATTGGTGGCTCTGGAGTTGCCTCTGGGTTTGCTGGGGTAATGATGCTGATGGGCTTCTAGGCTGTCTTACACTCCTTGATGTCACTTTCTTTTTGATTACCCTTATAATCTGAGTAATTTGTCCATTTCTTCCACTCATGAATAAGGTCCAGTGCAAGCCGCTTTCAAAAATCCCAACCCATTTGTCATGGCAATACTGCATTTGTTTATGCCCGCCATAGACTACTTTTTCTACAAAAAAGCTATGCCTCAATTTTAAAATCACCAGTACCCATTAGACACATCATAAGTAACATATATTTTCCTTTCTTACAGCAGAGAAATATGAGGGCCATTTGCTGCCGGCCTGAAAACACGGATTGTTTTGCATGCATGTACATAAGTCTCTTCATTGTGAATAGGACCCAAAGTGATTAAACAAGCACTCTTAATATGTTAATTTATAATTTTAATTACAACAATCTTGTATATATAGTCATTAGTGAATACTAATATAAATATTTTTCTACCTTTTTATTCATAATGCATAAACCAATCATCCAGTTACTTCTCGGCAGTTGCCTGTTTCCGTTTCATAATACAATCTTTGTTCTTAGTTATGAATGCATTTTGTTCATTCCTGTCTTGAATAATCCCTCATTAAGCTAGTCACTTTCTGCTCCATGCTAAAAAGGAAAAATTATCATGCAAATGTGGCATGCCATATTAAAAAGCACATTACCAAACACTTTTGTTGCTGTCCTTCAATTAGTTTCCCTTCTTTGAATTTAATTTCATTTGTTGTTAAACTACTGACTTGATGTATGGACTCATGAATTTGAGGCTGCTGCCAAGAATGTAGCAGGAAAAAAATCAAAGCCTCTTCAGAAAGCTGCAGAGGCAAAGCTGAAATGAATTTGCTTCACCTTTTGACAAGAACACTTGAGCAGCATTGGAATCCTCTGATGATTCAGCTCGGCTAATTATCCAATTATTTATTTCAAGAATAAAGACACTGTTTTATAATTAGAAAAGTGTAAAGCAATCTGAGAAATTTCATAATGACAGATGACTTAAGTAACTTCTGAGATAAATAGTATCTGCTTAAACTTGTCTTGCCAAGTGTTCAAGCTGTAGTTAAACTGCTCTTTGAGTTTCAGGAAATGAGTAGGGACTCAAAAGGTATTTGTTTCTTCTGCCCTACCAACCACATATTGTACTTCAGAAAATAGCCCGGTTTGTTCTTTTCCCTCTGCATCAAATTTGCAAGGTTTTCAAGCTATGTTTAAGTTGCATTCCTCTTGATTAAAAGCTTTTGGTTCAAAGCAATACTTTTTAATTGCCTAATAATATAAGTCAGTTCTTAGGAAAGAACCGTGCATTTAGGAGTTCATTTGCAATATAACTGAAAAATTCATTGCATGGCAGTAAAACAATTTACTGTTAATTACAAGGAGAAGAATTTGCTGTACCATGCTCACAGATTGCCATGAATCATGCAGCACTCCTAGAGATTTATAACAGATGTGTAAGTGGGATGAATTAGCAGGGTTTAATAACAGAGACACAAATCATGCAGACTTCAAGGAGCTTTAATTGATATACTAGAATGTGACGGGCATGAATCACTCAGCCATTCAACAGCACTGTAACATATGGTCAGCTCAATATGCTGCATCTTAAATCGGTTGGTGAGTCGTTGGTTGTCCCATATGGTGGAAGCAATATATTTTTCATGATTTTTAAAAATTACCGTGTATTGCATCTATTTTTTAAGAAATATGATTGTAACACAGTCATGTTATTAAATTTTCTTTCTATGTCCACTTAAGGTGGTTTTTATTCTTTTTGGGGAAGAGTCCAAAATGGACTCTAAAGAATCTCCTCAAAAAATCAAAATGCTGTCAGAAGATATAAGTATTATTTCTTGACTCATTTACTGTTGAAAGGACCGATACTTTTGTGAAGCAGAGAAAGAGAAATGATGATACCAGAAATACAAACGGCAGTATTAGTGCCCTCTTGACCAATAACTTGTAGCAGAAATGCAATGGATGATGAATAATGAGGGATGTAATTTTACCTGCTAGGGAAATTGCGAGATGAAAAAAAAGTCGATCGTCTAAGTTTTTGTCCTCAAATTGGCTGAATATTTCTGTTTTAATTTGTATGTATACATTTTGAATTCAATTGAACAATAACTAAAAACGATATACTTTTTTGCTACTCTTACCTTCCTGAACTATTCAGAGTGGCTAATTCAAGACTTCTGTGGAAGGGCACACAAATAACTACCTACAGTATGCTGAGCAGTAGTTATTCAAACATATATAAAAGCCTGTTAAATTTAGCCAAGGTGTAAATATGTTATTCCTGGGACAAGAGTCTGGCAGAGTATGGAAAAGCTTTAGCACTTGTATTAGTAAACCTGACAGACTTGAGAAAGGAGTATTGTATCCTTAGAACCGTGGCTGCCAGAATTTAATGTCAACAATTAAAATTTATTTTGATCCTTACCTAGTGTTTATTACTGTTTGTATACACAACAGACCTTACTAATACAGAGATGCACTATTAGATGGAATTACCATCTGTTCAGAGCGAAATGCTGGCATCTGTCTTCGAATCTAAAACTAAAATGATATTATTTCAAACAAAACAAAATTAACTGCTCTTTACTTACCAACTTCATTTTTGTGTACATGTGTGTGCATACACACATGGGAAAGGCTTATTTGTAATGACCTGTGTAGCAACATCTATATTTAGATATATGACTTCAACATAAGCTGTATGGACCATCTGTCTTTATTGGTCTTTTTTGTGCCCTCTGCTACACAATGGCATGCAGCAATCATGGGCTTTTAAATACTGTTTTAGCTTTATAATATATTAAATATGTATTATATAGCAAGACATTAAAACTACATAATTAAAATACACAAAATGTGACTTTGAATCCACTAAAATGTAGTACGCTCATTATTTTGACAGATGTGTCTTAACAGAACGTGACTAAAAAAAAATTAAATAGGTAAAATTATAGTCGATTCATCTTTCAGAAAGTAGCTACAGGTACCACAGTGACACCTTTAGGAAAATATATACTGTATCTTTTAGTCTTGAATATTTTTAATTTCAGCATTTAGTACCATGCAGGGCTAGTGCTGCAGATTTATTTTCAGTCTTGTCTGTTCCTGTGAAGAGTTTGGTTTTCTATTTTGTATTGGGTATTTTGTTTGGGTTTTTTGTGTTGTTTTTTTAACTTATGTAACCTGTTATGTACATTCTTCCACTGTCTTGACACACAAGAATTCCCAAGCATCGAGACTGTAGTTTAAATACTAATTTTATAGCAAGGATGTTGCTTTCTGAAAGGGTAGGCTTCTTTTCCATATATCACAAAATAATAAATTGTGTCATGCCAGTGTTTAATGCGTGTACACAGTGCATTAACTGTAACTCTAGTACATTTATTTGTGCTAGAGGAGACTTGAAAATGATTAAAAAATCAATACTTCCCTGTCAGAGAAGCAAGTGTTACGATGCATTTAAGTAGTTAATTGCATAAGCCCTATAAAAGCTTCAGGTTTGGGTATCAGAGATGCAATAATTATGGTCCAAGTAACTGCCGTTTATTAATATTAGACTTTAAAGGAAGATATAGTTATTGTCATGAGTGTTAGTTAGCTTTATGTGTTTTAGAAATAATGAATTTTAGCTTTTCTGTTTTACCATCAGTGGGCTGAACTGGAGGGCTCAACCTCTTATGTTCCCATTTAAAATGCTGACGTACACTAGTTCCCTCAGAGGTGAAGTTTTGATTGTTAAGCCATGTTTTCTATTTAAACTTGTGCATTAATACCACAATTCATTAGTGCTGTGCTCTACTTATGCAGGAAAGCTTATGACCTCACGCTGCATTACTTCAATTTTGACATTGTAAATTTCTGCCATAGCGTGAGATACTAATTAGATTGTGAAGTCATAAATGATGCCTAAGCAGGAATTTACAGCACATAGCATCATTGGCAGTTTCCCAGTTCCTCCACTGCCTGCTTTCTCCAAGAAGAATATTTCTCAACTTAGAGTGGGACAAAGCAAAAAAAAGAAAGCAAAAAAACCCCCAAAAAACCTCAAAGCAGCAACATGCTACAGGCAAATAGGAAAAGTGAAAAATATCTTAATGATCTTGGAGATGTGCAAAAGTTTAAAAGGATGTTATCAATTCATTCTAAATGAAGCAATCTCTCCTCCTTTAAAGAAAGCACACTATGTGTACAATGTCGTGCTGTAAAGTAATATGTCAGATTTTGAAGGCCCATATTTTAATTCAGGTTTTATTGTTCTTGAAAGGCGTTTATTGCTCTTTACTATGTCATTATGGGAACAAGTAATTTTTATAAGTAGTCATTGTATTTCACTTCCTGGGTACAAATGAAGTTTCTGTTGTTAAATCCTTGTCTTTATCAGGAAAGAAGGAGAAGGGAAAAAAAAAAAAGGCAAGATAAGATGAATACAAATTCTATATGTAGTAGAGTGTTCTTGTACTTCTCAAGATGACGTCATTTATTGTTTCAGTAACAGTCCACTTCCCACCTTTTTGGCCATCTTGCCATTGTCCAAACAGGTCATGCTGCCCTCCAGTGGCTTACTGTACAGTATTTAAAAAAAAATTTAAAAATTTGTTCATAACTTTGTTATAGAATGACTAATGCTATCAGAATGCTTAAAAGAATGTCAGATTATTGGCCTTAATGGTAGGAAGATCATTTTAATAACATCTTATGTGAATACCTTCATGGAAGTAATCTTGCATGGAGTCATTCTGTGTAGAGGTGTTGGCAGGGAAAAGTTAGAGACGATCATTTTCTTGAACTGAATAATTATCTGTACATATGCTGATGTCTTGTGTGCACACCGTGAGGAAAGCAACCTCATGGGTCTTCAGTATCATGGACTGATAGCTGTTTGGCTCCTGATGACATGGATAAGTTCAGTGACTTGTGTTGTCATGTGCCATATTGCTGAGATGTAACAAGAGTTAATTAAGTGTTCAGATTCTTCTTTGGTCTTTCACACAAATTCAATGCTGGAATTGATACAGATCCATTCTTACAGTGAGTGTGGCATGAGAGGCTAATCAAGGAAGGAATACAAATACACTTTTTATATAAGATGCTGATTCAGATTCTTAAAGATTATGAAAAAATATATTTTTGGATATAATACTAAAGACATTTATCCAAAACCTGAATAAACAAATAAGGTATTTCTTGTGGAATTGAAAATAAGTTCCTATAAAGATGGAGAATGCCCTTTCTGGCGCTTTTTTTTCTTTTTTTGTTTTCCTAACAAAGCTTCTATGGATAGCTGTGATTATTCGTAAGATAATCAGAAACTAAAGCAGGTTCTTTTGCAAAAACTTTGTGCAATAAATTATTTCCCAAGTATTATGGATAATGATACCTAGATAATTTTTTTTTTAATGCACAGCTCCAAGAAAACTTAGTGCCCCTCGTGTTGAAGGAATAAACAGCACAACGGTAAAGATAAATTGGAATGAACCTGAAGAACTTAATGGACCTTCTCCCATCTACCAGGTGGAAAGGATGGATTCATCTTTAGCTACATTGAGTACAGAAGTAATGAAAGGGATCCGTTTCCCAGGAAATGGATATTACAGATTTGCTAGTTCCACTCTCCCCGCCAATACATACTTTACAGGTAAATGAGTTTAAATGACTTACAAAATGTACCAATTGTACTCTGCATTTATTTTACCATGTATTATCATATTCTATATAATTTTCATGGTGAAATCTGTAGTTATTAATTTGCAAGCATAATGTGATTATTAGTGATGTATAGGCTATTTCTATTCTCACATAAAAAGCCCATGGAAAATGTTATTGGACATATGGGATTTGTATTCCCTTGCCTTTGGACAGAGATGTACATGATGGTGAATGTTGCTGCAAGTTTGACTTATTTCCTAGTGGTAAATATAAGATGGGGTTTATTTATTCTTCTGGGGTAAAAACTTTTCACTGAATTTGCTGTGAGCAGTAGGACATGTTTTCTTTGGTGTCTTTGTGAGGATTCCTGAGGTTGCAGGAGCACTCAAAAAGTGCTTTCTTCCATGTTCAGAGTGTTTGTGTTGTGGCCCTGTTTGTTTTGTCAGGGAAAGAAAAAAGGCTGCCAATCTGACAGAAGTCTGGTGTTTCTAGGCCACTGGGTATTATCCCCTCTCTTTTTTAAGTAGTTATTTTGGAACTGGGCATTTTTCAGGTCGAGGCAGAGCAATTATCCTATGTCTTGTGAATCCCATCATATCTTCGTGCCTTGGGTTGAGCAAAGATATAGACAGTATGCTTTTTTGGAAAATACCTGAATGAACCTGTTTCCTTTTCTGAGGTGTTGTAGAGGTCTGGAAGCAAAACGTTACATCGGTCTGCATGAAGTATGAGGTTTTTAAAAGTACAAGAAGAAATGTCAGTGGAAGGTGTTTAAAAAAAAAAAGTGTATGAAAGGTGTGTGTGTTTCTATACATGAAGTTGTGAAACTGAGAGCAGGAAGGGTAAACAGTGAGAGGGAGTTTTAGATGGCATGCTGATAGTGCAAAGGCCCCACCACAATGTGGTGCAACTTAACCTGGTACTAAGCTGTGTGTTGAGACAGGGGCTGCAAAAACCCTGTAGCATTGTTGGCACCCGAAAGAATGCCGGAGAGCTGAAGAGGACAGAGTAGCTGATATCCTTTGTCTTCTGGGTCACTACAGGTAATTCTAGCAAGAATATGTGAGCACAGATATCTGGGTACTTGCGAATATTTGTGTGTGCAAGTTCAGTTTGCACACCTTCTCATCTTCCTGTTATCACCCAGTGATTCTGATTAAAAAAAATAATAAGAGGAATTGAAATCACTTCAGGTCTTTTTCTTGCTAGGTCCTTACATGACTGATAGTCAAATAATAACAACAAGTGATAATGTGTTAGTTAAATATTGACACCATGTTGACTTGCAAAACCTGCCTCTGTGCAGGAATCTGTAGGAACAGCTGTTGGGCTTCTTTCCTCATCCAAATTGCTCAATGTTTCTCCTGATATCAGAGTTTGCACCCATTATTGTATGTGTAGTAAAAAATCTTTGATGTATTTCTTCTGGTGTCAGTTGCGATCTACCACCAAAGGAATTGGGAAGCTGCAGGTTTTTCCTCACTGGAGCTCCAGTCAGCCCATCACTGTAGTTTAGTTAAATAGTTTAATCAACGTAAAGAAATATGAGTAGCTCTGAATTTCCTTCTTCTCATCCAAAAGTTTCTGAGTGTGTTGTGGAAGAGGGTGTTGCGCTGCCAGGATTGTTAACAAGCCTGTCTGTTTTTAACCAGCCAAGCCCAGCACTGATCTACCCAAGTGCTGATTCACTCTGGGGTTCAGTTATGCTCCCCGAGCTAAGACTGAGACCTTGAATAAGGCTTATGGAGATGGCCGAGGGGATTCAGGAGAGTTTTTTCTAGACGGGTTGGGAGAAGATGTTAAAATAAAGCTCCATTCATACTGGTACCTGATGGCTGGCAATGGTGTGTGGGTAACTTTTTATTATTGCTTTGGATTGTATTCCTTTATTTAGACTAGCTCTTAGTCTGAGTATCTGTAGATGACTTAGAACCAAAATACCTTAGGCAGTTTGTCCAGCCATCTGTTGTTAATGACTGACAGTCGGGTTAAATCAGCATTTTTTCGTACCTAAAAATGTGCTATTTAGGTACTTGAAAACTCAATAAAGTTTCTGAGAAATATACATCTAGATTTTTCTAAGTAGATATCCTTCCAAGCCATGATGGAGAGAAAATTATAGCACATTCAAGAGAGTTTAGACAGACAGACTCTTAAGGGATTGAAACATATTCTTTAATTGCTCTCTGCACTTGTTTTGTTGTTGAGACCTTCTCTTACTACCCATCTCTGAAGACAAGCAGTTGGCAATTGTGCTTTATAGATGGAACGACTTTAGTGTGCGTGCAGCTGTGTACATTTTTGACACAAAAGTGTGCCAGCTTGTATATGTCAGTCAGCAGACAGATCCTTCTTAGTGCATCTGGGATCTCCCACTGCTAATCCAGAAAAAGATAGATCAGTTTATTCATTGCTAATAAATGCAGTTGTCCTCACTATCTCCCTGGCTGGTCTTACACTCTGAGGTGCAAGTAATAGGGGCAGATGTATTATCTGGGAAATTTTCCAAATTCATCTTTAAAAAAATAAATAAATAAAAGTTAGGCAATAAACACTGGCTATACTAAGCAGCATCCTTCTGTCTGTAACAAAGCCTCCAGCTGCACAGGAAGATGTGCTCTGAGTACACATCAGATGAGAGGAAGTCAGGTAAAGAAAAGGATTGTTTCTGCCAGAACTGTCCATGTGCAATTTCTCAGCTCTTCGAACTGTGAAGCGTTTTAAGCATCTGTTAATATAATTTCACCGACGATGCAGGCTTGAGTTTTTCATACTTTTTTGTATCCCTTGAAGTTCTTGGATACGAGAGCCCTCATCATCTCTATCAAAACACCACTAGGCAAAGGAACTGTTAGTAGACATTTTAGTAAGGAACTCATTGGATTCCCATCACTCTGAAGATTGGGATATTCAAGTTCTCATCTTCCTATCTTCCCCAATGGACTGCAGAGTGATGTCATTCTGATTTGAAAGATGTGGAGCTGAAGTTTGGATTCTACTTAGTGCAGGAGTTTATACTTAAAAGGTCTTCTAAAATTGGCTAGGTTTTACAAATTAGTTATTTCATGTGATTTTTCAGTACAGCTTGTGCGATGCAGCTGTTGGTCTAGAGTTGGAATGCTTTTTGGTCCTTGGTTTGGAATTGAGGTGCCTGAATGGATAAGATAAAAACTGATGCATGACCTTTTGACCAATGTGAATGAGCCCTGCTTAGGATCAAGTTTGGTTCCAATTTGAGTCACTACCTTCTGTTCAGGAATTTTCTTTTACGGAGAGTATGAGATCGCATTTTTCTTTGAAAACATGACTGCCTGAGAAATAACATGTTCAACCTATTGAGCATATTGGTGGGTACTATGCCTTCAGAGAGTAACAGTGCCACTGTTCAAATTTTTTAGAGAATCGCATCAAAAGGCTGTACAATAGTTTTTTTTTCTAGAGCAAGTATATTGGATTAAGCTCCTGAGGAGAGAGAAAGCATGTTTTATTGAGCAATTAGATGCCAAACTACTGAGCTCTTTCAAGGAGGAACTTCTCTATCCGAAGAGCAACTGGTTGAAAATTGAACCCTGAATGTCTCTTGGATATAGTGGCATCTGAGCTAGGAGGACTGCAATTTAGTTGTCTAAAGTACAGGCATGAATTACACAAATCAGTTTTTGAATCTTTGCTCTGATTGATCCATTGCCAGACTGTCTGTGGCAGAGTTGATGGGATAGTTAGAAAGGATAGAAATTGCAATCAGTTGGACACCTGAACAAACCAGAAAGCTTCTTGAGCTCCATGATACAAAGATACAATTGAGCTCCCTGAAGAGAAACACAGTGTATCTCTCAGCGCACATAAGAACTGCTCACTGTGTAACGAGTAACTCCGTTGTCACAAAAGACAGACGTCACAGAAAGATGGTTGTGCAGAAGGTTGTATTTCTCCCAACCTCTCAAAGGGACACTGTGTTTCAAATTTAATATTGAACATATAAATTGACGATTCTATGATATTGTAGTGCATTTTGTAAATAAAATGCATACCAAAACAAATCCTCCAAGTATACTTTGTGTTGTTTGAAATACAATTTGAGCTTGATATCAGGAGTCGTAATTACACATCCACATGTGAAGGGAAGCATTTACTTACTTAGTGATAAAATAATTCTTTTTTATTCAGGTGGATGAGGTTCTTCATGATATTTTTAAACCAGTTGAATTAGTGATTAATACTTTAATGTGATTCCTCTTGGATGCTATTTGTTTAAAAAGAAAATTATTTACGTAATACTGATGAAAATGCAGTCCACTCTGAAGAAACTTTTATATTCCTTTGAAAGCAAGTTTTCTAAAATAGGATACTGAACTTCAAGTAGTGTCTTGCCTGGAATATATACTTTTTGCCAACTTCTTCATGATGCAAATTCAGCTCTAATAATTAGGAAATAACTGTATGAGGTAAGATGATCATATATTCAGCTTACAAGTAGAGCTTTTTCACAATGACATTTTTAGTGTCATGAAGTGGTCTTAAAAACCTGTATTTAAAAAAAATAATCTATGCTAGTGTTTTTACTGCCAAATTCTGACTCATATACACACACATTTCTCAGAGTTGAGAATCTTTCCAGTAACAATGTTTCTTAATGAGTTAGCCATGCAACACGGCACAGATGTGGTAGACATTTGTTCTGAGCAGAAGTGCTGAGAGTGGCTGTGGTCATTCGGTGGTTTGATCTCCTTGTAGCTCTTCATCACAGTGAACAATTTGCAATAATGTAAAACATATTCTACTCCATATAACCCTAAGCAAACACTAGCAAAGACACAAATATTTTAATTAGTGTATGGAGCCAAGATGAGGTACTTAAAGATATGTTTTAGTTAAGAATGAGAATGGTTGGACTTGATGATCTTCAAAGGTCTTTTCCAACCTTGTGAATCTGTGATTCAAATAAACAGGCCTTTTCCAAAATTCCCAAATTGGAATGCATTGTGACTGAAGACCAAGAAAATGAGCATGATCAGAAGTCTAAAAACAAAGTAAGAGGAAAGGCTGAGGAAAATGTGGTTGTTTAGAAAAATCAAGACTAAGAGGAGACACGATGATGGTCTTAAAGAATATAAAACCATGTAGTTCAGAAGAAGAGAAGGAACTTTTATCCATGTCTACTGTGTGTAAAGGAGCAATGGTCTCATAAGTTTAAAGTATAGCAAGGTAGGTTGTTGTCTTACAGGAATTTTTTTCTAAAAGGCAGGCTAGTTAAGCAAATACATTGTTGTGAAAAGAAAATGAAAACTCTGATATTGAAGAATTTAAAGAACAGTTGAATAACCATTTGTCAGGAATAACCTAGATAAAATTGATTCTGCTTAGGAGTAAGTACATTGATTCCATGACCTATAAGAATGTTTTCTAAACATATATCCTATTATTAACTGAGATTAACTCAGTGAAACTGGGCAAGATGTTAATTTCATCATATAGCTCCTAGAAGGAAAGAGCTGCCTTCCCTGGGGAACTTTGCATAGATACAGATCTGATTTACAATTTTCTCTAAAATGGAAGGTTGCACGAGTTGGACAAGTTCTGCCTCTATTCAGTTTTTAATTTTTGTCCTCTAGATGTTTTTCAACCTTTCTTTTTGTGACTAGTGATAAGGTTTCAGATGGCTAGAAATTAGTTTTAATCACTAAATAATAGAATAGTAAAGTAATATAGGTTGAAAGAGAAGTCTTCTGGTCCAACCTCCTGCTCATACTGAGAACAACTAGACCTGCTTAGGCCTTTGAGTTTTATCTCCTTATGTAGTCAAATATATTTCCACAACCTTTGAGCAGTCTGTTCCAGTTTCTGCTATGATCAGCATTTTGTTAATTTTTCCCCTTACATCTGTTTAAAAAAAAAATCTGTATTGGAACTTGTGCCTCTTGTTTTGTTACCACGTACCCCCAAGAAAGTATGGTTCCATCTTTCTGTCCTTCCATGAGGTACTTGAAAGCAAGATCATCTCCTCCAGCTTTATATTCTTAAGACTGATCAAACCCCATTATCTTGACTACTTATTCTATTTCGTGTACTTTGTCCCTCTGCTGATCTTCTCAGTGTCCCTCCTCTGCATTCATTCCAGTGTGCCAATTTAATTTTTTTTTCTTTTTTTAATGCAAGAGTATCCAAAACTATCGCAGGGCTTGCCAGCCCTTGGTGAATTTCACAAGGTTCCCATCAGCCAATTCCTACAGTTTGTCAAGAATCCTTTGAGTTGTAGTGCATCAATTCTTTATTGCCTGCAAACCTTTTGATAGTACCCTCCATCCCATTGCCCAGGATTCATTTTAATGAATAAAATTCATAAACAGAGTTGGTCCCAGTACCTGCTCCTTGCAAATACTGCCCAAAGGACTTTGTGTCGCTTGTCACAAAGCTTTGAGTCCCATTGCATTTCTGTTGGGGTTTAGTTGACATGGTGGTATTGAACAGACAGTCAGGCCTTTTCCAACCTTAAAGATTCTATAATGCTATGACTGTTCAGCCATTTTTTTATGCGATCTGTAGTCCACTTGTGGTCCATCTCTTTCTCTGGCCTGACAGTAAAGATCCTATGGGAAACCGTGTTAAAATCCTTGCTAAAGCCAAGGTACACAACATCCATTGCTTTCCCCTTTGGCCTAGGGAGCTAATACATTTGTAATAGAAGTCAATCACATTGGGCACAATTAATTTGCTCATAATAAATCCATGTTGACTCTTTCAAATCATCTTCTGGTCCTTTGTGTGTCTGAATATGGTCTCCTACATAGTATCTGTGAGGTCAAGTATTATGCTGACCAGTCTATAATTTCCCCCAATCTATAGACACGACTTTACAGCAAATGCTATCATTTGTTTGCTTCAGTCTTACCCTAAAAAGACAAAAAGAACTGAAACTGAAGGAAGACAAATCTCATCTTTTGCTTAGTTTGTCTTTATGTATCTTCATGTCTCTGCTGGAATTTTTCCTTACACAGCTTTTTAACAACCATCTTTATTCATTTCATTACATTCAACTGAAGAAGGTAAACAAATTTTTCTGAGGGGAAAAACTATTACAAAATAAATTCTTACACCAAGCTTCCTAATACTGAAAGGGAAAGGAACAGATTTGTTTAGCTGACTTGGAGAGCACGCTTATGTCTCAGGGAACTTTTGATAGTGCCACTAATTTTTTTGATTTTTAGACTAAATCATATGCTAAAGAGCTCTTGGAGAACTCTCATTTTATTGTGTCCTTCTTGTGTAGGTTGTTGCCACAGAACTTCTCCTTAGGAATTATTTTAATTGCCAACTTCTTAAATTTTCTCCTCTTGTCTTTACAAAGGAGCAATTTGAACCCAATCTTCCTCTTCAGTGAAAGAAAGGAAGATAGAGGTTTTCTGTGTCACTGTCAAGTGGCTGGTTTCAGTTAGAAGGGGAAATATCCTTTTTTTTTTGTTTTTCTGCCTAAGAACTGTTTTAGTAAGAATTTTGTCATAGTATGTAAAATGAATTCAGTTTCATTCTGAAAAACATGTTCCTTTCTTCCTTCCTTCCAAATCCCAAGAAGCCTAAAGAGAGGCAGCAAGAGAGGAGCTGCCTATAGAGAAAAAGGAGTGATCCAGCACAACAAAGTGAACTGTGCTGCTTTGTGAACAAAACAACTTAAAACATTTTCGAACATGCACAACAGGGACTTGGGCAGCAAATAGACCAACCTGATGCTGACCTTGCCAGTGTTAGAGGGGTAATATTTTCACTAAGGTGAGCTGGTTTTGTTAGGCATGGACATACTGTCTATCAGTATCAAATATCTGCTTTTCCCATCTTTTTTTTTCTATTGTAGAAAAAAATTTGTGGGCAGTACAGAGAAGAGAAAAGATTCTCCCCTTCTGTATGATGATCTCATGCTTACCTCTTTCAGTTTAACAGATCAACTATGCAGCACAAGCACTGGCATGCAATTGCAATTTTTAATTTTTTTTTTAATCTTCTTGGCTGTAATGCCAAAGTACATTTTCACCAGTGTTGTGTGACATTCTGCACTGAATGCTTAAAACCAGGTTCTTTTCTGCTTGTGCATGGAAGCTTTCAGAGCATATAGCTGTCCCACTGTGGAAGATGTAAAAGCAGAAGCTTTCCAATTGTTGCCAGTGGAAAAGCTAGATGGTAGTTTCAGCTGTCTGCTTGTGCAAAACCAGTTACAGGATATTGGGTCTTTGATTATCATAATACACCATGTGGTGTATTTATGAACTGTGAAACAGTGGTTCTTCTACCTTTGTCCCAACTCTAGCTGTGCTTCTGTCAATGTTGTGTAAACATGGTTCTCTGTTCTGAAGTGTAGTAGACATTCTTTCTGGAAATGAAAAACCTAAGGATTAGCAGAAGAAAAAGTTTTTATCAATTATTTCAAAGCATGTGTATAGACAAGGGTAATAAAAGTAGTTACTCTCAACCAAGCTTGTACTTCTTATAAACTGATCTGAGAGTGTAACCGCTCATGTATCAGTGTATTTTATACAAGATTAATTTCCACCAGTAAAGCATACCTGTATATTTGGTCTTTCTTTTTCTTGCTCGTCTCCAACAAAAAAGTGCTGATATGATTTGATATGGGAACTCTGTATAGGGGTCAGCACAAAGAAAAGCTGTTGAATTTAGTGAGAGTGACTGTGGAAAAAATATGTTTTGTCTCAGTAACTAGTCTGGGCTTTGTTTGGTAAGAATGAGCTCTCATGTATTAGTTCAGCTCACTGAAGAAGCCAAAGGTGGGATTATATTCTGTGTTTACAAGGGTGAAGAAGGAGAGGAGAGAGTTCAAGGAGACTTTCTGTTCTTTGTGCCTCTTCTGTGTGCAGCAGCAATAGTGGGTACCCTCGTATAAGTCTCTGAAAATAAACAGTTACAGAAGCGTTGTGTTTTGCTTCAGGCAGGACATCTTCTGGGATTCCTTTTGTGCTTGTGCAGTGCTAAGAAAAGGTGTGAGATGGAGGGAGATTCAGTGAAATAAAAGTTGCTGAAAACAGAAAGGAAAAATAGAAGGTAGAAACTGCACGAAAGCATGAAGTTTACTTAATAAAAAAATAAAATAAAAGGAGGAAAGGGAAGGTGCCAAGCATCTCTTGGAAGATTTTCATGTGGGAGATCCATGCATTAAATGGAGGCTCATTTCGTTTAGCTATGACGATACAGCTAAAGCAAGGACTGAAATGAGGTCAAAGAAAGAACTTGAAGCATGTTTGAGCGTAGAATATGGTAAATCAGCAGATGCTCATCTTTGAGAGTGAATGTATGAATGCTCCTGGAAATTCTCAGACTCAAGTTACAGTTGCTGCAGAGATAGGTGAAAGAAAATGGACTATTTCCAAGGCTTTCCATTTCCTAGTGCAATTGTGGGTCTTCCAAACCAGTACTTCAGAATAGAATCATAGAATGCGTTTGGTTGGAAGGGACCTTTAAAAGCCATCTAGTCCAACCCCCCTGCAGTACGCAGGGAGACCTTTAACTAGATCAGGTTGCTCAGAGCTTCATCAAGCCTGACCTCCAGTCTGCCTCCAGTACTTTGTAAGAGTTTTGTCTCACATGCTGGTGTAATTGAACCGGTAACCCAAAGTAGTTTTAAAGAGAGGGATTTCATGAGAAGTAATAGCCAAAACAGAATATTCCTGTAGCTTTGATTTTAATAAATATCAACTTTCTGGTGTCTTTTATTCCTCTTACATTTTTAGTTTGTTTTAGAACCAGAAGGCTGTAACAATGGCACTTGGTCAAGATTTCATCTAGACAAATCATGCTAAATTCTCTTCTGTTTTTAGTGGTGCAGTTACACTCCACCTGCAACTCCACCTTGGAAAACTTTGGCTAGTCCAAAGCAGGATGGAAGGATGCTGCCTCTCTCTTCAAAATTCTTTCTTAATTCCAAATCATTTCAAATCTTTTCCAATTATTTACTCACCCTTTAAAGCAACATTACATTGAAGAAAAGCCTGTTTGTCAGCCCTCTTAAGAAAGGTTGTTGGATATGGACAAAAAGATCTTAATTCATGAGAGGATAGCCAGTGAAATGAAGGGATGGGTCAAGACAAGCTCTTGTATGAATTAAATTATTTATTTTTGAGGAGCAGTTTGTGGACTGAATGAATGTTATCTGTTCCTCCTAGTCTTGGTTTCTGTTGAGAGTTTTCAGCAAGGATGAAGCAAGGAGAGGTTTAGTTCTGTATAGGCTGGCAAGATCTTTCACATGAAATTAATGCTTTCTGCCTCACATTTGGCCTTTGTTTAGATTACTACTGTAAAGGGTTATTCAGTCCAATGACTTGAGGGAGACATTGCATTTGACTAGTACTGAGCCTTTAAATTATGCCTGCTTTTAACATACCAATTCCTTCTGATACTGTGTTTCTAAATGGTGAAGATACTACTACTGAATTATGTATTGACTGGAAGTGTGTGAAGAGTCGTGCATTGATTATGATTGCATTGTGAATTTGATCAGGAAATTTTCATAATAATAATATAAGAAAGCTTTTCACCTTCTAATTGATTTTCAGGGCGATTAAATTAAGACCTTGTCTAAGTACGACTGTCCTTATCAATTACTGGCAGAATAGAGAAATTAAAGGATTAAAAATTTACTTGTGTTAAGATTCAGTATTTAAAGTCTAAAATCAATCAGATCATAGACTGAATAATTCCATTATGACAAAACTATCATTCAGGATTAGACTGCGGTAACTTTGAGGAAAAAAAAGGCTGTCTGAAATAGCACATATGAGAAAAATTAAGATTGCCAAATTAAGGGCCTAGAATTTAGGAAATTGAATTAAAGAAGCATGAAATTAATTCAACCTTTTTATTTTTATGTGTGATGATGGCATGTAAACAATTGATTAAAAACTTCTTATTCATAGGTTCTGTGTATGGACCAGGTGTTACCTTTTAAAAATTCTTATTGTTCTGTATATGGCTTCACATCTGTTTTACTCTACGTATCTAATTTTTAAATGTAGATTTTAAGGTTTTTTTTCCCTGTGCTATTTTTACTGGAGTACCCAAGTACTTTGTAATCATTAATATTCAATTTTACAACACTTACTAATTTTGTCTTATCAATGGGGACTTTGGGTAAAGAAAAAAATTAGCATTCATAAGAATGCTAATTTTGAGAGCTCAGTTTTACATAAATAGGACGTGAGTTTTCAGAGTAGTTCATGTATTTAGAGTTTCCACAACCCCTGTTCAATTAGGAACACTTGACACTTCCACAGATCTCTGTGGGGTGTTTAAATGCAAGCACTCAAGAAATATAAAGATTGCATAACAAGTGAATAACTCTGAAGAGTTTGACTTAAGCAATTTGTCTCAGCTTGGGTAAGAACTCTGTGGCAGCACTACGGACAGATTTCTCCAGTGACATTGAACTGCACTGGCTATGAAACTGTCCCTTCACTTTCTGTAGTCCCCTTCCACTTTCATTAAACAACCACAGAGTGCTACATGAAATAAGACAGGCTTCTGTGCACAAAATCCTTATCTGCTACATGAATTCTGTTTTAGTCGCTGAACATCGTAAAATCCTTGAGGCAGATATCTTATGGGAACTGTGTGTTTGTATAATTGTAGACTACATCGTTATTCATCCTCTATTTGCGTATGCCTTAATTTTTTGTAGCCAGTTCTGGTTTTCCATTTACAAAATTTTGAGAGTTTACTTTCACATGCCTGCTGTGGCCTACATAGTCATTCTGACTAGTAATTAAAAGAAAAAATCTCAATGTCATAGGAGAATCCCAGACATATCCATCATGTGGAACATTGCTGACTAATACAGATGTCAATGGGTAAAAATCTTTAATATTCATGAAATCTCTTTCTGATCTGAACTGCTAGAGACGCTGACTGCTGCACTAGATGACAATCTGTATGTGAAGGATAAAGTGCATGCTTTCCTACTATATTCTGTGTTTGCTAGCAACATATATTTTCAACTGGATTTGTAAGGAGAGTTTTTACTAGTGGTTATAGGTTCTTCTGATGTTTTTATTTTTCCTATTTGTTTCCTTTTTTCCATTTCTCTTGCTTTCTCATCCTTTTTTCTGCTTTGACACCATACATTGTTTCTTACTCCCTTACCCCCCAGCCCCCTTTTTTTTCCCCCTCTTCCTGTCCTGTTTTGACCATTAGAATGTCCTTGACTGTCTTCTTTCTGTGTTCTTCAAAGTGTTGTCACCTTTTTTTTTTCCTCAAACTGCCAGGCACCAAGCAGTAGAAAATTAAGAAGCCAAGAGAAAGACTTTTTGCCTTCATTTCTAGTATCTAGCCCACCATCAAAATTGCTTAAATTTCACTACCATCCCCTAGCTGGCCATCCTGCAAAGGACTGTTTCCTGACATTGATAAATATAGACTTAAATCTTTTTTACCTCAAGATAATTGCACCTAACAAATTCGTATCTCTGATCTACAGATACAAGGAACCCAAATACTTTAGTGTAAAACTGGGTAGAAGAGTGATTCAAATGACTTCTTCAAAGCAATAATAAAAAAGTATTTGGCATGAAACAAATATGGTTTTAAAAGGTTTTCCTAAGAGAGAATATTTTTGAAAAGTTCTCTGAAACAATAGTGTCAAGGACCTGAGAGGTAAATTTATCAGTGCATGCTGCTGTCATTCCAATTTGCAGACCTTGGTGAGGTCTGATACCATCTGTATCTGGGTGGTAGAGGCTTGTTTAATCAATGCAATGACTTAAAAAGTATGTTGAAGTAGCAGCGTTTTAATTTGACTGAATCACTGTCAATTGTGTATGTAGAAAGTTTCTTAAGATTGTAGTAAGCTTTGTCACAATGCTTTTGACACTGGAATTACATGCTTTCTCATAAATTACCTGATAATGGTTTTCTTCAGTAAGTGTATATTTAAAAATGTATTTAATTGGACAGTGTATATATGTAGTTTGCTATTTTGACTTGGGAAGTTTAATCACCTTCCTTGTTCTTTGGGCTATACGATGCCATCTTTTTCAACTGTGAAAAGAAGAGCCTCTAAACCAAATTATTTCTCAAGATATTTCTCCAGCATGAGATGGGAGTGCACATTCTTTTACCAAAGTTCCTATCTTTTCCTCAAGCTGTACATAATTTCCATGAAATGCACTGGAATTGATAGATGATCTCTAGAGCAAGCATTGATGGACAAAGTTGTAACCTTAAACCACAGTGCTGTATAGCAACCAAGAATTCAGAAAGCAACTGTTAGCGTAACTATGAGAATGAAAATGCAAACCTGCCAAATAATGTTGTTGAAGTGTAAGCACTATTTAGTATGGTGACAGAAATGTCATATGTTAAATTTCTGGAAGATTTATTGACATCAGTAGTGATTTGTTGCATGGTATTTTTTTTTATTATTTATTTAAAGACATTCCAGAGAATTATATCCTGTATTTTTGTATCTCAAAATGTATATAAAATATACAAAATAGATACATACTGTATTTTGTATCTCAAAAAAGTAACCATATTCTATCTCTGCATATACCCAAAATGAGATTTGATCGAAAGTAGATCAGTGCTTACTGACTTAAGATCTATAATACCTTAAGATTAATTGGGAGCATAAATGGAGAAGCTGACAACCTGGAACCTTGACTTCTTAAAATTGCTGACCCAATTACTGCTAAGCCCTTTGCTGACATGTTAATATGTCTCTTTAAACTGGTAAATCACCGCCATTTCTGTGTGTGCTAGACTTGGTCCATCTGATGAGGGAAGATGTAAGTTTAATTTAAATAATTATTGACCTATTATGACCTTTTCATTTCACTTGTACTGCTCCTCTCAAGGTAAGCAATTATATTTTTATAGTGTTGGGTGGTAATCAATGTACAGGAGCTATCTTTATTGATTTAAGTAAGGCCTTTGATCTGGTAATCACCAACTATTGCTATCTAGGCTGGCCTTAACTATATCGGATATTACTATGGTTCTTTAAGGTTTAAAATATGCAGAATTTAGAATTTTATTAAGATGTAACGGAAAAAAAAATTTGGAAATCCTTAAGATTCCACTTAATAATCTTCATCAGGAATTGGAAACATTATATTATACAATACAGACCATCTTCAAATTTATAATTAGATTTAAGTCAACAACCTGATTATCTTTTTTTTATTTTAAATCAAGATGATGATCCTTTTGGCATCAGTTTTACTTAGAGAAAAGCCAGGCTTTCCCCACTATTTTTTAAATTCTGTACCCATAATGGACACCATTGGGAAGAAAGTTTAGTTCATTGTCTGGTTTATAAAAATATCTGGTTTATACTATAAATTCAGAGTTTCAAACTTTCATTTGGGGGTGGAAACAGATCTGAAAGTCTTATTCTGTTTTTTTAACCAATATGTACTTTTTGGTATACATATTGTGCATTTTTTTTTTAAATACTCGTATCAGTGTATTAAGAATAGCAATTGAAGTACTGGACTTTTATCATTGTTTGTAGGTGGTACCTGGGACAACCATATACACAACTAATTAATTCTCGGTTTTTTCCTTACTCCTCATGCAACTGCTTCTTTTTTACCTCTTCCCTAACCACTTTTCTGGACGTGTTTCTCTCCATTCCCCTCTTTGTTTTAAGGTATAACCCCAGAAAGCCTGAGTAGATATAGGTTTAAACTGTCTTTAGAAAGCTGTGGAATTTGTGATCATTTTGATCAGCTCCTCTAATGAGTTCCAGGGCCCCTATCCTTCTTGCAAAGGGAGCTTGGTCTTGCTCTGGTGAGCCTTGAAACTAACAGCAGTTGCTTGGGGAGGTCACCAACATAATGAGAAGGCCACTCTTGAGATATCTTGGGCCACTTCCATGGATGGCCTTGAAGATTAATATTGGGACCTTACATTTGACCTAATATTCTATGGAGAGTCTGTGTAGTGAGCAGAGCAAATGGGATGATGTGCTCATGGCAGAGAGTGTAAATAAAACTACTGCTTTCTGGATATTTTTTTTTAAATTATTTTTTTATTTTGAATGTGAGTTAAAATACTGCATCTCATTCTTGTTTTAAGGTTGTGAAGGTGTGAGTTGTTCTAACCAGGTGCATGCCTGAGAATCAGTGACAATCTCTGTGCTAGTAGTGGGAGGAAGAAGGTAGGTTTATGTATGCTGCTGTCTCTGCCAGAAATGACTGGAAGTTGATGTTTTGAACTTGTTCACAAAGAAGTTGATGACATAGGAGAGCTGCTAATTGCCCAGCAGTGTGGTTTCCAGTCTCTCCATTTTGTGATTTCATTACCTGTAAGACCGGTAAAACTGTTATTTTGAAATAATTTGTTCTTTGTCTGTTGAAGAGACATTTTATTCTTTTGTTTCGTATTTTGGGTTTATAATCCTTTTGTTGCAATTTCACAATTTTTCTGTCAGTCAGTATTCTATATTTATTCTTGGTTTATATTGCTAATAGGTCTAAATGTGCAAGCACCCAGTTTGCAGTTAGCTTAATCCCAGCCTTCTTGTTGAGTCACCCACACTGTTTTCTTCAGTCTGTTGGTCAAAGACTAAATGAGATGGTATGTTAAGGTTGGGACTGATCCTGTTTCAGGACTGCAGGACTTAGAGGGGAATGGCAGATACATGTGTGTGGGATTTTTGGGTTTTTTAAACTCTAAATGCCTGTAGTAGGAGCATATTCCAATATAGTATTTGATTTTAAAATAATGTAGGTATTAAGGTAAATAGAATCCCTACCTGCCAACATGGCTAAGTTTGTGTGGCAAGGTTTTGGCTGCAGGGGTGGCTTCTGTAAGAAGCTGCTAGGAGCTTCCCCCATTTCTGATAGAGCCAGTGCCATCTGACTCCAAGACAGACCTGTCACTGTCCAAGGCCAAGCCCAACATTAATGGTGGTAGCACCTCTGGGATAACAGATTTAAGAGGGGGGAAGAAAAACCCCAAATACCAGGAACAATTGCAGCCAGAGAGAGGAGATGAGCATATGTGAGAAGAATAACTCTGCAGACACCCAGGTCAGTAAAGAAGGAGGGGAAAGGAGGCACTCCAGGTGCCTGAGCAGAGATTCCCCTGCAGCCTGTGGAAAAGACCATAGTGAGGCAGGCTGTCCCCCTGCAGCCTATGGAGCTCCATGATAGAGTAGATTTCCATCTGCAGTCCATGAAGGACCCCGTGCCAGTCCAGGTGGGAGGCACCTGAAGAAGGCTGTGACCCTGTGGAGAGAGGAGCCCACACTGGAGTAGGTTTGCTGTCAGGACTTGTGACTTCATGGGGGACCCATGCTGGGGCAGTCTGGTCCTGAAGGTCTGCACCCTGAGGAAGGGACCCATGCTGGGGCACTTTGTGAAGAACTGCAGTCTGTGGCAAGGGCTCATGTTGGTGAAGTTTGTAGAGGATTGTCTTCCAGGAGAGGGACCCCATGCTGGATCAGGAGAGGAATGTGAGGAGTCCTGCCCCTGAGGAGGAAGGGGCAGCAGAGACAACATGTAATGAATTGGCCACAGCCCCTATTCTCCATCTCCTTGAGCTGCTGGTGAAGGAAGGAGAGAAATTGGGAGTGCAGTTAAACCCAGAAAGAAGGGAGAGGTGGGGGGAGGCATTTTAAGATTCGGTTTTCTCTCTCATTACTCGATTCCTTTTTGCTTGGCAATAAATCAGAAAACATTTTTTCTAATTTGTGTCTGTTTTGCCTGTAATGGCTGTTGCTGTCATCTGTCCCTGTCCTTACCTTGACCCATGAGTCTTTTGTATTATACTTTCTCTCTCCTATCCAGCTAAGGAGGGGAGTGATAAAGCAGCTTTGAGCACCTGGCCTCCAGCCTGGGTCAACCCACCACACTAAGAAATAGAAATAAAAACGACTCAACACTGGGACACGTAGTCTTATATTGGGTAAAATTACGTGGGTATTTTTTCCTCTTGGAGGGGAAAAAAAAATCTAAAGTCCTTGGAACTCTGATAAGGCTTGAAATCATAAAGACCATTTACTTGTCTTTGGTAGTGCTGCTAAGGTGTTTTTTCCCTCTCTCTCTGGAGAACCTGCCAGACAGAGGTGTGTCTGTTCATCAGGAGAATTTTTACATCCTACTCAACATCTCTCTATACTACTCCACCTTCTTTGGGAGTACTCTGCCAAAACTAAAAGACAATATAAGAGACTTAAATATTTTCCTTGTGGCACTAACTGTTCTGTTTCACACAGCTTTAATCTTGTATCAGATTCCTTCTTAAAACTTTCTGTATTGTATAGCTATATGGGCAAAATATTAATTCATTTCACCCAATTATTCTATAAGCATATACCAATAGGAAACAACTTGTTCTTCTGAACAACCCTGACCCTAAACACCTTCCCTTGGCCCACCATTGTATTTCACGGTGTTTTTCAGTTTGCAGGGGGGGAAGGTGGAGATAAAAGCGATGTCATCTGGTTTTGGTACAGCACCGGCATGTGATAGGTATTTAATATTGATGATGATAAAAACAGGCTGCCATGTTTCAAATTAAAACTATTGAACCAGGTCATATCCTGGATACATATGCTCTTATGACTATACTTGCTGATCTGAATTTTTGTCTTCCCACAAAAGTTCATCCAGTTTATTAACCATTCCCTAATACACAGTGTAGATGGCAGGTGCTAGAGTCTTTGTCATTGTGCCCCAAGGCTAAGGCACTCTGCCTGAAGATATTAGATCAGCCAATTTTATCTGTGTTTATAAAACTGGCATGTCTATTTTCTGAAGTCTTCCAGGTAGCCAGAGTGAGCTCTAAATTTTTTTTTCCCAGAGACTCATGGGATATTAATCATATGAAGTTATTTTAGACGTTTATATTACGTTGCAAATATTTTTAAACTAATCCTATACAGTGTGTGGGGAAAAGGGCAAGCATAAGCAAAAAAAACCCCCAAACCCTCTTGGTCCATTGAGTAAATTTTCAGTACATATCCCAGCATTTAACCATACAAGTCCCATTAATGTTAATGGTCCCAAGCTTTCTTTTATTCATCACAGTGCTGATTGCACTTGGTCAGCTCTTTATCAGTTTGAATTATTGACAGTAGGAGGAGGCGTTCCCTTAGCCAGGCCTGGCTGTTGCAGTGCTCTTTTAACTTAGTCATCCTGCAAATGCTCCCATAAATGGATTTATTTCAGCAGATCCAAAATACATCAACTGGATCATCTTACCCTGGTCCTAGCCCCTTTGCATTGGCTCCAATTTGCAATAGCATTGATTTTAAACATTGATCATTGCTTACAAAGCACTGTATAGTTTTGCGCTTATTTATTAAGCTAACTTGTTACCTGTGCTGCTGCTGGAGTCCTATCTTTATCTTGTTAAGAAGTGATTATTTGCTCTCTGGGTCTGATTATGATTTAGATAATAATCCAAGGCTATTTTTGGAAAATATGTTCACAGTATTTCTAAAATTTCTGTTTTAGGCAGCTCCCCTTTTCCTTTAGTGGTGTCTACTTCAGAAATCTTCCAGTGCTTTTCTGCAAATGATCTTGTGCTTGCTATAGTCATTGCAGAAGAGGTTTTTCTTTTTTGGTCATACTGTTACAGAGTACTTTGGGGTTTTTTTTTTTCAATTTGTTGGAAAAGAAGGCTTTGCTTTCTTTTAACTGGGGTGTGTGGGGGGAAACCAGGCTTTTGGGGAATCATGCCTTCTGTTTTCTATATAATTTTTGTATGTGTCTTACTCTGCTGTCCTATAAAAATCTATGCAATGTTGTACAAGCAAGTAGTTATTGCATAATATATTTCCTATACTAGGCAAAGGAGGGAACTGCAGAAATACATTTATCTTCTGTTCTTTAATTCAGTGAATTAAAGTAATTAATTGTTACTTATACTGATGGCACTCCTTGGTACTGTGCAGAATGGTGTTCTTGGAGAGTTCAGAAAGGAACACATGATATACTTGGCAGGGGAGAAGAGGAAATAATTCAAATTTGACCTGATACTAAGCCTGTCTGTTCAAAACTCTTTGTTCTGACCACACTTACATGGATGTAAATTGGGATAAGTGCTGTTATTCTGGGGTAATTAGCATTGGAACAGCTGATGCTGTATGTGTCCTCATATTTTCTCCTGAGTAAAGGAACAATTGGTTAAATAGTAAATACTGCCCCATTTTTTATACAGATAATTCTTTTCAGGCTTGGTATTTAATAGTGCTCTCTTATTCTGGTGTACTTAGAAAGTTTCTTGATTTGCTAAAAATGAAAATTCACCAGCAGATGTTCCACCTCTAACAGAATGCATTCTCTTCCTTCTGTAGTAAATAGTGGGAATTTTGGTGTAGTGGAGTTTTAGCCCTTCGGGGATTTTATTTTATGCATTTTCAAGTCATTCAGTGACTTGCTGCAGAGACAGGGAGGGAGGAGGGGGAATCTATTTACACAAATTACAGTCTTTGTTCCCATCAACCTTCATAATTGGATGAACAAAACGAAGGCTAGACTGGCAGGTACAACTATCCCAGGTAATATCTTTTGAGCCAGAAACAAATTAAGTGAATTGTGGAACTAGGATGAAGTTGGGAAGATTGAAGGAGGGGGTGGGAGGATAAGTCTTTTTGACAATGTCTACTGTTGGGAAGACTTACTGAATTGTAGAAGGAAAAGTGTTTTATTGTAGGATGAAACTCATCCCTTCCACAAAGGTGTTGGCATTGTTCATAGCAAGTTCCTTTACAAAAAATTTGCATATTTAATTATTATGTTTTGGAGGGTTTGATCAGTATCTTAAAAAGATAAGTGCATTATAAAGACACTGCTGCTATACTCCAGCTTTCAAATTCAGGTGTTTCTCCCCTTTATTTTCCTCCTTTAAGATTCTTGAATCTTTCTGCTATCTGCTTTATGTTTTTCTCTCCTGAATTGTTCCAACTCAGTGATCGAAACCTGCCAATTTGAGCTACTTATTCTAATTCCATGTTATCTTGTCACGTTAGCATCATTAATTTTCGAAAAATTAGGGTATTCCTGTGTAAACTTGGTTATGCTGCTGAGCTGCATGTGCTAAGGGAGAAAAACAAGGTGAATGGGAATCCTGGGTGAAGCAAAGACCACATAATTGGTTTTACGCCAGACCTTCTGCCTTTCACATGGGCAGGAAAGGGCCAGGGAAATGTCAGAGGTGGAAATCAGGGCAACGCAGTACTCCTGCAGAATTGCAAAGTGGTTGCCAACTGCAGCCAGCATGAGCTGGCTATCTGTACTCAAAGTTGCTTTAAGACAGAAGAGCACAGTTTTCCTGGCTTTATAAACCACCAATTGAAATCATCTTCCCACACTGAAGAGCCTCAGGATTCCTAGTGCCTGTCATGGAAGGACATGTGTTAATAGTTCACAAGCAGTCCCTCCCCAGCGCTCTTCCCATGGGATGGGGCTGAGCTGGGTATAAGGTTTCAGAGTCCTCTAGAGTCAGATGTGATAGTCCAATACATCCTTTTCACAGCAATCTGGGATCCGGATTAACCGGCAGTTCCCGTGCCGGAAAGCCGGGCTGAGCGCAGCTCGGTGCAGCGGCAGCGTTCATACACCCACCGAGCAGAGAGCCCCATGCTGCTCCAGCTGTTGACCAGCTTGCCTCTGAGACTAGCCCATTTTACACTAGACATGCCTTGCTGCTACACAGTTCTGCCTTTTAGTAGCAAAACACAGGCTAGATAATTTTTTTTTCTAATAGAGCCTTTTTTATTTCATAATTTAAGTGCATCTGTAGATACGGATTTTGTGTTGTTAAGGATGAGGTGAGTAATTTTTCCCCAGTTCCCTTACACTGCCCCAGCATTGCAAGCAAAACTTTGAAATAATCAGTGGGAGTTAGATAATCTGACTGTCAGTTTGGATCCTCAGGCAACACAAGGGACAGAAAAAAAGGTGACTTGGAGCCATTATTACAGCACGTTAACAAGAATTAGTGGTTTTTTTGTTTGTTTTGAATATGAGTGTTTTTCTGCTAGGCATTACAAGTGATAAAGATACAAAAAGGGTCACACTGGAAACAAAAGAATAGTGTCTGGTACTTTATAGTAATGTTGTATGTCTAATCACCCACTTTTTGATTTAATCCATTACAATATTGTAATCAATCACAATTTTCTGTGTTGCAGAAAGTCTCGTACTTTCAGGGAGGGAGAAGAAAGAAAAAATTATCAGTGATTTTAGCAGGAGAGGAGAAATTTCCTTATTACCATCACTCAGAATTAGTCAGTCATGTATTCTGTAATCACTCATGTTTTAAGCAATAATGTAAAAATCAACACAAAGGCAGGCTACAGCAAAGTGGTCTTTAATTCAAGAATCCCATAAGGAATTAAAATTCCTAAAAGATGACATAGAATCAATCAATAACTGCCTGAAAATATCACAATATATGGAGGCTAAATTACATCATGCTGTGTGAAAGAAATTGTCAAGGAAAATATCTTCAGTATCATCTTTATCTCTTTTTGTTTAGATTAACAAAATTGGTGGTATTTTAAGTCTTTATATTTCTCTCTTGTATTAGGAACAAAAAGTTGACAGTGTCTGCCCTAAAGAATTAACGGTCCGAGCATTGGGTAGGATTTACTACACATGCATAGCAGGCAGCAAAGGGAGAAATTTTATGGAAGTTAGCTTTTTTTAATCCTTATGCCTTGGCAGTTTAAATTATTCCTTGTTGCAATTTAATTTACATTGGGCAAACAGAATTATGACAGTATTTATTAAATGTTATGTGCTATATCAATTTCTTGTCATTATAGTTTTCTATATTCCTTACTTTCTCCTTTCCCTCAACTTGAGTCTTTGTGTGAATTGTGCCCTTTACTGAAGCTCTTACAGGTTGAGTTACATGGCTATTCATACCATTGCGATGTCTTTATTCACGCTTATTTCTGGATCACTGTTTCTACTGATGAACTACATCAGTAGCTCAGAATTTAGAGGTATGCTTAGTTTCCTCCAAGTATTGATTAGAGTCAGGAGAAAATCCTGAGCTCCTTTCTATCCAGGGAAACGCAGTGAAACACCAATGGCTGTCACTGCTGGTGCTGCTTTGTGTGTCCATCAGCCTATTACTTTGTCGCTTGCATCCTGTCACACAGTGAAAATCTTGGCTGAAATCCTCATCTGAGGAGCAGCTTGCCCACCTGGGTAGGAGGAAGACGTTACCTCAGTGTTCCTCTACCGCCAGCATCATTGTGTGCCATCCTGCTTGCCCGGGTAGATGGTGGCATGCAGGACTGGGATATAGCCAGCTACTATGCTGTGAGGTGTATTTGTCCCACTAGCTGTATTACTGGATGTAGTACAGGAGGTTTTTCCATGTCCACTGCATACCACTGTGTTGCTTTCCTAAAAACCAGGGGATGGGGAGGATTTAAATTTTATTTATTGCTCTGAAAGTATTGCGTAGTGTGTAATTATTCAGCTGATAGATAAATGTGATTTCATTACCAGGCTAGTTTTGTTTTGTGCTTCTGTATGTGCTTAACTCTTACAGTGAGTGCAGGGAGGTGATTCTTGGGAATAAGCCAGACTACAAATTGGTAATGCAACCTCCACAGCTGTCTTACTGCACTGGGTCATGTTTTCTGTGGCACATTCTTTACAGAAGCTGGGCAGAGCAGAGGTGGTTGGTGAATATGGCCTTAGAATATGATAAATACCACGAAATCTTCTGTTTGATTATTCGGCCCTATATTTATGGGATGAAAGGAAAAGGAAATGATAACAGCAGCTGATGCTGAGCTACTACTACAGGTGGTTCTCCTCTTCCTCCCCAGTTTTTCTAAAGCAGTCCAGGGACTTTGACTGCTGTATGCATGATTAAATCTTCCTTCCATGCCTTTGGAAACAGTAGAGAGAGTAGGCAGGGATCATATATATGCTAAAGTAATTTCTAAGAGAAAACTGCTAGATTTCTTAGCTTCCCATGCAGCACTTGCCTTTGCTTTCTGCATATTGTAGATTGTGAATAGTAGCTTACTTTTACTGTAACAGGGCCAGTGCATTAGCTTCACCCTGTTGACTTTCATGCCTGTAATTGCTTGGTCATCGCAAGACAGCAGGGCCAAGGCCATCTTTCGGGGTTACAGCTGACCCTACATGTCCAGTGCAAGGTGGTTGGATTGAACTTTTCTATTTCTGTTCTGTTCTGATCTGCAAGGGTGAAGCTTTCACTGGAACTGAACTTGTGGTGTTGGAGATGGTACTTTGATAGCTGTGGATCGTGTTGTAAGCAAAATATTCTGTGGAAGTGCTATGAAGTGACTGGATGTATTCTCAGTGGGTGTTTCATGCCAAACCCCATAAAACACTGTATTTACAGAGTGTGTGGTGCGAGGTACAGAGACACATGGATAACAGAACAAAATGTAATGGAATATTAACTCTTTCAAGGCAAGACCTGCTGAACTTTCAAGGTGCAGCGCCATTAGGTGGCAACTGTCTTAGACAATGAGTGAACCTTTACAATCACCTGAATTGGTGGAGGTTGAGGAAATAATTGCTCGCCATCAGCTGGTATCTCTGGCAAACTGCTGTAAATGTGAGAAAAGGGAGTTTGCTATCAACGTATACAACTTCCAGCTGATTATTCCATTGAATTCCTTTCTGAACTTAGATAATGCAAATAAAAGGTTTAGGTTTTCTCCGGAAAAGGTTGTTATGTCAGTAATAGGGGAAATACTGTCACAAATGCTACTAGATGAAAATATTATGTATTACTTTCAGTTCTTAATTTGGCAGGTTCGTTGCACTTTACTGGTCTACCTTAAAACTTGGCCATGATGTTAGCTTTCTTGCAGTTCTACCACGAGTAGCATTTGTTGCTGAATCTGTAACCCAAAACTTTGCTTTTTGCTGAGTGTTTGCTCTGTGGTGGTGTATTTCTCTCTAAAAGGGCTTTTTTTTCCTCTCCTTGTTGCATTTCCATTTTTGTCCTGTAGTTTTCCTCAAGACACTCATCAGCTTATTTTAGTTATTCCTCTTTTTCGTATGCACATTGTCTAATCAATAATCTGCTTCGCTTGCTGCAGGATTTCCACCTTACTGTGCTTCCAGCTTCTGTGATGCTGCGTGATGGGATTCTGCCTTGGCTAGTACACTGTTGTCTAAATTTGCTGTGTTTCAGATCATTACACTGACTTTAATTTTGATGTATTTGCATTTTACTCAGTTGTAGTCATACTCTTTTCCCTTGATCAGTTAAATTATCGTCTGTGCAGTGTTTCATTTCTACTACTGGTGGAAATACTAACTAAAGGCTTATAATTGAAGTGCTATTTACAACTACTGACCTCCAGCTCATTTCTGATTTCTCTGTGATGTTGACCTTTTATAGATTGCACTGTTGTAAATCTTTGAAGTGATTCTTCTTGTCATCATATTTCTAGTAATTATGATTTGCATTACATTAACACCTAGAAGCCGCTCCCACCTTATCCTTGTTGCATAAGATGACCTTTTTTTATGCACTAATTCACATACGGGTAACAGAATGCAGTCCTTTCTCTAAAGTATTTATCCTGAAATGAAGATGAATGCTTGCCTCTGTTTCCATACTTCAAATATCATTGTTTGAATTCATGAAATTGCTAAGAAAGGGCTCGCACTCCTAGAAGCTATTTTCTTCCTTTTCTAAGAAAATCAAAGCCTGTTGAACTTCTTCCCAGCCTACAGAAAGCTAAATAAAAATAAAGTTCACAGCTATTATTTGTGAGAGGCCACATTTGAGTAACATTTTCTCAAATTTTGTTCATGTTGAAGAATAACAGGAAAGGAAGTATTAGCTGAATATTGGGCTAATATTTCCTATTTGGTCATGTTTCACTTCAATATTAAAACCAACACAGAAACAGACTTGCAGCTGATCTATATCCCTAGCAGGACTTGACTCCTAGAATTTCATTATTATAGTTGTAATTTCTACTCTGGTAGCTATGCTTTGGAAAAGTTGAGCTGGTTGGATGTATCGTTGTTGCATATTGTGCCAAAGTACCCAAGCAGAAAACTTTTATGAATTCTGTTCCTAGGCATGGTTAACTAATGAATTTGGGTCTGGACACTAGTTTCTTTAATGACTGTACTGCTTAAAAGCTCCCTGTAAACAACTGGAAGTCTTCTCTAATGGCAGAGAAATGCTAACAGATAATAGTATCATCTGCATCTCCCTATCAGCTTTCACCTTGACCTCTTGTGTATACATTTGAAATCTTTATTTATTTAGATAAGTCTAGGTAGTCAGACTGTCCAGTTCCTTTTGGGTCTTGCTAAACTCTCAGATACTTCTTGTGTCAGTATTTTGCAGATTGTTGTGATGATGTTTCTCTCCTCCCTGGGAAGTTGTAAAATGCACATCTATGCCTTGAACTTCTTCCCTTTTACTTTCCTTGAATGTTGTCTCATATGTGTGCTGAGCGTGTGTTGGGTGCCTCATTTGCCTCTCCGAAACTATTTCATATCCTGGTATTGTGTCCTCCTTACTAATTGCAGCAATCCAGTCTTTTTCACTTTACTGTCATGTAAGAGTGTTCTCGTGCCATGATCAATCTTACTCGAACATGTTTTGTGTTGCTTTTTTAAAGAACCACTTTGTATAATTATAAAGTCTTTAGTATATAAAGTATGATTTATTTATTTTTTCCCCCATGGTATAAAGAACTGATTAGACAAGTCTGGAATAGCCTGGTCAATTTTAAACCACAACTACTGGTGTGCACAATAACATTAATAGGGACTGAGAATCTACCTTTAGGGAAGTATTGTGATGTTCTGCATAATATGCTGTATTTGGAAAATGTTAAACTAGTACTCTTTTTCGGGTTTCTTAAATATCAGTGCATACCTGGTGTCTAGTAATTTTTCTGAATACATGTTGGCATTTTGCTGATTCGTATATTGCTGATGTATATATTTAAGGCTATGTAGAACAAAACCATAATGAATTTTTCAAACATTGCAGAATCTTGCAGAAGTGATATTGGCCAACATGATTCATGAAGAAAGATGGAGACGGTGGAGACTTACCTCAGTCATTCGCTGGGTACAGACTCAAGGTCTCCTAATTTTGATTCTCTTGAGTTAACCACTGGGTATTACACTATTCCTGAAAAACCATCACACTCTAACGGAGGGGATAAAGTGCTACTAATACATCAAATCTTATCAAATGACTTTAAACTTATCTCAGCTTTCTTTTCACCAAGGTTTGCTGTAAATCTTTCTTACTAGGGAGTAACAGCACTTGTGTCCTTGCTAAAAGGAGAAGATTGATTTACTATATTCATACGGAACGAGCAGCTTCCTATGAGTATGCAATAATGAATTGGAATATCCTGTAGCTTTTGCCCCTGTACAACGCTTCGGGAGACCTGAAAGACTGGAGTATGTTACAGAGGTCCATTTGATAGAAACCTATGAATGTGTATCTTCTGCATAGAATAACAGCATAACAAATCTTTTAGTCTGTGCACTATTCTTATTCTTCAAATACTCTAATTGATTGTTCATTGGGCTCAGTCAGCCAAAAGTGGAGAGAAACTTTGTACAGACATCATTAGTTTTTCTCCATTTAAAGATTAATCATGAAGAGCTCTGGCTCTTTAATTCCGTAATTTGTATATTTAATGGGCTGCTGCAGAATCTATGACAGTAATTAGCATAGCCTGAAAACTCATTAATACGCAACAACATGATTAATGCAGCATTAATGCAAACATGACTGAAGTTATTTGGGTTATGTAGTAAGAAGATTAAAGCTAAAATGTCCTGTTTGTTTTACCAGTAGTGGGTATAATGGGGTAGAAAGCAAAATAAGAAAAAACAGGTATCAAATTAGTCATTTTAATGTAAGATAAATACTCAGCTCTCATCAAGAGGATATGGGGTTCTGCCTGATAGTTGGTTTTCAGAAGTCTTGCGTATTTCTGCCTTTTGTTTGGTCATCATATTCTGTATTGATGCTTGTTCAACAATTTAGTTTGACTTACCTTTTCGTTAGTTTGAGGTATGAAGAGTATATATAAAAACATCTTAAAACTGTGTCATTCTGAATCAACATAGCCTCTTTTCCAAATAGGGGGGAGGTTGTACAGACTAATTTGAAAACCAAAGGATTTTCTCCCACTCTTGTTTTTGCTATCATCACAAAAGAAAAAAAAGATGCTGACTTGCAATTGGATGCTCCAGTTACAGCTTGGAAAAAGTTTGGAAAATTTTCTTTGTGTGTATGTATACTTATGTAGATGCATATATGACATTTAAATATATATTTTACATTTCTGCTAAAAAAGTAACTTAAAAATGGACAACATTACTTGATTGATGGTTTCATGCTTGTGATGAAGAACTTAAAAATCATTTTCAAACACCTTAAGGTAACAGTAAAAAATGGAGTCTGATCCCATACCAAAGTCAAGAAAAGATATCAGACAGATTTGGGAAGAATACTTCCCAACTTCTCTCAACAAAATCCAGAAAGCTATCACAGAGTGTGATAGGCCATCACAGAGTGTGAAGAACTGCTTATTCCCAGTAGAGGACCTGCATGAGTGTGTCTGGCAAAGTGTCCACTGAGGTCCTTCTTTTCCTCTACTTCCATTGTCCCTTACGTGAAACTGCTTTAAATACTAATCCACATTTGTGAAGTCTCCCTTATTTCTTTGAAAGATACCTTTGAAAAATACATTTGGAAAACACATTTCTAAATGTGTTTCATCTCTTTTAATGGCATGCAGCATGCAGACTCATTCTCACAGAGAGAATAACAACTAAATATTAATTCAATGGATGCATATAGAAACCAAGAGTTTTACTGCCTGCCTACCCCCTCCCCTGTTAAAAACAAATTTTGTTTCATAATTTCTGTGGGAAAATGTAATTTGATTAGAGCATTTGTACACAGTCTTAATGTTAAGTAAACGCTAAACGTTTGTCATCCTGAAGGGACTGCTGAGAGCCTAATGCTGTAGTCAAGACTTTATATACAATTTCTATTCATTTTACTTGAATTATGCACAACTAAGTGTTTTAGTAAACATAAAGAGATCACTTTCTTTGCCAATGATTTTCTGTTCATTTAGTGGAATGCACAATTATGTAATTATTTACACCATTTCATGTAATGGCACAAGTAGAATGGCAATACAAATGGTGTTTGTACAATTCTTGGAGAATTTGCACTGAAAATGGATCTGCTTCCAGCTTATGTCAAATTCATTTTCAAACAAAGCTTTGTGATTTTCCAGATACTAGGCAGGTTTGATTTTTACATTTTTTTATCCAACTGTAATGTGCACTGTTTTCCTTTTATGATTTCCTAAGTCCACAACGAAAGTGTTTATAATATGCTACAGTATCCCATTAATATTTGTATTTGGTTGGGATTTGATGTATTTATGAAAATTAAGCTACCATTATTCTTGCTGACTGCATTCAGGTTAGAAATACATTTATGTGGCTGTTCTTGAAACTTTTGGACAGATTTTTTCATGGGGTTATTATACATGGGTTTTAGTGAAGATGCATGGGAAGTTTGAGACTTGTAGCACCTCCGAGATATTCAATGACTCTAATATTTGTTGTCTATTTTGAACTGGATTCTGAACACCCAGTTGTAGAGAAAGGTACTTCACAGGTGTTTAAGCTGAGTCCATGGGACAAAGAGATTATTTTTCAGTAGGTGTCTCAGCTGTTATTATAAAAGTTCTCTTCAATTACCTTGCTCCTCCGCCTGTATTCTCCCCTCAAATCCTCTTCCCCAAAATATCATGAAGTCAGATGGCATTTTTGAGTCCTGTGAATGGTTTTGTATTTTGAAATACTGATTTATTAAAAAAAACCCAACAAACCAAACCCTAAATTAAATGTCATTTAATTAGAAAAATGTTTCATAGGAAGGAAAGCCTCTTTAGTCTGAGTGAATAAAGTTTCTTGGTCAAACAAAAGCTATTCAAACCTTTTATTTTAAAAAAAAATAATTGTTTAGCATTATTCAGAAGTGAATTTTATTGCTGTCATAATTGTAAATTATCAGTATATGTTATGCTAATCTTGGAGCTGCTCTAATTTATTTTTTTCCCCCAACTACCTACTGGGTCTCCTAAAGCCAAAATAATCCCATGTGCTTTGTAAACTTGCTTTAAACAAAAAACGCAGCCAGCTTCCTAAGAGTACATTCTTGCCTGTTAAATGCTTTTGTGCACATCTTGCTACTTATATTGAATTGCACCAGAAGAGCCTGAATCTAGATGTGAATCTCAGGCTGAATCTGAAATGCTGCCAAAGTTCTCAGACTTGCTAAACTTACATGAGGGAGAACAAGAGTTAGCATTTTCTGTATCAGACAGAACACTGGGATCTGACTCATCTGACATCATTATAATAGTATATCTTTACTTTTAATATCAACCTGGTACTAGAGGGAGATCTCAAAACTGTGTGCATTCTCAGGGTAGCATGCTGATATTGCTTCTTGGGTGCATGCCTTTAAAATCCCACATTGGTCACTCACATCCTCATTCCACTAATGACCAGAATGTGGCATCTTTGGAATGAGGAGAAAAAAAACCTAATCACAATCCCCTACTGCATAAGTTGAAAGCATGTACATGCTGACAGAAGTTAGTCTATCCTAACACAATTTGGGGTTCTTTAAACCATTGATAATAATAGTAATTTATTTTGCCTGTCCTTTTAATAATGTGTATTTTTTGTCTTTTATGTTCACTGTACACAATATTTGTATTATGTTTTGCACAATGCCATTATAATGAAAGAAATTCAATTATGGAAATTGACGAAATTATTTATAATTAAAGGAATTCTGACATCTTCTCCAATTGCAGCTGTAATGACATACATTAATGTTTAATTTGTAGTAGAATTTCCTGTTGTTTTTTACCCCAGAAATGATAACAACTCCTTGTGGACCAATCATTTTTGTTGCACAAACAGACCTGTTAGGTGAATTCTTCGGTTGCAATTCAAGTTTCAGTTGATTAAAAAGTACCTTCATGCTATGCCCCACAGATGGTCATGTTTTCCATCCAAGTTTTTAGTAGCTTAGGTAGCGTGGCTGAGGTGCAGAGTCTCTGCATGTGAAAAATTACAGAAGTAATGTCACTTTTATTTCTGATTCTCTTTTATCTATTGTATTTATCACTAAAGTTAAGGCTTAAGGCAGGCATGCTGAAATAGTTGGCACAAGTCTTTGAGAAACTTTCTTGCGAAACGTCCCCCCAACCCCAAAAAAATTTAAAATTGTTTTCTGGTGATTCAGCAAAGTTTAAACATTCAGTGAAAGATTTCAAACTTTTGGAAGAAAGCTTTCCATGTTCAGGTTAAGTATGATCCATTTTCAAATGTGCTCAGTGTCAGTAGGGCAGAGAAAGTACTGCAACTGAAGGACATGTACCTGGCTGTTACGAGACTTCAATGGAATTTCTGGCTTTTCTTTTGTTTTAAGCATCAGGTTCAACCTGGATTTAAGAAATCTTTTCAGGTTGGTGTTTTGTTTTGGTGGGAGTTCGGTTTTTATTTGTTTTGTTTTTGGTGGGTTTTTTCCAAATTTGCATGTCCCAGGGAAAAATATTAATTTAATGAGATTGTACCTTGCAGTGGAAATAGTATGTATGACACAGAAATTTGCTTAATATTTGGTACCTTCTTTATACTCACTTATAGAAACACAGGAGACTACTAACATTGAGGTATGAAGAATACTTATGTAGGGCTAGTTTATACAAACTTCCTCATCTAATGGCAAACTCCACATACAAGAACTTAAAGGGATAGACTCCTTTTCTGAATTATTTAATAGATGGTAGAGGAATTTAGAAGAATTTGCTGCATGAGCTGTGAGTGAGAAAGATGGTTGCTGACTCCACGATACTTTATATGAAGCTGTGACAGCTCTACAGGCAGGAATTAAGGGTTGTAACCCTCTTTGATATCAAAAGAAGAAGGCAAGCTTATGTATAACATTTGAAAGCTTTCAGAATTAATGCAATATTGCAGTTAAAAAGCATTTAATTTATATTTTCTATCATGACAGCCATAGTGTTCATTTCTGAGCCAAGCAAAGCTATGCTTTTCTTAACAGTGGACACTGTTTAGGTTTTTTAGCTGCTGGCGTTTCTTGTGTACAACTCCTTTTTGCAGGTATTTTAATAGCATGGCTGATTTTCATTGACTTGAGAATATGTTTCCTATCTGTGAGTACATCATGTGATTTGCATGAAAACATGGTTAGGAGATTTAGGGTCAAAGGATATTTCTTGTGGGTATCAGTAATTGAAAAGCAAGATCTAGAATGTATGGGCATCAGAATTAGAATTTTTAATTTTTTTTTTTTTTTAAATATAGAACCTGTGTACAAGAAGAGCTCTTGTCACTTATTGTTTTCTACCTGACATAAGAAAATGTGTGTGAAAAGACGGATTAGTTTGATGGAGTTGGGTAAAACCCAACAGCTTACCCTGTTGTGTCAAAATCACTTTGTGCAGAAACATCAAGAAAGTGTGTAGGATAGGTAGACATTGCTAGTGCTGCTTTCCATTTCAATTTGCAAAAATATTAGTACAGCTAAGGCATGGCTCCACCACAAACCCAGCTTGTGGTACCTGGATTTGCATGTTGGAAAAGTTGAGCCAAATTAGGCTTATGTTTTGTAATTCAATTTGTTTCTGTAAGATGATGTTCCATGAGATAGCTTAAAAGGAAGGTTTTATAGAAGATTGGTAGCTGTCCAAAACTTGCTTATTCATAATTATGTTTCTATAAACCTGATGCATAATTTATGAATTGTTTTATTAATGAGGCCATAGATAGTTACTGAATAAGTTTATACTGTGGACAACAGTATTCCAATATGAAAAAACTGTTTAAATACCTTGTTGTTTTGATTTTTTTATTTGTGGTAAAAAGTAATGTTAAAAACCCTACTTTTTTCCTCCTGTATATCACTTGAATGACGTTTCATATACTTAAACAATATTTTATCATAAGCAAAATGGAAGACTATTCATAATTATCTGGAAATTATATAAACTTAGTTCGTGGATTATTTCTTGGGTTATGTCCGATTTTTGTTAAAACTCGTTCTTTTCAGGTGTTCATTGCACACTGGGATACATGTATTTATAAAATAATATATAAAATATACATATAATTGTGTATTTATCTTTCTCTCTCTCTGTGTCTTTTAGAACCAACCCCCCAACGTTCTTATAGGAATCCTTCCATGCAGGGATGTCATTCCTACTTTATGAATAGAAATGTTAAAGTGAAAATCCACAGGCAAAATGTCAACTCTTAGAGTAGGCTAGTATTTGACTTACATTGTTTTTAAGCAAGAAGTTACTGAACAGCTTAAGTCACAATTGCATATCTTTTTTTACAGATGAGTAAGGGCTCTGAAAGCAGACATTTCTCTCAAAGGCTGATTTAGGCTGGATTATTAAAATTTCTCCTGCATGGGTGAACTTCCATGATTTTGGTTTGCTAAAGTGCTTCTGAACAGCTTTTTCTTTGTAGTTACACTGTGAGAATGCATAAGAACCATTTTTTGGCATTAACCATCTGCTGCTTTTTTCTAACCAGGTATTAAAGTGAAATTTAGAACCCAGGAACCCGATGGTTTGATTTTTTTCTCTGCATCACCTGGAAATCAAGAGGAATGCATTGTGCTTCAACTGAGGAATGGTCGTCCTTACTTCCTTTTTGATCCACAGGTACAAAAAAAGTCAGAATCACATAAAAAATAGTTTATATTACTATATCACATCTTGACAAGAGAAACACTGAAACACTAAAGCTTTTTTGTTATTCTTGACACACTTCACAACTTTAATTTTGAGCGTTGGGGTTTTCTGTCAGTGTCACCAAACACTGCTTAAAGTACAAGATTCCAGAGGGGGGGCAGACCTAGTCTTTGAATTAGCAAATAAAGGTGGTTCTTGTGGTTTAACCTGGCAGCTGTTTGATGACCTCACCCCAGTGGGATGAGGCAAAGAATAGGGGAGGGGGGGAAAAAAAAAGTAAAACCTACGGGTTGAGATAAAGGCTGTTTGATATGACAGAAAAAAGAAGAGAATAATCTTAAAGATGATAAAAGAATATATAAAAGAGATGCACAGCACAATTTCTCATTACCTGAATGTCACTGATGCCCAGATAGTTCTTTAGTCATAGTCTAGTCCCCTGGCCAGCTTCCCCCAAGTTACACTTGCAGGAAGTTACAAAGTTATGTTACTAAGCATGACATCATATAGTATGGAATATCCCTTTGTCCAGTTGGGGTCAGCTGTCCTATCTGTGTCCTCTCCCAACTTCTTTTGCATCCCCAACCCCTCACTTGCAGGGCAGTGTGAAAAGCTGAAAATTGTTGACTTGGTCTAAATATTGTGCAGCAACAAACAAAACATCAGTGCATTATCAGCATTATTCTCATCCTATGTCCAAACCACAGAACTACAACTGCTGCTAGGAAGAAAATTAACTCTATCCCTGCTGAAAAAAGGTCACTTACATAATTTATGTCAATTATTTTTAAGCATCCCATCTTGAGACTTTGTCTTTACTGAACTCAGTGTGTTGTTCCTGTGATGAAAGTTGTCTCTCACTTCTAGTAATAATAACCATAGCAAAGACAGAAATAATTAGCGGAATATTAACAAACAAATTCTACAAAATTTAAAATAAGATCCCGTGGAGTAAAAAAAGCATTACAAACTCAGTTATTTTTCATACATGTGTAAGAAACTGGAAGTGGCTATCGAATTTTATAATTATATTGGCAGAATGTGGTTATCATATGTACCCATATATGTGCATCCTTTTTGTAAGGTTACCGCTGCCTCCGTGTCACGGGAAGGACTGGTTGCTCTATCAGCCCTATCTTTCGTCATGCCTCAGTGTCTAATTATGTGATTGGCATTGTGTCTGCTGCTCCAGGGGGTTGAACAGAAATGCTTAATGGCATAAAACGGTGGGGATTTAGAGCCTTGACAATTTGTTGTTAATCTTTGCTTCCCGAGCTCTGCTGTGGTCCAGGCACTGGTGCTGGGGTGCAGTAGTGAAGCTCTGGAAAATCTGGATGAAGCAGAGTACTGCACAGAGGCCAATGTGCATGTGTGGTCCCTGTGCTAGAAAACATTATATCTGCTTCTGACCTCAAGATATAAATTCCTATTGTTTCCACTGCATTTTGAAGCAAGATTTATCATCTTCTCTGTGCTGCAAACCAAATCAGTGTGTACTTCATTTTTTCGGATCGTTATTAACTGTTGTTCATGTTGCCCTCATTTACACTTTAATAGGTATTAGTTCTGTTTTATCTCTTTTACTCTTAAACCTTCACTTAACTGAAAAGGAATTTTTATTTCCTTTGTAAGGTCTTTCTTAGGTATAATAGTTGGATTTTGTTGTTGTTTGTTTTAATGGGAGTGAATAACTTTCAACTGGTATTTTAGTGCTTCAAATAGTATTCCTAGCCCTCCTTGCAGACTGGGTTTTTCTGAAGTAGCTTTGTCAGCAAGGTTGGACTCATTCCCTAGGACATGTGTTTGTTTGGATTCACAATATTTGAGGGGCTGGGAGAGAGTGGGACAGGTGGGAGAGTGGCTGGTTTGGGCCTTTTCTTTTTTTAGTTCTTTTTCCTCTCTTCCCCTCCCCCCCCAGGCCCTGTCTTTTAACTGTAAAAAATGCAGGTCTCATCCATAGTCAGCCCCTAGAACTTCTCTGTTCAGCTAATATGTTCTGTAGTTACTATCATGAATTTTAACAAATTACTTGTTTATGAATACATCTTTGTCTATCTTTGTTTCATTTGAATCAGAAATTCTGTCCCATGCTGATTTTTAGAATCATTACTGCTATATTTTATCTTAAAGATACCAATCTAAAATAGCTTATAGTGCTGGCTCAGTGACTGTTTGTAGAAAAAATAAAATATAAAATAAATCTGTCACTCAAGGCATTTAGGAATAATGTAGGTCTTAATATTTGGTTTACTGTGTTGAAAGCTAATATTCTTTAATTTCTCTTTAATAACGTGGAAGAGATTCCATGTGCATTCTCAGAAGTAGGGTACTGTTGCCTATATCAATGTATTTCTTGTGGTATTGTGTTAAAAAACTGTTGCCTGTGAAAATTCAGTTATCAAAATGTTTTGGTCTTACTCTGCTGTACTACTGTACTGTCTTTACTTGTGTTTGTCTTTACTTGTGTTTCTATGTTTTCTACATAGTTCGGGGTTTTTTGCCATTATCTGCTATTCCTATCCTGTAAGGTCAGGTACCATGTTTTGTAGCAGCAATTCTTACTACTTCAATTGTGCATCCCAATTTGCATTAGTGTTCAAATGCTTTAATTACTACTTATTGACATCATGCAGTTTCCCAAACCCATTATATGCATTGTTTTCTCTAATTATGGTCATGGCATATGTGATAAGCATTTATGGCCCTGCCTCCGTGCTCTCCTCCTCCTCTTAAAAATGGCAAAAGTTCTTTTTGATGACAATTGTGTGTCTGCTCCTTTTTATCTACAGCCATGTGGTGTAATATTCTGTGCTCCCTTCCAGCTGTGTCCTGTCGCAGGTTAATTATATTTACCCTTAGTCCCTTTCAGGATCCTTGTATGTATCTTTGCTCATGATCAGCAGCGCGTTTTCTCTTTGTTGTTATCTGCTCTGGGGATTGTCCTGCCAAGCCTTCTTAGTGGGGAGTCTTCAGCAGCCTAACTTCTTCCTTCTCTTAGTGTTAATTTCAAATCCTTTTCTTCCTGCCCATTCATACTTCTCCTGACTTTATGTACACCACCATTCATTTAGCTGTAGTCGGGTGATCTCTTTTGTCTCCCTTTTGTGTTGTCTAGCTGCTCGTTTTTCCTTCCTTATTGTTTTGCTGTCATTCTTTGCAGGTTTCTATTCATGGTCCAGGAAGCATGAGGTTTTTTACTAACAGATGTCTTCCTCAGTCTTGTCTGCATAATCAAATTGTTCCATAGACCTTCCTCCAGTCTCAGTGTGTCTGCAAACCTTCATCTGCCCGTGGAGTTTCTTCTCACCATTATGACTTTAAATCCACTAGTGAGCTACACAATCAACTCTAGCTAAAGCTATAGTCATCTTTCAGCGGCTACAGATCATTTGTTCCTCCCCCCTCTGCCCCCCTGTCCCCCGGGAAGCTCTGTGGATGTTTTATACAAAGTGAAATCACTAACAGTGGAATTTTAAGCCCAACCTGGAGTACCATTTTTCTTAGTGATTAGGACAGTCTTTTGAGGATAGAATATCAAGATTCTTCTCACAGTATGGAGCGAGTTGATTCCAGCTCTTCCATTTTAGAAAATGATCCATGAACTGAACTTTACAGAAAAAAGAGGAGAAAAGCTCAATACTTTTCTTGTTGCCCAAGGCTTGTGCAGAGGCCAAAGCAGTAGGCAGAGGTGAGCTGTTACTCCCAAAAAAAGGAAGATAGAGAAATGCCTATCTATGAGTCTCTACTATGCCTTGCTGCTTGGCATTGGCAAAACTTCAGTATTTGTCCATCTTCTCAGCCATAGGAATTTGGGCATTGAAAGAACTTCACTGGGAGAAGTGTAGTTATATTCAGAATTTGGCACCTAGACAGTATCTTTGAGCATCCATATTTGTGATGTCTCTATGTATTTGCACGAGTCTGATCATCAGCATGAAGAGCCACAGATATTCGTAGTTATATAGTTATTACTGAGAGCTACTGAAAATTAGGACTTGCTGTATGGCTCAGAAAACCAATCTATCTTTGATTCCCTATGTGTGATTTCTTAAAATGCATAACAAGGCATTGCACAACGGGGTATTTGAATTTGATCACAGAGTCACTCAAGTAGTTCTGGATACAATGTAGAGAGACCCCTGATGCAGTGCATGCCCAACCCTCAACATAGCCTTTTTCTTTCTATTTTTTTTTTTTTACCCCTGAAATTAAGCACAGGTTCACACATATGGTTGTGTGGTCCCAGATTGAATTGGTTACAAATAAATGTGGTTTCTGATGTATAAAACTGTTAATGCTCTAGACTGTTGCCAAACATAATATGAAGAACCACTTATTCAGGCACCTGATCTTTAGAATGCAGCATCGTTTGTAACAATTTTAACGCTAACTAAGTACACTTTGATGAGACAGCATTTAATAAAATGCTCATTAATTTCATCATTAGCAAGGGTATGCTAAGAAGTAAGCCAGTTTCTTATGTCACGCCCAATTAGCATCCCATGCTAGTAATCCCATTAGTATTGTTGAATTCACTAATGGAAAAACTAATGGGCATGCTACCAGGGCACATTAATTGGGCATGACACCAGTTCTGGTTTTAATTATTAAACTACGATAATGAAATGTGTGTTTGTAAAATATTAAAATGTTGAAATAGGAGAGAAGACAATAAAAAATAGTATATGAAAAAAGTGCACATTAGTATGTAAGGATGTATAGCTGTGTATTGTTATCATGGGACAGAGGAGTGCTGTACAAACTGCCTCAGTACCAAGATGTTGGCTGAATGGAGTAGGAAACATGCTGTAAATATTCATGGGAAATTATTTTTTCTGTACATATGTACACATCCTATATATTTTCATACATAGTTTACACAGTGACAGTCCCCGATTCAACATGCACTGTAGAATGTGTACTGTGTTTATGAATCTATATGCTGACAAGCACTTTTTAATAGATAAACATCACTAAAGTCAGAATACGGAAATTTAACAAGACCTTTTTAGCTTTATTCACAATAGGTGGTTGTTTTTATCAACAGGTTTTCTTCATATGCATAACTTTAAGGTCCTTGAGCCAGAAAGAGTACTAGAAGATCTGGGGAAAAAAAAAAAATCATAACTGTCTGATTTGCTACTGCAAAGTAACAAGCTAGATCCCCAAATTATAAGGAACCTTTTATTGTCTTAAACCATAACGTAACTGCAGAGGTGGTGATTCTTTTATATTATGTAGTGTCTATGCAAAGAAATGTTTTTCCATTCTGTAGTTGCCTGCTACGTAGGACAATTCTATTTTGTGAATTCAACAGAATAACTTCAAGTTCCCACGTGGTTCAAGTATGGTATAAGGTCCTGAGACAATATTATGGGAATTATTTGGAAGTTAGAAGACTATTTGGATACAGATGTCAGGAAAATTCTTGAAAAATTTTATTTTTATTCTATCATTATATGAATTTATGGGGTATTTTGTTTGGTTGTTTACAGTCTTGAGTCTTGGTTTGTCAACAGCATCTGTTATATTCCTTACTCAGAAATTCAGAAAAGAATTCTCTGCATTTTGTCATGAATGGCTCTAACTCCCTACCCTCATATAATTATATTTTTTGTTTAAATAAAGCCAGGTAAAAAGGCTACTTAAATTTAAAAACATTTTAGAAGCATGGCTTGTACTGTATGATCAATATCTAACCCCCCACCCCAGTCCAGTCCCCAATCTCTTGGTATAACCTTTTCCTTCATAAATATATTAAGTCCTTTTTCATACCAGCTTAGCAGAGACAGAACATGCATCTTCATACTATCCTGCAAATGCATCTCTTGGGTCCTTTACTATAGACAAGTTCTGCTGTCTACAATCCTGATTGCAGTAGTTTCCTGTGGATGACGTGTTGAATCATGGCCATCAAACTTTACAATCACAGAGATCTATGAAGTAGTTAAATAGAGACTTCATTAAAAAAAAAAATATTTCTGAGTGACATGACCCTCAAGTAATTTGTGCCTCATCCTCATCTTTATCAGGGGAACTACACAGGGTTTTCTATTTTTAATAGAAACCGAACTGGATCCTTGATCCCTCATTTATTATTTAAGAGGTTAATTTAGTGGGAAAATCAGTCCTAAACATCACTCAGTATTCCAAAAGAAGCTAAAGAGAGGACTTTTGTCTTTATTTTTGGGTGTTATATATCACAGAGTGGTGCAAAGAGTAAGGTTATAATTCTAAATTTTACTTTCATAGTATTATAAATCAGATTTTTCTGTTAATGAAAAGGGATCTGCAGTAGCAGTCACTCCAACTAACGATGGTGGGAAAGAGTACAATGATAACAGTTGGCACCAAATAATTGCTACAAGAATTCAAGCACTGGGAAATATCACCGTGGATGGGCAGTACACAGGTAATCAATCCAGCTCCATTTTGCTTTATTATTTTGATATTATTCAGGGTGCTGCTCACTTTGCACTGCCTCTCTCCATCCATATAGCAAAAAATTCACTCCATTTTCTGACCAAAAACTTGTTTTGTCTGCGCATCTGAGGTATCTGTCAGCTGTAAATATTTAGTAATTTAATACCAAGTGGAAGGAGTTCTGTCTTTTCATGCTTGTGACTCTATCATTGTGTTAATATAATTTTGTAGAATAGTTGTAAATATTTTCAGGATACGTATGGGCAAGTGTTAGGATGGGTTACATTAGCCTTTTCTCTCAAGCACCAGTATTCTGTTACTGAGTTGAAAATCGGTCAGAAGCATCGAACACAAGAGTAACGACCTATTTTGTGCAGGTTCTTCCATCGCAACAAGCGGCAGTACCATTATTGGAGAGAACACGGGAGTTTTTGTTGGAGGACTGCCACGGGGTTATGCTATTGTAAGGAAGGATGAGGGTGAGTGTAACTGTGGTCTGTATGACACAACAAATCCTATACAGTGGCACTGAGTAAACTGCCTTTGCAGAACTGTAGGGGGTATTGATATTGTGTCAGAAACACAAGGACAGTACTTAATTTGCATAATTGTTTTAATTAAAACTGTCTGTATGGTTTCTCAAATTTTATCTTTGAGGGTAGATTGAAGTATCTGTAGAGCTGATTTCACCAGCAGCAGGGCAGTACATGATGTCTGTGTGTATTTTAATGGATTTTATACACAGACCCGATATGCATGTGAGAACTTATGGGTGCGTTTTACATTCTGGATTCCAAAAATTCTTTTCCAAAATACATGTACAAATTGCTTTTGATAGCTTAAGCACAAAGTTACGCATCCCACCTGGATACAGGGATACATCTTGCTGTCCTTTTTTGGTGTGAGTTTGGATCCTTCAGGGATTGTTGCGGTCAGCTCAGTGGTGTATGAATACATCTGTATTCTACAGCTATATTTATGTGGAGCTGGTTTGTAGCTGGCTTTCAGAAGAATCAATAAACATATGTTGTCTTTCTTTATAAACATATATATATACACGCCGAGTGTATATTCTACCAGCACATAACAGAGAGGTGATTGCATACAAAACCAGTATACAATCTCATAGTTCTCAGTATACAATCTCCACAGTTCTCAGTGGATTCATATCCAGGCTTTGTTGTTTTTGTATTAACCTGAAAGCCAAATTGTTTTTATTAAGTTTGTATTCCCACCACTGATAATGACATGAAATCTGTTTGATGGCTTGATGTGAGGTATACTAGAGTACAATTTCCTCTATCCTCCTTTGTGTCACCTTACTAAAGCCAGAAATACATGCATGCCATCTTCTAAAACTTTGGTTTATAAAGCAATCCAGGGTGCCTCCCTCAAAAACCGCAGATAAATAATTAACATGGGATTGACTATGAATACAACTCACAAGAACATGCATCTCTCAAATCTGCTTTGTATTTTTGTTTACAGTGAAGAAAGAGGCCACAAATCACTTTTAAAAAGTCTAAACAAAGAAAGGAGAACTTCCTGATGAAGCTTCTAAACATGTATTCATCTCCTCTTCACAGTTGGTTTTTTTTGTGTAAAGAGGGCAAACGTGAAAACTTTCCTTGGAATCTTCATGAAGGAGATTTAACACTATTGATTTCAAAGTACCTGTATGCAAAATCTCAAAAAGTGTAATAATTTACAGCTACATAGCAGTAACTGCTGTCTTTAGTGACTAAACTCATATAGAAATATGGACTTAGCTTGGAGACCACCTCTGGGAAGTGATTTATGGCTGATTATCAATGCCCATAATGGACATATATGATAGGATGAGCATATGTAAAACATATAAATTAATCCCTGTGTTTAGTTGCAGGTGATTGGCTTAAAACAATTATTTACCTTTTTTGGCAGGGATGAAGAGGATCATCCAAAAAGGATTTGTGGGGTGTCTCAGTGACCTGTTTTTGAAAAAAGTGCATACTCCCTATGAGAACTGGGAACCTCTGAACTGGCAGGATGCTGAACAGCAAAACAATGTCTATGAAATTTGGGAAGGATGCCCTGTAGTCCTCTCTGAAGGAGCACATTTTCTTGGCAAAGGTATTTGTACTATTGCACTAGCCAAGAATGTTCTTTATATATAAAAGGCGATTGAATCAAAAATATTGCAGTGATCTGCTTTTCAGAGCAGTTTCTTTCATTAGATAGGATTGGTTTTGAATGGTTTAAAATTTGGTTTCTGTGTTTACCAAAGACTACCACTAGAAAGAGGAATTGCGTGCACAGACTGATGCTGTTGCTGTAACTGTATACAGATTTGATATGCCTGTAAAAACTGAAGCTTTGCTTTTGAAGACCCAGATGCCTATACTGTATATTAAAAAGAAAGAAAAAGTTTAGAGCAGCACATTATGGATAACTGTCCTTTACAAATCTGAGTGATAAAGTTGTAAACCTTAGTCTTGAAACCCCTGAGTTGTTCATGTCAGAGTAGAAATTTTTGCTTTTAGCTCCCTGAACCTCTTTCTTTATGTATTTAATTTAAATTATGCATGTATTCACTTTCTTTCAAGGGTTCTTGGAACTGCATTCTGATGTTTTCAGTGGTGGACTGGAATTTGAGATCTCATTCCAATTTCGAACAGATCAGCTGAATGGATTGCTTTTGTTTGTTTACAATAAAGATGGCCCAGATTATCTTGCAGTAAGTTCAGAAATACAAATAACTATATACAGATATGACCTGTGAGTTTTGTCTACTAAGATATACCCAGCATTTAAAGATATTTCAAACCATAAGTTATTGTTGTGCTTTACTTATTTTGAAATGCTATGCACAGCAAAGTGTAAGGGGCGCACAAAGACTCCAACAAATGCTCAAAACAAATTACCTGTTATTTATAACATAAATAAGAATGATATCGATATATGGAAAGCAAATTTGTTCTCTTTGCTAGATTAGAAGCGATTAGAAAAGCGAATAAAGGATGTGTATTAAATGCTTTTTGTTCCTTCCTGGGAAAGCATAGAGTTATCTAATTTCCCAGTTCTCATACTAGAACAAAAACAATTAAATTGTAAACCAAAAAGTTCATAATGGAAATTGTCCAGTATCCTAGTAAAGATGTCTCTATGTTTTATAATCAATAAGATTTCTTCATTTTGATTAAAAACATAAGGAATCTTGCAGAAATTAGTGGTCCAGCTTAATCTCATCTCACACCTATCACTGCTTTCCAACACTGCAGAAGAAGCTGCACAAATCCTGTATTAGGCAAATTTGTGAGAAAATGCCTATGAACTTTCATTTTTTGTTAAATAACACTGTTTATGCTCAGAAATATTCATACTTCTATCTCTTCCAGGATTTTGTTTAAGGTTGAATGTGGTAGTTACAGTTCTAAAAAAAAATTTTATTAGTTATGTGGCTCTGGATTTTTGTATTTTCTCATCCCCCAAGGATTTGAAATGTATTTAGACTGTGGTCACCACTGGTTAGTGGGTGTTACTACTTGCACTGACTAGTTGGTATTACATTATAAGTAATACATCTTTTTAGCTGATGTAAGAAGCAATCATTTGCATTCAGAGATTTTTTAGGGCACTGTTAGTCTTTATGACTTAATCTGCCCTTTCTGCATTTTTATTGAATTTCACTTATTTATTATAATGCAGCTGTTTTGCTAATGGCTGTCATGTCACAGCCTGTTTTATGGCATAGCATTATATCTAATGTGCCTATTCTTTTAAACTTCTGACCTAAACAGTATAAATATCTTTTTTTTTTCTTTTCAGGTCAACTATAACTCAGTATTTACTTTTTAAATAACTGACTTTTTCAGTAGATATTTTTTTTTTCCCACGGAGTTTGAATTCTGCTAGGCCTGAATGCTTACTCTTTTTCAAGCAGCTTTAGCTCAAAATTTATAATGAGTTCCAATAACAAGTATTGCTAATTACACGTTATTACTTCAGTTTTGCCCTCCAGTAATGACGAAGATCATGAGTTAATAGCATAAGATGCTATACATACGCTACTGTACCACACTAAAAAGACTTGTATATGTCTATTTCATAGTGCAGGGGCACTATTTACATTAAAGGTACTTATAGGGACAAACATGAGGCTTGGGTTCTTCAGGAGATTCTTGTGGTATGTGTTCCTTGTTTCCTTTCTCTTGCTCTGTGAAAGACAAACAAATACAGGAAAATAGCTCCTGACTGTGAAGGAAAAAGGGGACTTACCAAATTGCAAGTGCACTCAAAAAGCACAAATTATTTAGGCAAAATAAATTTGTTTTATTTTTAGCACTGAAAACTGGTTAGATAATTTTCCTACCATTTGTCCAAAGTCAAATGATTTTTTTTTTAATCTGACTTTACTCCTGACCTCAACATCTCCCTAGCCTTAAGATGAGGAATTTTAGAGAGAATGGTTATATGCATGCTTTTCCAACCCTTGCAGCTTTGTGTTCTACACATACATAATGATGACAGAAGGCTTTTCCATACACTTGAGCTCACAAAAAAAGGTTAATAGAAAGTGAAAATGAGGTGTGTAGCATGTTGTGCATGAGTTACGATGTCTTTGTTAGGAGCTTTGGTCAGGAGACACTTGCACTGCAAAACACATTAGAAGCTATGCTGCTTATCCTGAATGCCACTGTAAGATGGTATTCCCTGACCCTTACCTTTGCATAGGTCACAGCTCTCTTATTAGCTTTATAGTTTTGGAATGACTAAGCTACCAAATGGCCAGAGATTCTGCCTTGTCTTCTGCCCAAGACAAAATTATATCCTAGAAAGGTTCTCTGTGTAAAGGTCACTTCCATGTCTTCAAAATTAACTCAAACTAGAGAGGTCAATCTGATTATCTTTGGATCCAGACACAATAATTATGGACAAACTGTGACCAGATAAACTAGTACAAATCATTAGCTCTCACTCTAGCATGTGTTTGCTCATGAATTTCTGTTTGAAAGTAGGTACTGTGACTGCTGATAGTTTGCATTACTGATGTTGAGGCTGACCACTTCAGTGGCCAACAGTGTGCAACCATGACATATACAGGTGTGCTTACAGATAACATATTTAGAGATGTGATATAATTCTCTTGTTCTGTTGAAAGATGTCAACTAAAATGTGTGGCAGAAGAATAAGGTGAGCTTCATGCATATTTGGTTTAAAATAATAACATATTTCCCAAGGATAGATTAGGAATCCAGAATTTTATCCAAAGGAAACAATATATCTGTAGTTTTTCTGAACCTGTGCTCATTAGCAGAGAGAATGCTGGATATATGCAGGACTTCGCTTTTTTTTTTTTTAATCATTACCAACAGAAGAGTTCAAAGTGAACAGTGGTCCTCTATCTTTAGCTGCACTTGGGAATCCTAAATGCCAGTCCAAGTCATGAAAAAAACACAAACATCATTCTCTGCCTGCTTCTGCTTTAAGTCTATGCCAAGATGAGGAAATTGGAAGATGAATGTGCTGGGTAGCAATCCTGTGTCAACCACCATGTCCTCTCTCCAGCTTCCAGGTCTGGCAGACATGCTGACATACTACTGTAGTTATGCAGCTGAAATGCTTTCTTCACACCAGCACAGTCCTCTCCATAATAATCCTCATCGGTGAAGAAAAATGTTGATTTGTTGAATAGACTGCTTTTTCAAGCTATACTTAGCACCGATGCCGTGATCTGTCCTTCACTGGTAAAGGCCTTAGCTACGAAGGGTAATCATCTCATGGACACAAGAAAAGTTGTGGTCCCAAAGAGGCAAATAAAATAATTCCTCAGTCTCACAAGGAAGCAGTCAGCGTGCACTCTGTGACAGAACCTGCGTTGCCCATAACATCAGTTCTTTCTTCATTTGGGATCTCTGTTAAGGAAATTACAAATACTGCAACATTAATATGGTCGTTAACCTAAATATGTCAGTTTGTCAACAGTAGTGATAAACATTTATATCAAATCTATAGTTTTTATTTCATTTAATAAGATTTTGGCTTGGAAACAGTAATTTTGTGAACATATCCGTATATTTCAATAGCCAATATATCACCCAAACATTTAGTGCTCTATAACTGCCTATTGACAGTCTAGGCCCACTTGTGTTCTCCTCAGCTAGGATAAAGAGTTTTTCAATAAAGCATTCGGAAACTTTTGCAGTAAAAATTTAAGGAAAATGTATTTCTATTAGAGAACTGGCACATTAATCTCAAAAAGCACATATAAAAAACAATTATTTTCTTACAAGATTTAGAAGAATAGGGATGAAATACAGAATCAATGTATGCTGGAAAAATTTGAAATTGAGTTCACCAGCCAATTAAAAAGACCTTAATCAGGTCTGACACTTCATTTCCTTATTATCTCGTTACATTCTTCTAAAAAATGAATTGATAGATAAAATACTGTTTTCTCATTCTCAAAAAAAAAGGCAAATCAGTCCTGATTCATTGTCTTTTCTTTTTACTTAGTTACACTAGTGCTAAAGTCAGTTGTCAAAAATCAGAATATATTTTCCTATATTCTGAATTAACAGATACTCTGTATTTAGCATGTTTTATGTAAACAATTTTATTGTAATTTCTGCTACCCTGAAGATAAAAAAGTCTTCTTGATCTTGTTCATTAACTGCCTTGATTATTTTTTTCATAACTGTGGCTTTTGATAATGCTGCGGATGTGATGTCTCTCAAAATATTTTTTTCCTCTCTTTTAAAATACATAGATTGAACTGAAAAGTGGAATATTAAACATCTTTTTAAAAACCGGCATTGTCTTTACACAAGTGGATCTCTGGTTAGGACTGTCTTACTGCGATGGAAAGTGGAACAAAGTCACAGTGAACAAGGAGGGCTCTGTAGTTTCAGCAAGTATGAATGAACTGAGAGAGCAGACACTCGAACCCCGTGTTCAGCAGCTGAAAGTAAACTCACCTGTCTACGTAGGAGGAATCCCACCTGAGATTCAGAATTTTTATAAGGAACTGGGGCTAGAACAAGGTAAGATAACACCAGGAAGAACATATGTTTTTCAAAAACAGGTGTCATGACCAAGGTGGATGTTCTGCTGCTGGTAGTATAAATTCATTAATATGTAAATTGACTTTTCCTCCAACCCATGTTTGTTTTAACTACCTGTTATCCTTACCCATCTACTTTTACTTAGTCCTCATCCTTTTGTAGTGCTACAAAAAGTCTTCCAACTCGGTGATATCTGAGGCAATCTAATTCATAGGAGAGGAACTGGAGAGTAGCAAATGGTAATCTGAGGTGCCCAGCCAGATCGTCCCAAATCTTCATCAGAGAAAGTCAGTTCAGATAAACTTCTTTCACTTGATCAACTTGTGTCACTCACAGATCTGCAGTACAAAAACAGTGAAAGACAGTAAACATAGCTTAACTCACTGCAATGCAGCTGCATGCGGCTGTATGCTGCCACATGGAAGAATTGTTGAGTGTTTATTAGTCTTTTTTTAGGTGATACTGATTCTGGTCTACAAAAATTAAGTAGAAAACACTGAACCTTGGATCTTGGCAATGTTACTGTAATATTTTCCATGTTATCTGGAGGAGAGTAGATGATCATGATTCATCTATTACCGTGACACTTATGTGTCACATTTCTAGGGAAAAGAGAGAACCATTACTTACAGCCTGATGCTAATGGCTTCCACAAAAGGATCTACTATATGAACTGCAGTCAAAAAGTGTCTATTAAACTAGCTCTGTTTACAGTTTGGGTGTGCTTTTTCATTACTTATGAAGCTATTCATCCATCATGTATTTTTCAGATACTGTGGGTAAATATGTAGCAGTGAGTAAGTGATTAGTGGGAAATCCAGTAAATGGCTTTGAATGCATTGCATGATCTCACATTGAATGCCTGCATTCAAGTAAGCTCTGCTGAGCCTCCATTGAAGGCTTTGTGATTTCACAGCTATAGAATAGTTCAAGTCAGATCCATGCACTCACATTCACAGACAGCTCAAAAATATTGTTTTATGTATTCCTCCAGCTATAGGTATCACATATATTATATTTTTCCTCCAGGTTTTGTGTGCATATTTATGGCCCAAAAGGGCTAGCCAGTCATAGCCTGTCAGTGTTGCCTTGTAGCAGATGGTATTGCCTTGTGAGTGGATGCATTTTCAACTCCTGCAGCAGAGAGATTTGTATACAAAGAATCTAAGGCAAAATAATGTCTAAACTGAATGTCTGAAGTGCATATTGAGGCACATCAATAAACATTTCTTTCTTCACAGAGCCTTATCAGCATGCTGCAAAATAAGATGGCGGCTGTGAATTCTTCTGAAGATAAAAACGTTGTTGTGTGTTCCTAAATGTAGATTTAGATGAGCAAGATTAGGCATTACAGCTTTGAAATGTACTTTTATTTAGTACTGTAATGATGCAATGGTATGATAGAATATGAAGACCTGAGTTGAATAAATATTTACAACAGTTTTCCTAAAAGGTTTTCTCAATTAATGGCTGCCTGATAGTTAATTTTTGAATAAAGAAATATTGTTTTTGCTCACATCAAATGGGGTTAAACATTCTTCTCCTCCCACCCCACCTCCATGTCAGTTACAATTTCATTTTAAGATATTTCGTCTAGAGTCTGTGAGCCTTTGCATTTAACCATCACATGCTCTCCCGAGAGGTCAAGGTGGAGGGGAGCTGGCAGGAATGTTTGTGAGAATTTCTAGTCATTGCTTATCCTGCAGCTACTTAAAAGTAAACAAGATTACTTGGCTGATGTCAGTCAAAAATCTTCATATAATGATAAATGCAGCTAGAAAAGATGCTAAAAAAAAAAGAATGTATTAAAATAGGCCATACGGTATACTTCTCATCAGAAATAAAAAAATTGTTCATTTTGTCTAATGAAGAAGATGCCTGTGCAGTTTGGGACTGATTCTTTCCTCTGCCGCAGACTCCCTAAGAAACTGACATATCACTGTGGAGCAGGAGCAGTTTCTAAATTTCTAGCATTTTGGGCAGCAAAGCTGTTTTAGAGGTTGATTCAAAGTGGGTGTCCACCTTCAGTGCCCCTTTCTTTTTGCAACTATTTTTGAGCATTAGATTCTCAGACAGGATGGCTGAGTAAAAATACTACTCTGACCTGCCATCTTGCAGTAATGAAGGCAGTAAAAGTACATAAGAGATAAATATGGTGCTTTCACAAAGCCAAAAAAGAACTCTGATCTGTGAGAGGCTGATTTTTAATTTTCAAAGTTCTTCAATGAACTGAAGTCTTCTGTTTGGTTAGTCTTTACTTTGGTTTTACATTAAACACTAATCACTATGCTTTACTCAGATCTGAGAACTATTTTGTATCAATTTATTAATTTCTTTGTAAATTCAGTGTTAGAAGTATATAGAAATTTGAACATCCTGAAATTTTGAGGTGGTGTTTTAACTGCAAGTATCTAATTTAACATATTTTAATTTTTTGTGGCGGTGGGGAAATGTTACACACACACGCACAGAGAAATATCTATATGTATATGTAGAAATAACTATAAAATGAGGTTACTTAATTTTTTTTCCCATGAATGAACAGCTTGGGGTTATGTGTCTAGAGAGTCCCATTAGGATAAACTGATACAGCTCTGTAATATTTTGAAGTTAGTTATATATTTAATCTGTATGTTCTTCTCAGTTTGAGGAAGAGTGCATATTAATAAAATATTAGCAGGCAGCAAAACGCTGATTTTCAAATTCAAAATCACTTTTATGGTAATAACTTTAAAGAGAGAAGTGACAGAAGAAAAAACAAAAAGCTGTTTCCTCGCGGAATGGATTTGATAGCAATGAAAATACAGTTCAGTAAAGCAGGAAGTCACACTAGAATACCAGAAATTTTTACCAGTTTAGTATCTTGAATGTCGTGTTGGAAGCTAACATATTCAAATTACAGTCTTTAGTGCTGAAAATATAGAATTGAAAGGAACAAAAGTGATTCTTAATTAATGACTGAAGCTCTTTCTGTGATACTAATCCCTTACTGTTTGCTAGGTTTCGGTGGTTGCATGAAGGATGTTAAATTTACACGAGGTGCTGTCGTTAACTTGGCATCTGTGTCCAGCAGTGCTGTCAGAGTCAATCTGGACGGATGCCTATCAACTGACAGTGCTGTTAACTGCAGGGGAAATGACTCCATCCTAGTATACCGAGGAAAAGAGCAGAGTGTTTATGAGAGTGGTCTACAACCTTTTACAGGTAACACATTAGTTCCTTAAATGAAATACATATTTATATTTCATTCTGTATTAATGTATTACCCTGTTCAGTGTTTTGTTTTCTTTTTCTTCTCTATCCTTCTCTATGCTGTTTGAAGAATACCTTTATAGGGTGGTTGCCTCAAATGAAGGAGGATTGGTACCTAGTGTATGGACCCGTGGTCGTACCAGAGCGCCAGGTAAATACAATTTTAAGGCATACTTATCCCCTTTTTTCATTAGCTGTTGAACATCAGGTTGGAGAAAGTCCCGCAACAGCCATTTTGAGTAGTATAAGTTGCATAGTGTTTCTGAAGTAGCAAAACTCTTAATGCTCTGAATAGGTACCAAATTACTATCTTCAGCTATAATGTGTTAAGGCAAGTGTTGTCCATGTATAATTCAAGGTCTTTTCCAAACGTGTATTAGATTATGTAATTGTGTGAGAGCAAAGGATGTGAAAGGGTTGAGCTGCATTAACTGAGTCAAACCAGCCATACATCTAGGTATGTTCCTACGTGCATGTCTAAACTCACACAAACTGAGTCTGTTGCAGTAAGTAAATCTGTATTTTCCTATGTAGTGATGCAAAATACAGTGTAGAGAAAGAAGATACTGGGACAGCCGTCACCAGCTGCGAAAGATAAGAAGCCATGTAGTTGTTAGGGAGAAGATCTTGTGAAAGTTGGGTTTTTTCATTACCCACACATGGGTATGACACTCAGTGCTGTTGAATGAGGATTCCTTTAACAAGTAGCCCATAGATTGTGTGTGAAGATGTGGTAATATTTAATAGAAAAGCAGCATGTGGCTAGTGGAGGGGGTATCAAAGTAGGAACATAATATCTGCTGACCCTTAAAGATAAAAATTTTATTATATTTTATTGAAGAAAATTTAAAGGATCTTTCCTTTTGTTTTCAGTGTTTTTGCAAACTTTATTGAGCCAGCAAGTTTGTGAAGGTTTACAGTTGTGCATGTTTGTTTTAACCAACTTTCCCTCTTGTGTAAATTGAAGCCTAATTGCATTTCATCAATGCAGAAAATTCTTTTGATGCAAGATATATTCAGTGTATGGTCTCAAAAATTATATGATACCTGTGTAAATATTGGATTTGCAAATGTTTTCTTTTACAACTTGCTGTCCTTATTTTGTGTTCCACCCAGAAGAGAGAGAAAGAAATGCATATTTTCATATCAACAGCCTGATCACTGTAAGGTTTACCATAAATTTATTTTCTCAGTGCTTTGGTCAGCTTGCACAGCTACATGTTCCCCAGGGTTGGAGAATAATTGCACTATTTAATTATTTTTGAGTTGGTTTTGTTATGTCCCTTATGAGAAGACCATCTGGTATGCAGTACCTTACCTTGTCCTGTGATACACTTCAGGACTAATAAAATCAATATATTACTGTAGTAACCAAAGCTTTCCTAGAGCATCATATTCTTTACTAAGAATCACAACTTCCAGGTATTTTTATACTTTGTGTTCCAGTACCCTTCATATATAAACCAAGGCTGCATTAGTGGAGCTAAATAATAAAATTTTTAAAAAAGATTATTTGATGGTGAGAAAAATGAATGGTCATCAGCAGGGCTAGAGAGTCCACATGCATTTACAGCAAACTCATCATCCATCATCCTGCCATAGCATTCCTTGGGCCTTTCCTCTGCATCTCTTGTGCAGTCATCTGTGATGAAGTTGTTACTGGCCAGACCTTTACTTGGTATACTACTATCTAATAAATAGTTAAAGGTTATCAGAAATGGGATTTTATTTTTTTTATTAGCCAATTGTATGCATAAATGAACTTGGTTTTCCAGTTCTTTTAAACATATTTTTAATTTTTTTTTTATTATAATATGGAATGATCAGAAGCAAAAGATTTTGGAAAAAGGCCTTATAAATCTGCTTTGCCCTGAGACAGTTGAATGGCATTATGAAAATATGAAAATAAGTGGAAGAGTTTAAATTTTTTGAACTACTTTTGTTAATGAGAATGCACATGTTTAGAAATATTTCATAGCTGTGGCATTCTGTTGCCTAGATATCCAATAGATAAACATCAAACCCTTCTCTGTTGCAATACTGTCTTGCTTCATTCAGTTGTATGATTATAATGCCTGAACTTGTTAGCTACATACAGTCCACCTCCTCTCTTTGTGAGTGATGCTTAAATATATTTGATACATTAAATGTTTTTGGAAAATCACAAGAAGACAAGAAGGAATGTTATGTAGATGGAGTTTTGATGGTTTTGAAATATAGCTTAAACTGAATAGCTCAAGATGTGCAGTCATATTAAATCAATGCTGAAAAGTTACAACTCTAATAAATTGTATTTATGCTAATGGTTGAGTCTGATTTACTGCAGCCATTAAAAGTGAAGAATAGGGGCAATAGTCTCCTTAGAACTGCCATTTTCTCTATTTTCTATTTTATCCTTCTACAGTTCCACAAAATGTGCCAACTCCCTCAAGAGTTCACAGTATAAATGGTTACAGCATTGAGGTCACCTGGGACAAACCTGCTGGGGTCATAGGTGTAATTGAGAAGTACATTTTGAAAGCATATGAAGAGGATGGTCCCAATGTACCCATCACTAGTGCTGAGCTTGCTGACACTAGTATGCTCACAGGTAAATGTTGTTAAGTACCATTTTTTAGGCACATCTAATCACTCGGGATGCTTATACCTCCTTTCGTTGAGCTGTAAAGTATTACTTGTTGGTTTTTGTGTCTATATACATAGTAATGTACTGACTTCAAAGAACAATAGAAATTAAGATACATGTCAAATACTAAAAAGCAGTTTTATTTGAGGTATTCCTTCCCAACCTATTGATGCTTTGGGGGAGAATGCTTTTGTTTGTTTGTTTGCTCAATATATGTGGAGTTGTTTCCTTCCTGTTATGTTTGGTTCATCTAAATGAACTCTAGATGTGTGTCCCATAAAATACTATTTCACTTGATATCTGAAAGCACTTGATTTATTTGCCTGATGTTGATCATCTGAACCGAACTGATGTCAGTGGGAACTAGCATACATCTATGGTAATCAAATGATTTGCTTGATACCACTGGGATGCAGAGGTAGGTTATTATGGAATGAAGGGTCCTTCTGTTTATGGGGTTTGGACACAAATGAGCAGTGAGTTGTGGGTGGGAACAGGAGCTATAGGAATCATTGCACATGAGATGATTTAGGAAGAGGTTCTTTACTGAAAGGGTGGTTGAGTACTGGAACAGGCTCCCCAGGGAGGTGGTCACAGCACCCAGCTCAACTGAGTTCAAGAAACGTCTGGACTATGCACTCAGTCACATGCTCTGACTTGTCTGGTCCTGTGTGGAGCCAGGGATTGGACTTGATGATCTTTATGGGTCCTTCCAAATCAGTATATTCTTTGATTCTATTCTGTGATTCTTCTGGAGTCTAGGTCTCATAACCCATAGAAGGCAGATATTTTTAGGAAGAAATGCTGGAGACTGCTACATAGAGAACATTTTGGGACCTCTCTTCCAGTCAGAGTAGTATGGATCTGGCTCTCTACTTACAGAAAGCCTTTGCGTGACTGCTGTAAAATTTTCTGGGAAGGGAGAACTTTACAGACAATAGTCCAAATTATGTTTTGTGATGACCGAATTGAGGCAATAGTTCAAAATTTGACTTTCATTATAACAAACTGGAACCAGTAGATTTGTGTATCTGAGCTCTAAAATTAGCTATATGCTTTATAATGATTCAAAAAGTGCTAATGACATCATGCTCAATGCTGATACATTACGCACATTTGGACAATGTACCAGTCTTAGAATGCCCCTCTAACCCTCAAGCAGTATGTTATTCTGCTTTCCTGAAGTGAAGGTAATATGTGCTATATGTATTGTGTTTCTCTGGCAAAACATATACATGTGTTTTCAAAAGCAAGCATGCATGTATTTTATTTTCTTCACTTAGAAATCTCATGACTATTTGTGAGTAGTGCACTTGCAAAACTGCATGGGCCTTTTATTCTTATGTGATTTCTTTGAACTTGTTGATTGGATACTTTTTATCTATGCTCTAAAGAAATATAATTTGTTAGTAGAAGTTAAAAGCTAGATTAGGAATATATGGGTTAGATACCTTATTCACAGGTGATGGTCAGAACCTATATTTTGTTTAATTTTTGTTGGTCTTATGCTATGATTATGTCAGGGTTATGAAAAATTCTACACCAGGCTGGACATGTAAGAGATTAAGTGCATGCAGCTTTCAGGAGGCAGAAGACAACAGCATTTCTTCCTATTATTAAACAGAGATAGTAAATGAATTCTAGCTCTTCAGTCTGTTATAGCAGATAGCTGTTGAATACTGAAAAATAAAATGACCCTAAGAACTTAGGAACAGCTATGTTTAACCATTGTGGTCTCTGACAATGTCAGATTATAGATGTTTGGGAAGAAAATATAAGAAATGTGCAAAGTATAGAGTGAGTTAATACAAATTCAGCTGGTAGTTTGTGGAATTTCAGAGCTGAAAGTTGCATCTGGACCATCATGCTTAATGGTCTGTGGTAGAATTGTCTTTCTTTTTAATACATTTATGCTTTTGCCTTCTGTAACTTACTATGGCAATAAGTTTTTCAATTCAGGTTTGTGTGTGTGGAAGGAGTGCTTCCTTTTATTTATAACTGCTGCCTGATAGTTTCGTTATGTATTTTCCAATTTTGGCATTGTATGAAATATGTAATTCATGTCCTCATGCTGAAGTCAGAGAAGCAACAAGTGAAAAATTAAATCACTGATCTTGAAATTATTTTACCTTCAGCCTGTTGATTTAAGTGAAGCCTACACAGATGGACTAGTCTGTGAACACTGGGAAGTGGTTGCTCACAAACATGACTCCTAAGAAAAGGCGTGGCTGAATTATCTTTTTTAGTTAATCTAAAAAGTCCACACAAACACAGAACCCTGCCAGAAGGTGCTGACTTTGCTTTTCCTTTGAGCGTGCTGAGAATGGAAATTTTGCTTACTTTCTCCCTAATTTCAGGGAAACTTCTTCAGAAATTCCTTTGTTAAATATCAGGAGAAGATGCTATAGTAAGCCCAACAGCTAGATTTGCAAATGTAACAGCGGAGAGGAAAGAACCACAGTTCTCAGTGGGATCACTGGTGAAGCATCTCTGGTATTTTTCCACTCCTTGCTTCAAGTTTTCATTCGCTGTTAAACCTAGGCACGACTTAATCTGCTGCTTGCAGATGTATCTGTGGGCACCAATGCTGCCTTTTATTGTATTTTTTTTCTTACACCTTTATATGCCCATCTGTTGTGTTTTATTTTATACCTAGACTATAAATTCTTTCGAACAGTTACCATGATCTGTTCTGTGCAGTAGGGTCCTGAGTCATAACTGGAGCACAGTAACAAAAAAATTAATAGCTTTACCCATTTCTGAGAAGGCTGTCCTGCGTGTGTCAGATTCAGAAGAGCCTGTTGTACCCTTGTCAAGAAGAAGAAAAGCTGAGGTAAATATTTAAGGTAAAGTAGGTCTTTAAATTAGCATGATCCCAGTCTCAAATGCCTATTTCTGACTCCTCAGAAACTGAAATCCTTCAAAATCTGACCCTTGTAATCTTCAAAATGTCAAACCGTTTTTTCACTGTTATCCAAGAAAGGAATATTCAGCAGATTTAAATCCTTAAAATGAGGTTCTGACTGTTGAACCAGGAGTTTATTGGATAAGGTATATTTCAACATGGTGTTCAGGATCTATATTATAGGATGAGAGTATAAAGTTAGTATATAAATTTTTTGGGTTCAAGGAATGCTGTGATAGCCAATCTTGCCTTCAAAGAAGCATGTAATAACATCAGTACACTTTGGATACAGCCAGTCACACTCAGCAGAGTAATAAAGGAAGTACAGGGTCATCCCATCAAAGAATTTTTTCCCTAAAGGCTGTGTTGCTTTACTCTGTATTCCAGTGCATTCCACATGCCGTTACTATGCTGCCATCAACATTTGCAATATAAACTAGAATCAGTATTTAAACAGACAAAAGAATCTGTAGAACACACTGTTTCGGTGTGGCTTGTGAGCTATTTCTTCTGTTTTCTGTTGGAATCCAGAGTATCACAAAATCACAGGATTACTGGCATTGGAAGGGACCTCTTGAGATCACCTATTCATTCCCCCAGTTCAGGCAAGCTCAGCTGGGGCAGGTTACTCTGGACAATGTCCAGTCCCGTTTTGAGTATCTCCACAGATGGAAATATTCCTCTATGGGAAGCCTGTTCCAGTGTTTGACTGCCCTCACTGTAAAAAAGTAGTTTCTTGTGTTCAGGTGGACTTCCATGTATTTCAGTTTGTGCCCGTGGACTATTGTCCTATCACAGGGCACTACTGAAAAGGGTCTGGCTCAGTCTTCTCTGTTCCCTCCCATCAGATACATACACACCTTGATAGGTCACCCTATGCTGGATTGATCAGTCCCAGATGTCTCAGCCTCTCTCCTTATAAGAGATACACTCCTGTCCCTATATAATCTTATTGGCTCTCTTGTGTCATCCAGAAACTTGCTGAGGGTGCACACTTCACCCCGTATCATCAAGGTCATTAATGAAGATGTCCCCAGTATCAACCCCTGGGGTACACTGCAGCTGGCTTGCCTCTAAATGTATTTTGTGCCACCAATCACAATCCTCTGTTGCTTCTCTTGTCAAGCTCAGAAAGCAAAAACATTTCATAATTAAGATTCCTCTCATAATAGGATTCAGGAGATCCACGAGCCTCTAAATTTTACCAGCTCCCAATTATGGGCAGTGAAGAAGGCTAGCAAAAGCTGCAAATGATACTTAAGCAAAATACCCTGCAAAAGAATTCACAGAGGTTTGGTGTCCCTACTGCAGAGTCCTCTTTTAATTGTGTATGTTATTTGCAGTTCATCCTGCCAGTGCCATTGTCACAATAGCCAAATGCTGAAGTTGTGGCGGTGCACGTGATAACAAGAAAATTGTTGTCGACGGCTTCCCCTCTGAATGCCCTGAGTGTTCGTTCCCTCCCTTGACATGTGTTTATAATTACTTTTCACCTTTTAGTCTTTTATGCTCAGCAGATGAATATCTCAGGAAAAGTTAATTTAATGATTTAATATGGTTAATCAAAGTGGCTTGGCTGCGCCGTGGCTTTGAAAGCGCTCTAGCTAGGGAGTCCCTCAGAAGAGAAGCCGGGGCCTCCTGCCAGTGACTGATAGGCCCAGGCTCGCTGGCAGGCACAGGGCTGGGGGAAGCTCACTGCTTGGCTGGCAAATACAAGTGCCACCGGCTGAGACGTTCTCCCTCTCAGGGAGAGCTCTGTTGGGCCCAAGCAGGTGCTGCCAAAGCAGCCTGCAGCGCTGCCACCAGCCTCTGTGCCTTGGCCACTTCTGTGGTTTGGGAGTCACAGCCCCAGGGACAGTCCCTGTTGTAGTTTTGCATGTCTGGGTTCTGGAGGAGAAGGGGTTGGGCTGCAGGGGTGGCTTCTGCAAGAAGCAACTAGAAGCTTCCCCCAGGCCCAACAGAATAAACACCATCCAGAGTCGTTGTTGACCAGGGTCGAGCGAATCAGCAGTGGTCATAGCACCTCTGGGAATCACATTTAGGAGAAAAAAAACTGCAAGCAGACACTTTTTGCCACCAGAGAAGGGAGTGAGACGATGTAAGAAACTGTGCAGGCACCAAGGTCAGTGAAGAAGGAGAGGTGGGGGGGAATGAGGCACTCCAGGTGCCAGAGGGAGAGATTCCCCTGCAGCCTGTGGAGAAGACCACGGTGAAGCAGGCTGTCCCCCTTCAGCCCATGCATGATGACGGGGAGCAGAGATCTCTTCTACAGCGTGGAGGACCCTGTGTTGGAGCGGGTGGAGACACCATCCATCATGCCGAGCTGCTCTCCATCATATTTGAAAAAGTCATGGTTGTCAGGAGAGGTCCCTGGGAACTGGAAAAAAGGTCACGTCACTCCCATTTATAAGAAAGGGAGCAAGGAAGACCCAGGGAATTATAGGCTGGTGAGCCTCACCTCTGTGCCTGGGAAGGTCATGGAACAGATCCTCCTGGATGACATGTTGGAGCACATGAGGGATGAGCGTGTGATCCGGGACAGCCAGCACAGCTTCACCAAGGGAAGGTCGTGCCTTACCAATCAGGTGACCTTCCATGATGGAGTGACAGCACCGGTAGGTGAAGGAAAGATGACCGATGTCATCTACCTGGACTTGTGCAAACCTTTTGACAGTCCCCGACCACATCCTTATCTCTAAATTGGAGAAATGTGGATTTGATGGGTGGACCATCCACTGGATAAGAAACTGGTTGACAGAACATAGACAAAGGGTGGTGGTCAATGGGGCTATGTCCAGGTGGAGGCCGGTGACAAGCAGGGTCCCCCAGGGGTCTGTCTTGGGACTGGTTCTCTTTAACATCTTTATCAATGACATCGGTGATGGAATTGAGTGCACCCTCAGCAAGTTTGCGGATGACACCAAGCTGAGTGGTGTGGTCAACACCCTAGAAGGAAAAGAAGCCATCCAGAGGGATCTTGACAGGCTGAAGAGATGGGCCCGGGTGAACCTAATGAGGTTTAACACTGCAAAGTGTCAGGTGTTGCACTTGGGCCAGAAGAATCCCAGACATAGATACAGACTGGGAGAAGAGCTCCTTGAGAGTGGCTCTGCTGAGAAGGACCTGGGTGTCATGGTAGATGAGAAACTTAACATGAGCCAGCAGTGTGCTCTTGCAGCTCGGAAGGCCAATGGTATCCTGGGCTCCATTAGAAGAGGGGTGGCCAGCAGGGACAGGGAGGTGATTGTCCCTCTCTACTCTGCCCTCGTGAGGCCCCATCTGGAGTACTGTGTCCAGATCTGGGGTCCCCAATACAAGAAGGATGTAGAAATGTTGGAGAGGGTTCAGAGGAGGACCATGAAGATGATTAGAGGGCTGGAGCACGTCCCCTATGAAGAGAGGCTGAGAGAGCTGGGCTTGTTCAGCCTAGAGAAGAGAAGGCCGTGGGGGGACTTCATTGCAGCCTTCCAGTACATGAAGGGAGCAGAGAAACAGGAGGGGAATCAACTTTTTGAAAGGGTAGACAATGGCAAGACAAGGGGGAATGGATTAAAACTAAAGGAAGGAAGGTTTAGTTTAGATATTGGGGGGAAGTTTTTTACAGAGAGAGTGATGAGGTGCTGGAACAGGCTGCCCAGAGAGGTGATGGATGCCCCATCCCTGGAGGTGTTCAAGGCCAGTTTGGATGGGGCCCTGGGCAACCTTGTGTAGATCCAGACCTGGAGGTTGGTGGCCCTGCCTATGGCAGGAGGGTTGGCGCTCTATGATCTTTGGGGTCCCTTCCAACCCAAGCCATTCTATGACCCTGTGACCCTGTGGGAAGCCCATGTTGGAGCAAGCTCCTGTCAGGGAAACTTGCAGCCTGTGGAAAGACTGACCCATGAGGAACAGGTTTGCTGGGGGACTTGTGAGACTCTGTGGGACCAGGTTGGAGCAGTCTGGGCCTAAAGGTCAGCACTCCATGGAAGGGAGCCACACTGAGGCAGTTGGTGAGTTGCTGACACCCCGACTGATGGAGACATTCATGGAGGACTGTCTCCCGTGGGTGGGACACCATGCTGCAGCAGGGAAAGGGTGTGAGGAATGCCCCACCCCTGGCTAAGAAGGAAAAGAACTCATGAACTGACTGAAAATCCCATTCCCCTATTCCCTGTCCCTCCCCCTGCTGCAATGGAGGGGTAAGAGAAGAGTCAAATCATGAGTAAACTTAAGTCTGCTAAGAAGGGAGATGTGGGGGGAGGTGTTTAAAGATCTGGTCACACTTCTCATTATCTGACTGTGGTTCCACTGGGCATGTAGTGTAGTGTAATAAATTAGATTTTTCTTTCCCTTTGTGTTGAGTCTGTTTTGCCCGTGACACTAATTGTGGAACGATCTCTCCCTGTCCTTATCTCAACTCCTAAACCTCTCAATATATATTTTCTCCCCTGTCCAGCTGAAAAGGGGACTGATTGAGCAACTTTGGTGGGCGTCTGGCCTCCAGCCAGGGTCAAACCACCACAGTCCTACCAGGCCTGGGGCAACAGCTGGGGCAGCAGGGTGGACTGCTCCCCACAGGTCAGAAGCTGAGGACAGCCCTGCTATGGGCAGGGGAGTGCCTGTGCTGACAGAGGTTGAGGCTGCAACAAGAGTTTACTGCTTGGTGGCTCTTAGAAAGTGCTGTTTCCTTTGAGTTACTTTGATCTCCATGTGCCTGCAAGCGATTTAGTACAGCCAGGCAATTTGCCATGTGAAAGCATTAGTGAATTACTTGGATATTACTTTCAGGTACTTGAAATTACTTGAAAGTGCTTGGTTTGCACAAATAATTTACACTCAAAACACTCTTATGTTGCAGGTAAGTCTGTAAATAGAATTGCAAACTAACTAATATAAATAGATATAGGGCCAGAGCACTAGGAGGGCTCTCAAGTTCCTCTTCCCAGTCAGGACAAATTTCCAGTGTTCTAAAACATTTCATGAAGATAAAAAAAGCCACAATGTACTAACCAGGTTTGGTGTATTTAGCTTATGCTTATTTACAACTAAGATCTGACAGAACATTTAAAACAATAAAAAGCTGTATTGAAAATATTGAAGCTGTATTGAAACTTTGAATTGAAAGTATGATTTTCAAGAGCTGCTTCATCAGGTGCTTGTACCACCTTCAAATAAAAGGATTATTGTAATTTTCAGGTGAATATTTTCTCTTTATCATCATTTTACAGAAGTAACCTTTGTTCAGTAGCACAAGCTACTGAACATCTAAATGTTTCCCATCAGAAGAATGGTGGTATGAGCTTTACAGTGCCATGCCACAGTGTGCAAGATGTGGAAGGATGTATGTATCCTTCCCACATGAAGAGGTATCATGTACTGAGACCCATGTAATGATTAAATCTGTGATGCTGCTTGTTGGCCTGCTCTGTCCCTGTGGGTGTCCTGAGGAGATCTGGTCTCACTCACCCACATGTCCACACACCTCTCTTGGAGGGAGGAGCCACAGGGGATACCAGAAGCCCCTGCTCAGATCCTGGGTTGACTGCAGCAGGTAACACAACATAATGTAGCCAATACATCTGCCTGTGCCCATGAGGTTTCTGTGAGTTGTCAAGTGGTGCTGGAGCTCCTAATCATGACTCTGTGCCTCCAGTGGTAGAATGTAGTATCATATCTTCTTTCATTTAGCTGCCTTTAGCAGACCAGCAGCATATTTTTCAGTATACGCATTTTTAAACATAAATTATATTAATATTCTGCAATATTAAGGTTCTAACTTGATTGAATTTAGACCTAAATGAATCTCTTTTTAGCAGTCCAATGCTGTTGTATAAATTTATTAATATGAAATGTAAATTGTCTGATTAAATAAACCTCAAAATTTTCTCAAAATTACATCAACTCTAACCTACATAGAAATATTTTTATTGATAAAAAAAAATCAACTTTTTAATGTCTGTGAGGATAGAATGGATTATTAAAATGGTTTTTTTATAGACATACCCCAAAAAAATTTGCAAAAAACTTTAACAGTCTTACTCTCTCTGCAAACTTTTAAAATTAATTATCCTGCAGAAAGCGAAAAAAGTTGTCTGGAAGGATCAAGGGGAACAGTGTGATAGATACTACAGAAACAATGCTCTCTGTGGTTAATTAACACTTGGTGCAAAATTGGACTGTTGGGCTAAGGTTTTATGCAAATTAAAGCAGCCAGAGAGTTGCCCTGTGTTAAGGGGAATGGAACAGGTTTCCTTGAACCACAGCAACCTGAATTTGCACCTTCAAGGCTAGTGGAGCTTATATATAGTTGTTTATGAGTTTTTTCTTTTGGGAAAAGTGTTGTCCAAGCCACAGAAATCCAGTAACCAAAGAAAACTTTGATTTTTATTCCTATAAGCCAGAGTTGGAACAGGTGCCCTCTCGTTCAATAATTCTTCAAAATTCTGGGACTCATACTGTACTGATGGTAGAAAATGCTTTTAAAAAATGCAGATGTATGTGACAGATTGATGTGCACAGGCTTTCAGTCCAGAAATGCATATGTAAAAGACACATGTACTTAAACAGTTTTTGCTACAATCTGTCGAAAGCACAAAGTCAGTTGAGGACTTCCTTTTCTGGTCACTGGACTGTGATTAAGTGTACTGTGGCAATGATGCATCGCGACACACAAATGACTGTTGGACAGATGCTGTATGACCTTAGGCATTCAAGTTGGCTAAACAGTCTTTAGGTTTGGGGAGGGGGGAGATTTGGTGATTTTTTTTAAAGAGCTTAGACAAGAATTAAAGTAAATTGGGGGGTTGGACTCAATGATCTCTTGAGGTCCATTGCAACCCCTGCAATTCTCTGATTCTGTGCAATCTATAAGGTCAAGTGTCATTTCCATTGCAATATGTGTATTTTGAAATAGGTCCTTATGGAGTAGGGAGTTAGGGAGGAAACAATGAAAAAAATCTGGCAAGGAAAAGTCCCTTTGGCAAAAAATATACTCAGCTGGTGAAACAACTGGAATTTGTGTGGGTAAGCTCTTTGGTTGACTTTGGGAATCTTAATATTTGGTAGCAGGGCTGAGTTCTCAGGCTGCATCTGAAAGTAGTGCCTAGTTATGATTAAAATTGCCTAAATTTACCTGTAAAAATAATGGAACTAGCCTTGCAAAACTAACTTCTTCCACTGTGTTAGCCGAGTGCATTTTTTTTTGTGGAAGCAAGGAAAAGAACGTTAGCATTTGTGTTACATCTGTAAGGTGAAATAGCTTTTTAGTGTGAGAGTTTTGTGGGGGGGAGAGTAGGCTTAGTTCTGTTTTTATGGGAAGGCTCCATCAATAAATGTATTTTTAAAAGTGTACCTCAATTTCTATTTGGTTAACCAATTCATTATGCAGAGTAAAAGCTCTATAAGTTACTATAAGCATCTGTGTCTTGTCATCTCTGAAGACCTGGCAGTGTTTAGAAGCAACTTTCTGAAAAAGCACAGTGATAGATTTGAATAGTGAAGCAGCTACTTTCATAGAAGCCTTTTAGCTGGGTGAGGAAATTGCTAAAATACTATAATAGCCTTTAAATCTATTTTTAAGTGTTTGTGAACAGAATATTAGACCTCATACCTTAGTGGTAAAACTTTTTTTTTTTTCCCCTTGGTAATAAGTACTACTTTTCTACTCAAAATCTGCCAGAATACTGTGAAATCTGTCTGAGCTACCTAAATATAATGACCTCCCTTTTTATGTACTGAACAAAGGAAATACCTGGTTTATGGAGAAGAGAAAGGAGTAAACTGAATATTTAATCTTCCTATGTACTGTGCGTATTGGTATGACGAATAGAGTGAATATCAACATGCAAGCTAACTCTGACTAGTCTATGCATCCATTTTACCACAAATTCATTGTTGACTCTTTTCTACTCTCCACATCAATATTTTCCTTCTCTGCAAGAAGGAAACTAGCATTTTCTGACACAACTCTAAACCTCCTCTTTAAATATTGCAAATAATTAAAGATCATTTAAATAAAAGTATAGAAAATTAAATACTAGTTTTGCATATAAAGTGGGCTTAATGTTCTAGGTGTGATTCCAGATCACTCTTTTAGACTGTTAACTTTACATTCATATTTAACAAATGACATTATTCAGTTTCATGGGGTCACTGTGTCAAAATGTCTGTGTTAGAACTTTAATTTATTTCCAAAGGTTCTTTGAGTGGGCAGATAGGAGTGGTGTGTTAGAATGATTTACCGTCTCCGATTCCCCATGTGGATTTTAAGGCTTGGAACACAGTGTATGATGTAAATTTTAAGTCTAGATGGATTCAGCTGCTCTGTAGTGGCAGGCTGAATGAATGGAACTCATATCCCAAATGTGGGAGGCTGACCCTCTTCTTAAATATTGATGGTGCCTCTAATTCTGTCTCCTGATCAAAGTGACAATTTATCTACTTCTCTCCTCTGAACATTAATAGAACACATGCAAGTGTGTTTGTGGCCAAATTTTGCTTTGTTAGCATCCTGTCTTGGACAGCCTGATGGACTCTTATCAGATCAGCAATTACGGGGTATAAATAAAAGATGCCACTCTGAGGGTGTGATCATTGAGGAATTAGGGAAAGTTGTTTGTTTTTTTAAGGTGTCAACCAACTTCATTGGATCACAGGCTGCTTTTTATTGCAAAAATTATTTTGTTGTGCTATAAATGAATTCACGTGTAGCAGTGATGATCTTTGCTATGGGACTGCTGACTTTGTACTCTAAGATAGTCAGGCGCTGAGTGTAAATTTCACTGGCTGACTAAAAGTGCACAGGAAATGAGTGGGTAATGAGAGCAGAGCAGCCAGTTCTTTAATTGAATTAAAAGCCGGGTGACACCAATGCAGACACCTGTCCAATTACAGACAGGCCAAGGTGTTTACCATTGCTGTACAAGCGATTTGAAGATGACAGAAATCTTTCCGCCCACAGATTAACATAATGAAGGAGAACAGATTACAGTGGATGCTGGCCAAACAGATAGGTTGGCAGCTGAGAAAAAAGTAGTTTGCTGAAGTATGTAAATAAAATCTGTGCACTTGCTATTGCCTACCTATGCAGCACATCTGTTTCTTTGTTGAAAGAAAATAGTGCAAGAGTACATGTGAAGGAAAAACATTAATTAAGAAACAAACAAATTATTTTTGAAGTTGCTGCTTTTGCCAAATATTTTTATTTTAACACAAACACCCTGTTGCAAAAGGGTTTATTGGGTGTGTGGTTTGTGTCTCTTTTTTTTCTTTTTTTCCAAATTGTCACTGCCCTTCACAAACCTTCTGATATAATGTACACTCTGTTGCACTGCAAGTGCTTTATATAAAATCTTTCTACTTTGTTAAAAGTAAACCAAACAGCCCAATCCAAACCACCTACAGCTACAGGCGTCTTTCTGGATATGTGCTACTGCAGCTCTCAGTGCCTGAAGCCATTGGTGACCCCACAGAATGTCTTCCATCAGGAAATGCAAGGAGCATTCATTCACTGCTTCATAAGAAAAGAATGCTACAAGTGCTAAACGTACAAATAAAACTAAATTGCTTCCTAAAGCACCTCAGAGTGAATAGAGGGGTGGTATAGACACTATACCATGCTCCTCTTAACCGAGAACTTGTAAATGTCACAGTTAGAGGATTTGCTTTCTGCATGTGTTTATTTGCTGAAGGTAATTCCAATAGTACTTTTTATACTTTCCCACATTTAACCCTCTAGGAGCTAGAAATAACTGCTTTGTATTAAGTCTTATGCAAAAAAGCAGTTCTGGTTTTTGAACAGAAATTTCTGTGCTGAAGATTTTACTGTACAGTTCAATATTCCTTCTTTACAGGGGTGGTAATGCTTTAAAATATCATTGCTTCCTATTTAGGGCTTATTGGGTGCTCCTAAAACTATTTGCCTTCCATCACAAAGATTACAGGCATGTTTTCTTGGGTGGTAAGTGACACAATGTTCTTTTGTTTTCCTGTCACATTTACATTAGATGGCAAGATGACAGTACAACTTTCCACTGTTAACTGGGGGTTTGCAAAATCCTTATCAATTGACTAGTTTAACGGCACTCTGAGGCTAAAGTGATTACTTCTGAGTACCATCTTGTGTCTATGAGTAGAACTGGACCTCAGAGAATTCAAATATAAAGATCATTACAGTGCCAACCTTTGGAGTTTTTGGATTAATTATGAGAAAAGACAAACATCACTAATTCAGTAAAAGCTAATCTCATATTTTCTATGTGAACAAAACTATTCATAAACGCAATATAAACGTTCACATACTTGCTTTGATTTCCCACTCAGAAAAATCATGTATTTATGCTGTAATTATTAACTTCCAGCATCTCATTTTCCAGGCCCATTTTGTGACTAGAAAGAGTTTATGTGGGGAAAAAGGGCTTTTTTTAGAGAAACCCAAAATTATGTTTCATACTGCATAGTAACTCAATGAAGGGGAATAATAGGGACTAATTTCTACTACCTGTTTGTGTACATGTTATGCTGAGGGTATTTCCATTCTCATGGTACTGTGGGATGTTTCGCCATGAATTATGGTTCTCTGAGGAACTATTGGTTTTGAAGCTGCTTTGCAAAGTCCCAGTGTCTGACAGTTCCAAAATAACAGAGTTTGCTATAAATTTAATTTTTTTAATGAAACACCCCATTGATTTTACTAAAAGCTGTAGGAGTCAAGGTGAGAACATGGTTTGAAATAAAACTTGATGTGAATTGGCCGCCTTTTAATTACTACTTTTTTATTACTTTTAGCATTGAACTACTTTGAAGAGGGAAGAGCTGGTGTTTCTGAAAATGACTGTAAACCACAATTTTTCCATGTAATCCTTTGGTATATTGAAGTTCAAAATATTTCTCAACTTCATGAAGTGGCAAGCAGTGATTTGTTGCATTTGCTGTGACAAGTAGCTGATCAATAGGGAGGAATCTAGCAACTTCTCTTCATAAGCATAAGCAGGGCCTAAAAAGCACAAGATCACAGATCTTTTTCTTGTAAACCCTTGGGTACCCTGTCACCTGAATTATGTTACTGTAGTAGCATAGCAAATATACTGTCTATATGCTGCCACTAGAGGAATGGAACACAAATAGGATTTTTCATTAAAAGAAAAAAAATCATGTCAGTTCATGGATGAATAGGGGCAACAGTGGAGAGGAAACTGTGAAAAGATTTTCTTGTGGGAGACAGTGAAAATTCCTTAGAAAGCCAAAATGAGTAACTGAAAAAACTTTGTGAGGCAGGGAGTAAGAAAAACACTGCAATTTTATTGTCATTATTATATTAAAATGTGTACATCAATCTTGAAGTGATATCTATTATAGTAAGAATAACTAAAGAGACTTACCTGCAGCATTAGTATTGAAAATGGAATAAAATACTTTTAATCTATTTTACACAATGTAAATCATGGCATAATAGGAATGAAATCTTAACTTTATTTTTTTCCAGCCTGTAACAGTGAAAGCCTGTAACTGAAAACTTTAATTTTTTACTTCTGTCTGTGTATGTAAGCATGTAATCAGCCTGTACAGGGTACATGCATAACAGCTTGCTTTCTTCTGTTGCAGGCATATTGACAGGCTTGCATCCCTTCACAATGTATGCTGTAACCCTAACTGCTTGCACTTTGGCTGGCTGTACTGAGAGCTTGCATGCATTGAACATCTCCACTCCACAAGAAGGTAAAGTAATTTCAAAGGTCTTGACTTCCACATTTCAGTCATGAATAATAAAACAGGAGAAGAGCTAAATGCTGCAAAGCCATTTGCTGGAAAACCCCAACCTAATTTGATGACAAAGTGCATTGCCAGACCATAATTGCTCCATTTTTTGGGGGGGTGAGAAAATGAATCAAACTCCATACCCTTTAATGACATGCATCTTTAATAGCTGTAATGCAGATTAATGGGCTTTTTAATTGCTGTTACATTGTTCATGCAAGAGCCTTGTCATTAATATGAAGCATCTGAAAGATTAATGAAAGCTTCCTCATTTTACTATGGCTCAGAAGTAAATCTAGAGACAGTCTGACTAAAAAGAATTGATTGTATGGCACAGTATGAAATTGAGAATCAAACGGTTGATTTCCATGGTTTCTTTTAACTGCTAAACACCAGCAATAGGCAACAATTACTTCAGTGTGATGAAACCTCCAAATGCCGATTGAGTTATTTATTAATCACTGTTCAGATTTTCCCTTTTTTTCCTAAACACTTTTACATGTTGTGCTCAAGCTTGCAGGTTGTGTGTATAAATTGCTGTTTTCTATGCTTACATTAAGAACTAGGGCAGGAAGAAAGAGAAAATACATTATAGTTCTGACTTTAGAGACTAAGCTGATAAGTAATACACATCAATTACCGGAGCAAATGCTGCTGAAATATCTGTGACATATCTAACTTCTTTCTCAATTAAACATACAGTCCACATCTCCTGTTTCTATCATCCCAAAGCCATGTTAATCCAGTTAAAATCATCAGTTACCCCAGATTTGCACCAGCAGAACAATGAAGACTTTGACATGTATTTATAGGACAGTACTTAATCTTCCATGGTGTGGACTAGTTTTCAAAATTCCCTCCCTTCCACAGTTCTTTGTTTTATCTTCTCTTGTAAACTAGGCAATAATACATTACCAATAAAACCCCCAAAATTTTAGGATTAAGTTATGTGAATTACAACCATAACGATTAAAAGAATGCTAGAGTGTTGAACTGCTGCCAAAGGAGTTAGTCATGCAAGGCGTTGTCCTGATGAGGACAGTCCTGAAGATTGAAGTCCTACATTGCTGGAACAGCTTTCTGATGTGAATATGTAAGCAGAAGCAAGCGGCACCAATCAAATCAAAACCCAACTAATTGCTTCTTCGAAGTTCTAAATAAGCTGACAAAGTTTCGTAGCATTATCTGTGAATGGGTGTAGCCTCTGACAGCCAAATACCTAATGGACCTTGTGATGTAAACACTAAATACAGAATTGTATATTTCTTTCTGGTTGATGTCTTAATTTCTGAGCTTACTGAATAAAGCAGGAATTCTTACTAGTTTTTGAGAAAAGCATCCAGTTTTCAGATGTGCTGTCCTATTGAGAAGGTTTAAGCAAGAATAGATTTTTAGATTCTCTCCACAACCCCCACACCCCCCTCCCCCAAGATCAAATAAAGCCATGGGGAACGTATGTTTTATCCCTCAGAAGAATTGAACAAAAAGTCAATGTGTGGAGTTTCTATTTTTGGATGCTCTTGTTGCATGCTCTTAGTAACAATAAATTGATGATACAGAAGACAGACACCATATCGCACCCTCCAGCTATCCCTGTTTCCCTATTGAAACATTCATTACTTTATATTGTTTTCACATTGCCAGCCACTGCTAGTTATTGTTTTAAATTGCTAGCACAGAGCTTGTAAATTACAAGATATTCCTCCCAGACTAAGGCCCGAGTTCTGCTCCCCGTGCGATATTCAATGGGATTGCTTGCGCTTCTAGCATATAACTCATTGGAACGGGGAGAGAACTCAGCTTTTAAATTATTATCCATTGCCAACTTCCAGTATATTATATACATAAAATCTACGCTAAACAAACATTACTAAGTGTGCTGAATTATGAAAAGTCTGAAATAAGGGGTAGTGCTTAAGCATGCAGCATCTGCATTTGTGATTGCAAAAATAGTCACTTTGTAGGTAGGAATAAAAAGCATAAAGGAAGAGAAAATCGTGTTTAAAAAAGGCCTGTACTAAAATTGAGCACTCTTCCCCTTGCTCACTGTTATCAAGCTGGGAAGACAAAGTTATGTAAACATAAATATTCTGCTAAAAAGCAAAGAGCATATCCTTTTCTGTCATAGGAGTCTCTGGCTAGGAAACCTCACATGTAATAGGAGAGTTCTCAAAATGCTGGTATGTTGCAAGCATAAAATCTCTTCTGAAATGTCAGCTTTAACAAAAATCATTCTGGTAGTTGCTGCTCACTGAAATTATTTTTTATTTGGGGAAATACAACAATATATAATATGCTTATAAATTTTTTTACCAGCTCCTGAAGATGTGCAACCACCCACAGCAGTGTCCTTTCCTACGTTTTTGCTGATGAGTTGGAGTCCACCAAAAACACCGAATGGTATTATTACACAATATACTTTATATATGAATGGAGTACCCATTTACTTTGGAAATGGAACCAAATATGTTGTAAAAGGTGAGTTCTGTGCTAGGTGGCATGTGTAGATGGGTATCTCGGTGTTGCTATAAATGACTATATGACTGACCCCTTCTTAATTCAGAGGAAAAGAAAAACAAATTTAAAATGGGCTGGATGCATTTTAGACCCGGGTGGGTTGTATTTTTTAAAGACTCCTCTATAGGAGTTTTATCTATCTCTTGGGGCTCTCAGAAATTAAAGTTGCCATGGTGTAGCTGAATCTTGTGCTGAGTTGACTTCTTTCAAAGGACGTGAGTCGTCTTTTTACTGGTTTTATAACTTTCTGATCTTGTAGCATCCATCTCTTGAAACAAGTAAACTGTAAACTATTGGATACAAGCTAAGATGTACAGGTTTAGGAGTGTTTTCCTACTGTCTTCCTTAGATATCCCTAACTAGAGGGCTGCTGCGTTGCTTTCCTCAAGAGCTCCTGTTTGATTCATGTGTTCAAAGCATAAACTAAGAATCCATTTTCTTCTGATGAGTTAGGCAATGTGTCAATAACCAAGGTATATCAGTACTCTTAAACAATTACACACAGGCTAAATGACTATTATTTGGCAAAATAGCAAAGCATAGTACTGATTTCCTATATTAATCTAATTGGTGAGGGTTAATGAAGCATCCAAGCTATTTGTTCAGAGATCATTCAAACAATTGAAAAACAAAATATTGAGTTAGAAGTATCTTAGCACAACATAAGACTATTCTGGACCCATCAGAATTTGTATATGGTAGTAGGTACTAGCAAAAATAAAGGATTTCATATCAGACAACTCGGGCAAAAAGGATATCAAGACCCTACTTTCTTTTTAATGTAAGGCCTTAAAATTCAAAGCCATTTCTGCATCTTGAGTTAGTATAAAACATATTTAAAAATTCATATAGTTCAAATTTCTTTGCCTTGTGCAGGCCATAAGCTACTGGTGTGGTGGGTCAGTTTTGACACTGAAAAATGAATCCAGTTAGAGAACCTCCTGAAGGCTGTTGATGATCACTATAATAAATAGTGCACACATTAAGTCAAACTTTTTCATTCTGTATTCAAAGGTAATGGATTTTTCGTAACCATAGTAACCTTAGTGTATTTCTGGATAAATACATGAGGTATATACATTCTGGTTTTATTTTTGAATATAAACTACCACATTATGTATTACTAATAATATGAAAAATAGGATATAGGTTAGCATAATGACAGCTCGAACTAGTGTGCATTTTTCTTCAGCAAAAAAATAAATATTTATCAAAAGTATAGGTTCAATTAATTTCTCCCCTATCCCCCCAGTTTTCTGGTATTCTTGTAGTGCCATTTATCTTTTTTGCAAGATCTCCATTAATCTCTTATGGCCATTCCATAACACTATTCTTAAGAATTTTAAAGTGCAAATGGCTGTACTTCCAGTCTTACTAAAATCATTATGGAAAGTTCTTCACAGGTAGCTTTGCTGATGTGTTCATCTGCAATCTGGTTATAAATTAACAAGCAATGTAAAAGCATTTGAGGGAGTGTTCACCATAATATATTTTGGTTGGCTGGGTTTAGATCCAATCTGATTGTATTCTGACTCAGAGCCAAAATGAGTGCTTATTGATAGAAATTGTGGTCGAGTAACTTTTGGAGTTGTTCTTTGAAAATACAGAAAAGGATAAATCAGAAAGGGTGAGGACTGGATTCCTCCTGTTCTACCTCTGAATCTTGAAGGATACATCAAACATGTTCAGCTAAACTAGTCTAAGGAAAAGTCATCAGGTTCATGAACTTCCTAGAGGAGCTTTTGTTGCTTTTATTAAGCAATTACTTCATATTTTTCTAGAAATGTTGATCATTTTGATCCTATTCAGCATTTCATAGTCTTGATTTAAAGTATTTAGGCAGACGTAAAGAGAACAGAAAATCTTGCTTATTCAAAAGAAGCCAGTAAATCAAATTGTGTTGTACTCTGCAGTACTGCAGGAGAGCCATTCTTGCCTATCATTCTGAACATGGCATGGAAATCAGTCTGTTTACTTTGGATCCATTTTATTTAGCTGCCAATTTCTCACTCTGCCTGAGGAGGAAGAGGCAATCTCAGCCAGCAGGCTAGGATTTGGGTCACTAGAAATCCCAGGCATTCCGAATCAGGTTAATTCAAATCTTGCTTGGATCTGCATATATCTCGAATTGAACCTGCTTTTGTTTCCTTTGAGACCCCGAGATTTTCTTTGCAAACTAGAGGTAACATAATATATAAAGGTATAACATAATCTTCTATTATTTTTTCCTTTTTTGTTTCCCTTTTTTCCCTCTTTTTTTTTTTCTTTTTTTTTACAAGGATTATGGTTTTATGATGTAAAGTTGCAGCTTTTGACTTTCCAGTGTTATACATGTGTGTCTTCTACCTTTTTGGCCTTTCCCATATTACTATCCTTTTCCTTTCAGCATTTATGCTAGTGATGTTGGTGACTTGTAGCCTGAACATAATGTTATTGACCCTAAACAAAGAGACAAAGTTCATTGTCTCTGACATCTGTTACCTATTCATTCACAAAAATGATTTTCCTAATTTAATAACTATACGACTAAGTTCCTGGCCAATAGGCTATGCTGGAAATTTGTAGAGTCTTTGTGGTGCTGTATCTCTTGAAAGGTTTTTAAAAAAACTTTCTTTTTAGGAAGGCATCGATTATGTCTAAAAATTAGTACTTCATTGACTTTCACTTCAGATCATGGAAAGTGCAATCAGTTTAGGCCCATACTAATTAATCCATAACTTGAGGAGGGATATGTTTTCTCAACACCATAATTGAAAATACATTGTTAACTTAGTTTCTGATCTTGGCAGTTGAGGGCTTGAAATGCTCATTGATTTTCATGGAAATTCAAGTGTTTTTTTTCCTCTAGGGGTTGAGCTGTAATTAAAAAGGAAACCCCTTAAAAGCACATATGGCAAATGTAAGCTACCACATTGAAAAGGGGGACCCATTAGGCATCCATCATCCATTAGGGCCTTTAAATATTTTCCCCATATTGACAAATTTGGTTTCTGTGTCGTGAGTAAAAATAGCTCTGAAATGAAACCAGTCCCTGTACTGCAACACTCTTGTTAGCTGTCTGCGATTTTTCTGCTTCCCACCTTTATCCATTTGCCTTACGTGGTATGACTTCCCTATGCAATCTGGGTGCTATTTCACATCCTGAATTCCAGTGAAAGTGGTAATGTCCCCAGTGGATAGGGACAAGGTAGAGGAAATACTCAGTCCAGGATCCCTAGTGGAAATTAAGCTGTGTGACTCCCTTGTACTTAGACTCTCAGTTCCTCTTAAGTAATAGTGCAGAAGCTCCTGTAACCAAGACCAGCAGCTGCGGCTCAGAAAAGTGCTTGCACTAGGGTTCTGCTCTCCAAACCTGCATACCTAACTGTTCTGTAGAGATGACTAGATGCTGTTAGGAGATGGAGAAGCTTGTACAGTTATCTTCAGAACTCTTAATGCATACACAAGCTTTTCATTTTAGGAAAATTTGAGTTCATTTTCCTGTGGAGAGGAAAATGTGCTTGTCTCACCCATCCAAATGCTCACAGGCAAAATTGAAGCTTCTACTTTGAAACATAGACTTTCTTAATGTAATTTTTTTAAAAAGTTTTAAACTAGTCAAGGTATTAATTTTTCTTTTTTCTTTAAATTAGTCAAAAAAATTTCTCACCCTACCTTAGATGAAAGAGAAAACAGGTTAAGTTTTATACTGAAACATACTTGACTGCAGTGGCTTGAGCTGGTAGTGTCAATACCGGAGCAGAAAGGTTGTCTGATGAATGCAGAAAGGTACCGTATGAGCAGAGACGATGATGACCAGATGTGAGCCAAGTGCTAAGTTTTGTTTGGTGGAAATCTTATTCTTGCAAAGAAACTTTAGGGAAAAAAAAAATAGAGCAAAATATTCCTTTATTCTTAAATGCTGAGCATTTGATAGACTAAGAAAAGGTGTTTGTCACCTAACATGTTTACAAAGGGAAATGATTATGTAGATGTCTTTAGAAAAAATGTGTAAATGTATCTTTGCACTGAGTTTGGCATTGGGAATGTATGTCTGCATTTTCTGCAGCACTAGATACTTGACAATGTTAACAAATTGTGTTCATATAATTTCCCTAGCAGAATCTAATGGTTCTCATCATGAATCTTTAAAAGGAAGATGTTCTTATTAAGACTCAGCTGTATGAAACTTATTTTTCTCTGCCAACCTAGAAGTGTTTCCAGTATTTCAGGAAAGAGATCCTGTCAACTATATTACAAGGACAGATTCTTAACTGAGTTAAATGGGTATAGAGTTATCCTTAATTACATGCCTAAGAGTTTAAAAAACGGTGACAGACTGCTTTGCCCAGGTTTCTGGGCAAAATATTAAGGGAGAGCCTTGGAAAAGGTGAGAAAAAGCTGCCTTCACAAATTTGTCTGAGAGCATGTGAACTAAGCTTTGGCATATTCAAATTGTTATTTGACCTGAGTGTGGAAAGGCTGATCCTACAAAAACAGGATAGAATGGGAGCCTTGTTTTTCTGTGAGGAAGAAGCAGATGTTTGACATCTGTGCAAACAGGGCTTAACACCATATCTAAACTTAAAAACTGGGACAACCCCAAATTAGTACCTGTACTTTTTTTAATGTTGCTGTAACCAGAGGCAATTGGCATACACGCTGCACAGCCATGCGTAGTTATTAATTACATTTTACTGAACAATTGTCAGGTTTTTGTCCTTTTTATCCTTATGACTACTACTGCTTGTTTTAAATGATAGATCAGGATAATAAAAGCAAAATCCATCATGATATCAATATAGTACTAATTGCCAAGTGAAACAATTTGAACAAGAAAAGCCACAGAATTGTACATAGAGGATAATTGCAATAAGATATATCACTGCAGGAAGCTGAAGCACTGAGAAGAAAATACTTATTATGTTAGGTTTAAAATGTATTTCTCATGGCTAATTTTCATACAGTTTTTTAGTTATAGCTGTTTAAAAACACCACTTTCCAACCCTAAGGATTTGTGTTCCTTTGTTTTAGATCCTGCTTAAAGATGACAGGCAGCTTTTGCCTTAAAGGACAAACAATAGAAAAATTCTGTAGTCCTTTGGAATGAGTTTATTTCCCATCTTCCAGGTTGCAGAGAAATACATATAAATACTCAAATGAACCCAGGCTGTTCTTTCACTAGAGTGTTTTGGAAAGAGTGGTTTGTTATTCAATATAACGTTAATGCAAGATTTCTGTTTATTATAACTCTGAATGTCACAGTATTTTTTTTTTTTTCTTCTTTTTTTGTGAAGCAGAGATTTTAATACCATTGTGAGCAACAAAGAGTTTGTCTTCATCTCTTCACAGAACTGGTTATCTGAAATGTCTTCTTGCATGTGACCCAATGAGATAAGGCCCAGGGACTGTCTTATTTTAGGGTCTTGCAATAAAGATCCAGGCCCATCCCTTATATTTGGTTTACCAAAGTACCCAGCTGATAGGGCGTACAGGAACTAGCATGGTTTCTAGGTTGGCATATAAAGTATGCGGGCTGCTTCAGGCTTTATTCTGGCCCGAATATGCCTTTGAGTAAACGGACATTGGTGCACCTAGCACTAGAGGGCAGAGTACACCAGTCTTACAGGAGAAGCTGCCTTCCTCGAAAAGTTGTAGGCATATAAGAAAGAACATTTGATACACCTGAATTGGCAACACTGACATTGCCAGTGACCGGTACTATCGTAATTAATTCTGCAGATCCAGAATGCAGATTCAGCAGGCACAAAACCAAAGGGCAAATGGGCTGTCTGAGTCTGGTGTTCCTGTATTTCAGCTTCAGACAGATCTGGTGCACTCATTGGACTTAATAATACAGATCTGGGGAATTTAGAAGGGAGGGGTGTGGGGTAGGGTAAAAGCTCCGTTGTATCATTTCCTATTGCAGTGCATTAGTGCAGTGTTAAATAAAATCTGCTTATTTAAAATCCTTTTAAATAGTGTTTAAATATTTCCTGCTGATACAATCTGCTAAAGTAGTTATCCTTGCTGCAGATTTCAGTTAACCTTGTCGCAGATATTAAGCCTGAAGCTACACAGACTTTTAGGGACCTTGATTATAGAGCAAAACCTAATGGTGTCATTATAAAACCACAGCTGGACAAGCTTCTGGAGTCCTTGTCCTTTGATCAGATTTGGGTAACACAGCAAGCCAGGAGAGAATTCATGCTAACCCTGCTGGAATTTCTGAGCTCTCAGGTTGCTTGAGAACCACATTCTAAAAATTTAACGCAACACAAATTCTAACATGAGAGCGATTGGTACCTCCCAATCTTCTGTATGTACCAACACAAACCGGAGCAAATAGTTTCTCCAGAGCTAATAGCTGTAGAACAGGGAGAGCTCTTTTTTTTGCTCCTTTCCCTTCTAGCAGGATAGGAAATATTTTGGTTTTGGGCTCTGTTATATTAAACAAAGAAAAGAAAAACATCTGGTCTAAATTTCATGATTAAGAATTAAAACCACTAAACCCATGAAACTCCCAGATTATTTTGTCCTGTGATCTTACTTCAAAATCGGTTATCACAATGAGACATATATAGGCTTCTAATTCTTTATTTTCTCCTTCATATATATCTAGATTTACCAGCAGACTTAAAGAAGTTGAGATCTCTTCAAAAGACACTGTGTACTGAGGAGACCAAATTTAAGTCAAGTGTTTGCTGAGTTCAGTTTGTAAAAGCTAAATACAGCCATTTTTCTCTCTCTCTCTTTTCTTTTTTTAAACAGAACTTACTGCCCACTCATTACTTTCTTGCACAGACATGTGAATTTGCAAGTCTTCTCCAAGACATCGGCACTGCAGTTAGTTATTTTGCCATTATCTGAGATCAGTTTGTTGCAACGTTGCTTATGCGAACCTCTCTCAGGCAAACTGGTCCAATCTTGTCTACCTTCCTCTCTGATTTCTGAAGGGCCCTATCTGTTTCTTTGCATATAGGGCCCTATGAAGTGTTACAGTTTCTCTGAGCAGTTGTCACATGGTCACAACTACTTGCTGTTAAACATTGAGAGGTTACCATAGATCTGTAAGAACTATGATATGCTTTTTTGGCCATGTTGTACTCCTAGCCTGAAGTATTTTTTGTAGGATCTTATTTTCAGCAGTATGTCTGGTAATTGTGGTTTGCATGAAGCTAGTAAGGCAAAGTGATGGGTTCTGTTCTGTTCTGGTTTTAGTTTTGCTGATAAAAGAGACACATAATCTTATAGTTTAAGTCGAGATTTCATTCAGTCACACTTTTGTTAAGTGCTTTAGAAAACATCAGAAGGTGTTGGGTTCAATTTATAAATCATGCGTTTATAGGTTAAAAAAAGCATCTCTAATTTCCTGAGAGGTTGTTTTTGGTTTTGTTTTGGTTTGTTGGGGTGTTTTTTTTTGTTTGTTTACTTGTTTGTGGTTTTTTTTTCCCAGGATCATTTTGAAGTGTGTGGTAAATGATTTATACTCGGTTTCAGGTGATACTGGACTCATGTAAATAAACATATGACACCTCTTGCACAGATGGACTGAGGCCAAACCTGCTCCTTCTGTTTGAATCTCTTGATACCATTCATATGGATATACCTCACTTAGCTCTAACTTAATAAGCTTCGAAAATGTGGGGCAACCGTCTTGATGTTTGAAGCTGCATAATGAAGCTTTTTTCTGAGATTTCCTTTATGCCCTGGAAAACATACTCATATTTCACCTTACTCACAGAATCACAGAATAATAATTTAGGACTATTTTGTCTCCTGAACTTGACAGATATTTTGATGTATATTTAATTTAAGATAGATATTTTCTTCCATGCTGCTGTTACAAATTGTGTTGGTTTATCAGCTGTGATAATTATTCCGACTGAGCAGTACATTTTGGCTGTTTGGCTTGCACTAGACAGAGACCCTTCTCTCTATACCTGATATGTCCCAACCTTCCTTTAACACTAGTAGAATATTAATAAATGGTGGCAGCCTACAGGCAGGTAACACCACAGTAATACTTCTGCAAGGTTCCCAACCGGAGGTTCCCCTGTTCCTCTGTTTTACTAAATAAATGCACGGTCACACAAGTCATTAAGCATTACTTAAATAATTCTTCAGCATTTTATTTTTTTGAAAACCAGAAATCTATAATGCAACAATTTTATGAAAAGGGGAATCTTTGATGTTTGAATATACTTCAGACTTGTTATTTCAATAAATCTAAGTAACTTTCTTAAAACTTGCATTTCTAAAATGCTTCATCAATTATTGTCTTTTTCTGCTACTGGAAGTCCAGACCTTCTTAAGTATTTTTCATCTTTCGTGATTGTCATGGTTTAACCCCAGCCAACAACTATGCACCATGCAGCTGCTTGCTCACTCCTCCCACAATGGAGTTGGGAGGAGAATCCGAAAAATAGAAGTGAGAAAATTCACGGGTTGAGATAAGAGCAGTTTAATAATTGAAATAAAATGAAAAAAATACAAATTGTGTTGAAAAGGAAACTAACAAAATGGAGAGAAATAAACCTCAAGGACAAGTGATGCAAATGAAAAACCATTGCTGACCATTAATTGACCAATGCCCAGCCTGTGGCCCCCTGGCCAGTTTTCCCCCTAGTTTTTAAGCTAAACATGACATCATATGGTATGGAATATACCTTTGGTCAGTTGGGATCAGTTGTCCTGGCTGTGTATCCTCCAACTCCTTGTGCACCCCCAGCCTACTCGGTGGTGGGACAGTGTGAGAAGCAGAAAAGGCCTTGGCCCTGTGTAAGCACCTCTCAGCCATAATGAAAACAACCCTGAATGATCAGCACAAACCTAAAACACAGCCCAATGTAAGCTACTATGAAGAACATCTAACTCTCTCCCAGCTAAAACCAGCACAATGAATCTTGTCTTGTGTGTGAACAGTATAAACCTGAGTGTTACAAAGCCACAAACTAGTTGGATATAATTTTGATTTTAAAAAGTATTTGATGGCTAGCATCGTTGGAGGAGGATTCATCTGTTTTCAAAATCTGTTTCATTATCCTCCTATGTTATGTGAAAATATATGCAAGGCATAAATCATGTCACAAAAAGCATGAAAGGCATTCTAGAATACTTCTTTTCCTGTTGAATCACTGCCAGAAATCTAACCTAGGTTTCTACACTGATTGCCTAAATTGTTTACATAAAGCTTAATAGCCTTTTAGTCAGTACTGAACTTCATCATGCTTTCCACTAGTCTTCCATGATATATTGTATTTTTATGACAATCTATTTCTGACTGAAGCATTTTACACAAATTGTAGTTGGACTTTGAAAGCTGCTGGAGTTTTTGTCTTTTTATTTTCTTTCCCGTGGTTTTTATTGTGTAGATAGAGTAACACATTAAAGTGACGTGCTGCTGGGAAATTAACTAGTGCATGGGGAAAAAATATGTAAGCAAATGTAAAACCAAACATGTAAGAACAGCATCAGGTTCGTGTGCTTTAAGTAAGGCTTAGACTCATGGTCGTAAGAGGATTGGAAAGGTGGATGACTCTCATGAATCCTGATTTAGGATCCTGCTGATGAACCATCAATTTGTCACAAAGTGGAATGCTCCTCACTCAAAAGAGAGAAGCAGCAACATATTTAATTGAAGTAAAAATAATTTGACAGAGTTTAATAAGTTCCATGTAATTTAACAAAGTTTAACAATGGTTTACCAAGGCTCAGTAAGTCATGAATCCTGATTTAAGATCTCTTTAAAGAACCACTGCTAAAGGTATTAGAAAAAGTGATTTTAATATGATGTTTTAAAGTGTGACTTAACATGGTAAGGTTGTACTGCAGGGAAGAAACATACAAAGGAAAATTGAGTTAGAATCAATGACTCACACAGAGACTGGAGAGGTGAGGTAAGACAGACCGTTCTGTTGAATCACAAAGTTCAGAGTTGACCCCTCTACTTTCTAAACTCCTGATAGAGCTTACATACAGCCAAGTCCAATCTTAGTCTTAGACTTGGTCAATGGCTTATGTCTAAAGGAATACCAATTATCTATATAAAGTTTGTAACAATTAGTATTTAATAGCTACATGGATTAATATTCGTTCAGCATGCTATCAGTCACTTAAAGATCTGCTGTTGGAAAAAGGTGTCTCTTCCTTGAGGAGCAAACTTGAGAGGTGTCCCAGCTCAAGGTGTGATCACTGCTGTGCAGCCCCACTGCCCAGCAGGGAGATCTAAAAAGAAGCTCACTTGGGCTGTCAAATTCATGCAGTAAATTAGTTGGCTCACAGTCAAATTACATGCAACGGAGAAGGTACACATGTACCCACAACTAACTTTTTTCCTTGATAAATGAGTCTTGGAAAAACCACCTGCTATTCATGTGTGTATCACATGATTGGTGTTCCAAGTTCATATGCATCGATGCTCACTGCATCACTCTGCTCCTGTGCTTTTTTCAGAGAACAAGAGTTCTTGGCCTGGCTGCAGCTCAGGCCTTTACCTCCTTTGGAGCTGTCCTGCTTTCGGCAGGGATAGAGTTAATTTTTTTTCTGACAGCCAGTGTAGTGATGTGTTTTGGAATTAGGATGAGAATAATGCTGATAACAGACTGATGTTTTTAGTTGTTGCCAAGAAGCAGAGGACTTTTCAGCTTCATATCTTGCCCTGCCAAAGAGAAGGTAGGGGGCACCCAAGAGGCTGGAAGGGGACACAGCCAGGGTAGCTGATCCTAACTGACCAAAAAATTATTCCATACCATATGACATCATGTTCTGTTTAAAAGTGGGAGGTGGGTAGAGAGGCTAGACAGCTGTGGTCCTTGCTCAGCATCAGCTTTAGGTGGTGAGAAAGGAATTGTTCTGTTCATCATTTGTTTTGGATGATGATGATTTGTTTGCCCTATTAGACTGTTTTTACCTCAACCCACACGTTTTTTCACTTTCCCTCTTCTGATTCCCCCACTGGTGGAAAGCGACTGAGCGGCTGCGTGGTGCATCGCTGCCAGCCCAGGCTGAAACCACAACAGGAGCCTGTGCTGAAGGGCTGCTGGTTTGGTTAAATGGGGATGAGTGCATCCATCCCAATGACAAACATAGTTATTGCTCCTGTGATGGCTGCTTTATATGTACACTGTGTTCCTTTGTTACACAGGCACACTCAAGTCATATTTAGAGTATGCCTATCTTGATTCTTTCATCTGCATGTGGGGATGTTTGTGACTACACGTAAACAAGCATCTAATTTCTAATTTAAGAATGGTGCTGTTCAGTCATTTTGGTGAGGAGTGATGCTGCACAAGGTCTGCACATGTAAGAGAGTAAGTGGTCTGGTGGGAAAGAGTGAATTTTAACACTGGTGATAATTTACGGCCTGTGTTCTGTGTCTGGAAATATATCATTAGGAAATGTTGAGTTTGTGATTTAATCAATTCAATCAATAAGTTTCTATGTTCTTTCTGTGACCATATGTAGTTTCCATCAACATAGGAGCATATATACATAAAACTTTATACACATATATAGGGGGAGGCTTATAATATTTTTACTTTTATTTTTTTCTAGTTGTAATCAGTGCTGAATAGGTAGCAGGGGCAGCTAAAACAGCTCTGCCAACAGTTGGAAGCTTTCTTGTTAGGCCAGTGGGTGAGTAGCTTTGCATCACTCTGTTAGGCAGTGGAAAAGGTTAGTCAGAGTTGACTAGAGAATATGGCTTATTAAAAGCTTCTGGGTCCTCATAGCTTACCTTTCCAGGATCATTGACTAGGCTAGGTGAGTTCATACAAAGGATGCATAAGTGATGAAAATTTCCAGAGTCTGTTCTAGGAGAAACATAGGCTGAGTGAACTGGGGCTTTTCTTGAGAAAAGAAGACTAAGAGGGGATCTTATTAGTGTTTATAAATATCTTAAGTGTGGGACACAGGGGGAACTAGCCAACCTTTTTTCAGTTGTCTGTGGAGACAGGACAAGGGGAAATGGCCTGAAGTTGGAGCATAGGAAAAATTATTAAATAAATAAATTTACCAGAAAAAAGGGAGGTACAAGTCTTAGCTTAACTATGAAAAGAAGTTGCATGGTGAAGATTGAGGAAGAATAATGGTAGTTAGAACTAGAACTTTATTTAAAATGTTTGTACACAGGACAGAGAAAAATCCAGGGAATTAAATAGACTAAGTGCAAAACAGTTGAGAGAAGTTACATGGTGACTTCTTCTACCAAAAAGTCTGTCCCTTGTGATGCCTCTTGAGGTGGTACATTAATCAATACTGCAGTGCTCCAGCAAGAGAACCAAAAAATATAGCAACTAGACTAAAATCATCCCTTGTTCCTACACCTTATCACCAGGTAGCAGAGTGCTGCCTAGATGTAGAAATGCTGTGGGGGAAAGCCACCAGCTCTGCAAAATCTGTGGCCTTCATGTGCTATCATATAGATAGTGGTCACAAGAGGTATTAGTTTACAGGCTTCAGCAGAGAAGCTGAAGACATGAATGGACGTAGCGATTAGTTTACTCCTCCAGGGGACCCAACTAGCGGAGCTGTACGTCATGTTAACTATGAACCATAAGGAAGTTTCAGTTCTGTGTCCCCTTTGTAGGTTAGGTAGAGGGCTTCAGTTTACTCTGGCACTTTCTGAAAGCACTGCCATTTAACATCTGCCTCTCCCTGAGTATCACAAGAAAATACAGAAAGATGACACCCCTGCTGTAAGATAAAGCAGATGCATTCTCAACAATAACCACTAACGGTTGGTGTCTGTTGCTTTCTGCAAGAAAGAAAAGGTAGTGATTATAAAATCTAAACTGTCTAGCTGGCAAAAAAAAAATGTGGACCAATGGGACTGAAAAATATACTATGTTCCACATACACAAGATTGGAGGGGGGAGAGGGTTGGGGTGAAATACGAAAGCCTCTTAAGGGTTTGCCACTTGTGAATTATGCATCTCACTCTCACTAGTAGGCGTAAATGCATAATTCTAATCTGTTCTTATTACTTATTTATAACATGCAGTAGAATGTAAATTCTATGCCTCCTTTGTACAAGCTTAACGTGCCAGTTAAGGTATGCAGATATTTCAGGCAGCCTACATAGGCAACTTTCTTGGCATAGCACACTGTTGCCAATTAAAGGGCATAAACTTCAAACAATAAATTAAACTAGCTCTCCCCCCACCATTTACAGGAGGAATATAGACAGGGTGTAAGAAATAAGGGAGAGGATCAACAGATAATAAGAGCAGCATTCATCTTGAAATAAACTACTGTGCATTATTATTATTTATGATAGTTACTGTTATTAATAAAGTACATGTGGGATAGAGAAAAAGCCTGCAACAACCACTGAATTTATGAGACCGGGGACAGATGCATGCTCTTTCTTTTATATCGCTGGCACTGATCGATTTGTATTTTTCCCTGATGATGGTTTATGCCATTATAACTGTTTGGTGGCTCCTTACTATTGAGTTATGGTTGCAAAGCACTTCAGAAACGAGAACAAGCCTCTGAACATTATATCCTAATCTGCACATCCTATAGATGCGCCATAATACAGAGCAGCTGACTGCACCACCTGTGATCTGTGTACCCACAAACATGATTTATTCTGGTAATCCCAGTTTAATGCATCACATCAGATTGTGGCAGTTTTGTTATCTGATGACAGTACTGACACTACATGACATAACAGGGTAGTGCAACATGTCAACTTGAAAAAAAACTTTGGGCTTTTCAGGGTTTTGTTTTTTGTGTGTCGTTTGAATATAAATATAAAGCAAGTAAAATTAAAAAAGAAAAAGAAAAAGAAATCCTAATAATTTTCCCCAACCACATGTTGACCATATTGAAGACTCAGCAGCTGGGGCTGATTGTTCCGGTAAGGACAGAGGAGAGCAGGTAGAGAAGTACAGTATTTTTTACTATGCTGCTAATTCTGTGGCTAGCTGAAAACTAGCTCAGCTTTTGTACTCTTGCCACAGATTTACCTTGCTATAAATTGTCTTGTTTAGGGACGGCGCTCAGAAGCGGAGTCCTCCTACTATCCTTGTTTCCAACACTACAGTAATGCTTTAGCAAAACCCTTTATTCTCTGACTATAATTCAGATGTACAGAGCTGTTCTGGTCCTGGGAAGGTGATAGTATCTCTTCTACAGAAACTCTTAAATCACATGATGCCTTTGCCTGCATGGTGAGAGTTGTTCTCTAATCATCATGCATGCTGGCACTATACAAAATGGTGGAAAACATCATCCATAATGGATGTAGAAGGCATATATAGCTAAATAAAACTCATAACCTATAAACCACTGTAATCTCTAGTTTGTACCAGTTCAAACAGCTACTGTCACGTTTCTTGTTTAGATGTTTAGATTCCAGTTTCTAGTCTGAAAGTGCTGTCTCAAGTTTCTGCTTGCTTGATTAATTTTTTGTTGACTATTTTGTTGATTAAAACAAGAGTTTTGGAGTTAAAATGCTATTTAGTATGCATATTCAATTTTAATAAGTAAAATACCAATCCAATTGTTTATTTTTTTGTCAAAGAAAGTTTTTCTTTTGGGAATTAATTTCCTTTCATCCCTCCTTTTCTTAGACAGGAAAATTTAAGAACTAAAATAGTGTTGCATAGTTCTAAGTAGTCTCTGTTACAGAGGGTAAAGTTTAAAATTTTTCAGGACTCTGTTCCACAGGTTTGCAAATTACAGTGATGCTTATCAAAATAATGCTAAAAACATGATGTTTATATTTAGTGTCTCTTCCCTAGGATTTGGTTTATACAGATAAACATGAATCTTCCTGGTCAGCAGTAGATGTTCCATGATTCTGGGTGGGGTGAGTTCCTCTGCAAATTCCACTTTCTAAATATATTGGATGTCCTTTTTTTTTCCCCTCTGTATTGTTGAAAGGCAGTTCATGGGAACACAGGATCCTAATTGCTTTCCTGTGTAGCACTATCTTATATACCAGTACGGTGTGTCATCTTTGTTTCCTTTTCTCAGGTTGTTTTTTCAGATTCTCTTCCTAAGAGAGTGGCTGTAAGCCTGTGCTCTCTCGCTGCCATTTTCCAGACAGGCTTTATTTCTGCACTCTGTAATATATGCTATTCCCCATCAGATTGCACTATTGATTTATATAAAAAGGATAGTAATAGTTGCTGTATTACTTACCATATATTCGTATATAACTGAACATGTTACTGGCTTCTCTTATCGCAGCTGTACATTCGTATATGGTCTTCAGTGGGTTGCAAAAGTGGCAGTCAGGCATTTCTCTTGACCTGATAAAATTAACTCGACACCAAATGTAAGGTGGATCTGAATTTTGTTTCTCCCACTGCAGCAAGATGAGAATTATTTAGGAATACAGGATGTACTCCTGTTAGTGAGCCAAGGGGTTCTTGGTCATACTAATGTGAATCCAGAGTAGTTCCAGTTTTACAGCAGCAAGTATCTGAGATTCAAATTTGCAATGTAGTTGCCTAGTGCAAATATATTTTCTGCTTGTGAACATAAAGCTGAAGTAATACAGAGGTAAAATGTTTGAAACTCTTACTCCCCCCCTTTTCACTTTTTGGGCTTGACATTGACCGAGAGATCATGGTTCTTATGATGAATGGGGGGAAGTTGTTAGTATACAAACTGCTGGTAATACAGTGACTGGATTGGAAGCATTTGGAAATGGAAATTTTCATTTAGATCTTAAAATTGGGTGGCATCATGCCATATGATGTGCAAAGAAATGACAGAGAGAAAAATAAAACTAAGAGTGATACTGATATACCACAATTACTTCTCTTCATATGCCTGTAAACATTAATGTGCTCTGTCCTCGTTCTGCTTTCTCCCCCTCTGACCTTCAAACTCTCCTTATTTGTCCAGCTGTTGTAATTAAAGTGAACTAGGGAGACAGTGCATGGTTTTAATTCTAGTAACATGTAACTTGGAAGTTCATTAGGTTCATTTGGTGCTGACTGTTTGCACTGATTGGCTATGTGTTGTTTTGGCAGCAAGAAAAGGTTTTAAAAAAAAGCTCTCAAAATACCTCTATATTCTTGTGACAGTGACTAGTGATGATGGGCCAGGAGAACCCTTTAGAGAAGTTTAGGGAAGGAGATTTCCAAGGATGAGCCTCACACATACGCTATGATTCTTCTGTGGTCAGTGATGTGAGATCTTTAGAGTCACACAAGGAATCAGGTAGATTAATCAGTTTAAATGTCGTTCTCTGATGGTTCTCTTTAACTTTTTCTAAGCAATGTTGTATGTGGCACTCCAGTGATTTAAGTTTTCTTCAGCTGAGCACTTTCAGGATTTCAAGCTAGTGTGTACTAACTGGAGGGCAAGAACAGCCTGGAAAATTTATCCATTGTAGCTTTAAGACAAAAGACTGGAATCCTTGTATTCCAAATTCTGCCCCAGGAAAGGGATAACATGCATGCTTAACTAAAATGGTGTGTACCTTCCTTGTGTAAGGTTAAAAATAGTACTTTTACAATAAGAAAAACCCAAAAAACAAATCCCAAAACCAAACCACAAACCCAAAAAGGAAACATAAGAATCAGGAACGGATGTTAATGTGGCCTTGTGAATTGGCCAGATTGAGACATAAAATTTGAGGGATGAGTTTGTGCTCAAAGAAGTGCAAGAGTTTGGGTGGCTACATGGCAGAAAAGTTTTCTGCATGACAGTTAAGGGTTGTAAGAGCATAAGCATGAGACACTGCTACTAAATGTGAAAACTCCTTTATGAGTTCTTTGGAAAAACAGTAATATTTACTGCTGAGCAAATAGTTTCTAAAACACATCAGCATTTGCTGGCTACCTAGAAGCAAAGTTGTTTCATCCATATGTCATTGTGTCAGAGTCTTTGCTGGTTAGAGAGCAGAACAGCTTATGGTGCTTCCTGAAAATAGTTGTTTGTTAATTTCTTGCCCTTGTTTTAGTTGTTTTACAAGTTCTTTTTTTAATTCTCTGTCTGGAACATTTTTAATTATTAATATCTTGCAGAACTTGCTGCTATCTTGGAAGATAACTGTTTTCTTCAATTAATGTTACAGTTATACATGTGAAAGGCCATTGATTGCTGGTTTATACAATTAGATACTTGAGCACACTCTTTGCTTGGACTTGATGGAGTTGCCTGAAGCAGGCGAGTGGTGTCATTTGTGTTGCCCTGTATTTTCTGAAATATTTTCTAAGGAAGTGGTGAGCATGGCATGGGGGTTCACAGGACATACGTAAAAAAGGTGCAGCATTAGTGTAATACCTTCCCAGAGAAGGTTGTACATTAGTAACGGTTCTTCAAGAGTCAGTACAATTGATTGGTGCTTTATCAATACAGAAAGCAGGATATACTTTGGTAAATGTTATGTATGAGTTGTTGCTTGCTTTCAGAAAATGGTGGAAGGGAAAGAATTGCTAATGATGTCTGATGAAGCTAGCCTGGTAATATGAAACCTAGTTTATGAATTTGATTTATTTTTTGGTAGTGCATAGGGGACATCGTTGTATTTGGTGATGCAGATTTATTGCCCCCAAAGTGTTTATGTTCTCATTAAATATTGTTACTGTGAGTTAATTTAACAAACTATGAGAAAGAATATGAGAGAACAGAATAAGGTTGTGAGTAATGAGCTGAAGTAGTCGTACAATCTACCTACATAAACAATGTGGTGATTGGAATTCTTTGGAAGTTTTTCATGTTCATACTCTCTCAGCAGGTTTTCTTTGTTGTGCTGCTAACAATCCCTTGCTACAGTGTTGCTGTATTATTTTCCTTTGAATATAGCAATGGGATAGCTATTGTCTCAATTATTTTCCTGAGAGATACTATGTGCGGTTCCTTACGCAAGTCACGTTTCAACTGAGTGCTCACCAGGACAGGACATTGCCATTTTTGGTCCTTACAATAGCTGCCTGAAACCAGGGAGGGTGGAAATAGGGTGGAAGGGGGAAAGAAAGAAGGGTATGTGGCTCTCTTGCTGTACACCTGAATAGAAAATGCTGCAAGTTGCAGATAAATGAATATGTTGTAGCCGTTACTACTGTGTTACTCTTGAACCGTGATGTGCTCTGACATCTTGATGGTAAAGCTCGTATTCTTGTAATTTTGGGGATGTGGGTTTGTGGGTTTGGTGGTTTTTTTGTTTTGTTTTTTTTTTTTTTTTTACTCTACCAACTGGGGGTTTTTTTCTTGTTCTTAGTAACATCTCTCAAATTCCATGCTAAAAGTAGCACTGTAATGTTGCATATTATCTTTCAATGACTACACATTAAATTTGATCTAAGCAAAGTGAGTGTTCTTATTGACCATGCAAACAGGGTCATTCTTTATTCTTTCTGTCTCATGCATTGATTGTCCTATCAGGACTTATTCTGGTGGTTATTAGAAACTGGATATATACCAACCACTATAGTTAGATTTACCATGATATTTCAGATAGTTGCCTTGGTTAGAGTGGGAAGTTCCACATATGCCATATATATAATACATGTAGTGGTAAGCAGATATCAATTTTAATGATAGCCACTATAGTTAGCAATCCTCTTGATGATATATGAGGTAGAAAAGAAATTAGTTTATTTGTATTGCATCTGTGGTCAAAGAGATAAAAAGACAGGTTTTTATCATTCCCTCCCTGCCCCCTCCTCCCCTCCGCCTTTTCCTTTGAAGAAAGTAAGGAATGGTTGTAAAACCGTGGGGTGGTCTTTATGTTTTCTTCTTTAGTTCTGTTTTTGACATGAAAAATGCAGAATTATTTTTCTGGATACGTGTTAGCTTAATGGGATGACTTGAGGTAATCTCATACCCCCAACAAAGTCAGTGTCTCTCTCTCTCTCTCTCTCTCTCTCTCTCTCTCTCTTTCTCTCTCTCTCTCTCATTCTTTCTTTTTTTTCTTTTTTATTTTTTTTGTGTTTTGATGTGATTTGCCCTTATGAGTCCAGAAAAGAGAACAAGACCAAATCCTGAATTTAGGATTCTATCAGTAAACTTCTGCAATTGTGAAGTTTAGCTTTGTTTTGGTAAGACAGAGGTGACTTAAGAGAGTAGTTATGGGAAAATTCCAATAAGAACCATTCTATGTTATTTTAAAGTAACATGGGGGACTGGAATTGTGGATCAGACAGGGTTATAACCTGATCAAACAAATATGTAAGAAAAAAAATTCAGGTTTTGCTGTGAGTTAATGAAAGAAAATAATTGTCTGCTTATTGTGTTCATTTTGTAAATTGAGATCAATGAAATTCTTTCAGCAACAGCATGAAATCAATTGTAAAATAACATATAATTCATGTCCTATATTGTAAATTATAGTTTGTCTGACATTAATCACTGAGTTTTCCATGCACTGGGATACATTTTCTTGTGAGGCATTTGTGGATAGTGCTTGTGGATCCATTTCTAATGTGTTTGAGCGTGATCTGTTTTTCATGTCCACAATTGCCTACATTTGATCTTATGCAAATCATGCAATCAAGCAAATGGAAAACAAGGCGTTGTTGCTAGAGGACCTTGACAAACAGCAGCTTTGTAGTTCTAAGAACCTCCTCCCTCCTCATTCACATTCATGTTTGTATCTGTAGTTGTTTGAATCCATTGATCCATTATGAAACACTTTGAACTTTAAATAGGAAAATATCTGCCAAATCCGACTGCGACAAATAATGGCATCAATTATGATGTAATATGATTTTTTTATTGTTCAGTGTGTCAGCTTCTGGTTCTAAGCTTTTAGAAATACTACCTACACTATATTTGCAGGCTCTTCAAAACCTTGATGAAATCTATGGAGAGATTTTCACTGGCTGCAGAGCTCATGCTTTGAGCAATATTCCTAAGTCTCTGTTTTCTGTATTTTCTTCTGCTCCCACTAACTTCATTTTTCTTTTTAGCATTTATCCCAGGAAAATATTTCAGATTTCATTTAAACATTCTATTTGGTATTTATTAGTCACAATATACTGACATTATTAAATCAAGAGGAGGAATAAAGATTTCCTTTGATCCTGGTGACATGTTGCTTTTTTTCCCCATATTTTATCTTTCTACTCTTTTTAACTCTCCTCTCCTTCCCACCCCCCTCAGTATGCTTCTCAGTTGATAGTAAAGGATCTTGCTGCTCGTATGTCCTGTGCTTCCATTCCTTGCTATTCCTGTTCTTTTAAACTTTGCCTCTTTCCCTGTCTTGTCTTTTTGCTTTTACCATTTGTTTTTCCAGAGAGGGAAATAAAACTTTTTCCTTTTTCCATCCTTTTCATCCTTGGAAAAGTTTCTCCTGCTTCAAATTAAACTAGGTATTTCCAGAGTCTCTTATGCATGCATGTAATCTCATTGCTACAGCGTGCATCAAATCAGGGGTTAAGCACAAGATACTTTTAAAAAAACCTAATAGTTTGTTGGCAATTTTCCTTAAGGAGAGAAAAATATCTCTCCCCATTGTCTTGAACCTGCGTTCAAGGAAGAGTGATCCACTATAAAGAAATGGAAAAGGAGAAATGCACTTTTTCTCTTCTCCCTTCCCTTGTGTTATATTCATTCTGCTAGATGAAGCCCCTCAATACAGTTTCAACTAAGGAGAGTGTGTATTCACTGTTTGCAAGGACATGAATTAAATAGGTACTATGGATTCCTTTCAGATATTTATTTTAAGAGTGCTAAAATAAAATTCTTCTGGTCACTTGTTTGCCTACCCAGAACATGCAGTATCTGATACTTGTTTCACAGACATCCACCTCCATCTGTACTTTTTGTGGTGTCCCTGATGGCAGCTGCAATGAACACTGGTTCCAGGAAGGTGTATGCTTTCAGTTGGTGCAGTATGTAGAGTTTAGTTTCTCTGCTTGCTGACCCAGCTCGAGCACCTGCTCTGGAGTGTGCTTTACCCCTGTCACCCACATAAGCACTGCTTAACCCTGGTAGAATCAGCTACATTATGTTGATTAAACATGCCACTGTGTTACAGGCATTCACTTGATGATCTTTTTTTTTTTTTAGTTACAGCAATTTTTTAACTCTCACTTTGCCATGTGCTCTGTAGAACAATACCACTGAGGGATACTCTGTTTTCAATAAAAATGCCCAAGTTCATTCCCTCCTCACACACAGTGTAGTAAATCAGAAGAAGTTCCATTGCAGCAGAGATTAAAGACATTATATGAGGGGGAAACTAGTGAGAAAGAAGTTGGGTCTACAACGTTTCTTCTTTATTGATGTCTTTGCCATCCAGTTGCAATGTTTGAATTTGTGCTGACAAATGTTTTTGTATAAAATGATAGTTTGATACTATTTGGCTCTGAAAACACTGGCATTTATTACATTTTGTGAAAGTCCAGAGTTTCTCTAGCACACTGAAAAATGTGTGTCTGTAATATGCATTTTATTTGTATAACTTACACTGTTGCCAAAACCTCAATTGTAAATTCCTTCTTAAAGGATTTACTCATTAAAATGATTTGTATTTTAATAAAAAATTGAAAATGATTACTACACTACTTTCCTACTAATTTTTTTCTGACAAACCTTGCTTTCTTAGTACAGAGAAGAATATATGAAGCTAAAGATCTTTTAGAATATTTATTCAACAAAGATGCTACATTTTATTCACCATTTTCTGCAATAACTGAAACTCAAGATAGCTTCATCATAAATAACCATTTAACAGTTGTTTTGCTATAGCCTTAGCAGGTTGTCTTTAGTGAAAGATATTGTACAAATGTTTCATGTTCCTGCAGCTGAAGACAAACAGGCAAAGAGAGAACAGACCAGTATGAGTGGTGGCAACAATGAGCTTCCTTTGTGTTCATGCTTATAGTGAAATCTGCATGGAGTGAATCATTGTGTGTATTCATGCTTGACATTCATGTATCATACAGCACATCTTAAAAAAATATATGTATACTCTGGCTGTGTTAATTAACATGTACTTGTTTTTCCATTAATTTGATTTGATTTAATCACCTTAAACATGTATATTTGCCATGGTAGCAAACTGATATAGTATGTAGCACCTAAGAGGCTAACATCTTTTGTTTGGGTAGTGTACATTCTAGTGTAAATGTACAGTGGGGTCATCTCAACCAAAACGTGCTCTGTAGAGCTGTTCCCAGTCAAAATTTGCAGTTGCTTGCTATTAAGGAACCAGCACCTATTCATTCCTCTGGGAGAAATATGAAACATTTAAGTGATACAGGTTCCCCTTTCTCTTGATTTTCTGATTTCACTACCCTCTGCAAGTTACAGAAAAACAAGGTAAAATTAATGTATAAAAGAAATTCATATTCCTTTTTTGTCCTAGATTTAGCAGTTTTTACGCCACACCAGTTTCTGCTCACTGCATGCACGCTTGCTGGCTGTACAAACAGCTCCCAGGTCACCTTGTTTACAGCACAGCTGCCACCATCACACGTAGATGCCCCGGTCCTGACGGTTTTGGATTCTAGAACGATATATGTACAGTAAGTAAGGATTTCTTCTTTCCTGACAACACAATAGTGCATTGGTTTATTCAAGAATTCCAGGGAGTTCAATCAGGGGAAGGGTTTGTGACATAAAATTAAATTTATTATGATTAAATGCATAGAAGTGATTAGTTTAGTGGTTCTGTGAACCTTCTGATTATCACTTGCCAACTTAATTTCCATTTTGTCTTTACGCAATCAGTATAACCTACATATGGGCATAGCCTCTGCAAACTTCAGTGCAGGAAACATTCTGGTGGTATGCCCATTTTTTAGCCCCTGCTTTGTGTGTTCCTGTAATCATTTATCTATTGAGTACAAATACTGCATTAAAAGTAAGCCTTAGATTTATTTTTATGTTTGCACAACTATGTTTTCAAATTCTCAAAATCAACCCCACAAAGTTACCTGAACAAAGCCTTATATTTTTCAGTACAGTCTGAATATTTGTTGGTCTTAGTCATGTTTTGGGTTTTTGTTTTCTTTTTTTCAGATGGAAAGAACCGGTAGAACTAAATGGAATCCTAGATCGCTATATAATTTATATTGCCAACAATGAGCAGAATTTTACAAAGTGGAATGTAATCCATAACAGCACAGAACTTTTCCTGGATTTTACTATTCAGCAGCTTTTCCCGGGTACTGAATACCTCATAAAACTAGCTGTAAGTTTTAAAGATGTGTAGTAGAGGTGTAAAGTGGTGAAAAGGATTCTGATTTTGTTAACATCTTAAATACTTAAGGGTTCATGTGTCTACTTTGTTTAACCTCTTTTTTCTGCAACTAAGGTGGATGAGCCATCCTGCATCCTAAACAACAGTAGGTGTTTTGTTTGAAAACAGACCCTCAAAAAACATGTATGTAATTTAAATAAAGGGTTTTTTAAGGATAAGTTGCATGATAATTACAAGAGAATTTACCAGAAACATATGAAGGTTTAAAAAAAAAGTCTCCAGGCCCAACATACAAGAAAATGTTGAATGTATTTGGAAATGTTGGACCTTTCATATTTTGTACCTTAATAATTTGCTTTTTCTTCATTAAATCTGCATGTAGAAGGAAATAACAGAGTTCTGTGTGAATTAGCAGCTTTGTTATTCAAAACATTTGAAAAGACCTTAGAGTTTTCATTGCATTTCCATAGCATTGGTTTTATTTCATGATGAAATTGAATAGCTTCAGCTCACTAACAAACCTGAAAATATGTGCATAAAAGCATGGGATTGTCCCTTGTTTTAAGCACTCTGTTCATTTTGTAACAATACCTATATAAGGATATTTGCTTTGATAAATGCCATAGAAAAATATTCTGCTCTTGATTATGAATAAATTTACATTTATGTAGACTGGGTATGCATTCATTTTTTCTTAACATGCTCTTGAATGTTCTAAATATTATACCACAAAAAAATAAACTACCTTCAGGTAATGATAAGGATCTGACTTGAACTTGAAAAAGCAAGGATATTCAGTCTAATTAAAGCTTAGATTCAAGTTGAAATGAATTCATTTATGCTTAGACATTTTCAGCAGAGTAAATTGTATAGCATGTGACATAGCACCACGTCCAGAACTAAGGTTGTACTTACGCCTTTGTAAGTGAATGGGACTATCAAAAGATTTGTGCTGTCCTTCACTGTGCCACAGCTCTTCTCTGTTCCTGCCCAGCTCTTGTGTGTGAGGACACAGGGAGAGAGGATGAGGCGAGCACTACAGCTAGTATCTGCAGAGCAACTGGGACTGCTCTGCCTTGGGATACGGTTGAAGTGGACTTTGGTTTTACATCATTAACATGTGCAACTTTCCTAGGAGTTACTGAATGCTTTTTTAGGAACCTTTGATCATTGTATTTCTCATTTCTTTGTGGAGTTCTGGGAGTTTTGGGGGCTTTTTTGTTTGTTTTGTTTCTGGGTTTTGTTTGATTTGAGTTTTTCTGGTTTTTTTGGTTGGTTTGGGTTATTTTTCAGGGTTTTTTTGGTTTTTGTTTGTAAATAAAAATGTATTGCATTCAGTGGTAACCAGAAAGTAAGAAAAGATAATTTCTTTTGGTGAATAAAATAACAAGATTTACCTGGATAAAATACAATGGTCTGTGGTAGGCAGGTTAGAAGATGCAAATGTCTTGCAGCTTTAAAAATGGCAATTCTAAAAGTGCATAAAATACCCAATATCTTTGAGATTGTAACTTTCTTAACATTTGGATCCATCGTGTTTAGAACTTGTCAGACTAGTTTGGGAAGAATGTAGTATTAGAGAATTATGAAGCTTAAATGTGGCCTAGTGTTGTACTAGATTAAAAAAATCAACAAACTTCCCCCCCCACAAAAAAACGCACAAAAAATGTAAATCAAGCACACGCCTAGAAGAAAATTGAAATAATTAGTTTCAAATATAATTTAATCTGAATTTCAAAGCAACTTTTAAAGTAAAACCCACAATAGCATACCTTCAACACTGGAAACAATTAAATGCTTCCTTTGTTTTGTTTTGGTTTTTTAGAATGATATGTACCTATAAGCTGGAACTTTTTTCTTTTCCTTGTTTCACAGGTAATACTAATTTTGTTTTGTATCCACAGAAAAACTGGTTTTGGTTTATGTGGGAAATGGGAAGTTGAGTTATTAAATGTTGTAACTGTGAATACAGGAATCAGGATCCTCATCAGCAGAACTTTCAGCACCTCACAGGCTGCTGGCTTTAACTTTTATACTCCGAGGTTAATATAAGTGCATTAAATGAAGTTAACAACATGTTTATCTTTGACACTGATTTTTCACAATTGGTTACTGCCATTTAATAAGTAGGAAATGAAGAGCCTTTAGTAACTGGGGAGGCACACCCATTTACATGACTTGTGTGCTTTTGTGATTTAGCCATTCAGCTCCTCATGGCTGTTTTGTGTGGGTAAACTAGCTCAGGTGCTAACTGGAGGATAGCCATGCGGTGTCTTCCTGTGAGGTTTGTATTGGTCCCTTGGCTCCCTAAACACTGTGGTAGTTTTCCAAATTTTGTCTCAAATCTGTTTCTTGGTGAAGTTCGGAAAGGCACAATGGGACTCAATCTGGGTGTAGGATTTCATGGCTTTGAGCATCATTGTCTTTGCCTAAGTCCCAGCAATATCCAGTCCATTTGGATGCAGTAATCTAAAATTCCACTGCTTACAAGGCAGCTTTCTTATATTGACTCTCATTAGAGGAATCAGAATCTTCATATCCTGGCAAGTTTCAGAAATACCAAAATTGCGCTTCCTATAATTCAAGAAATAAATGAATGGGAAGTATGCTGTTACCAAGTTTTGGAATGAAAAAGCCTGTCACTCCTGAGGAATGCACTCTGCACCTTGTTTAGCAAGGCAGTAAGGGGGATGTATGAGAGAGGTGTTGCAGAGTTGGTGTTTTTGGCATCTTCATGAAGCCAGTAGAATCAAAACAATGTGTAGAATAGTCTGCCTTTGCTGGAAGGATGATGTTCTTAAATATTGTCCTTATCAAAATGATAACAGTTATTTGAACATGTCTGAGGTCACTTTTAAAAAAAAAAAAAATAAAAAGCCACTATCATGTTTAAAGTAAGTGCCATTTTTGGAGGTTCCCAAAACTGAGGTTGCGTTCTTTGATCTTTATTTGATAGCCCAGACTGAACACAGGGAGTCATTCTGTTGTTATTTTGGGAGTGTAATTTCCAGTGAAATCAAAACAATCTTGGTGCATAAAATAGCCTCTCATTTAGAAACAGTTCTTATTTTTACCCATGGGGCTAGTACACACCTTTGGAGCGGGGTAGGAAATAAGTTGACTGCTCTCTGATTTGAAACACACTGGGAAGCGGGAAATTGAAGCTAATCCTTTCAAATAAAATATACTGGATTGTGAGAAACATTTTATTCCTCGAGGTCTGGGCAGCGATGCTGCTTTTCCTTTGTGTGCTGATGATCTAGAGCAGGCTACTTGTCCATTTCAATGCTTGGGCATCTCCGAAAAACAGAGGTGATCCTGTAAGTTCGATCAAGAATATGAATCTTTAATGAATTCATGTTTTGATTTATTGCATTACTAAACAAACAAACAAAAAAAAAGAAACAATGAACTAAATAAAAAAAAAAATCCAGTACAAAGTTTATATATGCTTAAAGTCTTTTTTATAACTTCTCTAAGAACTCCTGTCTCTTGTCATTGATCTTAGGGCAAGTAATTTGAAAACAGGCATGTGTAAGGACCATAGCCATGTACTCTTTCGTTTGTGCACATAAAACTTTAAAAGCCTGTTTTATGGGGTGATATGCATATATTCCTGCACATTGTATTATTTCACAATCAAACAACATGTAAAAATCATGTAATCAATCTTTTCTTCTCTGGTAACTGAAATACAAATGATTTGACTTTGTTATCCATAGACATATAATAATAAATTTTACATACTGATTTTTAATAGAGTGTTTTTTCACTATTTTAATTGTATCTGCACACCACTCTGTGGGCTGTCATGAAGTGCAGGTCTGTCTGAATGGCAATTTTTTCTCAATGGCTATTTGAGATAAATTTTTAAGTATGTTGCAAGTTGGTCAGTATATTGTGTCTGAAACTTGTAAAAGCATATAAGTCACTTCCAGAAGAGTTTTGCCCTGTAAATAATAGAGATTGTACTGCAATTTTCTTTGACTGTGGCTGAAAAAGCAGTGGACATATAATTGTGGTTACTACTCAATCAAATGGAAAATTGTGTGATTTGAACATTAGTATAAGGTGTTAGCTGTATTATAAAAATAGTATCATGAGTAGTACAACCTGTTATTTAAGAAGAGAGATAAGCAAATCTATGCTAAAAAGAATCTTCTATAAAAAACCACAGACTTATAAATTGTACATATCTAAACTTTTAAAACTTTACAAAAAGTCAGTACTAAAATTATTGGTATTATACTGAAATATGTTAATTTTATTTGATTCATATTTTAAGGCTTGCACTGGAGGAGGATGTTCGATAAGTGAAGCTAGCACGGCAATTACAGATGAGAGTACACCAGAAGGTGTTCCTGCTCCAAAAGCCCACTCATATTCATCTGACTCCTTTAACATCTCATGGACTAAGCCTGAGTATCCGAATGGTAAGTGAACTCTTTTAGCCTCAAGTTAAAAAGATGATTAGTAAAGGTAAATTAATATTCTAAATGGCAGCTTATATGTGGTGCTTAATTTTTAATGATCATTTTAGCACATAAAATACCTGAGATAGTATCATTGTCTGCAGCTAGGAGATTGTAGGTTTCAGCCATCGTACTGTTTCAGTGGCTCAAAAGTGCTCCCTTTTGATAGTTCTTATGTACTGCATCTCATTGTTTAATGTTTGCCAGGACAGCTGAGCTGAGGAATAGTCTAGGATGTTCATTTTGCCCTCCAATAAAACAATTTCTTTTACAGTAATTGATATATAATAACCATTATATTTGTGGTCTACATATTCATCTTGAAAGTGGGGCTTTTTATTCTTTTTGCATGTTTTCATTGTTTTTCATTGTGAAATAATAGTGTGTATAACTTCTGGACAAATTTTTTATTTCCAATGCTGTTGCACAGTATCATGTCGCCTTGGTATTCACCTTGATTTCTTTATTGTGCACGTAACAATTTAAATCACAGAAGAGGAACTACGCAGAAATTATTGAATATAGAGCAACACCAAAGTTTTTCTTCATTGGCTTATCATATACATATATATGTCAGTTATTTGTTACAGTGGCTTCACATTAATTTAATTTTTCCCTTGCAAGTTTTTCCCTGCTTTCAACTGTGGTAAAGCACATCTTACTTGTATAACTTCACTACAAGGTTCTTTAAATGACTCCCCAAAAACTGGTGATTGTAAAGCTATGTACATGTAATATTCTGTAACGTCTTACATTACTTTTAGAAAGAAATGAGTGTGTGTCATTTGCTGTTAAATTATGTAATTGAGAATTTATAGTTCTTTGTATGGGAGTCATATTGGAAGATCTCCTGTGCTGTCCCCGCTCCCCCCCCAGCCCCTTCGAAACAGCCTAACCCTGTTTCTAACCCACCACCAGCATATGCAGTAAAGGCTTAGGGGAATGCAAGGAAGAAGGAAAATGGAGAAGGGTAAGGGGTGAGGGAGGGGGGGGAATTGGGGAAGGCAGGGAGGTCATATATAGGGCTCACTAGATAAAGTCAAGGGGGCTTTTTTTATGTGTACTATTTCATGTCTGTACCTGATGCTTTTATCCTTGCATTGTGGGGAAAAAATCCAAATAGCTTAGAGAGTGGTTTAACTAATTAAAAAATATAAATACATGCATACATATATTTTTATATGCATATCAACAGCACAGGATAAAGTCTCATACTTTGAAAAATAATTTTCCACAAGCTTCTTTTAAAACAACCAAAAGTTGGGAATACACCACTACATTTGCACATTGTATCCTGTTAATACAGCATTTACTATTTACAGCTCAGGTCCTCTTTTAAATACAATCAATAGATTGTTAAGAAATACAATAATTAGCTTTTCAGGAAAACTGTGAATCTGAACTGAATGAGGAACAGATGTGGTAAGAATCATGGGAGATTTATAAAAGAAATTATATTCTCTTTGTCCCTTGTCCCTTCATCCATGGAAACTGGAGGCTTCAACAGCCTCAATGACAGCACTGTTCACCTCTATATAGGGGTTTTGAACAATGCTAGGTAATTATCAAATTTGCCATATAGCCTACTCCTCTACAATCCTGAATACGCCCTGTGTAGGTCTCCTGTGTGTATTTTGCCCCTTTAAAAATGTTCTCTGCTGTTTTCACACCTTCTCATTATTTGAAGACCATGGAGTATTTTTCCCTTGGGACCGTTATTTTTTGGTGATATATGAGTACCATGCATTTTGCTGTTAGAGGGTTTTCCTTAGGGCCAGAAGTGATGGAAGGGATTCAGTGAAGTCAGCTGCTGCTATCCTGCCTTGCAGGGAACGGCTACTTCTTTCCACCTGTGAGCTCTTGCTGAGTGGTTCAGAGTTGGAAGAATTGCTGTCTCATGAGCATTTGGTAGCCAGAAGGGCATTAGAGGAACACAGACTTTGTTTTTTCACCACAGCATGCTCACACTTGCACAACAATCAAAAAGGGATATGCATTCTCATTTGTCTTCTTTCTTCTCCACCACTTGTTTAGGAGTCAAGAAAATTATATAATTAAGAGCCACTTCCCCATTCTCTTATTTCTCTTTCCAATTTACTATTTCCATCCTTTATTTCTTAAAAAAAAAAAAAAAAAAAGCCCTAAAACTTTTCACCAAGCAACTGCTAATCGGGAAAGGTTGCACTGTTCAGGGGCTTTGTTTTGTTCATTCTCAGCATGTTGTTTAGTCTGCCTACTGGCCTTGTCATTCATAATGCACATTTTCTTTTGTTTTATTTTCAAGCCAACAATAAGATGGTTGATGGGTCATGGCCCAGGCTAAGAAACACACGGGGAATTGGAATGTTTGATTTTTTTTTTTCTCCACAGATGCAATTGCATTGGTGCACTGCTTGTTTTGTGTGTGTGTATGTATGTGCATGTAAATATATAAAATAAATTACTCTCCTCCTTTGTTACCATGTTACACTGTCTTTATCTTGACCCGCAAGGTGATTTTTCTGTTCTCCTCCCCATCTCGCTGTGGGGGAGAAGGGGTGAGCGAGTGGCTACATGGTGCTTAGTTACATGATATGTAGATAGTGTAATATAAGCAATATTTACCATTTAGTTGTAGGCAAGATGTGGAGAGGCTTGTGAAATGACATGGGGCATCAGATATTCTGTTTTGAGCCTTCACTGTTGTACTGGCCTCTGTAAAGAACTATGTATTCTTCAGAACATATCCATGATAGGCTTGCCATATAGCTTGCTGTCTGCTCTTTTAAAATCCATTCACAAAAAAAGCCCCTGACCTTACCTCTTTTCATCATCTAAAATTTTCTTCAGATGGTTACTTCTCAAAAACTTCACTTTACATGTGTACAGGTCATAGATAAAAGCAAGACTTTATCTGTGCTGTATGCTCCAAAGCTATATGGAATTTGTATGGGCAATATTGGATGTAGCAAAAACTGCTTTATAAAATTATTCAGTGAACTAATCTAGTACTTGTTCCTGAAAATCCTTGTGGTTGTGAGAGATGACTTGTGTATGTAGTCAGTGAAATTGATGTAGGTGAAAGTATGTTTGCTTAAGATTTGACCTCTAGATTGTACCTTAAGAGTAAAGTGCTCATAGCACTTGAGATTTAAAACCTCTTTTCATCTTTAATGTCTGGAATATCATTGACAGATTATATGGCCTTACCCAGGGAGGAGAAAGGAGGGAGAAAAAGGGGAGTGTGTTGTTTTTTTCAGTTTAAGTTTAATTTGCATCGTTGGATTTCTTTTCAAAAGTGAAACATAATTGTCAATAGAAATTTTATCTTCAGTGAAGCCAAGATTTAATTTAGCTCCCTAGACTTAATTATGAATAAACTGCATCTTTTCATGGAGACTATGTGTCACTCATGAAGCTTTTTTAAATCACAAAAATTTCTTATACTTTTCAATATTTCATAGATAGTAAACTTAATGAATAACTAGCAAGTCTATAGAAGTGAGTAAACATTGGGCCAACTTTGAACTTTTTCTCAGTATGCTTTGGAAATGTGAGATAGAGAGTTATTTATCCTTGGCCAAATAGAGTTATTGGCTAATTTAGACAAATGGCTTCACATCTCAAAGTCAAACTACTAGCCCTTTTGTTCTGAAGTTTACTTTAAAATATTTTTTTATTCTGTAATTTTTTTTCCATGAGATTCATATAAGGCAAAGGCAGAAGTAAAATTAAGAATTAATGGATTAGCATATTAGAGATGGTTATTCTCTGGCAGTACTGGAGGAGTAAGAAAAGCTCACAGGGTTGACCAGCAAGCTGCTCCTCAGAGTGTAGATGCTGCATAGTGCTGTGGTTTCAGGAACACTTTAATATAATGGTCCAGTTAATTAAATGTTGAGTTACGGTGCGGATCCCATAGAGGTACATATGACACCCACATTAATATCAAATGATCTCATTATGATTCATGCTGTTACCATAAATATCAAAGGATTTAATAATGATTTGTCCATTACTTTAAAGGGTAAGTGCTACTATCATATGTACTTAAAGTAGTTCAGTATTGGGTTTTTTCCCCCTGTATGCTAGTGTTCAGATTTAGGCATACCCGTATAATTTTTTATTTAAGTATTTTTTCTCTGTGAGAAATATAATATTTTTTAATATATAGGTATAATTTGTTTGTTTAATGTAGGGCAAATATCAACCATTAATGCTCTTGCTTTACAAGCATCTAGACATGGAATCCCAAGGGATTTTTACTTTAGGAATCCTGTCAAATGTGGTAGGATTGATGGTGTGAGATAAACCAGGACTTCCTCCCACACACACACATCTCTGCTGTCTGACTTGAGTTTAGCCTCTCACTTTTTCTAAAAGAGAAAAGAATTGAGGAGTCTGTGAATCACTTCACTGTGTCCAGCTCTGCATCCCTTTAACATATAAATACTTTGAAGTACAACTTTTCAAAGCTCAGCTGAAGCAGTTATATGTACACTCTTATGTAAAAACTGTAGTAGAAGGGGAAAATATTTTCTCAATTTCAAATTTTCTAAATGTGGTTTCAAACAATTCTGTTTTAAGGGAAGGAAAAATGACCTGAGCTATTTTTACAATATGAAGAGGTTTTCTATGATGGTAAGAGTAGAAAGCATCCTCTGAACTGAACTCACTTACTTCTAATGAATCCTTTGCATTTGTTTGCCTTCAGATTTCAAGACTTTAATAACTTTTAAGAAAAGACCATATTCATAAGTGAGAAAGATGGCAGAATATTCCTGACAAAAAGGTTTTGTTTGCAAGCTCAACTTCCAAAGTCTAAGTAAATCTGTGAAATTCAATCTTTTGTCCATTACATTCAAATTACTGCATGTATGGGGTTCATGTACCCTGTCATGTACCTTCAGAATAGAGATTTATATTTCCTTATAAATGAGATAAGCAATCAACAAGAGTGAGTATTAATAAGGTGTTTTGTGAGACAAAAGTATTTGTTATGGATTTATCATTGTTCATTGTGCTGGTCTGAGTTGTCCTTCAACGTTTCAATTATAATGTGGATCACTATTTTTTCTAAGTCTAAAGCTGTTACAATGTGAGATGGTTTTGGGTGTCTTTCCAGTTCTTGTTTCGATAGCTGTATGCAGTAGGCTGTGAAATAGAATTGCCTCAGTTTTCCTGATTCCAGGATGATGGGTAATTTTTAGAACAGTGTAATTGTCTTCAAAAAGTGCAATCCATTTGCAAGGTGTTCAACAGTTAAAGATGGGAGTGTGATGTTTTCAAAGTGTTGCATACACAGTCCTGCTAAACATTTAGCTGCTTAACCCTAAGCTGTTTGAAGTACTACTACTACCACCACTCTAATGTCTCTAGCATTAGTTTTCTTCTAAAATCTGTAGCTCTTTAGATATTGAGTGCTATCACGTTGTTTTGCAGGTATTATTACTAGCTACGGATTGTATATGGATGGTGTTCTGATGCAAAATTCATCACAGCTAAGTTGTTATATTTATGGACTTGCTCCTTGGAGTCTGCATTCCTTCAGAGTCCAGGCATGTACTGCAAAAGGTTGTGCTTTGGGTCCACTGGTGAGTACCTTAATTTGCATTCTGGGAGTGTAATAAATGTCAGATGGCGGTGAATATCAGAGTAAATGGTGATGATTCACTCTGGTCAGTACTAACCCATCTGGCAAAATGTGACATTTAAAAAAAAATCCTGTTCAAGAGCTGCTAAAGATTTGATAGGTCATTGTTAGGCAGTGTTCCAAAGTAGAACATGGATACAGTGAAGAAAGGCAAAATTTGAGGCTGAAAAAACACATTATTGAAATTAAATAGAGTTAATATGTTTGAAAGGGGCAGATGTGCTTTAGCCAGATTTATAAGGACGTATATAAAGAAAGAGTTACTGTTCCAGTAATGAGCAAATTTCTAGCTGCCTGACTGAAAGGACTGAAGTTAATTTGAGAATTGCAGAAGCCAGAAGTGGCAATAAGAGCAAGGAAAATACGATGATTCGTAAATATCTTTTGAATGCAAGTATGTGATCGAAATATTATACTGGACGTATTTTAACAGTCTTGTACAACACCTCATTTTTTCAGGATATGAGAATACAGGAATATTAAATTTGACATTTGAAAAACAAGGCTTCTGAGGCTTTTTTATTTTGTTAAAGGTTTTTAGACGTATAGCTGAACTGATAAATCAAGTATGATTACATAGTAGAGTAGCTGATGAATAACTGGAATAATATCTACTGTGCTTGGGTTTTTAAAACATAACTGAGGAAGAAACCTGTGTTAGTCCTGAGATTTAATTTTTTTGTTTAATTCAGCTTTGTGTGTGTACTTTAAACTTTCTTAACAAGAAAAGGAAGGAAAAAGGAAAAAAAAAAAGCAAGATTTGGGAGTTTTTAATGTTTTTCTATTTCTTTTTCCATCATAATTTATAATATCACTATATTGCGCTTTGGAAACAATTTCCAGATTTTATTTTTATTATATAATTCATTAGTCACATTTCCAATATTCTTTCCAAGATTGCTTTCTTTCAAATGCTGGTAGTACTGTATATCTGTAGAAGAAGACTAGACTTCATAGCTGTTAAGCATTTTATAGCTTGCTCTACTTTGAAGAATATTTACTCCTAAAAGCTTGAATGGCTTTTTGACAGTTTTTCTTGTGTAGTTTTTACAACTTCACATATACCTCAAAAGCAAACCTTGTTTTAAGGTATTCAATGTGCTACTATACCTAATCCATTGTGTAGTTGTGATGTTTAAGGCAAGTCATTACCAGACTTTGCATACAGATGAAATATGTATGATTTCAGAATTTCTGTCCTATCAAATACGCATCAAAAGGACAGAACAGAGCAGCGGTAGTTTAAGGTTTTAAAAAATATTTTTGGTAGCCTTTATTCCCATTTCCACTGAACTGCAGACTTGTAACTTGACTTACGAAGCAATTCAAAGTAGGGGTCGCTGTAGCGGATACTCATCTGCATCCAATGATCAGTACACAAACTGTTTTCCAAAGCCAGTGATCCATCTCTAATCACAGGAATTGAAGTACAACATCTTTATTTAGTCTCACCTAAGTGCTGCCAGGAAGTTAAAGCACTACATCTTCATTTTTCATTTGACTTCTTGAAAGATTTTTATATCAATTACAGTATAAACCCAACATTTAGAAAAAAAAAAAAAAAAAAAAGGGAAACCCAACTGTTTTGCTTCTACTCTAAATAGTATGGGAAACATCTCCCAGCAGTAAAGTGATATGCTTCCAGCTATTTTTGTTGCTGATCTTGTGCTTAATTTGCCCTAATCGATGAATGAATGTTGTGACTGTCCTAAGCGTGAGATTTCTCCAGTTTATGTGTCTGAAGGTGGCTCTGTTATGAGAGAATTAGCAGTTACTGTGTTTCATTAAGTATTTTTATTTGTGTTAGATAGTTCTTGTTTAACTTTTTAAGTGGCTTTGACTTATTTTCAAGTGAAATACAAATTCGTATCAGCTAAATTAAAAAATACTCTTTCTAGTAAAGTAACCTCTGATGGATTCTTTAAAGAAGTTTAGGAGAACTGAAATTCTACTGGTTTTAAAATGTGTTAGATATACTACACATCAGATGCACAAAAGTGAGAAATACGTATAATAGTGGACTGCTTTGAAATAAATGGAAGTGATCATACTGAATATTTGTCATCTCACCACATTGCTATTGAACTTAAATTTCAGGTTTTTAGCTTACATGTATGTTAGCACTATTTATTTTTTTTTTTTAAATTTAGGTGGATGACAGTTTTCTCCATTATTATTCCTATCCTATGTTTTAGTGTTACTTATCTAAGAGCAGAGGGTTTTTTTTAATTCAGTTATTAAAAAACACATTTGAAAATATCACAGAATATTTTATTAAAAATGTTAAGAAAAAAATTAAAAGAAATGAGTTTTCTGTGATATTTTTATATACAGAATGAATATTTTTTAAACTCAAAATATAATTTTCAAAATACACCCCAGAGCTGTAGCTGAAGAGGATACTGCATGTACAGTTTATAAGCAGTGTTTCAGTATAGTTTTCTATACAGGAAAGAATAGCTGGGTCATAAAGAAAAGGCTTTGTGATACTATAAAAATTTTTTGAGCAGCAGTCCCAGGCGAGAGACACAATACAGCTGTGGCAACTGTTTAGGATGTGGTAAAAATTGCTACAAATTCATACTTGCTTAGAAATATCTTAATCCTGTTCAGTAGAAAAAATAGTTTGTGTTCATTTGCCCATGGCTTTTATGTGGTGGGATCAGAGTACTTGCATTTAGCAGCACAACTTTACTTATTTTAGTGTAGAAAATACAGTTTAGTCAAACTCTTCCAGAAGGAGGTTTTTGACTGAAATATCTAAATAATCAATGTGACAGTGAATCTGGGAAGCATTTGTTTATCTTTAAGCATGTACTTCATCCTGTTGACTTTACTGCAACTGCTCACCTATTTTGAATATAATCTTGTGCTAATTTAGGGTGTATGAATACAGAAGCATGTATAAAGATATTGATGCACATCAAAGATATATCCTGGCACTTGTAAACAATAGACTTTCCAAATTTTACATGCTAAAGAGGAAAGCATTCATGTTTCAAGGACAGAGAAAGTATGTTTGCTTATTTTGATGACAGAGCAGGTGTGGCAGATTAAAAATAGCATTTATTAGCACTCCCATGAAATTGCAGCTGAGAGGCACTTAGAAAGGTGTGAAACCATCTTATACCTTAGAAAACACCAAATAAATAATGTATGAGAAACAAACTTGTTGCCATAAATAACATAATAACAAATTATTTTGTTCCACAGCACTGAATGTTTAAATAAGTATTTATTTATATTTAAAAATCTTCATGCTCATTACATTTTCCAGCTCTTTTATCATATTTTTCTCCTATTAAAGATCCACTTTTATTGCAACTTAGATTTGTTAGATCACATTAGAAGTTAATTCAGGAAGCAAGCAATGTTCCTCAAAAGATATTTTTTCTCTATCAATTATCTATAGTAATTCACTACAGCATTTAAATTTGTGTTCTTTACAATGCTTTTTTAAAATACAGAAACTGAAGACTGTGGTCTTCTAATGCTGCTTCCTCCCCTAATGCTAGGCTTAGATCAGTTGTCCACGTGAGGTGCAATGATGCTTTCAGGAAATTAATCTCTTGTTCCTTTCATTTTCTGTTCCTTACAGGGGTCTCCGTAGAAAATATGTTAGTTGCTGGGCAGC